>CP124709.1:26582500-27832500 GCA_031232105.1 Capsicum rhomboideum | reverse complement strand
CCTTTAAAAGAGCAATTATAATGAAGGAAATACCAATACATACAGTCACATAGGTTCAGAATTACTTTACACTTAACCCATTTCGTTAATTTCTCATGGTTCAAACAACCCTAGTTATGGGATTTAGCTACTAATGATTGCATGAATACAAGAAGAATTCAATGATGAAAACATAATTATGAACTCAAAATAAGAATAAAACTCTGAAATCTCAATATAAATCAAAACCCTAGAATCGATGTTTGAGATAACAAGATCAATGTAATAGAATCCAAAAACAATGTAATAGACAACTCAAAATAATGTAACAACCAACTCGTAAATATAGGATAGCCTAAGGGTATTTATAGATACAAAGCGAATCCTCTGCTAAACAAAGTAGGAGAAAAAAGTCAGCAACTTTCCACGGATCGTGACTTGAGGTAATGGATTAAACCCACAGACCATGGGTCCAGATTGTAGGAATCAGGCCTCCATGCACAATTTTAGAAGTTGACTCACGGACATGACCTACAGTCCATAGGTCCACCTATAGTCTGTGAGTCATGACCGTGGGTCTTTTTTTTCTTTTCAACTCCGCTCTTTTTGTCTTCAAAAACTTCATTCCAGTGCATGCTTCTTCCCATTTTCTCCATTTTGCCTCTAAAACCTATTTTCCTGCAAGATAGAACAGAAAACACATCATACCTACCAAACATACCCAAGTTATTGCATATTTTCCTTGTTTTAAGTATCGAAGTCCCATGAAATTATGGAACATCAAGTACCCTCAATAAATCTCCTGTAGTAACTAGCTAAATCTTAAAAGCTCCTAATATCTATTGGAGTAGTGGGCCTAGGCCAGTTCTTCATCACCTCGGTCTTTTGGAAGTCAACCTAAATCCCCTAACTAGATATAATATTCCCAAGAAAATTCAACTGATCTAAGTTAAAATTCACTCTTAGAGAACTTAAAAAACAATTGTCTATACCTAAGGGCATTAAGGACAATTCTGAGGTGATCAACATGGTCTTCCTCACTGAGGGAGTAAATCTGGATATCATCTATTAAAATGTTAATGAACATGTCCAGGTATTGTTTGAACACTCTATTATGAAAGTCCATAAAAGCTAGAAGAGCATTGGTTAGTCCAAAAGACATAACAAGAAACTCATACTGACCATACCGAGTTCGGAAAACTTTCTTCAGAATGTCACACTCTCTAACCTTTAACTGGTGGTACCCAAATCTGAGATCAACCTTAGAAAAACTAGTGGCACCTTAAAGAGTGCCAAAAAGGTCATCAATTCTAGGAATAAGATACTTATTCTTAATTGTGACCTTATTTAACTGATGGTAGGCAATACACATTATGAGAGAATTATCTTTCTTACTCATGAAAAGGACTGGGACACCCCACAAGGAAATACTAGGTCTGATGAATCCCTTATATAGAAGGTCCTTTAACTATTATTTCAACTAGTTTAATCTATTAGAGCCATTATATTTATGGCAGAATAGAGATGGACTGTATATCGAGAAGAATGTCTATCCTAAAGGCTACCTCCCTAATAGAAGGGACTCTGGGAATATCATAGGGGATGACTTCTTAAACTTGGAGATCATCTTTCTAGCCTTAAGATATGAAATGAAAGGACCCTTAGGCATAGTAGGACTACCCTTCCACTCTAAGACTGGCTCATTAGGAAATTGAAATTTTACAACTCTGGTTCTACAATCAACTAAGGCATAGCAAGAATGTAACCAATCCATGCCTAGAATAACATCAAATTCTACCATATCTAATTTTACTAGATCGATTATGGTATTTTTATGATAGACTAAAATAATGCATCTACTATTGATTCTTTTAGCTATAACTGACTCTCCGACTGTAATGGAAATAGAAAATGGTTTTAAGAGTTGTTTAGGACTGATTTCAAACTTTACAACAACATAAGGAGTTACAAAGTATAAAGTATCTCAAGAGTGGTCTAAATAAAGCATAAACATAAAAAGAGAAAACTTTTAACATAGCGGTAAAAAAATCTAGGGAACTCTCTTGATCTTGATGAGAAAATAAGGCATAGAAGCAGTTTTGACTACCATCTACACCTGAAGTGGTGCCTTTCTAAACATTTCAGCCTGCTAGAACTGATGATGTAGTGGACTGAGTTCTGTTACTCCCATTTCCCTACCTGGCAGAGAGGCAGTCCATAAGCATATGACCTATCTAATGACATTTGTAGCAACCCTCGCTACTATAAATACAATCATCGGGATGATTTTTCTTACATTTGTTGCAAATAGGATAAGATGGTGTCATGACCCAACTAGCCACATTGTGCTGGCACCTACCTAACGCCTACCCCATATAGAAAAATCCTTACCACCCAACTATTTTTTTGATGAAGTTTAAACAATTAATTTTCAATAACATAAATCAGCTAACTCATACATAATGCTCTTGGTTTAATACATTTGATAAGTAAAAGTGAAGCAGAAAACTATCAATAATGAATCCCCAAAAACTAGCCTAAATTGGTACAAGAGCACTAGATAAACAATAGAAGAGTCCATGACATAACATCTATGCAGAATAGAAAGGGAAGGAGCTGTTGCTGAGTGATCACCGTCGCTGCTATAGATACCCCAACTAACCTGCACCATGGCTATAGTAAGTGTAACATCAATACAACCACACGTACTGGTACGTATCATCGGCCAACCAGGGTTAGAAATTAATTATATTAATAACAAATAAGGAGAAATCATAAACATAGAGTAAGGTTCAAATTTCTAGATCCCAGATTATGAATTCATTAACAGCTAATTACAACATCTTTGTGACCCACCTGCCATTTAACATTTTTGTATATCTTTGTCCTTTTATCACTCATGCTAACTCACTCCCTTTTTGGTACTTAGCTAATCCACTGATCGGAACTCCACTACTCTTAACTCCTTTTGAATTGGATTTACAGACCTCACAAAATTATAAGACTTGAGACAACTATGATTGGACTAAACCGCCTAGGTACTCTGTTAATACAACACACTACAAGGTTTCAACCACTAAGGCACTTATTTTCTAACAAACACTGCAAGAGGGGTACAATACCATACAATATACTCCCATAATTATATACTCAGGCAGTTAACATTGGGCCTGAATTAGGACGTGCCTTGATTCACGGGATACCACTACATTCCACCTATTCTACCAATGGACTGATTCGCTCAATAAATCAACAATAATATAAGGATATAATGAAATATCAAGGCATATGAATGAATGCATGTATACAAGATGTGCATATCATATCTTCCCCTTCTCAACCTCATCAACAACATAAACATCACCAATCCCATGAACATCATGGGTTAGATATCAACATCATCATATCGTACTGGCATGGTACTCGACCCTCTATCACAATCAACAACATCATGAACATCATGATTTCAACACTTACATCAACATCCCTATCATTTCACCTCCACAAACCAAAATGTATGAATGTCCAATGCATTCAACAATCACAAACATGTCTCATAAAAAAATCACAGTTACCATTCCACATATATATAATCATTATAAAATATCACTAGTAGTCCACGTGTACTTAGGTACATATGTCATTTAATCTTTCACTCTACACTTCCTACCCAACTAAGGTTTACACATAAACGCAGTTACATATCCTGTTTATTTATGACTCTCGTTTATGTCCCCAACCTAATACTCAAACTACTTCCTAAACACTTTTTTTGTAAACACTCATCCTTGGCCTTACCTCCCTGTTCTAATCATTGCATGGCTCTTATCCACTGACCTATTCTAATAATACACCCTACCACTAGTTCGGCCAAAACTTCCTTAGGTTACTTTTAACCCTATTCCCCATTTATGTTTTGTCAACCTTATTCAATAGCAGACATAACTATTAGTTCACTGATAGTATCAATATCACACCCCCATCGTAATATTACTCCCCTTTTTTACCATACTTAACTTACCCCATGCTTACGGGCTACAACATTCGTTCAGCTAGTCCAGATTCTCACAAAATTAAACCCATTCCATACCACGAATATCTCATAAATGGAGTGCTACCACAATTAATCATAATATTAAAGCCTAACTTGTAGTTTTTGTCCTTCCAAACACCGTGCCTCAAGGCCTAATGCATGATAACTCCCAACATTACTATCAATATTAAATGGATCTATCCCGAGTATATTTGCTATAATGAATAAATAATAACCTACCTCGTAGTTGCATCGTAATATTTTTGAGAGGAGAGGTTATCCCGCTAGTGCTAAGTACCTTCCCATGTCGAATTTTCACTGAGTGTGCATCAAAACTGCTCTCATAAACCCTGGTCTTTAAAATATCATGGTTAGGGAAGTGGGGGGTTTTTAGAGTATTTTTGGGAGAAGGGGGCAACCTGGATAAATAACAGAAGAGAGGGTTTTTAAAATTTCATTAGGCTGGCTATTGTCGGGTACCACTACAATGACTATCCTACCGCTGCAGTGGTAGGCCGCTGGCCAGCCTAACTTTCTTTGGTCCCTTTGGCCCAATCTCTTTGGGTATCATTTTACCTTCTTGATTTATTTTTTTTCCTGGCCCAATTTGAGCATAATATTTTTTGTAAATTATCTGCGGGGCATTGTCACATATAATGATGATTTGGATCATTACAGATAGAAACCCTCTAGAAATATTGCCTTGAGATTGGGAGTCAGAATCTCTCCCCTCTTATCATTCCTAGGCCGGGGTGCTAGTGTACGGACTAAAAATAGAGTTGGTCTGGATGACCTCTGCTGGAAGGATGACCAGTTTGTATTTTCGGTCCTCTGCTGACTGAACTCATGATTTGATGTCCTGGCCCTTTTGTTATGAAACTCCTCTTTATCTTTCAACTTATCCACCTCAAATTTTTGTACATGGATCATAAGTCTAGTGATATACATGTCTCTAATCAGTATCACCGCCCGTCCCTCCTTATTCAAAAGGTGGGAAAGTCCTAACACAAATAACTCATCCTATATTCCTTATATTCACCACTATTTCTAGAGCATGGTAAGACAATTGAGTGAACTTCAGGTCGTAGTCCCTCAAACTTATTGAACCTTGATCCAAATTAAGGTACTCATAGGTCTCATCTTTCTCCAACTCTCACAAAAAGCAATGCCCCAAGAATGAATCTTCAAAAACAGCCCATTCTGGAGATGCAACACCCTTACATTTAAATTTTTTCCACCAATCATACCACAAACTTGCAATATCCTTGAGCTGGTAAGCAACAAGCTCAGAACTTTCAATATCATTAATATACATTACTCAAAAGATTTTCTAAACTACATCAATAAAATTCTCTGGATCGTCATTAAGCTTCGACACTGTGAACTAAGGTGGATTCATCTTGAGAAATTCATAGATCCTGGAAGTGTCTGGAGCTCCCTGAGGACTTGGAGCGGCTGCTACCTGATGATCAACTTGAGTTATTATCATTTGAGAAAGAATATAAATGGAGTTATGGAGCTCAAAATTAGTAAAATTAGCATGGAGTGGCTGAATATTATATGTGTTGGGACCCATAGGTCCAACTAGCAAAGGTGGCATCTGAGGTTTATCATTCTAACCGACAGGACATGCTCTATTCCTAGTCCGCATTGTATGACTGGAGCATCTTCTGGGAGGCATTGTCTAAAGCATATGTAAAGATGTAGTTAGGAGAAAATACATAGGGTTAAACTCTGTTGCATGACAGCGAGTATGAAAGAAGGGTAATATTTCCTAAATAGCCTGTAGCCTCCCTATTATAAGTTTGGCGTGCTTCACACCCATAAGGAAGACTCTACTAAATGAGACTTTTAAGACATTCTAGGACTTTTGAACCTGGCTATTATACCAAGTTTGTCATGACCCGAGTCTATATCCTAGGTGTAACTAGTACTTAGGACCATAAGTGATCCCTAGCGGAGCCTTGGTACAAGCATGCTACTATACATAAACTGAGAACATAAGTGGAAGCTATGACATAAAAATAGTGGAAAATAAAATCTCAATGTTCTATTCAACTGGAGAAATAACAATGAAAATCCATAGAAATAAGAAGATGAGTGAAACCACTAATGTTTGTATATAAGCCTCTACTAACTGAAATGAAATAGATTTACCGGGACATGTCCCCTAGCTACCCATAAAATAAATGACTGTCAGAAATAAAAGTATAACTACTAACTACTCCATGAGTTCCACGAATGAGGCTTCACCAAGCGCTAACTGGATATGCTGAAATCTAACTAGCCACGAGTCTGGGAGTGAACACCTAAATCTATATCAATGATAAGATGTAGTAAAGAGAAACTTATATGATTAGTATGTGATTATATACTGAGTATGTAAGGATAAAATTCAAAAAAAAAATCTGATAATAACATGATTATGAAGACTAATAAAGTTCATAAATCATGAATAAATAATACAGATAGAAGAACATTTCAAAACTAGTATAACAAGGTCATATGAGATTCTACAGTCAAATTTGTAAATGTAAATCTATTTCTAAAGTTGTGAACTGAAAACATGTCTAAAGCTGCAAATTTTGAATGATCATACTATAATTTCAACTATAAAGTAATGTAAATCTTTAAGTGGGGAGTTTCTTAAACATGACATACATCATGTGAGTTTATGATTTTCAATATATAATCCTTGTTGGAAGGGATGACCTATACCTTGTCAGAGTATAGAATCTGTCTATCTAATATGGATCCACTACTAAGCCTCTTGGGCTAAAGGGGGCTAACCGACTTGGGGTGCACTCAAATACTATGGTGGCACGTAGTTAGGGGACTTGGATTATCTGAACCTTCTAAATAATCCTCCCAAAATAAGTCTTTATACTATATGCTCATAAGTAAGTTTAAATTTCTGTTGTCTGAAATTGAGTACAACAATTTGCTAAAAATCATCTCTTTAACAGTCTGTGCTAAACTGTAAACTATATCATACTAAATTCAGGCTAAATTCATGCTTAAAATTATTAAAATTGAAAGAATACGGTAAATATTATGATTTTCTATGACAACAAAAAAATAAGAAGCCTTAAAATTAATCTAAAACAAAATCAAGAGAAGTCTGAATACTTTGGGTAAAAAACCTAAACTAAAAATTATAATATTGTAAAGTGTTTCTGAAATCATTAGCATGAGGATGAAAGAATATCCTCATTGAAGCCTTGTATACCTGATAAGATAAAGATTCTGGGATAAGAGCTTGAATTTGAATGACCGGAGTAGGAACCCTAGGTCTGACTTCTTTTAGACTTATTCTTGCTCTTGGGTTTGGGAGGATAATAAAAAATGAATAGAAAATGAGAATAACTCTTTTTGGGAGTTAAAATACAGTGGGGTAGAGTTATCGGTCAAGAAAAGAAAAAATACCTTTTAAAAAGCATTTGTCAAATTACAAGAATTTTATCATACGGTTGGCCTTACGGATCGTTGACCATCTTATGGTCCATGGTCTGAGCTGTCAGAATATGAGGAAATTTTCTGGAAGTATTCCACAGTTTGATTTGATGGTCCGTTGACCATCTAGTGGCCTATTGGTTGAGCCGTCACTTTTTGGGAAATTTTTGAACTTTACTGGACCAATCTCACGCTTGGGTTCAACGGTTCATCGACCATCTCATGGGCCATCAACCTAGCTCTCGACCACTGGTAAGATTCTCATAATTTTTGAAGGGATTTGCTCATACTGGGTTTGATGGGCCATGGACCTACCTGTGGGAACCTGAAAAACTTAAATCTAGTATGATTTTTGCTGAGTATTAAATATACCCAGACTTGAATTTTGAGGTGTTACAAATGTGGTCCATGTTTCCTATATCATTTTACTTGATAAGTTATATGAGTTCTGACTTAAAATGCATCAGAGAAGTGTCTGGCATTTCATGATATGTAGGATGCATCACGATCACATTTGCTTTTAAATTTTAATCATGCACTATTTGTATTTTTGCTTTGCATTTCACCATCTGCGACCGCATTTGCCAAAATGTGATCCATACTTCCTTGCTTTTTCAGTCTCTTTCTGAACTTGGTGTATCTTTGTATTTTATATTCATTTTTTGTCCCTTTCCATCTCAATTGTACTCACTTCTTTAAAATCATTAACACCTAGAAAAAGAGAGAAATTGGTTTTAGATTTGCTCTTTTCTAACAAAATGACTCAAACTTAGACAAGAGATAAATTCATAAAATCTTAACTAATAAATGTATATGATGCATGCATCCTATTTGATCAAAACCCATATATACCCACTAATATAGTATAGCAAGTTGGGACTCATGAGGGACTTGTTGTAATGATCGATTCCATCGTTACTGAAAATATCTACAGTCAAGGCATGTGTTTCTCGGTAGTCATATGTGTTAGGATTAATTCTTTAGTATGGGAGTGAATTTGATATGTACTAAAGGTCATACAATACTCCTAGCACAAAGTTAAGTTGACAGTATCCTTACCAATTTAGTTCCGGGATAATTTTAAATTAGGGTCAACTTCAAATATACTTTTCTCCTAGAATATAAGAAGTATACCCAACAAATAAAATATTGCTTAGTTTAATTTACAGTGCAATCTACTGTTCAGTAATCCGCTTCCTGAGTAAAAAGTTATGGCCATTTTACTGAAGACTGTCCATGCTGAAAAGCTGAGAAAGCTATAGCGGTATGCATGGCACTATAGCGGTGTAACAACCGTTTATAACTTTATTTTGATGGGTTTTATCCCCCAAACCCAAAAAATTCATTCCTAAGCTCTAGAGGGTCGATTTTCTGTTGGTATGGATGAAAATTCTTCGTTAAGGTAAGTTTCTTCCATCATCTTCTTCATTTTTCAATCCTTTAACATCCACGAATTATTATAACAACCTTTAATGGTGAAATTCTTGGGTATTTGTGTCACGCCCCAACTCCTATCGAGGCGTGATTGGCACCCGAAGCCGTTATGGCCCGAGAGAATCAATCGTTACTCATGCACTCTCATGTGTATGTCCGCATATGCATATCATTTTATTTCACGTAATTCAATATCAAGTCATGGCAATAGGTGCAATATTTGAAAACATGGCCGTTAGGGCCATTACGTCAAAATGAGTGTACATCTTTTGCTTTCATCTTCCCACATATGTCTACAAAGCCTTTAATAGATACATGACCATGTCTATACAATGTTTACAAAATACCAAAACCGAGTATGCACGTGTGACTTTGGAAGCCCCGAAGCAACTGGAGCTTACCAAGGACCTGTCTGTGATCCGCAGCCTATTGACGAGGTCTACTAATACCTGCACCTGCACATATAAGGTAAGTCCCCAAGAGGGGTCAGTACGAAGAATGTACTGAGTATGTAAGGCCTTAAGAAAATGACAATGACATCAATGCATCAATACATAAGAACTTCAATGGAAATGATTATAAGAAAAACTCTATATGTGGAATTATGTACCTTTCTTTCTTTATGATTATCTCCAAGGATTCGTACATAATAACAACAACCATGAAATCAATATAAAAGAAATAGCAATGTGAATATACTTTCTTTCTGTATGGGGAAAACCATGTGTATTACGTTTATTATTTTCCTTTCTTACATTCGTCATCTTATTGGGGGGTTATTATGATCATCCACCTTTTGGTGGGCATCCACTTCATTGTGGGTAGTCATCCACCCTTGGGTGGGCATCCACTTTATTGTGGGTGGTCATCCACTCTTGGTGGGCATCCACTTTGTTGTGGGTAGTCATCCACTCTTGGTGGGCATCCACTTTGTTGTGGGTAGTCATCCACTCTTGGTGGGCATCCACTTTATTGTGGGTAAACATTACCTAACATTGCTTCCTTTATTTCATTACTTTGAGATTAGTACATTTGCTTGTGGGAGATTGATTCCTTCACTTGAGAGAGATTGATACTCTTGCTTATTAGAGATTAATGCAATGATAGTCACAACTTTATTTGAAGCTTTGGATCAATAATTAATGAGTGAAAAACATGTGAATAAGCAGTATTGGAAACATAGCCTTCATAGAAACATAACACTGTTGAAACCATTGGACAATGATCAATGAACAAGATACATGAGTATAACCACTATTGAAACCTTGGAACATACCTCATTGGACTTTTGGAGCATTGCTAATGAATATGAGACATGTATATAATTCTATTGGAACTTGGACCATAACATGATTGAAACAATACTATTCAACTAAACAAGCTCTCTTTACCTCATTGCTCTTGTTGGGATAATGCTCTTAAACTTTACAACATATGCCAACTTAAGAACTTCCATCCATGAATAAGAACTAAGTGGGTCATGATTCATCTAGGATTAAAACACATATGATAACATTATATCAACCTTAGTTGGACTACTATAGAACCCCCTTGGAATAGAACACTTTTGGGACCTTAGGACAATGAGCACAAATTAAGACACATGAACATAACCACGATTGGCTTTTGGAACATTATCAATGCATATGAGACATGTGAATACTATAGACCTCCCTAGGAATGTAACACTTGTGGAACCTTAGGATAGTGAACAATGAATAAGGCACATGGGAGTAGCCACTGCTTACCAACTAGAAATGCGGTACCTTAGAAACTTATAGAACTTTTTCACATACTAGTCAATGATCACAATTCAACGTATGGACATGATTCATATGATTCACCAATTACCAATGAGTAAGTACCATGTGAGTAACACTAACCATCTACCGAATACGGAATATCTTAGAGCATTTCGGAATCGAAAGAGTACTATGACAAATGTGATCGCCACGTGCTGCATAAGGATAGAGAAGAGTAACCTTACATACCTTATTTACTCAATGTGAAAGTACAATCCTATATGTGAGTACGATGATCCATCTCCTTCCTTACATCTTACTCTACATCACAAGTTCATAATAGAATTCTTGTTAACAACTATTCACTTTACAAACGCATAAGTGTCACAATGAGTTACGTGGCTGCTTTATAGCATCATTTTGTCCTTCACAACACAACTCACTGCATTAATATGCCAACAATATCATAACATTCCACTCATTGACCAAGATTTCATACAACAATAGCATTTCGCATCACACTTACCCTTTATGCCTTCTCATTATCATTCCGTCATATTTACGCTTCTCAATTTGCCTCATAACAACATATGAATAACCATACATATTTAATACAGTCCAACGTTCCTTCATACGACACTTTAAAGGTATTAAAACGACATCACAAGTTCATAATTTCATCCAAAAAGGGTATCGGGGCTTTCGGGGATCAACTAGGGACGAAAACATACGAAACTGAGATTTGGAAGTGACCTGCGCTGCCACCTACGTATGCAGGTGGCAAGGTGCACGCGCAGATGGCCTTTGGCATCAGCCAGATCCATCTGCGTTGGCATCTGCGCCCGCAGATGCCTCCGTCTGCGGGGGCGGATGCCCGTTTGGTCCGAAATGGCTTCTTTTTGGGTCTTTTAATGCCATGAATGGTTCATGATCACAACCAAACCTATTTGAACATATTTTTGATCATATTAAACATCAAAAATCATCCATGGCCTCACACAACACAAAACAACACCCAAAACCACATTTCACGGCCAATTCGACACCAAAACAACAATCGATTTCTCAATATCAACTCCAAATGTTATGCACAAGAATAAAACAAAGTAGGACCATAATCACATCTCACATGTAAATATTGAATCCATAAATATCATTTTCTTCAAGCTCACAAGCCCATGTTCAAGTTCACAAGGCAAAATCATCCTCCGATTTAACAAACACATGCACTTCACACATAGTAACCTTCTCAATACTTCACCAACATAACCAACATATTATACACCATATCTCATGAATAATATATATTAAATCACAATAATAAACACTTACCAAGTCTTGAAAAAGGGTGATCTTGGCCAAGAAAATGCCTTAGGGTTCTTGAGAGTCAAATAAGAAATATGTGGAAAAATCTAGAAAAGGCATGAGAGTTCAAATGCCTTAAAATTCTGATTTTTCCTCTTTATATAGTCCCTCATGTCTCCCTTATCTTTACTTAGCATTTAATGCTATGTTACTTTGGTCAATTGGACCAAAATTGGAAGAATGGGTCAAATGGTTAATTGGGCCATGTCTTCTTATTAATTTTGGGCTTTATGTTTTAGGCCCAATGATACAAGATTTATTCATGCCCACAATTACATGTATAATTAATCAAATCTCCCATGTTTTACTAATTCCATAAATGTACACGTAGTCGTGGCGGTTTAACAACATACGGGTGTTACACCTCCTACAAAGGTCTAATCCCATGTACTAGGCCCAATATCAATTGTCTCATTAATAACATTACAAAATTCATACTTTGACTCTCGACACTTGCGTAACCATTGTTCAACGTCGTCATGTAGGGTGTAGTTGGTACGGGGTGTTACAATTTGAACCCTAAATTCATCATATTTTGGGGAAAACTTATGGGTTGGGTTAATATCACCTAGAATCACTTCTAAATTGTTCATTAACAATCCCTAGCATGAATTAGTGATTCTAAAACATGAAAATTGATAGTTGGGGATCTTGAATTCAATAAAGGTGGAACCTTTAGCCTAAAATCTTTATTAATGGAGTTGGGTTGAGCTTGAAAGAACTATTTTAATGACTAATTGATCCTTAGATAATGTTGTAGACCGTAAATGAGGGTAGAATTAGTGGGCTTGAATTCCCAAGGTATTTGTTTGAAGAGTAGTTTATTAATTACTCTTATAATGGTTATTTTTTAGATGATTAGCCTTCGGAAACATGATGAAGTAGGAGGATCATCCATGTTATAGCTACTTGTTGCAGCAGCTTGGCGCCCAGGCAGGTTATGATTTATAAGTAGTAGACTGTAGTTAGTAATCGTATCAATAATGTAGATTTGATGGGAAAATCATGCATAGACCCACGGGTATGGAGTTTGGGTGGATAAAACATGAATTTAATGTAATAAGCACCTAATTGTGTGTTGATATATTAATGTATGAATCCTCGATGGATGTATTGTGTTTGTATGACTTTATGGTTGATTGTAATGTGAATTATGTGAATATAGATTACAATGAGATTATGTGAGCCCATAATCTAGTTATTTAGCCTAATTACCATAAAGGGTGAACTTGATACTATTTTTTTTGAATATGGGATAATCTTACCTAAAGTTAGGGATGAGAACTAATTATGGTATGAAGAGGCAAGGACATAACTTAAGAGCCTAAGGTCAAGTTAGGCTAAGGGTTAAAAAGTAAAAGGTTTACAGGCGTATGACTAGTAATGACTTGAATGTCGGGATTACTAGATAATTGTTCAAATGCCCATTCTCGGAATAAATAAAGGAGGATTGAATTAGTGAATAAACTAATGAACGTTGAACTAGAGTTTAGACTCTTTGGGGTTGAATGTGCTCTCCTAAAATAAGTACTTGGATTTAATGAATATGGCTTGATAGTGTTTACTTGAATAAGTGGGGATTGGTCTTCGGACATGCTATAATTGATGAAACTAATGATTCATATCTACTTGTGATTTAGTGTGTTAAAGTATGATTGTTGTTTACATGAGTTGAGTAACTCGAGTTGACCAAGTATTTGGGTGGTTGTGTATTGTTGCAATGAATACTTAAGGAATGTAAGTGTTAAATGATATCCTAAATGTTAATCACATAATATGAGGTTATATTAAAGACTTGTTGACTGTATGTTGCGTCCAAACGCACATGCAAGTGTACGCGGTCGTACAAGTAATATAGGATTGAGAGTCCAGATATCGTACCCAAAGGGACTTATCGATTAACTATTTACTAAATTAGACTAATAATAATTATTTATTTAAGCGGTGGATTTTAAGATATATTTATGAATTAACTAAACTAAAAAATAAAAATAAAATAACTAATGAATGATTAACCAAGAAAATAGCGGATTCTTACACAATTAATAGATGAATCGATCTAGGCTGATGGTTTCACTAACTATCATGTTTGTTATCAATTTCATCAACTTATTCGATTATCTAATTGTTGATTGGCGTTTTTGGGAATGGTCATCCTCTAATCATCTATTTAAACTAGTCTCACAAATACATCATTGAGTGCGGATGTGAGAAGCTAATTCAAACGCATTTATTAATCTTTCCATTTTTTAACCAAGTAAGGTGATCTAGGTATATTCATATCCTAGCCACAAATCAATTTCTTAGTTTACTAAACAAGAGATCATACTCTCTATATTCTTTGTTGTAACACTCCATTCCCTTGGTCAGTTCACTTTAGGCTCAAAGATTTATTTTAAAGGTCGCGAATCTTTAAAATAGTAAAAGCAATAATATAAGAAACACCATAATTATAATCAAACATATAGAATCAAGAGCTACTAAGCAATCATTTACTTAGCTACCACAATCCTAGAATGAGAAGTTTAACTCCACATAGACATGGAGCAATTACAACAAATTATCCAAAGAATTAATGTAAAAATAAATAACAAATGAGAAGAAAAAGATAGAACCAATTTTATCTGGCCTCCACGACGGCTCCTAGCTCTCTCTAGGTTAAAAATTGTGTAAAAACTGATTTTATAGAACATTTATAGGTGTAGGAAAAAGCCCCAAATAAAATAACTGAGTCCAAAATGAACTGAGATAGATAACTCCAAAAAATCCTCCTTCACGCCGCGCCACTAAACGTGGAGGTATACTGGAATGGTAGTTCACGTTACAATTCAACCAAAGGTCATATTTGAATATTTTAATAAATTTAATCCATTAAGCTGCCTTCTTGATTTTCTTCTATAATATTTCATCTTTAATTCGTTTTGGCTCCAAATCTTTTCGTCTTTACACCAATTTAATCCTATACATAAAAATATAATATTAAACATAATCCATAAAATTAATTCTCACAAAGAACAAATAAAAATACTAAATGTGAGGCAGATAATGACTAAAAATATATATATTGGCCTCACATCACTGTACAAGTATGATTTCTTATTCCCATTATGGTTGTGATTGTTGGGATTTATATTTATTATTTTGGGATGTATCGAAATTTGAACATCTTCAGGGGATTGGTTGATATGATTCATTGGTTGGCTCGGGTACCACGTCGGTACAGTATATGAATAAGAGATCTTCCCTTGTAGGTCATGACTAGTAAGAAATCATAAGACCCTTAACATGTATGTATAGGGTATGTATGAGTGTGATGGTTCGTTAAGTGGACTGCGTATGTGATTATTGTTATTATTTCTATTTATATTGGTTCCATGAGTGGACCAAGTTATATGGTGGTGGTGGTTGTGGGTTCCTTAAGTGAACCAGGTTGTGATGTTGCTTAGTATAATTGGGATTCTTGTGTGGTCCGGTTACTTGTCATACACTTTTGGATTCTTGTAGTTAGAGTCATGGTGTGTTGACTTGGATATGGTTAGAGTCATGGTTTGTTAAGTTGGATATGGTTAGAGTCATGGTTTGTTGACTTGGATATGGTTAAAGTCATGGTTTGTTGACTTGGATGTTTGCTAAAGTCAGGGTTGTTGACTTGGTCATGTGTTGACTTGACTTGTTGTCTCTTGACTTGTACTTAACTGAAGTTGTAGAGTTACTTAAAAAGGCTAGGTGTCATAAACTTGAGATATTTATCATAATGTGTGATCATAGTTGTATTTGTTACAAAGTGATGATTATTAATCATTTAACATGATTAATAACTATTGGAATCAAACAAGTGAAAGTTAGGATGGATGACACATGATGTGAAGGTGATGAATGATCAACATGAATAAAAATGGAAATACTCTAAGTTAAAACAAGGGATAAAGATAGCATAAGCATATGAAGGTGTTATGAATTAAATTGTTATATAAGTTGTCATATTTTCTTTTCATGATTTCTATATTGTATTTACATGATCTAACCCTGATCGGACAGTGATACGTACTAGTATGTATTTTTGTACTGATACTACTTTTTCTACACCCTTTTTGGGGTATAGTCTGATTCCAAGATCAGATGATGTTTCACAGGTGACGTGAATAGTGATCTCCAGTAGTTTCTACTCCTCTAATTCATGGAAGAAATTATGTCCAATCTTACCTTCTTACTTATAAGCTCTTGTACCTGTTTAGACTAGGTCCTATGGGTAGTTTCATTTTTCGCATTTAATATTTGTAAAGTTAGTTGTAATAAAGTTTGGTATTTTGTTATTTATTTAAGACTTTTGCATATCATGTTGAAAAGGTGGTAAGGGGTTCTCTTATCTTGGTGGATTAGAGTAGGTGCCCTCACGATCCGACAATTTGGATCATGACAATTTAGTATCAGAGCCTAGGTTATCGGTCACCCACTACAAGAGCAGGTGTAAAGTAGAGTTCCGCGGATTGGTGTGTTGACGTCCACATCTAATCTTCGGGGAGCTATGAGGCATTCTAGGAAATTATTTCACTTCCTTCTTTGCTCCCGTACGATTTGTATAATTACTTGTATGGGTTGAATCTAATTGGTATCTCCCGATTCCAATTGGTATCTCTACAATCATAATTGGAATCTAATCGATTTCAATTGGTATCTTGAAGAGTTTGTTATTAGAACCTAGTTATTTCCAATTGGTATCTGTCTATATGGATGGAACATATGATTGTCATATGAATTATGATAAAATTAGTTGGTTGTAACCTTGTTGGTGTAATATAAGATGGGTTTGTGATTTGTAGTTGCTTGATTAACTCTGAATTTGTGATAGGTGGATGTTGCAAGTTGCCATGTGTTGTGTGATGTATGATTGAATTTGACTACGATTGTTGCTTGTCTTGTTGGTAGTGTCATAAAGGTTTAAATTGGTGTATAAGGTTAATGCCTAGGTACTTATGCAAATCGTAGTTGGTTGAATTATTGTAAATTCCGTGAATTGTGAAAGGTCATAACTTGGTTATGTATTAATGATTAAAGGAATTCTTGTTATGTGATTTAAGTGGAAAATGGTGTGCTAAATGTTGGGCATGGTCTTATCATGGATAATGTGGTAAGGTAAAAATGGTATATACATGTGGAAACACTTGTTTCAAGTGGTTGGTATATGAATAAGTACCATAGAAAAAGGGCTATTGTTGCTTGACAGCGAGAATTGCAGTAAGAAAGTTTTATGATAACTCATGATTCTGACTTAAGGAAAATTTATTTTGGCTTTAAATTTTGTGATAACTTAATGGTTTAATTGGTGAATGAATTGTCGGGTAAGTAAATGAAAGGGTGAATATGGTAGCCCTTGGCATGAAAGTTAATTGTTTGATGTGGGTGATGTTGTCGGTCGAGATAACATTTATATTTGAACATCGGACTTTGTCTAACTCAGTGGTTTTTACTGTTGATTGAGTAACTACTTGCATTTTAATGATAATGTGTAGTTGATAAGGAAATCGTGAGATTATGGTAGAACTAAGTTCTCGGGTATTTGTGAAATTATGGTTGTCTATTGGTAGAAATAGTCTCCCATGTATTAATTACTAAAATGACTTGTCATTGGCTAGTTATTGTTTGACATTGCTCATATGCTTACTATATGAAAATAATTATTGATTAATAGTATTCCTTGGGAATGGTATAATTGGATTGTTAGGGTCCTTGTAATGAGATAGCTTGATTATGATTGATGATCCTTAGTTGTAGGGTCGATTGAGGGAATGGGGTTATAAGATGTATTCTTGAATATTCATGTCCCTCTCATTGATCATGGTAATACTTGGTTGTTATTTCTTATGAGTGATTGAAGTATGTTGGGTCGGTAACTTGACTAGTTGTAGACTAGTTGTGAGGCTAAATAAGTATAGCTTATCCTAGGGCGATAACTAAAAATTTGGTTAGTTATAAATGATTGATTGTTGAGGGTCCAATAGACTAATGTAAGTGGTGTGTTGGTCAGTTGTTGTACTCTAAATGATCTATTCTTATGTGTTGATTATGGAAGGGTGAAAAGGGTCATAAGGTAGATTTCCCAAAGGAAAAACACGGTGTAGTGTTTGATGATGTTATGTTTATTATATCATTGTTCAGGGTGTAATTTCCCAGGTTAGATTTTCCTCGGGTTGGGAGTTAGAATTTTCAGGCTAGACTAGGCTTGAATAAAATCTGAGCGAGATATGGTTTAGAAAAATCTGGGTATGGGTTGTGTAGATATAATAAAGTTTAGCTTGATTTTGTATTAGCTAAGATGTAAGAAACCCGTAGGACCTTTCGAAATAGAGTTCGAGTTAGTAGAACTCCAGGTATATTGTTTAACGTAAAGGGGTTAGTTTGGAATGTCAAAAATATGAGTATAGTGTGGTGAAAAAGGCAAAACTAGGAGTATTCTCAAGTTTTTTCCTCGCATATGCCTCTATAGCGACGTTCATGCAGCTATAGCAGTCCTGCTATAGCTGAATAATTCCCGCTATAGCGATGTCGCTATAGAGGGATTGAGTTGCTATAGTGGGAATGATGTAGTTGTTCAGTTTTCTCTGAGTTTAGATGTTACCTCATCATAATTCTCAAGGTTTCATTCTTACACCGATGAGGGAAATAACTAATTTGTGCTTCTCTTCACCCAATGCCCATTCGGGGACGAACAGATACTAAATTGGTATATGTTGTAATAACCGATTTTGTCGTTACTGAAAATATCTATGGTCAAGGCATGTGTTTCTCATTTTTCATAAATGTTAGGATCAATTATTGAGTATGGGAGTGCATTTGATATGTACTCAGGTCATACAATACTCCTAGCACAAAGTTAAGTTGAAAGTATCCTTACCGATTTAGTTTTGGGCTAAGTTTAAATTAGGGTTAACTTCGAATGAGTTTTTCTCCTAGAATGTAAGGAGTTATAGGGCCTAATACCCACCAAATTAAATATCTCTGAGTCTTCTTCCCAACAAAACTAATTGTTCATTAATCCACTTTCTGAGTAAAACGTTATGGCTATTTAACTGAAGACTGTCCATTCTGAAAAGCTAAGGCCACTATAGGGCTCAGGCTGCTATAGCGACGCCGCTATAGTGGTATGCATGGAGCTATAACAGTGTAACAGTATTTTATATCCTTATTTTGATGGGTTTCATCCCCCAAACCCCAAATATTCATTCCTAAGCCCTGGAGGGGTGATTTCTCTTGGTATGGTTGGAAATTCTTCGTTGAGGTAAGTTTCTTCCGTCATCTTCTTCATTTTTCAATCGTTTAACATCCTAGAATTATTAGAACAACCTTTAATGGTGAAATTCTTGGGAATTTGAACCCTAAGTCCATGATATTTTGGGGAAAACTTATGAGTTGGGTTAATATCACCTAGAATCACTTCTAAATTATTTATTAACAATTCCTAGCATGAATTAGTAATTCTAAAATATGAAAATTGATAGTTGGGGACCTTGAATTCAATAAAGGTGGAACCTTTAGCCTAAAAACTCCATTAATGGAGTGGGGTTGAGCTTGAAGAAACTATTTTAATGACTGATTGACCCTTGGGTAATGTTGTAGACCGTAAATGAGGGTAGAATTAGTGGGTTTGAATTTCCAAGGTATTTGTTTGAAGAGTAGTTTATTAATTACTCTTATAATGGTAATTTATTAGATGATTAGCCTTCGGAAACGTGATGAAGAAGGAGGATCATCCATTTTATAGCTACTTGTTGTAGCAGCTTGGCGCCCAGGTAGGTTATGGCTTATGAGTAGTAGACTGTGGTTAGTATAGACACGTGATTTTTGACCCTCCCCGAGCTTTAACCTATTTTAAGGATTAAATATTTATTTTACATCTAATTATTATTCTAGCTTTTATTTCATGTTTGGTAGGTTTTATTTACATAGTTGTGAAAAATGAAATTCAAAAAAATAGAGTCACATCGTAGGATAAGTTTTGTTTCTACTTTTCAAGAAAAAAGAACATATACAAAAAATATACTTTTTTCTTTAAATTATTTTTAATAAGCTAGTAATTTTAGTATTTTCTTAATAATATTTTTTTTATTTTAAAACCAACCATTTAGCTTTTTCTACATCTTATTAATATAAAAGTAGTGAGTTAACATTCTCCCATTATGTTTTTATTTTTATCTTTGAAAAAAAAAAAAAGAATTTCCTAACCTAAACTACCCCACCAATCCATCCATTTTCCACTATTCCCACAACATATGCTCTACACCCCCTCACGTACACTCCAACCCACACTCACACACATGCACTATATATGCATACACATGCATTATATATAGAAATAAAACACTTAGAAGAAAAACACTAACATAGGAGAGGAAAGCATCGTAGGAAAAAAAAGAGAGCAAGGGGAAGAATAGAGAAAAAGGGGAACAACACTTAGAAAAAAAAAAAAGAAGAGGACCTCCTGATTACTCCCTCACATCAAAAATCCTACCAGCAACCAAATTACACCCCTCATGTCGAGAAAAAAAGCAAAGCAGAAAATTACTTTGAGGTTTTATCTGTGGTTCTGAGTTCGTGGCTCTTGAAAGTTAGCTAATGGTTAACTTTCACAAATATGTAGATTGTAGCGGCTTTGTTGTTATGAATTATCTTTCGCAAGAGGTAACTCTGAATCTTTCTTTGTATAATTAAAAATCGTGATTATGCGAGACTTGATCCCAATATAATGAAGTTGTTCAAATTTTATGTGTTTAAGCTATTAATATTTTTGTTTGATGCTGTAATATGAAGTGTGTTGAGATTTTGGTTTCATTAAAGTGAAATTGGTATAACCTATGATTATTTCTTCCATGCTTAATGGTCCCTTTTCTCATTCCCTTCCTTAATTAATTGTGAACAATTTTTTTTTAATTGTGTGTTACCAAGTTAAATAAATTCTTTGTTTAGTATGTATTTAAATAAGTGATAAATTGTTATCATACTATAATATATACGTGTGTAGTTTTGATCTTTGGGTGAAAAAAAATAACTTTAGTTTATTTTAAACTAATAATAAAATTTCAATGAAATTGCAACTAATAGCCTAGTACTAACTAATGTTTGTATGTTTAAGTTGAATAGTATTTTTTAATAACGGAGACAATGATAAATGTTGGTTGAATAGTTATAGTTCAGTACCCAATTGATTTAGTAGCCATGATTAGTTAAAATATTGTGGTTTAAGCTATTAATTTAAGTAAATGTTGGTGTTCCAAATAAGTTAGATCAAATATAGTATTTTAATCATTTTTGCTTACTGTTTTGCTTTAAATTTCTTGTCACAACGTGCGGTTTAATTTGATCGGATACATTATGCATTTATCAAGAGTCTTAAATGAAATTTAGTTCTAGGTTTGGCCAGTTCTAGGCCTCACAACTTAAATGGGTCACAAATTTAAACCCAAGTAAGGCCTAATCGATTATCTAATTGTGTGAGGATGAGCGGGATGTGTTGCGAATTTATTCAAGACCTATTGTTAATAAGAAAAGAAAAGAGGGGAAAACTCATTTGTAAGGGAGCTAGGTGAGTTGCGGACTAATCCATGACTCGTTGCAAATTTGAAAGAAAAGAGCAAAAGAGAGAAGAGAAAATGGTCTCGAGTTTACAAGAGACGACCAAATGCCTTTAACGCTAGATAAATTTTAGGCCCGATAAATTTGGTTTCGATTAATAATGCAATTATGCATCTATCTCGATATTCTTAATATCAAATATGATACTCGAGGATGCAATTGTGCACCTTGGCAAAGATTGTCCTAAAATTAACTTTCACTAGCTTAATCCAAGAAGTATAGACAAATATTATTAGTACATTAAAAATGAGCGAATCAAGGCCTACCAACACAATTTATCCAAAATAGTTTAAGTTAAGTACAAGTTGATAAAAGCGGCCGTGCTAGAACCACAGGACTCAAGAGATGCCTCATACCTTCCCCTCGGTCAACATAATTCCTTACCCGATCTTCTGTTTTCACAGACCAATAAAGCCAACTTCCTTTTGACTAGGGATTCAAAAAGGTGGATTGGAACACCATAACTCAATTCCAAGTGGCTACTCTGTAAATAAATAAAAATAATTCCTATTCAAAATCGTCACTTTAATTGGAAAAACCCTTCGACCCGAACGAAAAGGGGTGTGATAGTTAGTAATCATATCCATAATGTAGATTTGATGGGAGAAATCATGCATAGACCTGCGGGCATGAAGTTTGGGTGGATAAAACATGAATTTAATGTAATAAGGACCTAATTGTATGTTGATATGTTAATGTATGAATCCTTGATGGATGTTTTGTGTTTGTATGACTCTATGGTGGATTGTAATGTGAATTATGTGAATATAGATGACAATGAGATTATGTGAGCCCATAATCTAGTTATTTAGCCTAATTACCATAAAAGGGTGAACTTGATATTATTTTTTTGGAATATGGGATAATCTTGCCTAAAGTTAGGGATGAAAACTGATTATGGTATGAGGAGGCGGTGACATGACTTAAGAGCCTAAAGTCAAGTTAGGCTAAGGGTTAGGAAGTAAAAGGTATACAGGCGTATGACTAGAACTAGACTGTAAATTGAATAGAGTTGAATAATTGGCTGATGGGGTAGGTCTTGAACCTAGTAATGACTTGAATTTAGGAATTGCTAGATAATAGTGGAAATCCCCAGTCTCGGTATAAATAAAACAATATTGGATTAGTGAATGAACTTATGAATATTGAACTAGAGTTTAGACTCTTTGGGATTGAATGTGCTCTCCTAAAATAAGTACTTGGATTTAATGAATATGGCTTGATCGTGCTTACTTGAATAAGCCGAGATTGGTCTTCGGACATGCTATTATTGATGAAACCAATGATTCATAGCTACTTGTGATTTATTGTGTTAAAGTATGATTGTTGTTTACATGAGTTGAGTAACTTGAGTTGACCAAGTATTTGGTGGTTGTCTATTGTTGCAATGAATACTTAAGGAATGTATGTGTTAAATGATATCCTAAGTGTTAATCATATAATATGAGGTTATATTAAAGGCTTGTTGACTATACAAGTATGATTGCTTATTCTCATTGTGGTTGTGATTGTTCGGATTTATACTTATTATTGTGGGATGTACCAAAATTTAGACATCTTCACGGGATTGGTTGATATGATTCATTAGTTGGCTCAGGTACCTCGCCGATACAGTACATGGATAATAGCTCGTCCCCTGCAGGTCATGACTAGTGGGCAACCATAAGACCCTTAGCATGTATGTATAAGGTATGTATGAGTATGATGGCTCCTTGTATGGATCTGATATATGATTATTGTTATTATTATTGTTTATATTGGTTCCATGAGTGGACCAAGTTATATTGTTGTTGTTGTAGGTTCCTTGAGTGAACCAGGTTATGATGTTGGTTGGTATAATTGTGATTCTTGTATGGTCCAGTTACCTCTCATATACTTTGCGATTCTTATTGTTAGAGTCATGGTATGTTGACTTGGATATGGTTAGAGTCATGGTTTGTTAACTTGGATATAGTTAGTCATGGTTTGTTGACTTGGATATGGTTTGAGTCATGGTTTGTTGACTTGGATGTTTGCTGGAGTTAGGGTTGTTGACTTGGTCATGGGTTGACTTGACTTGTTGTCTCTTGACTTGTACTTGACTGAAGTTGTAGAGTTACTTAAAAAGGCTAAGTGTCATAAACTTGAGGTATTTATAATAATGTGTGATCACAGTTGTATTTGTTACAAGGTGATGATTATTAATCATTTGCCATCATTAATAACTATTGGTATCAAACAAGTGAGAGTTAGGATGGATGACACTTGATGTAAAGGTGATGAATGATCAACGGGAATAAAAATGGAAATACTCTCAGTTAAAACAAGGGATAAAGATAGCATAAGCGGATGAAGGTGTTATGAATTAAATTGCTATATAAGTTGTCATATTTTCTTTTCGTGATTTCTATATTATATTTACGTGATCTAACCATGGTCGGCCGATGAAACCTACCAGTACATATTGTTTGTACTGATACTACTCTTGCTATACTCTTTTTGGGATATAATCTGATTGCAGGATCAGTTGATATTTCACAGGTGATGTGGATAGTGATCTCCAGCAGCTTCTACTCCTCTCATTCATGGTAGAAGTTGAGTCCAGTCTTACCTTCTTACTTGGAGGCTCTTGTACCTGTTTAGACTAGGTCCTAGAGGTAGTTTCATTTTCTGCATTTAATATTTGTAAAGTCAGTTGTAATAAAGTTTGGTGTTTTTTTTTATGTAAGACTTTCACATATCATGTTGAAAGGGTGGTAAGGGATTCTCCTATCTAGGTGGATTAGAATAGGTGCCCTCACGATCCGTCAATTTGGGTCGTGACACTTGTGAGATCTATATATTGTCTAAAAATGACCTAGGACTATCAGGAAAATGACTTTAGACTATCTAAAATGACCTCCGACTCATCAATAAAAGACCTCAAACACTCAGCTGAAAATAAGTTGGAATCACAACCATAATTAGACTATAAAAATATCAATACAATAATAGTAGTAAAAACATGACCAAATAAACCTCTATAGGCTAACTTTCCACAATCAAACCTCTGGGCACAAATTAGTGGTAACATAAGAATTTTCACTAATGCTACAGCTAGCATCATGCTCATATAATCAAATATTTCAATAAAAATAGAGATATAACCTCAATAACCCCTAACATGGCACCACATAAATGTTCGTCCTATCATTTATATGGACCCCCATTACCCTTCACCCCTGATTGAAAGGTGAAATCATCAATAAAGTATCAGGAAATGTGTAAGCCATAATTTAGAAATATATCCAACAAAGAAATTTTGAAATTTCCATTTTGAATCACCAAAAAAATGTTTCCCAAAGTTCTCAAAATCGAGTTGTGGGGTTTAAATCCAAAAGCTCACTTAAACCTGACCAGGAGATTTCCTCTCTGCAATCGAGGTCAAATCCTTGCGATCTCTAGGTCAACCCAGATCCAAACTATCACGATCATGGTCATAACCTCTTGAATGTAAAGTACTACCCAATTTGACCTGAATCACCTTCCCTCTCTTTCGTTCTTAACATGACCTTGCCCACCGTAATCGCAATGCACAAATACCCTGACCATTCGCAATCACGACCAACCCCTCACAAATACAAAGGGTAAATACATGGATCAGAAAATTAGAAAACCAACAACTAGCAAAAAGACAAAAACTCCAAAATAGACCCTCGAGATTTCAAAACCTCATGAAGGCAAACTAAATATGCTACTAGATTGACAACAACATTCTGGACTTGCTGGAACCATCAAAACTCCAATTCAAAGTCATCTTGATCAAATATTGACCGAGGTCAACTCTTAAGTTTTAAATTTCTAAATTTCCAATCAACGACATAAAATTCATTCAAAGCCTCGGGACTCAAACTAATGGTCCAAATAACCCAAAGATTTTCTTCTGGAGCTAATGGAATTGTCAGAATTCCATTCTGAGCTCATCTTCATCAAATGTTGACTTTGATCAATCAATCTAACTTTCCAACCATCCAAAAAAGAAAAACTCATTCAAATCATGTCCAACACCTCAAAAATCACGTCGCCAACTCCCATAGATCATAGTTATTATAATATAACTATGGAAAAAGGTAAACTAATCAAAACATACAAAAAACACATAGTGGCTATGGGTTGATACATAGCCCAAACTCCAAATAGGATTACAACTGTCTTTGTAACACCTAAATAAGTATTCTCAGTAATTCTATTTTTCTCTATAATGACTCTATCTGGTCAATGAATTCCCTTACAATTTAAGACAATACATACTACAATCAACTATGAATGTTATCAAGATCCTATCCTTGAACCACTCCAAGAAACAAAATATTTTAACTAAAGAACTATATAGATAAAACTTAATAGGAAATGATTATTTGTTGTAGCAATAACTTCTTCTTCGAGTCTCTTTATGTAGAACTGGGAATACTCTAAGGGCTTTATTTCTAAGGTATGGTCCAATTCTCAAAGTATAAATTGTTTTATTTTTGTATTGGAGTAAGTAGCTGGCTTCAAACTTTCCAATCAAATTTAGAATTGGTTTAAATCTCTTCATGACTCTAATCCTAATTTGACTTGGTCTTCTTTTTCTTCTTCATGCGTGCATATTTCTTGTTCTACTTATTTGAGGCTAGTCCATGTGCATATTATATGATAAATTTCCTTCTATAATTTTCAGTTTCTTGTTGAATTGAATTTTACCATATTACAATTCTTCCATGGAATCCTGATGCACATGTGAACAACTCATCTTCTATCTTTTATAGTCTCTTTCTCTGCTGAGAGGAATAAGTTCTCTGTGGAGTTTCTCTGATAGAGTTTCTAACTTCTTTACTTAATTCTTAGAGATCTGTGAAGATTTGGTTCTTGAATCATCAATTTTATTCTTGTCATGACCCAAATCACAGATTGTGCAGGTACCTACCTAATTCTACCCTAGGTAGGAGAACTCTTACCATCCAACCATTCAATTATTGTGGAAAAAATTATTAAACCTTAAGCATAAATAAATCCATGAATAAATAACCTTTCTTGTTCAAAACATATTTCTTACATAAGAACATTGCAGAAGTAAATCAACAGTTTTTCCCAAAACCTAATCTAAGCAGGTACAAGAGCACAAAACAAATGGAGGAATAAATCGAGACACAACATTCATGTATGATTAGGATAACAAGAGCTGCCGAATAATAAGCATTGTTGTACCTATAGAAACTACAACTGACCTGCAACATGGCTATATCCCCAAATGGAGATATAGTAAATTTTGTATCAGTACGGCTACACCTACTGGGAGGTATCATTGGTCGACCAGGGTTAGAAACATATGAAAACATATAGCAAACAAGAAGAGATTATTACAAGCATACAGGTTAATATCTAAACATACTTAACTTACTTCAACTTCCAACCTTACCGCCTTTCTTTTATTGAAGCAATATTATATTACCCTTAGAGCATGATTAACTAACTATATTCTATGGATTAATCTAACCCACAATTCTTACGTACTTACCTTATTGCAAAAACTCTATATACTTTTCTCTCTATTTCTCATTAATCCTCTTTTGTGACAACCCTCGCTCCCTATTATACTACCATTAACCATCAGTATTGCAACAACCAAGACAATCAATAACATCAACTTTACAAGAAAGGAAACTACAATATACTTCATGTATACAACTATAGGGGAATAAGATTTATACACAATCCAAAACATAACTTATATTCACATTTTGCTACAATACACAATCACAACCATCAACATAACCGGTCCACTCAAGGAACCATAATATCTCATTAAATAACCAGCCCACACAAGGAACCATGATATATCATCACTATAACTCGGTCCACTCAAGGAACCATCAACAACATATAAAGATAAATATTTATTCAAATGCATATGATGAATGTATCTATGCAAGATATACATATCATTTCATTCTCATCTCAACATCACCATCATTTTATCATTTCATCATGATCTCAATATCATCATCAATATCATCTCATCATCATCATTATTATCATTCTCAACATCATCATCTCCATGATCTTAATATCATCATTAATATCATCTCATTATCATCATTAATATCATTCTCAACATTATTATCATCATGATCATAATATCATCAATATAAATGCAAGATGTAGTCAATAATCACAAGTAGTGCCCAAAACAAATCATAAACATCCAATTCAAATCGGATGCAAGTCATAGTGATCAAGGCAGAACTTATAATTAATGACAACCAAATAAATGCAGTCAACAATCAACAAGTTCATCATTCCAAGTAAACAACGAATATCCACTAACACGTGAAATCACAAGTATGCTCGAAGGCCAATTCACCACTTACTCAAATAAGTATTATCAACCCAATCATCAATAACAAATATGCCTGAAGACCAATCAATCAAGTATCCATTTTAGGAGTGCACATTCCAGTAGGATTGATATCTACACTCTAATTCATTATCCTATTTCATTCACTAATCTAGCTCTCTTTCAATCATATTAAAATTAATGAATTCAGTTACTAACTAGTAACCCTTACACTCAAGTCATCACTATGTTCAAATCATTACCCAAGGTCAATGAACCCCTAACTAGTTCTAGCATACTCAACCCAACTCCATTAATGGAGTTTCAAAGCTAAAGATTCCATTTTTATTGAATTCAAGGTTCCCAAGAATCAAATTTCATGTTTTAGAATGACGAATTCATGCTAGAAATCATTAATTAACAATCTAGAAGTAATTCTAGGTGATATTAACCCGACCCATAGGTTTTCCTCAAAATATCATGAACTTAGGGTTCAAATCCCCAACAATTCCACCATTAAAGATTGTTCTAATGACTCTAAGATGTTAAATGATTAAATACAAAGAACATAATGGAAGAAAGTACCTCAACAAAGCATTTTTACCCAAGAAGTTGAAAAATTGCCCCCCCCCCCCCGCCCCAAGTGCTATGGGACAAAGTTGTTGAGTTAAAACCCAAAAACCCGCCCAAAACTGACTTAAAAGCTACCCAGTTACTGTTGCAGTGATTAATTTTTTTAGTCTAGACAGTGTTTAATAAAATGATCATAACATTTTACTCTGAAGCGGATTAATGAACGGTAATGCATTGGAAAGAAGACTCAAAGATATTTCATTTAGTGGTTATTTTTCCCCATAACTCTTTGCATTTTAGGAGATATACTTATTTAAAGTTGAGCCTAGTTTAAACTTAGATAGAAACTCAATTGGTAAGAACACTTCCAACTTAACTTTGTGCTAGGGGTATTGTATGACCTTAGTTCATGTCTAATGTAATCCCATACTAAAGAATCGGTCGTCCAACTTATAATGAATGAGGTTATTGTGCTTTTACCACAAATATTTTTAGTAATGATAGAATGGATTGTTATAATTCTTCAGTCCCATCTTCATATTTATTGTCTCCCATACATAATTTTTTAATCATCAAAACACCATATAATCTTAAATGTAAATTCATAGATAATAGTGCTTCAACGTATGTCATTTTTGTTATTATTTATGTTTGGTCCTGTATGGGAAAGATATGCCATTCCAGAAGATGATAGTCTTTACAGATCCTAATGAAATACTTTTGACAAGTTGTGTCAGTACAGAGGATGATTGACCATCGTTAGTCAATATTTAAGACATGACATTTTTGAAAAGTGGGAACCTTCTACGACTCTCACCCATGTGATTTTCCCCTAAGCTAGAATGTGTTACTTTCTGACTTGTCCTCTGCTAACATGATTGATTTGGTTTGCCCTCTGCTGGTATGATAATGATATTGCACTAATTTTTCCCTTGAACGATATTACATAACTTTTCAAGCATAATCACTTCAAGTTGACTATTTCTTCATTTTTGACTTTGCTGAGTTTTACGATTTACTACATCACTGATTTTGAACTATTTTATTGCTATTTAACTTTTTTCTAAAGACACTTACTGAGTACCAGTACTTAGGAATTGTTATTGGTACATGTCGATCTCACATACTAGGAGTACTTTTCTTCTATCAAGATATTAGGTGAACCCACATTCTTGCTCATAGGACACCAGTGACTCTTTCTAATACTTCTATTAAGATTTTAGGTGAACCCACGTTCTTACTCGTAGGACACCAGTGACTCTTTCTATAGCTTTATCAGACTTTGAGTTGTGTCTCGAGTTAGTTATTTTTTCATAGAGGCTCCATAGATAGATATTGTGTCGTGAGTACTATATAAAAGTCATTGCTCGACTTATTGAGGCACATTGTCATGTTTAGCTGATACATGGATTCTTACATCATCTATATTTTTTTATTCCATTAACTTTTGTCTTGGTCTTAAATATGCATAACTGGCTTAATAAATAATAATGGAACAACCATGTAAGTTATCATATCTATAAGGTAATTCTGGTGTTGTTCATCATCATCAGATGCATGTTGCGCCAAGGTCAAATTTATAGTGTGACTTGTGCAGCATACTTCAGTAAGAATTTCAAAGTACTTTCACTCAGTTGACCTATAAATTTTAGTTGATTTTTGAAATCTTCGACATAAGTGATCCATATGACTCCATCAAAACAACTACTTCATTACCAAGGATCTTTAGTTGTTGGTTGAATTACCCTCAATATGCCTTGCACAATTCCTACTATTTGCTTCTGCTAGCACATTTTTAATGACATCAACTAATCCCTGCAGATACTTACAAAATTCAAGTCAACTAAGTACAGAATCTAAAAAAAAGTAAGGACAAAATTTAAGTCAAATAAAGACGTATTTAAGTCAACTAAAGACATAACTTAAGTCAAATAAGGATAGAATTTAAGTCACATACGAACAGAATCCAAAACAAAGTGAGGATAGAATTTAAGTCAAGTTAGGACAATATTTAAGTCAACTAAGGACATAACTTAAGTCAAATGAGGGTAGAATTTAAGTCAAACAAGGACAGAATCCAAAACAAGTCAGGACATAATTTGAGATTGTCACGCCCCAGAATCCGAGGTCATGATGGGACCTACCCTAATCCCAACCTTGGTATGTAAGCCCAAATCCAAAAGAGAATAAGTACAAGAATATATATATATATAAAATAAAGCAAAATATAAAACTTTAGGATAAAGTCGAGCTAATACAACAACATAGCAAATATCTAAATAAATACAACTCCAAAACCCCAATGATCTAGTGTCATGAGTAAAGACAACTCTAAAAGCCAACATAAGTATGAATAAATATCACCTGTCTCTGAAGTAAGTAAAGACATAAGTACTAGATGAAGTCGTGTATAGATTCCGGACGGGGGAGCTCACCCTGAATTTAAAAGATCCCAAAGTTACATGAATAATCACGGTTCGTAGATGGCATTCGAAATAGTATTTGCACAAAAAGGGTAAAAAAGTAGGAGTGAGTACGGTACACTTGTACTCAGTAAGCATCATAGGACGACCAAGCAAAATAGACAACTAAAAAACTAAAATACACTATGAGTATCTTATCTGCCCCGCAAACAAAAAATGTCCCAACAACTTAAGTCATATAACTCCTAATAATATAATAATACAATCTCAATAATAGTATAAAAAATTTCAACATCATATATACAAAGAAGTCCAATTCACAGTATCATTCACATAAAAGAGATGAAAGGTAGTGCAACACAATGATATATATGGTATATATGTAATGCTCAAATGTTCGCCTCGTATTCACCCTCCAAGCCTAAGATTCTAGGAGAGGACTCATGGGGTGTTTGTGACCCATATACTAATCACAATATCATCGATCAACCTTGCCAGCACATTCCTCGGCTAAGGAGTTTTATAAAATGGTATGTTTTCTTTTGCAAAGAAATCCAAGTTCCATAGCGATATCAGTTTCCATGAAAATGAATGATGAATGAGTATGCATGATCAGAGAAAAATCAACAACATATTATAATCAACTCAATAATGGAATGAACAAACTCAAATTTCCCAAATCTCAATAAGTCATGATATAAAACCCTCTCCTGGCAACATATTAGTAAAGATCATATAAGACATCAATAATATCAATCCAAGCCCCCGCACGGGCATCAGAATAATAGTAAAGAATAATAAATGGTCAAATAAGACCAACACCAGCCCCCAAATGGGTATCTCAATGTTAATAATCTCTCAAGTCAATAAAGGTTCACACAATGTCCCACATGAACAAAACGATAATAATGAAGATCTCAAAAGATGAATACAAAGTTGAAGTCCCAAACCCATAGCATACTTTACATGAATGGTTATCTACCCATCCCAATCTGAAGAAAGTTAAGCCGTAACCTACCTTGAAAGCCAAAACACGACTCTGGACCCCTCAACAAGAAGCCTTCTCTTTCTGAGCAGCTTTGGAATGCTCCCAATCTATCAAAAATAATTTCTACACATAAGTAGAAGTCTATTAATATCCATATTAGCATGACTTGGTTACGAGTCCAAAATCATTTTATAAATTGACCCTAAAAATAAAAGGATGAAACTGGAATTTTAATAAATAATCAAATTACCCATACCTTAGGGTTCTAAATCTTAAACCCCATTGAAAACCAAGTTGAAATTGTGTTAGTAATTAATGAAATACTCATTTTCACTTTACTGGGTAAAATTCAAAATCTCAAGTTTCAAAAGCTGAGTTTTGAAGATGATTTTGCAATATGATCAATGTTAATAGTTGAAAAGAGTTTTAGAAGCTTATCCAAATTGTTTTGATGAATAGTCATCTTGAAATAGCCCAAAAATAAGGTCCCAAAGCTTAAAAGAAAGAGTTAAAGAAAATGGAATGAAAAAAATAGGACCCAAAATTTATACTCAGCAGTCCCAAGGCTTATTGATTGCTTAAGCGACCATCTAATCACTTAAGCAGCCAAACTATCGCATAAGCGGTGGTCACTTGCTACGCAGTTGACCATTTAAGCGGTTAATAAGTTTCTAAAATAGTAAGGTGATCGCTTAAGAGACATAAGCTCTGCTAAAGCGGTCCTCCATTCGCTTAAGTGGCTACACTAGATCGTTTAGCAGCAACAGAAAATGCATAAAAAATGGCTCTGATTGGACCCTCAAAATTCGATCGAGATCCCGTAGAAACAAACCAATAATTCTACTACACTGATTTTGATATTTTAGACTCAATAAAATCGTCAGATGTACTAAAAGAGGTCGTTATTAACAAGAATCACTACTAGAACCTTTTTAGGCCAAATAGACTAGTTTCTCAAGCCTTGCTCAAGCACTCAAAACTCATAATAGAGCCTCAAAACCTGAAACAGTCATGCTTCTAACCCAAAATCAATATTTCGTATCTAATAAAACTGAAAAAATTACTATCCAATGCTCGGATCACAAAATATTGACCAAAGTCAACTAGATCACTTTAAAGGCTACTCAAAACCTCAAACTCATATAAATCACTCCTGATTGCTTCGAAGACCATGCCAACTATATCCACAACTCATAAATGATATAAGGCAATGTTGGGGAAGGGTAAAATGGTTAAAATATAGAAAAGCTAAAAATCACCGCTAGGGTTGTTATATTATCCACCACTAAAATACGTATTTGTCCTTGAACAAAAAAGTAAAAAAAAAAAGGTACCTGAATCGGTAAAAAGTTAGGGGTATCTACTCCATCTATCAAACTCACCCTCTCATGTATTTTCCTTAATCGAATGATGTCTCCACTGAATTTTCACAGAATCAATCTTCTTGGATCTCAACTTCCTAATCTTCCTGTCCAAAATAGCTATAGGCTCCTCCTCCAAAGTCAAATCATGATCTAAAGCAACTGAATCTCATTGGATCACATGAGAATCATTAGGATGGTATTGATTTAACATTAAAACATGGAATACGAGATGAACATATGACAAGTTTGGAGGTAAAGCTAACTTATAGGCCACATCTCTAACCTTCTGAAGAATCTCAAATGGTCCAATAAACCTTAGGCTAAGCTTTCTTTCTTTTCGAATCTTATCATACCCTTCATGGGTGATGCCTTAAATAAAACCCGCTTACCAAGCTGAACACCATTTCACAAACGCATAACTCTTTTGCCTACTCTGGGTAGCCACAAGCCTCTGCTGAATCAATCTCACTCGATCCATTGAGTATCTCAACATGTCAATACCCCAAGGCCTAACCTCGAATGAATCAAACCATCCTACTAGGGCGTCATTTAAATTCTAGAATGGTAATTGTTGTTGTAAGAGAACTCCTCTAAAGGCAAGAACTAGTCCCAATGACCACCAAAATCCATAACACACGCCCAAAGCATGTCCTCTAACACCTAAATAGTCTACTTTAACTGTCCATCCATCTGAATGTGAAATGTCACGCTCATCTCATCTCTTACTCACTTTGTAAAGAACTCTAAAAATTTAAGGTAAAATCAGTACCTCTATCAGAAATAATGGAGATAGACAAACCATGTAACCGAACAATCTCTCAAATGTATATCTTGGCCAACTTCTCCACATTATAATTTACCTTCATAGGTACAAAGTGTGCAGATTTGTTCAACCTATCCACAATCACCTAAATGGAATTTAATTTCCTCAAAGTTGGGGGTAAACCAACCACAAAGTCCATAGTAATCCGCTATTATTTCCAATATGGGACAGGCATTTGCTGTATCATACCACCTGGTTGTTGATGCACATACTTTACTTGTTAATAATTAAGACACTTTGACACAAACCCCATAATGTCTTTCTTCATCCCATACCACCAATAGTGTTTCTTTAAGTAGTGGTACATCTTAGCTGCTCCTAGATAGATAGAATACCTTAAATAATGAGCCTCTTCTAAGAACAATATAATTAAATCAGCAACCTTTGACATAAAAACATGACCACTAATCATCAAAATACCCTTGAGATAAAGAAATGCTACCTTCCCCCCCTCCACATAACACTTTATCACAGATCAATTTTAATTTCTCATCATCAAACTATCGATCTCGACTCTGCTTTATCAATGAGGATCTAGTATCGACATACGCCATAACACATCTACGTACTGAAATATCAAGTAGAATCAACTGGTTAGCCAATGACTGAATGTCTAAGGCTAAAGGTTGCTCTTCTACCAAAAGATAAGTCAAACTCCCCATACTCGTTGTCTTTCGACTCAAGGCATCTGCTACTAAATTAGCCTTTCCTGGATGATAAATAATAGTAAGATCATAGTCCTTAAGCAACTCCAATCATCTGCGATGCCTCATATTAAGAACCCACTAATAGAAGAAGTACTTAAGGAACGATTATTGGTCAAAATCTTACAATGAACCCCATACAAATAGTGATACCACAACTTCAACACAAACATAACCATTGTTAACTCCAAATAATGAATAGGGTAGTTCTTCTCATTGATCTTTAACTATTTAGAAGCATAGGATGTTACCTTACCTTATTGCATCAACACACCACCCAAGCCAACCAGGAAGTATTGCGAAACACAGTAAAGCCTACACCCTCCTCGGGCAAAGTCAAGATAGGAGCCAAAGTCAACAAGGTCTTGAGCTTTTGAAAGCTTCTCTCACACTCGTCTGACCACTAGAAAACAACCTTTTTCTGAGTCAATTTAGTTAAAAGGGAAATAATGAAAGAGAATCCCTCTACAAAGCACTGATAATAGCTCGCTAACCCAATAAAACTCTAAATCTCGATAGGAGAAGTAGGTCTAGTCCACTCACCAACAGCTACCACCTTAGGCGAATCAACCAGGATACCATCCTTGGTCAACACATGGCCTAAGAAAGAGATTGAATCTAACCAAAACTCGCACTTAAAGAACTTGGCATACAACCACTCATCTCTCAACCTCTGAAGTATGACCCTCAAATGTCTCACATAATCTGCCTTACTCTTGAAATTAACCAAGATATAGTCGATGAACACAATTACAAATGAATTAAGGTAAGGTCAAAACACAATATTCATCAACTCTATAATGTTGACATAAATAAGAACTCATAGTCATCATACCACATTCTGAAAGTCATCTTTTGAGTATCTTAAGCTCTAATATTTAGTTGATGGTAAGCAGACTATAAATTAATCTTAGAAGACACTGTCGCACCCTAAAACTAATCAAACTAGTCAGCGATATGCAAAAGAGGATACTTGTTCTTGATAGTCACTTTATTCAACTACCGACAATCAATACACATATGTGTTGTCCCATATTTTTTCTTTACAAATAAGAAAGGAGCTCCCTCAAGGAAAAACACTCAGTCTAATAAACCCTATACTCAATAAATCTTGCAATTACTCCTTTAATTCCTTCAATTCTTTAGGGCCAACCTATAGGGATGAATAGAAATGGTCTTAGTTCCCTGCTCCACATCAATAGAAAAATCAATATTCCTATCTGGAGGAATGCTAGGCAAGTCCATCGGAAACATATCCATGAACTCCCTAACAACTCTTATTTAATCCAAGGTGGTGGTGAATCAACACCGGTATCCCCATGTAAGCCAAGCAAGAAAGACATCTATTCTCTACTATCCGACAAACATGAAGAAAATATATGACTCCTTTAGGATACAGACTAGGAGTCCCTTCAACTTTAACCTTAGCACACCTGAAATGACTAAGGTAATAGTCTTGGCATAATAATCCAAAACTACATGATAAGGAGACAACCAATCCATATCCAATATGACGTCAAAGTCAACTATGTCAAGAATGATCAAATCTAGCCAAGTCTCACGCCCTAAAAAAGTCACTACACATGATCAACACACTCGATCCACCACTAGAGAATTGCCTATGAGTGTAGAAACACAAATAGGCATAGCAACAGAATCATGTATAACATCAATACTAGAAGCAAAATATACAGATATATAAGAGAATGTAGACCCAGGGTCAAATATTATAGAAGTAGGACAATGAAAAATAGGGATGATACCTGTAATCATAGCATCAGAGGACTCTACCTCAGGTTGTCTATAAAAAGTATAGTGTTGCGCCCTATTTTTCTAGCAAAAAATAGAATTGAACGTGATAACTGTAACCCTCCAAAAATACCAAGCTAAGATTAGAACCATGATTCAAGTACATGTAGAAAAAACTTCATGATTTGGTAGTAAGAGGAGTTATGTAGACATGTATTAAGGCCACAAGTAACTCCTAGCTTATAGCCAAGTTGAAACCTTCCTTACCAGAGGGTGTCTGTCTGCCAGAGTGTGACGGCTTGGGTGATAAAGCGTCATACTTGTGATGGCCCATCAAGGAAAGCCGTCAGGCTTTATCGGTAAGACCAAAATTTAGTCATGTTTTGACATTTAGGAGTGATGGTTCATTAAGGGTTTGACGGTTCCTCACCCGAACAGTCAGATGGATTAGTTCTACACTATTATAACATGTTCAAAGGGGTTGTTTGGTATTTTCCCACTCTTTAAACACCAAAACTACATCGATTAAGCTATTCTAATGCTAATTAATAATCCTTAACTACCCTAAATACCTTATTCCTCAACTATTCAAGCGACACTTAGCCAAATATATAGAGAGATGTGATTTTTCTTCTCCAAAGGCAAGAATTAGAGTTTCTTAATTTCAAGCTCCAAATCCAAAGATTTCATGAAGGTTTTCACTCTCAGGTATGTGGAATTTCATTATTTCCATTCACCCATTGAGTCCCAAAAATTCTTAGTCTAATTCATCCTTCAAGTTTAGGGTTTTCATGAAACGTGTGAATTTCCATCATCTTTTAGTTTCCCTCTTTGACTAAACCATGAATATAAGTTTTCCCATAAATTTTAGTATCTTTATACACTCATGAATATAAACTCTCAACATATTGATAATTTCCTAAATTTTTGGGCTTGAGTTTTGAAATTCCCTATTACGTTTAGATTATAGTATTACGATGACTGGTTGCATTCTTCAGAGATAGCGAGTTATGAACACCCAATGACTTGGGATTTCATGCATATGTTAATGAATACTCAATCCTCCATGTTTACATGATGTAGAATCATTTTGAGATAAATTGTCTCTTACTTGGTCTCGAACATCAGAACTAGTAAACTTTAATATTATCAGTTTTTTAGATCCTCAGAGTAATTTTTTGATAAAGTATATTCCAAACAGTATTTTCAGATAATACATACTATTCACATTTTCATAAGTTAAGAATTAGGATTTAGGTTCAACCTTATGGAGTACTTCCAAAGCTTAGCCCTCATGTGTTTCTCTTATGTCTATTACTCCATCCATCTAAGGTCTCCCATAAACTTACAAGTCACAGTGTTCAGAAATACATAAAATTATATATATAATTATGCATTCTCATATCATAATCAGGAGCTTTGGCTCATAACAGTAGTATACTTGGCATGCGTGACATCCATATATACGATCAATGCTCTTGAAAACTATTTCCCAAAAGTAAGTTTCCCAATTAGTATGGTATCCGAATGCCATTAATGATCATGGATCAGTTTTCTTATAAAAGAAAGGTTCACTAGTAGTATGATAGTCAGGTATGACATCCATGATTATTGACAGGTTGACATCCATATATGTCATCTTAGACTGACTTCCAGATATGTCATCTCATCGAGCTATGAATTATGCATAGTTAGAAGTAGTACATAGTACCGAGTAGATGAAGGGATAAAGGCTCACCCACCCATTACAATGAGACCTTTAGTAGCAGTCCCTAAGTCATAGAATTATGTGCCTTCATAGATTTGTTTATACCATTTAGATTAGATCAGTTTTTATACTTTGTCAAGGTATATTGGGCCTTTTTCGTTAAGGATTATGCATCTAACTCCATGGTTAGCTCACATGGTTATATGTCAGTTAATAGTATCTCCCACAGTTTCAGACTTCAGTATTTTCGTGATCCTGTCTAGTTCACAGTATTTTAGTAATTTTAGAATTTTTATGAGTTCAGTATTTATTCTTATCCAGATGGGTCCTTATATCTGAGAATACATCAGAGTTTTTGATATAAATATTTTATTGTCATCATTCCCAATTGTATATCACTTTATAATTTCAGAATATCCTTCCTACACTTATGCTTACCATTTAGTGAATTGCTACATATTGTCGTTCATATCAGTTTTCTATTCAGTTATTCATAGTGATATCTCACATACTCAGTACATTCAAAAGTACTGATTGCATATCTCTTTTGACTATATTTTTTATGTGATGTAGATTTAGGTGCTTACTATCAGGATCATAGTCAAGCAGATCACACCTTCCAGCTAGCGGGGGATGAGTTCTCTTTATTCGAGGATTCAAGTCAGTTTATAGTTCTTGTATTTTATTTCTATGCATATGTATTGATTAGGGATAGTTGGGGTCACATCCCCACTGCCTATAATCAGTATTTGTAGAGGCTTCATAGATAGTTAGTCAGAGTTGTTGTATGTAGTTTTAGTTTCTATTTCTTTCAGATTACAGTTGTAATAAATTTTTAATAGTAATGTACTGAACTAGTTTATTTCATGATTAAGCTTTTTCTCAGTCAGTTTATCTCTTATACATGTTTATCATGCATTTTTCCAGTACCATGAATTAGCTTGGTATCATTTGTGGTTTTAAGCACCATGTTACTACTAGGGAGTGGTCTCGGGTCGTGACTAACTTGGTATCAGAGCACAAGGTTCAACTGTTCTAGGGTGTCTATGAAGTCATGTCTAGTAGAGTCTTGCGGAATGGTACAGAGACGTCTGTACTTTTCTTCGAGAGGCTACAGGGCATTTAGGAAATTTTTCCCTTTTTTCATATCCTAGATCGTGTAGTATAGGTGTTCTCTAAGAAACCTATAAAAATTCTAGCATTTGCTCAGTCTCCACTAACTACACCCCTTATTTTGACGGAATAGAAATAGTCAAGCTTAATTGTATATCGATCAAGTTTTCTTAGAAGGACCTACAGATAGTTATGTGACTGCACACAGAGAAGCCATTCAATTCTTTTATGTGACTGCATATAGAGGAGCCATTCAATTCTTTTAAGTCTAGTTATTCTAAAGCATCCACTCTTGTTCATACAAGTCGTGCATTTGAGCTAAGGTATGATGTGCTCTCAAATCCTTTCTCATAAACCTTATTGTAAGATGACCCATAAGAGGAATAAAGGATGTATATAAATTAGTTCTTGGGTAGTGTTAGCCCAGAGTTGGTAAGTGGGGATCCCGAGGTATAGTAACCATAGTATGGTTAAATGGTTGATAGAATTAGAGAATGCTCAATGAGATAAAGAGAGTGCATGATGTGGTGGTAAGAAATAGTAGTAAGATCAGGATAGGCAGAGGTGCTGGTAGATTAAAGTTAGATAGAAGGTGTGGTTAAGGTTTATTATTTTCATAAAGATCTTGAGTAGACTAGTTTTTCATGATTCCTATCTAGTAATAGTAAGTGGGTAAAGTGTATTAGAAATTGTGTGGCTATCCATGTTCATTGTTAGATCCTAAGTGTGAATTATGGATGGTCAAATTAATGAAGAGAGAGTTTTAATTTCAGAAAGGGAGATGTGCCCAGGGTATTATGATAATTAAGAAGATTCTAAGTTAGTAAATGTTTGAGTTATAGTATGATGACTATATAGGCTAGAGAAATCTAAGAGTGGTATCGTAGAAGAAATACTAACACTGGGATTACACTTTCAGATATAGGCTTTTAGAGGAAGTTTAACATTTATGTGTATATTTGTACCCCAACCGCTAGAGTAAAATAATTACAGTTCAGTTTATAGTTAATAAAGAGGTCCACAGACTTAGAATGATGGCTTAAATCTAAGGGAGAGATGATAGAATAATTATCCAAGTCAAGTTTTGAGATTCTAGTAGTAATTCTAGTGAGTTCTAGAACAAATCCAGGAGAGGCAAATACCTGACCCTATCTCAGTATAGTCCTTGTACTTCAGTTATCACGACCCTCCGCACATGCTTTGAGTGTCAGAGCCATGATCATAACTCGTATTCATGTAGTTCATACAGAATAATGTCCATTCTTAGTTCCTAGTATGAGGAGTAATAGTTAACTCAGTAGCCTAAATTATACTCCATGACTATGAATTACAGTCCCATGTCATACAGTTTATGACTCGTGCATTCATGTTTTATGATATGCTCTATTCTAGGTACTCATGGTATGTCCTTAATGACTAGTGAGATCACACTATATCATGTATGCTCTCAGGTCATATCTCTTGAACAAGTTTGTTCATATTATACTTTACCCCTCAGGCCCCAGTTGAGTGTCAGAGTTATGAAAAAGTTTAAGCCAATATTTCTCGGTATTCCTCTTATTCAAGACCCTCACGTTCTTGTTCTTTAATGACCCTTCTTATGCTTTGACCGCGATGTTACTGGCAATTAAGTGATAGGCTTGAATGAATTATTGATATACCTATAGATAATGACATATAGTGGTTGGTGACTCTTTGATTAGAACTTAGGATGGATTGTTTAAGGCAGGAAAAGTAGTTTATTTTGATATTAATCGCTCCTATTGGATATAGAATATAGATTCTCATAGTTGAGACTAGTATGGTCATTTTAAGGGTAGTGCATTGTATCTCTGAGTCAGGCTTAAACAGAGTAAGAGCATGCAACTAGAGTTAGCCTCTAGCATCCATTTATAGTGTATCATTAAGAGAGTTAGAAATTTCAGCTAGTTAAGTGTGGTATATTTATATGAAGGAGCATAGTTGAGAGATGTTGCTAAGCTAGAAAGTTATCAGTCCCATTTCTTAAAGCTTATTAGTCCTATCCTTACTTTTGGCCAAAGAAACTCTTATTTCATGATAGGTAGTTTCGGACAAAGGTGTCTCATGTTCATCTCTAATTCATTCCTATTCTATGAGCTTAGATCAGCATACTAGAATGCTCAAACCATGTTAGAATCCTTATTCAGATATCTCACTCAGATTATGCCTCTGAGTTATTTCCCCTACTATTATTAGAACCTTTGACAAGGTGCATTGAAGGTAATAGTGTGCATTGAAGGTAATAGATAACCCTTTCCTTGTGACTCTCAAAAATTTTATGACCTTATCTATAACTTTACAGTTCTACATATATGTTCATTCCAAAAATGCTTCAGTCAAGTTCTAAACTCTCAATATGAGTTAGTCCTTATAGCCAATAATTCAGTTCAGAGATCAGACAGACAATTCCAGTAGTTTCCCATCCTTCCTTCTAGTCGCACTCTCTTGAGTCCATGTATGAGCCTATTCAATATGAGATCTTATGTGCATTCATGTTATGTGTAAATACAGTCGAGTTTTATTCCCAGCCTAAAACCAGTTTGAGGTAACAATTTCCTCCTTAGTACTTCTCTCAGTCTCATGTCACTCAGTTGCTCACATTTCTTAGTATGTATTCATGAGTTAAGTTTAGTCCATATTTTACTTGCAGACCCATTTATCATGTCAGTATTCAGTTCTTAGAAATTTAGTGTTGGGATTACAGTTGTTTCCCTATCTTTTCAACTTAATTAGTTTCCATTCAACGACGAATGACCCCAAATGGGAGATATTATAATACCCCAAAAAATCCAAGCTAAGATTAGAACCAAGCTTCAAGTACATGTAGAACAAAACTTCATGATTTGGTAGTACGACAAGTGATATAGACATGTATTAAGGCCACAAGTAGCTCCTAGCTCATAGCCAAGTTGAAACCTTCCTTATCGATTATTTTCTTGTGAAGACTCTTTCTAAAGTAAACTTTAAATGATCATAACTACTAGCATATAAAGAGTTTTGTAGATCAATACCCGCCAAATGAAAGATATTTGAGTCTTCTTTCCAACACCGCAAACCATTTGTCAATTTGATACCAGAGTAAAAGGTTATACTTAGTTTACCAGAGCGTGTCTGTCCGCCAGAGTGTGACGGCTTGAGTGACGAACTATCACACTTGTGACGGCCCGTCAAGGCAAACAATCAGGATTCATCAATAAGATTAAAATTTGGTCCTGCTTTGATGGTTCGGAGTAATGGTTCGTCAAGCATTTGATGGTTTGTTATCCGAATAGTCAGATGGAACTGTTTTGCACTGTTATAACATTTTCAAAGGGGTTGTCTAGTCTTTTCCCACTCTTTATACACCAACCTACATCATTTAAGGTATACTAATACTGATTAATAAGCCTAAACTACCCCAAATACCTCATTCCCCAAAAATTCAAGCGACACTTAGCGAATTACAGAGATAGGTGATTTTTCTTCTCCAAAGGCAAGAATTTGGGTTCCTCAAATTCAAGATCCAAATCAAAAGATCTCACCAAGGTTTTCACTCTCAGGTATGTGGGATTTCATCATTGGGTTTCCATTCACCCATTGAGTCCCAAAGTTACTTTAAATTCTCAATTTAATTCATCCTTAAAGCTTAGGGTTTCTATGAAAAGTGTGAATTTCCATTATCTTTCAGTTTCTTTCTTTTACTAAACCATGAATATGTGTTTTCTCATAAATTCTAGAATCTTTACATACTCATGACTATGAACTCTCAACATATTGATAAATTTCTAAATTTTTGGGCTTGAGTTATGAAATTCCCTATTATGTTCAAATTACAGTATTTCCATGACTAGTTGCATTTTTCAGATACGGTAGGTTATGAACACCTGATGACCTAGAATTTTATGCATATATTAATGAATACTCAATCATCCATGTTTAGATGATGTAGAATGATTTTGAGATAAATTGTCTCTCACTTAGTCTCAAACATCAGAACAAGTAAACTTCAGTATTACCAGTTTTTTTGATCCTCATAGTAATTTTTCGATAGAGTATATTCTAAACAGTATTTTCGGATAATACATACTATCAGACTATTCACATTTTCATAAGTTAAGAATTAGGATTTAGTTTCAGCCTTATGGAGTCATTCCAAAGCTTAGCCCTCATGCGTTTCTCTTATGCCTTTTACTCCAGCCATCTTAGGTCTCCCATAAACTTACAAGTCACAGTGTTCAGAAATACATGATTTATATATAAAATTATGAATTCTCATATCATAATTAGGAGCTTCGGCTCATAACAGTAATATACTTGGCATGCATGACATCCATATATTCCATCAATGCTTTTGAACACTTTTTCCCAAAAGTAAGTTTCCCGATTAGTATGGTATCCAAAATGCCATCAATGATCGTGGATCAGTTTTCTAATAAAAGCAAGGTTCACTAGTAGTATGACGGTTAGGTATGGCATCCATGATTATTGACAGGTTGACATCTATATATGTCATCTCACTGAGCTATGAATTATGTACAGTTAGGAGTAGTAGTTAGCACCGAGCGGATGAACGGATGAAGGCTCACCCTTCCATTAGGATAAGACCTTTAGTATCAGTCTCTAAGTCATAGATTTGCGTGCCATCATAGGTTTGTTTATACCATATCAGATCAGATCAGCATTTATACCCTGACAAGGTATATTGGGCCCTTTTCAATAGGAATTATACATCAAAATCCATATTTAGGTCACATGATTATATGTCGATTAATAGTACCTCTTACAGTTTCAGACTTCAGTATTTGCATGACCCTGTCTAGTTCATAGTATTTTCAGTAATCTCAGAATATTCATGCATTCAGTATTTATTCTTTTCCATATAGGTCCTTGCATCTTAGCATACATCAGCATTACTTTTGATATAAATATTTTATTGTCAGCATGCCCAATTGTATATCACTTTATAGTTTCAAAATATCCTTCCTACACTCATGCTTACCATTTAGTGAATTGCTACATATTGTCATTCATATCAGTTTTCTATTCAGTTATTCATAGTGTATATCTCGCATACTCAGTACATTCAAAAGTACTGATCTCATACCTCTTTTGCCTATATTTTTAATGTGATGTAGATTCAGGTGCTTACTATCAGGATCATAGTCAAGCAGATCACAGCTTCCAGCCATTGGGGGATGAGTTCTCTTTATTTTGGAATTCAAGTCAGTTTGTAGTTCTAGTATTTTATTTCTATACATATGTATTGATTAAGAATAGTTGGGGGTCATGTTCCAGCTATCTATAGTCAGTATTTGTAGAGGCTTCATAGATAGTCAGTTAGAGTTGTTGTATTTAGTTCTAGTTTCTATTTCTTTCGGATTACGGTGGTTGTAAATTTTTAATAGTGATGTATTGAACTAGCTTATTTCATGATTAAGCTTCCGCTCAGTTAGTTTAGCTCTTATACATGTTTATAATCAGTTGCTTATGCATTTTTCCAGTACCATGGGTTAGCTTAGGATCACTTGTGGTTCTAAGCACCGTGTTACGACTAGGGGGTAGTCTTGGGTCGTGACAATAACTTTTTTTAATGTGACTTAAAGAGAAGAGTCGCCACCTAACTAATTAAAGTGCGTTAGGACACCATTCTAAACTAACTAAGAATGTTTATTTATTAGCCAACATCACTAGAAATTCTAGTAAGGGTTTAAATTACCTCAAAAGAAAGGTGTTAGGCACCTTTCAAGGTCCACAAATGTGTGTTCCATCCGAATTCATATATTATATGGGGAATTAATCTGATAAGTTAAGGTCAATTTATTTTACTAATCTAATATTAACTAAGTGATGAAAACAAATAAATATTCTAGACATATTATTTAATTAACATTAATCTAGGTGATGAGAATAATATAAATAAATAAATTAATAAGAAATAGTAAATTCAAATAAGTGAGAAGATCTAATTAACACAATGATATAATGAAATAAAAGAGTTAATAAATAATAAAAATGAACCCAGCTACTACCCCAAACAATCAAAACACACAAAATAAACTGAAAATCCTCTTTGTTAGGGAGTAATCGTTCAACCCCATGCAAAGCCTTTTAAAAAACTTTCTAACCAAGGTACAATGGTTATCGGTCCATAAGTGTATTATCTAGAAAGGGGGGACGGTTTTTTTATCCTAAGGGGATCACCCTATGCAACTTAAATAATACTTCACAATCCAATATTAAGAATTGCTCATATTATCTAGCGAGCATGGACTATCATCTCCCACTATCCACCTAAGTTTGATTATTAAGTTATTATTAACCTAGAAGCCCACAAAAGATAATGATAAAACTAGCATTCTTATAAATGCCTACCCGTCCCAACTTAGTGTCCAAGAGGCATTGGACTTACTATTTTGGATTTGGGTCTAGACAAAAGAAAATCTTATGTTGCTTAATTAGACTCGAGATTAGCGTCAAACAAAAGAAATAATGGACTTAAGCATTTAGCACATAAAGTGTCAAGTAGCCTCTTGATTAATAAAGTGATTAGGCTATTGAGCAAGCCAAGGTTAGTTAGTAAAATCCTGTAAGAATGATTTCTAGTTTTGTAGATTAATTAACATGCTGAGATGAATAAAAATCCTAAGGACATGGTATCTACGTCAATGGCTGATTAACATGCTGAAATGGTACTATAATTAGTAATTTCTAATAAGCGTGATATCTAGTGTTGAAAATTGCCAAATTAGGAATGCTTAAGTCCATTTAGTAATGGTAAACATGAAATCAAAAAGAATAGGTCATTTCCTATAGTCAGAATTGTATTAGTGCTTAAATTGGGTGTCAGCATGCTGAAATTCTTCACGACTTCATTAAATATGCTAAACCAAATGCATCCTAAGGAAGCATGGTGTTCACAAATATGCTGGACACAAATGCCATACATTTAATCATGCTTCTAGGTGAACAATAATAGGCTAGACATGCTGATATTATTAAGTTCTTATGAGCATGATTTTTAGGGGGGGATCAATATGTTGAATTTGCTGAAATTATTAAACAAATCCGAGTAGTATGATTTCTAGGTGACTAATTGTACTTAAACGTGCTGAAAATAAGATAAATTAATCATGATTTCTGTATAGAACAAGTTAATGTGCTAAAATATGCTAATCTATAGGCATGGTTTCTAAGCAGACTTAATTTATCAAAGCATGTCACAAAACAAGAGCAACTAAAGAAACAATTAGCACGTAGATCCCTTTCCCAATAGTCTCTGGTTATTTTATTATGCCATATAGTTAAAAAAAAAATTATTATAGGTCAATGAATAAAGAAAGAAAAATAAAATAGAGGGGGATAAATTGGACAACCCTTTAATAAACTCTTGAATCCCCTGACGAGTCTTCTTTTTCCCAAGCCAAATCATGCTCTAATATGAACCGAAGACGAATTCATTGAAGCTTCAAAGTTCGACAGAGACAAAGCCGGGATGGGTGAATTCAAAAACCTCTTGTCGTTCTGAACTCAACTTGGGGAACCATTAATGTTTCGTATGTGGTTCTCGCCTCATCAAAGCCTCCCAAAGTTCACCAGAAAAAGAGAAACTTTTAGGATTTTCGGGTTTAAGAGGAGAGACTGTAATGGACTAATAGTAACAAAAATAACAAGCACAATTGTTTTGGGACAATTTTCTATTATATTGAAAACTCAACTAAAGTTGGATATACAAATATAGAAATGAACAGAATGAAATCTAGATTAAGATAGAAGCTCCGAGAAGTAGAACCTGTGAAGAAGATGAGAAGATATAGATTAGATTGAGAGGAGAAAGAGAGTGAAGAGAAAGAGAAAGAAGCAGAAATTGAGTGGGGGAAGAAAACACCAGTAATCCGTTAATTCCCCTATAGCAGCTGATAGTCAGTTATATGATTTGGTACTCAATTAATCTGAGCCATGAGTCTTTATTAAATAAAAGAGTAATTAGCGCCCTCCACATGTTATAATTTTATTGACACTCCTCCTTTGTTTATTTATTCACCTAATTCAGCTCATAACACCTCACTCTCCATCAAACAATCCTTAACCTAAAAAATTGGAGTCAAAATATGGGAATCTCGACTTCAAATCTGCATAATCCTCCCGTATCGCGTCCTCAGGAGAAATATTAGAACATTGAACTAGTACTTTAACTACTGCTGCATTGCCACACTTCATTGTTGGTTGATGGTAAGCTAGTTTTCACCATGTATTTGGAACCAATCTTCATTTTGAGCAAAGAGACATGGAACACAGGATGTATTCATGAGGACCGGGGTAGGTCAAGGTGATAAGAAACCTTGCCAATCTTCTCAAGAACAAAAAATGGCCCATAGAACTTGGAATTGAGCTTGAGGTATTTTCTTAGTGCCAAGGATGATTGTTTGTAAGGCTAGAGTTTCAGGAACACTTGATAACCGACTGCAAATTCCCTCTCTGATCTATTTTGATCAGCATACTTCTTCATACAATTCCAAGCTAAGACAAGGTTGTTTTTCAATAACTGTTGGAACTGTTGTCTCTACATTAGGATGTCCTCAGCTACAGGAACAATAGATTCAAGCATCGGTCCCATAGATATATGAGGAGGTGTATAACCAAAGAGTGCCTCAAATAGAGTACACTGAAGGCTTGAGTGGTAATTGGTATTGTACTACTACTCAGGAAAGGGCAGCCATTATTTCTAATTTACAGGTCTATGTGAAACTATACATCTAAGATAAGTTTTGATACATATGTTCACTATCTCAGTTTGGTCATTTGTCTAAGGGTGATAGGCAATTTTGAGATTTAATTGCGTGCCAACAAGTCTGAAGAATTCTTGACAAAAGTTACTAAGGAACACCTTATCCCTATTAGAAACTATTGATTCAAGGAAGCCATGTAGGGAATAAACTCTCTTCATAAATTTCTAATCCACATTTAGTGCAGTATAAGGGTGTGATAAACACATGAAGTAAGCAAATTTTTCCATTCTATCTACCATCACAAAGATCACATCTTTACCTTTGGACTTAGGAGGTCCTTCTATAAAATCCATGCTAATGTGTCTCCAAACTTGATCAGGTATGGGGAGGGGCTGTAACAAACTAGGATATTGAACATTTTCCCCTTTATTTCTCTGATAGACTTCACAACTAGCTACATAGTTGTTGACAATATCCTTCATCCTAGGCCAATAAAAGTAATGGGATAGCTTCTTCAGTGCCCATTGTTGCCCTAAATGACCTTGAACTAGAGAGTCATGAAACATTTTGAGCAATTACAGTCTGAGATCTCCACTGGATCCAATCAAAACCTTTTCCCCTTTCTTAACAAGACCTGTTGAGTAGCTGTAAAGACTAGGCCCTTGCTTATCCACTAATAGTTGTGTAATAAACTCCACAGAAACTGAATCACCAATATAACTATCTTAGATTTCCTTCAACCAACTAGGAATAACCACACTTACAGTACTAAGAGCAGTAGTGGAATTAGAATTCTTTTCTGAAGTGAAGTCTTCAAATTCTCTAGAGAGTGCATCTGCCACTCTATTTTCAGATCCCTTCTTATACTAAACCTCATAATCAGGTCCTAGAAGCTTGGTAAGGCCCCTTTGTTGTATGGTTGTAGTCACCTTTTGTTCTAGCAGATACTTGAGACTATAATGATCAATCCTCATAATAAAGTGGCTATACTGTAGGTAGTGTCTCCATCTATCCACAGCATTAAGTAAAGCTAGGTACTCCTTCTCATAAATAGATTTACCCCAATGTTTAGGACTCAACACTTTGCTTAAAAATGCAAATGGCCTACCTCTCTACATCAAAACAACACCTATGCCCTGCTTACTGGCATCAGTCTCCACCACAAAGGAATAAGTATAGTCAGGCAAAGAAAGAACAGGTGTTGAATTCATTATTTGTTTTAGTTTCTCAAATGCTGTCTCAGCTTCAGAACTCTACTGGAATGCATCTTTTTTTTAAAAAATTAGTAAGTGGCCTGCATAAGTGTCTATAATTTACCATATATTTCATATAGTAACAGGTGAGGCCTAAGAACCCTCTCAAGGCCCTCACAGACATAGGTCTAGGACACCTCACCATGGCTTCTATCTTACTTGGATCTGTGGAAACACCCTCAGCAGTGATCACATATCCCAGGTACTCAATTTTTTTCTACCCAGAAAAGCATTTGGACCTCTTAGCTTAGAAGTGCATTGCTCCTTAGTGTCACAAAGACTAGTTTTAAATGTGGCAAATGATCATTAAGAGACTGACTATACACTAAGATATCATCAAAAAATACTAACACAAACTACCATAAATAAGGTTGAAAATCAAGTTCATCAAAGCTTGGAAGGTGGTAGGAGTATTCGTGAGGCCAAATAAAATGACTCTAAACTCATAATGGCCATCATGAGTTCTGAAACCTATTTTATGAACATCTTCAAGCTTCAATCTAATTTGATGGTATCCGGCTCTAAGATCTATCTTAGAGAACAACACAGCTCCATACAACTCATCTAACAAGTCATCAACTATGGGAATGGGGTACTTGTTTTTTATGGTGATTTCATTCAAACCCCTTTAATACATACAAAACCTCAAAGATCCATCTTTTTTCTTTACTAAAAGAGTTGGAGAAGAGAAAAGAATGTCTATGTTGGTTGTACCAAGCATTTTTTGTACCTGTTTTTCCATTTTCTCTTTCTAATGATGATTGTATTTATAAGGTCTGGGGCTTACTAGTAAAGCACCTACTTGTAGAGGAATAAAGTGATCCAAGGCTCTAGTAGGTGACAATTTACTAGGTTCCTCAAACAGGGCATAATACTTGTCTATCAGCTCCTTCAAAGGTTCAACTAATGGTTCTTCCTCAGAATAATCAATGGCACTAACCATAAACAAATGTGCTATCATGCTCTCTCCCTTCATCAACAACTTCCCTATAGAACTACTTCTTATCGAGCTCAATTTTCTATCCATAAAAACTTCTTTTAAGGCCACTTTGTTTCCTTTTCTATCAAAAGTTACACAGCTCCTCTCATGATCAAATTTAACTAGGTGTACTTCTTCATCTAGTCATTACCAAGCACAATATCACATTCTCCTAAACTGGCAATGCCCAAGTCATCCTTGAATGTTTTTCCTTGCATGGTCCAAGTCATTCCCATGCAGTGTGAAGTGCAATGCATGTAATTGCCATCTGCAACTGTGACCCTAATTGGTGCAGTATAAGTGACTGCAAGCCCAACCTCTTTTACTATGTGCGTATCAATAAAGCAATGTGTACTACAAGAATTAACTATTACTATGAGATTCTTGTTTTTAATAGCAGCTTTAACTAAAATTATGTGTACCCCTTGTTATTACCAGATAATGTAGCTAAGCATACTGCTTCTTGCATCATATGGTCGACTTCATTAGTGTCCACTAAAACTTATAATTCATCCATGCTTTCCTCTTGCTCCCTAATTACTTCTCTAGTCTCCCCAATAATACAGTTTAACTATTTATACTTACACAGATGGCCAGAACTATACTTCTCTCCACACCTATAGCAAAGGTGGTTAGCTCTCATGTAGTTATAAGTCTCTTGACTGACTCTGTAAGTATTAGGTTTGGAGACATTAACCCTAGCTGGAGTCATATTTCTTGCTGGATTGACTACTACATTGGTCTTAGAACCACCAGTGATACCCCCTTTGAATTCAGTTCTATTAGCAACTCTATTATGTCTTTCCAGGGTTTCTATAGATTTCTCTTATATTCAAGATTTTTCTATAGTACCCTATAATATCCGTGGTTTAAAAAATTTCACAATCATCTTAATCTCATCCTTCAGGAAGCCAATGAAACTGGACACAAAATGGATTCATTAAGAGTTGGATTTCTGATCAATATCTGAGTTTTCATGATTTCAAAATTCACTAGCAACTCATCTACAGTACGTATTAATTGATTGAAGCTCTCCGCCACATCCTTAGAAGGTTCCTCCATAAACCTGTCACAAATCTCTTCTCTAAATACCTCCCAATGCTCAAAGCCACCCTCTACATAAGTCTACTGGTACCATGACCCATCCGTACTAACAAGGTGAACCACAACAGTTTCAATTTGCTAATCATCCCTAATGTGAAACACATCAAAAAAACTTCTCGCAATGCCCCACCCACTGCTTGGGATCAACACCATCAAACAGGGGAAATTTGAGTTTAGAAATTGGAAATTGTTAACCTATTTGTTGATTAGCACGACCATCGGGTGAATAATGAGACGATCACCACAACGACCAGCTCCAGGTGTTGGTAATAATCCATCGCCCAGATCTCCTTCATGAGAATCTCACTGGTTTTGCTCTATAACGTTCAACCTCTTCAAAATTTGAGCCAGATCTTGCGTAACACCAGTGTGCTCCTGAGCTAACATAATATGTAAGGTTGCAATTTCCTTAATTTTTGTAGTCAATTGCTCCAGTATTTCACCATGTTTCACCATCACCTCCTCATCCTTAGAGGTCCTTTCATCTAGTATCTTGAGTCTCTTACCTTTATTAACAATCATGGCATTAATGGTCACAGGAACGATGCTCTGATACCAATTTGCAATGGACTAATAGTAACAAAAATAACAAACACAATTGTTTTGGAACGATATTCTATTATATTGAAAACTCAACTGAAATTAGAAATACAAATATAGAAATGAACAGAATGAAATCTAGATTAAGATAGAAGCTCCGAGAAGTAGAAACTGTGAAGAAGAAGATGAGGAGGAGCTGATAGCCGGTTATATGATTTGATAATCAATTAATCTGAGCCGTCAGTCTTCATTAAATAAAAGAGTAATCAGGGCCCTCTATGTGTTATAATTTTATCGACTCTCCTTCTTTATTTATTTATTCTCCTAATTCAGCTTATAACAGAGACGAGGAGAGATATAATATTAATGGAGGATTTCACTGGAGTTGACTGAGACAGAGTCTACAATAGTAGGTTTTGGCCGGACATTATCAGAGCAGCGACAGACGGTGGTGTTCATGTGTTTGCTGATTGGTGGGCATGGTGATGGTTTGAATGGAGGTTTCACCGGAGAAGTTGAGGTGGCAATGTGGTGGTTCATTGGAGGTGGGGGAGATAAAAGGAGTGGGTGGCAGCTAGGTGGGGTGGAGAATGATTTGGATTTGGGATTTGGGGATAGGTTAGTTTAAAGGAAAGTAATTAGGGATCAAATCTGGACAATAGTATTAAATTGAAGGATGGATGTGATAAAAATCTAGAATACGGGTCTGGGACATGGATCAAATCGGGTCAGCATATGGGTCAATTGAATTGGGGATTTCAAATGGAGTCAAATTGGAAACAATTTGGGCTAAAATTGAAATTAATTGGGTAAAATTAGGCTAGGAATTAAATAAATTGGGAAAGTTGAATTAAGTTAGGCCGCTATTTAATAAATACTACATACACATATATTATGTATATGAAACAATCGACGATAATAATAATAATAATGATAATAATAATAATAACAACAACAACAACAACAACAACAACAACAACAACAACAACAATAAGCAATAAACTAAACATTTGTAAATTACGAGAATGAATACCTGTGGAAATAATTTAATAACTATTAAAAAAATTATGTAAGATACTATCTTTAAATTAATAAGTTTTATGTATACTATATAAAATTAAATATTAAAAAAAGAAAATAAATGATAAAAATATGTTGGATGTTTTAAAATCATGAATGCAAAAAGTCATAATTTATTTGATATTAAAATAGTAAGTAAAGAAATATTAATATCAAAACTAATATTTTGTTAAATAGCAGCGTGGGAGGAATATAGGGAGGTCAAAATTGGGGGTCAACACATAGCACTTCCTGCATCCTCTATCGAACTGAGAAACTCCTCGTCCACCACCATAAGCTCCCTGATCCCCACCCCTAATACCCTGAGATTCACCTCTACTCATTAAAGCCAGTTTCGGTCCCCTCTACACCCCCTCTGATCGATGGCACTGGTGATGGACAAATCTAAAGCTGAGAACCCTGTAGTGGAAGACTCATCACACGCCAGGGACAATCCCTCACTAAGTGCCCAAACTTGTCACATATATAACATCCCCTACTATATGAATCATAATGTGAGAACCCAGAAGAACCATAACGCCCTCCATAACCTAATGAACAGGAACAAGACCCTCAGCCTGCATACCCTAACCTCTAACCACTCGAAGCCTTAGAACCTGCAAACATACTGTCTAAACCCTGCAATGCTGCCTGAAATGATCTATTGTGGTAACCATGAGAACCTCTACCAGAAAAATCCTTACCCCAGGATGAATGAACACTAAAAACTATTGTGTCGGCTTGACCTCTTACTACCGCCAACCCAAGCACCTTGGTGAATACTCTTGACTCTCTTGGAATGATCCACAATGCTCTAAAAGGAGACACCTGTAGTCACTAATGGAGTCGTCCCCAACTGAAGAGCAGTAGTCAAATCCGCAACAAACTTTCTGATCCTCTCAGACTCCGACGAAATACTAGTTTTGGCATGACTAGACAAGGCATGGAAATGATCCACATACTCAGCAACATTCATGGTGCCCCACTCCAAATCATCAAACTCGTACCTTAGCTTGTCCCTCAAGCTAAAAGGCACAAACCTCTTAAGGATAATCTCTGAACCATCTGGTCTACAACTGACAAAAGACCTTCACCACTACGTAACCACATAGTCAACTAGAATGTGGTGTAATCAACACCATGAGATTCAAGTAAATTGAGGTTATGCAATCTCTCCTGACAATTGACCAAGAACTCATAAGCATCCTCACCAATTCACGGTGTGTCCTGAAAGGATATATTCTAATAACCTTGGGTACTTGAGGGAAATAAATTCCATAAGGACACACCGTGAATTCGGTGGACATGATTCTTTTCTATTTCATCTCTTTTCTTTATGGTTTTGCTATTTTTCAAAAAATAGTAGAAACTTTATTTTGATAGTTCATAGTTGTTGAACTTTTTGGTTGTTCTTAAACTTAAAGTTTGAAGTTCTTGTTGTTTAAATACAGATTTTGTATTCGAAAACAACAATCTTAAGGAATTTACTAATCTGTATTTTGGTTTCTGGAGATTAAAACCATTTGATTTTCTACTCTGTTTGAACTTGATAGTGATTTGAAGATATAAAAACTTCATCACTAGTCAAAGATCATTCGGTTGACGATTTGAAAAATATAAAAACACTTCGACGTTAAACTAGAAACAAGTTGTTTAAAGTTTAAAAACTTTGTTGTGAGTATTTAAGATACTAAATTGGTTGTCTCTTTGTGACAGCAAAATGACTAATGAAATTTAAGTCAATGATGGAATGACGAATGTTGCAGCAATTAACATTGTTACTTCGAGTCGTACGAATGTTGTTCCTTCCATGGCACAAGAAGAAAAATCAGGAAAATTTTCTGGTGTTGATTTCAAACGTTGGCAGCAGAAGATGTTTTTTTATATGACTACTTTGATTCTACAAAATTTCATCACAGAAAGCTTTCCTAAATTGCTGGAAGAAACTCTGGAAAAGGAACGCTTCATAGTAACTGAAGCTTGGAAGCACTCGGATTTCTTATGTAAGAATTACATATTGAGTGGCCTACAAGATGACTTGTACAATGTGTATAGTATTATGAATACTTCAAAGGACATCTGGGATGCTTTAGAGAAAAAGTACAAACTAGAGGACACCGGAATGAAAAATTTCACTGTTGCTAAATTCTTGGACTTTAAGATGTTAGACAGCAAAGCTATAGTTACCCACTGTTGACACCTAATTTTTGCCCTCCCCCGACTAAATTTAATCCTGAGTTTCTTCGGTTTTTAAATAAAATTGAAATATTTGTTTTTATCCCGATAAACACTTTCTAAAATATTTATTTGAGTTAAATTTTTCCATTTAAGTGATGAATTATACGTTTCAGTAGTCTTCAATACGAGGTCGTATGATTTTAATCGCTTAAGTAATTATTTTATCAAAAATTAGATTTTTTCATCAAGAACCATCTTGAAGATTAATTCAAAATGGATAAAGTCTTGACTTAAATATAATTTGTTCTTAAAAATGATTTATTTGGGAAAATATTTATTTGATTTTATTAAACCAAGAAGCTCGGGATAAAATCATTTGCTAATTCATATAGGATTTTGATTTAATCAAATTTATTAAATTTGGTCATAATTGAAATCAAATTGGCCATAATTGCAATTCAATTGGCCAATTGATCTTTAGTGTGGCCTAAATTTAAAATTGGTTGAATTCCTATTCAATTAGGTTATTTAATTAATAGCCTAATTTCTACCCTCCCTCTTTCAATTTTAATAACCTAATCTCTACCCAATTTAATCTACTAGCCCAATAACAATTTCAGCTGCCCAGGCCCATTCCCACTTAATATCTACCTTCCCAACAACATCAGCACTCACCAAGCCCACACCAGAACTGGCCCAAACCCTTAACCCGGCCCAACACACCCTTATAACTCCTCTTCTCTTTCACTCCTTCACAAAAAAAAACAAAACATAACACCGATAGTACTCCATCAGCAACCCAGCGAACCACGACAACAACGTTCAACCCCACAAACAACATTAATCGACCCGATAAACCCAAGCCCCAAAATTCCCTTTTCGGCTCTCTCTATCTCTCTTCAATTCGTACACAACATGTGAGGGTCACGCATTTTCGTACTCGAGAAGATGCGAGAATGTTCTAGAACATCTCTAGGTGGCTGCCAACGGGTCAATCCCCTGAATCAAGGCTGAATTCACTTTTTGGCCGTTGATTCATGTACGAATTCGTACATAGGTGCTAGATTCTCATTTGTTGTTGAGAAAATTTCAATTCCCCCCAAATTCCCATTCCAACTAGAACCCCCTTTAATCCGAAATTGGTACAAGGTCTGAGCTGTAAACCTTATCCCTCTATCCTCAATTCGAAAATTCCTCTCAAAATACCAAAAACACCCCTTAATTAGCCTCTCCCACATCGAGTGGGAGCAAAAATTCGACCCTCAATCTCCTTTTATAAATAGCTCACTGTAGAGCTGAAATCGGCAAGTCTTGGAGAGTGAAGAACTCCTAAGCATAAGTCTTGAAAATCTTTTAAAGAGTTTTGAGCAAAAAGGGAAATTTTGAAAGAATTTTCCCTAAGTTTAAAATTTCTAGTGGTGTTTTTCCGGTGGTGGCAGAAGATTCCGAAGACTCGAAGTCCCGATTTGCTGCCCTGAGAAAGGTGAACCTTCACTTTCCTTTTTTCTTTTTTTTACCGCTTTTGTTTCGTCTCTTTTTTCGCAATAATATTTTGATTTTTGGTTTTCATTAGAGTAATGATGAATGCTGGGATTGCGTGCTGTAGAGGTCTTGAAGGCCATAGGATTATTGTGTGACAGAATTTATGATCGTTGAGTTGATCACTGCTTCTTGTTTTAGTTTTCTTCTAAGTCACCCCTTTTTACTTAATCATGATTGTGGTGGTTTAATCCTCTGTTTTAGTCAATATTGCTCGCTTGAATACTGCTTAATACGACTCAGGTCCACTGTTTTGTTTAGTTGTCTCTCTGGCGTCGATGTTTAGCTTGTCATCCTTGGCTCCATTTGAGTGAAAGTTCAAATTTCTTTTCTTTAAAATCAGATTTTTGTTTTCTCTTTCACTGTCAGTACATTTTTGTTTGTCTATGTATTTTGTTTTAATCCAAAAAGCATGACTTAAATAATTTCCTTTTGATTATGTGTAAAAGTAGATAGCTCACAAAGTTTCTTCGATTTTCAAATGCCAGTAGAAACAAATAAGTTTATCACATGAGGATGAATAAAATGTTAGATGAAGCCTATATGTTTGTCTAAAGGTTTATTTCTGGATGCGAAATTTCTTGCTTTGTTTGAGTTCTAAAGGACGAGGGAACAATTCAAGGATAGTCGAGCTCTAGAGAAAGCCTTGAGCATACTAGCTCGGCTTTCCTAAACGTGCTCCTGAACTCGGTTTCTTCGCATCGGCCTTAAAGCTCCTACGTTGCAAACTCCGTTTTCTTTATGTTATCTTTACCACCACATCCTTGTTTTTGATTAATTTTGCTTGATTAATTATTTTACCCCTTGCTTGAAATTCTAAGTTTGAGTATTGTCGTTTGATCAATGTTTTCCCTTTTTCTATCCCAAAAGTTTTCCAACTTTAGCTTTTCTTTTAATCTATTATTTTCAGTTTAAAGATTTCTTGTTTCAACTCTTAGTTCTTTGTTTTCGCTTGAGTTTTATTCGTATAAGTTCACTGTTTTAGCATAAGGCATCTTGTTGCAGTCTTTAGCATGTCGTATTAGTATGAATATCGATTGATTGAAGTTTTAGGTTCACTGTCCTTAGTTCAAAACTCCTCTATGACATTTTGACGCATGAATCTTTGTGATTTGCCAAAGAGAGGATAAAATGGCTTTAAATGATGAAGACAGTAAGCTTCTTTTATGTGTTTTACCTGGTTCATTCATTATTGGATTTTGTTTGAAAATGGTTTGTTATATAGGGTCATAGGTTTGCATTTTAATAAGGAATAGTCTGTTAAAATCTGCCATTTTCTTGAAATTGTCAAAAGATATAATTTCTTTCTCTACTGTTTTTCTTAAAATCCCACTTTGTAATATCATTTGGGTTTGTGCTTGCTGTTTAAATGTTGAATTGTTCTTGTTGTTTTCCTAGTTTCATTGGTTTGCATCTTTAAATTGTTGGTTGGTTGAATCCTTAAGGGAATTTGATACTGTAGTTCTAATTATATTGAGCATGCTATTTGTTAGGATTTCATTTCCTAATTTTGTTCTTATTATTACCATTTGTTATGCTTCCAAATTTTAAACTTGAATTACCAGATTTAGAGATTAGTTTATGATAAATTAGAATTGCATTGATTGATAATTTAATTAAATTATCACAATGTTTGGTGGATTTTCTTTATTAAATTATAGTTGCTTAAATATGGTTAATTTATATGGTTGCTGATCCTTATCCTTTTTTCTTTCTTTACATGACCCTATTGCGAGTCCACCGGACTCTTCTCTCCCTTTGCATTTCCCTAACGGGCCAAGGAGACCCATTTCCATTGAGTCCGCCTCAAAATTCAAGTCTAGATGGATTACCTCATGGTGTACAGGTTGAAGATAAAGAAAATGGGTCAAAGCCCAAACACGCTATAATTCGGAGTTGATTTTGAGACTTAGAAAAGTCTCGGAAAAAAAAATTATATTTTGTGGGCCCTGAAGCCAAAGTTGTAATTTAATACAGGTGGAGCTGTCATTTGGGCCTCAAAGGTCCAAAAAACTAGCTTAGGACAGGTACACGACGCGGAGATGGGCCAAGCCCAATAGTCCAAAGATTGGACAAATTAGGGGTTTGGGCCTTAAAAGGCCTAAATCCACCTCTTTTCCCTACTCTTTTACTTATTGCCTATTATTTGCTATTAACTACTTAACTTAGTTAAATCCCCGTCAAGTTGCCAAAGTCTTGTTTGCGTAGATATCTTTCAAATAATTCTTTCCTTAAACACTTTCTTTAAAATACATTTTCTAAGTTAGTCAAATAAAGTTGTTTTCAAATAGATCGGATAACCGCGAGTTAGCGGATACCTTAGGTGCTTTAAAACCCTTCCTAAGGTATTAATAGGAACCGCTTATCTAGAATTTCTTAACTTTGAGATTTTTTCCTGTTTGAAATCTTTAAAGTCCTTTCTGAAGGTTTTCTTAATTTTCCTAAAATCAATTAAGTGGCGACTCTGTCTTAAATTGAGTTTGAAACTTTTTTTTTTCAAGCTTTCGAATTCAAACAAGTCAAATCAAGTCATTTTCTCCGCAAAACAGAAATGGCGACTCTGCTAGGGACTTATTAAGATTCTAACCAAATTTAAGAATTGTTTGACTGCTTGATGTGACCTTATTTGAGTAATTATGCTAATATGATAATATTTTGTGATTATACCTGTCATTTGCATTCATGGCATACTTCCTCATATGATATTTAACTGTTTGGGGTTTCTCGGTTGCGCGGCCTCTATTGATCAATTCCAAATGAAACTGTTGGAAATACAACAGTTTATTGGTACGTTAGGCGTCCAATGGCTGTTTGTATTTCCAAACCCAAGTTGTCCACTTGGGAACCTGGTCAAGAACCCACTCTAGATACCTCGGATAGAGCGAAACCAAAACCTTTTTTAGGCATGAGCCTAGGACGACCTAATACCTGAGGGGGTATTAGGCCCATTAGAAAACCTACCACGCGTCTATTGACCACGAGTCAATCACAGACGAATCATGCTTATGTGTTGAAGGAGTATATGCCAATTAAATCTAATCCATTATCATTCAGGGTGGGGGGAAAGGCTTACTTTGTTTATTTTTGTGTAGGAATGGCTCAACCACTCCCCGTTAGAAGATTCAAAATGGTTACCAAACCAGATGATTTTCTTAAGGTTTGGTGGGCCTACATGGGTTCGGAAGATAAGAAGACTATCAAGACGCATATCGGTCACCTACCATCTGACAAGGTACGATCTTTTGTCATCCCATAGCATGTGGTTGACTATAAATAGACTTAAGAGGGAAAAAACTCCGGAATTTTGGTTCAAGCAATTCGGGGAATTGAGAGACGACAATGTCCAATGGTCAATCAAGTACCTCAATCCAGGGAAATACATAATTCGAGGAAACAAACAGCCTTTTCTAGTACTCGCTGGCCTTAGAGGGACTCGTACTTACATTCCCGCCAGAGTTCTCAGACAGTTTGAAATCAAACAGGAGACACCACAAACAGAACCCATGGCTAGATTCATCACCGAATATGGGGAAGGCGAGACACCGCTCAAAGAATTTATTATACAGGGGTGGAAGGAAAGAAAGACCAGAGAAATCTCTTTTAGTATTGGGTTTCAGCCTGAGGTTAGTGGTACTTACAAAGAATGGTTGAAGAAGAACCTCGCAGGAACATTGATACCTGGTCCGAATGAGCCCACACAGATTGTTGATATAGAATCAGAGCATCAGATTTGGCTTCACAGGCTTCAGGATAGATTCCAGACAAGTGAGATTGATCATCAGTGGCAACATAGGGAGGATGCTTCGACCATACACCAATTGAAGGAAGAGTTAAAGCGAGCCAGACAAGAGGTGAGTGACGCCAGACAGTGTTTGATTGATTTGGACGATTGCATGATTTCCCAAATTGCTAGCATAGGAGAGATGAACTATGAGAGTAGAGCACAATTATGTGGAAGTCACTTGATCAGCAACCGATATCGCATATGGCACGAGGTGGACAAGGCCAAAAAGGCGAAGACCGATGAGGGATCATCCGGATGCTAGTATTTTCATTTGTTCTCCCCTGCGTGGGACTATTTTTTCTTGCACTGTTATTTCCCTTTCCCTAAAGATTGTATCCCTTATTTTTCTACTTTGTAAACATTTATGCCTTTTTGAATATTTATGGAAACGTTATTTTGGGGATAATGGATTTGTTTTTAAAAGGCATATACTTCCTTCAAACTCGCTAGGCCAACCCTTGGCTCAAAAGGGTCACCCAAGTAGGATACGCGCTTATTATAATATGCTTGTGTGATATAACTGTCTTACGTGTTTATGTGCGTTGTTTGAATCAAAGGCGAATTGATCCAATCCCATTTTTTCATAAGAGCCCTTTTAGGCAAAAATACACACCCACTAAATAAAAGTCCGACCAAACACTCTGGGTTTTCCAAGTTTCCCAGATAAAACCTCAACCATTCTTTGTTAACTTTCTAAGATCCGTTCCTACTCTTTCAGGAAGATTGATCATGGATTCAAGAGCCGGTCAATTGAAAGGACAGATAGTGGAGTTAGCCTTAGTGGAAGAGGTGCTGAAGGAAGAAACCAAAAGAGTGGTTAGGAAGCTCAATCAGACTGACAGGGAAATTGCTAAGGTCAAACAATTGATCGCGCAAGAAAAAGAGTCTGCCAAGTACAAGGTTGAAGATTCAACCAAGAGCCATGAGAAAGAAAGCATGGAGCAAGTCCTGTTTCCAAAAGTGAGAGATGACTATTGGGCTAAGCTAAAAGGGAACGCCGTTTGGCCAACTAGGATTAGGCCAGGAAGTGAAAAGATCACCCTCAAAGCTCACTTTAAAGGATCTTCTATGAGCCCCAGGGTCATGACATGCTCAGAAGTTTATCAGACTCTAAGAAATATGGAAATTCTCCAACCTGACCAAACAGAAGGGTTTGGTTGCCTTCCCAGAGATGGCCACAAGAGATGCTCATACCATCCACAACAACCTGGTCACACCACCAATGAATGCATCGCTCTGAAAGCCAGAATTTATTGCATGATCCGCAATGGTCAGATAAGTAGCCTGTGGGGATCGCAGACCATTCTCACATGTGACCATGTCAACCCAGGCATGCCTATCACTGAAGAGGTGCAGATTTACAAGTATGACTTCACAAAGTTCGAGGAATCCTATCATGATATTTATTCAAAGCTCATCCATGCCAAAATCTTAGAGCCAGTGGAGAGAAAGCCTAACATGATGTCAAAGGCTTGGAAGAAATTCAAGGATGTCTGTCACTATCATGGAGGGAGAGGAGGGCATGACTTAGAGACTTGTCATGCTTTCAAATTGGAGTTGGAACTCCTGGTGGAGGCTGGAAGGGTCGAGTTGGAATTGCCACCATTTCACTCTTAGAAGATCAATAGGTAGAAGAAGTAGAATGAAGCGGGAATGCCCGCATTTATCTAGAAGCTAGTTGTTCAGGTTTTTCTTTAGCTGTTGTTATGTTTTCATGTTTCCTAAATGTAATGATTCCCAACAAGAGTGTAATGAAATGAAAATTTCCCTCAACTATTTGAACTACGTCGGACCTGATTTCCCCTTCGTGGGATACGTAGGTAGCCTTTTGGCTCGGTCCTTATCTTCAAAAAAAATTTTTGTTTCCCCTGATTTTCTGGAAAGAGGCATAAGGACGAAGAAGAAGAAGAAAAAGAGGAAGGCGTTTCACAATCAATCTTTCTGGCAAACTCGTTTATCCCAAAATCAATGAATAAAATCCTGTTCATTAAAAATTCTGAGTCAATATCCCATGGATCAATTTGCTTACGATGAAAACAACTTTATGTGTTTACTTCCTGCCTAATTATCTTGCATTATGTATTACTAATAGAATCTAACACATCGGCCTTTGAGTTGTTTTATTTTACAGATAATAGAAACTACTCCGTGTTGTCATAAGCTGGATGAACATCCTTACTTCACCCGATCAAAAGCTCGCAAAATCCCATCCCTCAGCCATCATTCAAATATGACTAGAAACGACGAGGATAGCGCATTGGCCATCAGGGACAATGTTATAGCAGAACAAAGCGAGATGATTGCTGAACTCGCAAGAAAGCTAGAAATGCTTCAAGAGGAGGTGAATCGTACTAGAGACTTGGCTAATCTGGCCATCACTACTAATGCTCCCGTCATGGGAGGGCACGGTCCTCCACTCCAAACCTCTCCTCTCAACACGTCTGACCTCGGGAATCATCCAAACAACATTTCATCCGCTTCCGCCTCTCAAATTCCCATAGACCCAATCATCAATAATCCATCGGTTCATCAAACTCACACTCCACCCATTCAAAACACCAATCGAGACAATAACCCAGATGCTTACCATCCACAAAATCCTTCCCTAACTCCACAAATCCATCCTCAAGTCCCACAGAACCACTCTCAAACACCACCAAACACCTTTAATCCCCAAAATGTCCTCCCTGCCTACAACCCAAGTTCCGTTCATCCTCAAAATCACGCTTCAGCACTCCAAAACCCTTCCGCCACTATCCCAAATCCATCTCACATCCGACCTATACCCCCAACTGCTTTTCATGTCATCACATCTCCTGATCTCCATAACCCTTTTCCTAATCCTGAGGTAGACCATTATGAGGAGAAAGAGAAAGAATGGAGGATCGAGCATGAAAAGGAAATGCTTGCAATGAAGGAAGAGATTATGAGGATCAAAGAGTCTCATGGAGCAGGGGATAATGATGGCCTTGGTTATGATGATTTGTGTGTCCACCCCGGTGTAGACCTACCAGAAGGATACAAGGTCCCAAAATTTGAAACATTCGGTGGTACTGGAAATCCCATGGCTCACTTAAGGAGATACTGTGATCAAATGGTTGGAATTGGAAGGAACGAGGCATTACTAATGCGTCTATTTAGCCGAAGCTTGAGCGGCGAGGCTCTGGATTGGTTCACGTCTCAAGAACTGAGAAAATGGGCCGGCTGGAAGGCTCTGGCCAAAGACTTTATCGACAGGTTCGCATACAATGTAGAGATAGTTCCGGACCGACATTCACTGAATAGGATTAAGCAAAAGAGCGGTGAATACTTTCGAGATTATGCTTATCGCTGGAGAAAGGAAGCCGCTAAGGTACAACCTCCTATGACTGAGGAGGAAATGGTAGCGGTATTTTCTCGTGCTCAAGAAGGCGAGTTCTATACCAGAATGGTGTCTGCAGTTCGGGCAACCTTTGCAGATTTGGTAAAGATTGGTCAATCACTCGAAGAAGGGATTCGAACTGGGAAAATTATCCAGACTCCAACATCCGCTGGGTCCTCTGGGTTCCCTAGGAAGAAAAGAGAAGACGTGACTGCGGTATCCACTAATTCTATTGCTAATTTGAAAAGGAGATTCAGACCCAGGAATACTCTTTCTTCTCCGCCACCCCCGAGTCCTCAATCCGTATTCTACGCTCAACCCCAATACCAAGCTCCACAGCCAAATATCTTACCGCAATACCAAGCTCCACAGCCAAATGTCCTACCTCAGTACCAAGCTCCACAACCAAACGTCCTACCACAGTACCAAGCTCCATCGCCAAATTATCAGCCTAATATCCAAACCACCACCCCAAATCGCCAAGCTAACATCCATGTAGCTCCAAATTATCATCAAGTACCACCTCCCGCTACTCAAAACAACCTTCCTCGTCCAAATCTTGAAAGGAAACCTCTTCGAAACTTCACACCGCTGGCTGAAAGTCGCACTCAGCTTTTTGAAAGATTAAGAGCAGCCGGTTATCTCCAGCCTGTCCAACCAAAGCCCACTAATACTAATTCCCGATTCTATCATGCTGATCAAAACTGTGCCTATCATTCTGGAGGAGTCGGCCACAGTACCGAAGATTGCATTAATTTGAAACATAAGATCCAGGACCTGATCGATCATAAAGTCATTACTCTTCAAACACCAGCTCCAAATGTCAATAGTAATCCGTTGCCTAACCATGGAGGGGCTACGGTTAACATGATCGAAATAGAAGATGAATGGGCAGTTAGTAAGACTATCACTAAGGTTGATTCAGAAAAGCCTAAGAGGACGGAAAGGGCAGAGAAGATAGAGAAGGCCGTGGCTGCCTTAAGTGTTAATGAAAGGCCCCCATTTGTGGTAATGGCCGCCCCGACTCAGGGATATGTCCCAACACCGCCTAGAAAAGAGTTTATTGTAGAGACTGCTGCCGCCCATGGGATGACTCGGTCCGGAAGGTGCTACATTCCTGAGAATTTAGCCAACGACTCTTACAAGAAGGATTCACAGAAAAGGCCAATTACTGAGGGAGAAGCCGAAGAGTTTTGGAGGCGAATGCAACCAAAAGAATATTCTATTGTTAAGCATTTGGAAAAGACTCCAGCACAGATCTCCGTGTGGGCATTACTAATGAGTTCCCAATACCACCGACAAGCGTTGTTGAAGGTCTTAGATGAAGCATATGTGCCCGTTGGTACGAGTGTTGAAAATCTGGCCGCAATGATAGGTAACGTTGTGGGAAGTCATCGCATATCATTCAGTGAAGAAGAGTTACCTTTTGAAGGTATAATGCATAACAAAGCGTTGCACATCTCTATTATTTGTCGTGACCATGTGATTAATCGGGTTCTGATAGATGACGGATCTGGTCTGAACATTTGCCCTCTTTCCACATTGACTCAAATGGGTTATGATTTGGGAAAGGTCCGTCAGAGCCATGTCAATGTGCGAGCTTTCGATGGAGGACAGAGGGACACTATAGGCGAAGTTGATTTGTACATCCAAATGGGACCCGCCGAGTTCAAGACTAAATTTCATGTTATGGATATTAATCCTAGTTACAATCTGCTCCTCGGGAGGCCGTGGCTTCATGGTGCAAAAGCGGTTTCATCACCTCTTCATCAATTATTGAAATTTATCTGGGATGGCCACGAGGTGGTCATTCAAGGCGAAGGGAGTCACTTGAGCCACCCTAATGGTTATGTACCTGTGATTGAAGATATTCCAAAGGGCAGTAATTTTTACACGGTGGAAATCGTGAACGCTGCTGAAGAAGACCCAACATGCCAGACTTCCATGCCTTCTATCTATAAGATGATGGCAACTGTGATGCTAAGGAATGGATTCGAGCCTGGTCGAGGCCTAGGAAAGAACTTGGAGGGTATCATTGAACCGATCGTGATTCCAGAAAGAGCTTTCAAATATGGATTAGGATACAGGCCGACAAAGGAAGATGAGAATGAGAAAAGGACAACAATGGGTCTGCCCAAGCCATTGCCACTGCTGTACCAGTCATTTCCTGTACGCGAGATGCCGATGGATGATGGTCTGGGGGATGGGATAGGAATTTTGTTCGAAGGTTGCAATGCTATAATAGAAGATTTCCCAGAGACTAGTGGAGTGAGGAAAGCTGCACCTGGAGAAACTTTGCAAAATTGGACATCCACTCCGCTCCTGACTCCTCGCCCTCTGTGGTAGACAAAAGGGCAAATTTCTAGTTTTTGAAAATCGGTGATGATCCGGAGGAGGCCCCGTGATCCACCCTTTTATCTTTCAAATCCTCTTTTTTCTTGTTTACTGCTTTTAAAAAGGCATGGGCCTGTGCTCGTGCAGGTCATGAGCCATAGTTTGTAAATATTTCCTAAGTTTCAATGAAAAGGCCTCCCTTTATCTAGAAAATTATTTTTGAGTTATGTTATTCCTATTTCCCTATTTTTGTGTTATCTTGCTATTATCTGACTTGGTTTGTTTGTTTCTTTCAGTAATAATAACTTAAAACCTGCCAATATCATGTCATGTCAAGAGCTAAATGAACACAGTGATGTGAATGACAATGAATGGGAAAGTTATGATGAGGAACAGCTAACAGAGGATTTGGAAGAATTTGAAAACCGCAAGAAACCTAACCTGGAAGAAACTGAAGTGGTCAATCTAGGGGGCCATGATGAAGTTAAAGAAACGAGAATCAGTGTTCACCTGACAGAAGCACAGAAAAGAGAACTCATCCGCTTGTTAAGAGAATACATCGATGTATTTGCTTGGTCCTATGATGACATGCCAGGGTTGAGCACCAACATCGTGTCACATAAGTTGCCAATCAATCCAGAGTTTGATCCAGTAAAGCAAAAAATGAGAAAATTCAAGCCAGATTTAAGTTTAAGGATTAAAGAAGAAGTGACAAAGCAAATCCAGTCTAAAGTTGTAGAGGTCACAAAATATCCAACGTGGCTAGCCAATATTGTGCCGGTGCCAAAGAAGGACGGCAAAATCAGAATTTGTGTTGATTACAGAGACTTGAACAGGGCCAGTCCTAAAGATAACTTCCCTCTACCCAACATCCACATTCTCATTGACAACTGCGCGAAGCATGAAATGCAGTCTTTCGTGGATTGTTTTGCCGGGTATCATCAGATCTTAATGGATGAGGAAGACGCAAAAAAGACGGCCTTCATCACGCCCTGGGGTGTTTATCACTACAGGGTAATGCCGTTTGGTCTAAAAAATGCTGGTGCAACCTACATGAGGGCAATGACAACGATCTTTCATGATATGATCCACAAGGAAATTGAGGTATACGTGGATGACATAATCATCAAATCTCGCGAAAGTTCGGATCATTTGACACACCTGAGGAAATTCTTTGATCGATTGAGAAAGTATAACTTGAAGCTGAATCCTGCTAAATGTGCCTTCGGTGTGCCAGCCGGAAAACTATTGGGGTTTATAGTCAGTAGGAGGGGCATCGAACTCGACCCTTCCAAGATCAAGACAATTCAGGAGCTGCCCCCACCGAGGACCAAGAAAGAAGTCATGAGTTTCTTGGGGCGTTTGAATTACATTAGTAGGTTCATTTCCCAGTCGACTGTCATAGGCGAGCCAATCCTTAAGATGTTGAAGAAGGATGCGTTGAACAAGTGGACAGAAGAGTGCCAGAAGGCTTTTGATAGGATCAAAGATTATCTATCCGCTCCGCCTGTTTTGGTTCCACCAAGAGAAGGAAGTCCATTATTGTTATATTTGTCAGTCTCAGAAAATGCTTTTGGATGCGTCCTTGGGCAACATGATGAAACCGGCAAGAAAGAAAAGGCGATTTATTACTTGAGTAAAAAGTTCACTCCGTACGAGGCTCGCTACACCTTGGTTGAGAGGACGTGTTGTGCTTTGACTTGGGTTGCCCAGAAGCTGAGACATTACTTATCCTCATATACAACATATCTCATTTCCAGAATGGATCCCTTGAAATATATATTTCAGAAAGCCATGCCTACAGGAAAGTTGGCCAAATGGCAGATGTTGTTAAGTGAGTTTGACATCGTGTATGTGACCCAAAAGGCAATCAAAGGACAAGCCCTAGCAGATCATCTAGCTGAAAATCCAGTTGACAATGAATATGAGCCACTCCGTACTTATTTCCCGGATGAAGAAGTTTTGTTCGTGGGAGAAGACATAGCTGAAGCATACCCCGGATGGAGGATGTTCTTTGATGGAGCGGTCAATTTCAAAGGTTCAGGAATTGGAGCGGTTTTAGTGTCAGAAACAGGTCAGCATTACCCGGTAACTGCCAAGCTACGTTTCCCTTGCACCAACAACATGGCTGAGTATGAAGCTTGCATCCTAGGCCTCGATTTAGCACTTGACATGGGTGTTCGAGAGTTATTAGTCATTGGAGATTCAGATCTATTGATTCACCAAGTGCGAGGAGATTGGGCTGTGAAGAATTCCAAAATCACCCCTTACGTAGAGCTAGTACAGGAGTTATGCAAAAGATTCAAGGAGATTGACTTCAGACATATCCCGAGAATACAAAACGAGTTTGCTGATGCTTTAGCTACTATATCCTCCATGATTCAACACCCAGATAGAAGTTACATTGATCCTCTGGAAATAAGTTTGAGGGAGAAACCAGTACACTGTGCACATGTTGAAGCAGAGGCCGATGGAAAACCATGGTACTTTGATATCAAGAGGTATTTAGAGTCTGGGGCATACCCCGAAGATGCCAGTAACATTCAGAAAAAGACAATACGACGTTTAGCGAAGAGTTATTTCCCAAGCGGGGAAATCCTATTCAGGAGGACCCCAGAATTAGGATTTCTAAGATGTGTTGATGCCACAGAAGCCACGAGATTATTGGAAGAAATACATGCTGGAGTTTGTGGACCTCATATGAACGGATTCGCTCTCTCTAGAAAAATTTTAAGGACGGGTTATTTTTGGATGACTATGGAGAATGACTGCAACAAGTACGTACAAAAATGCCCAAAGTGCCAGATACACGGACACTTGATTCGGATGCCCCCACATGAACTCTACACAATGAGTTCACCATGGCCATTCGTAGCATGGGGCATAGATGTCATTGGTCCGATAGAGCCGACAGCATCGAATGGACATAGGTTCATCTTAGTTGCTATTGATTATTTCACAAAATGGGTAGAAGCTATCTCATACAAAGCTGTGACTAAGAAAGTCGTTACAAATTTTGTCAGAAACAACTTGATTTGCCGATTTGGAATACCAGAATCAATCATTACAGATAATGGAGCTAACCTGAACAGTCACTTGATGAAAGAAATTTGTGAAAAGTTCAAAATCACTCATCGAAATTCGACTGCGTATCGTCCGCAAATGAATGGAGCTGTAGAAGCCGCCAACAAAAACATCAAGAGGATATTGAGAAAAATGATTGAGAACAACAGATCTTGGCCCGAGATGTTGCCTTATGCTTTGTTAGGATACCGTACGACGGTCAAAACTTCAACTGGGGCAACTCCATATCTATTGGTTTATGGAACTGAAGCCGTGATACCTGCCGAGGTAGAGATACCCTCCTTGAAGATTATTCAAGAGGCCAAATTGAGTAACGAAGAATGGGTCCGCGCTAGATGTGAACAACTCATGCTAATTGATGAAAAGCGAATGGAGGCTGTATGCCATGGTTAGCTATACCAACAACGGATGATGCGTTCCTTCAACAAGAAAGTGAGAACTCGCACGTTTGAAGTAGGACAATTGGTTCTCAAACGCATATTTCCCCATCAAGAAGAATACAAAGGCAAGTTTGCTCCAAACTGGCAAGGACCATATGTGGTACGTAAAGTGCTATCTGGAGGGGCCCTAATCCTGTCCGAGATGGATGGTCAAGAGTGGACCAAGCCGATCAACTCCGATGCGGTGAAGAGATACTACGTCTGAAGATAGTCTCTTCTCTATGTTTCCTTTCCTTGTAATCGTACTTTTCTTAGTGTAATCGTTTTATGCTTTGTAGTAGCTTAAATATCCTTCCACTTTATGTACGAACTACGTTTGACCTGAATTCTCAAGAATGAGATACGTAGGCGGCCTATGTCGGCTTCGGTCAACCCCTTAGGAAAATTTTATTTTCCCCTTTTTATGTACGAACTACGTTTGACCTGAATTCACAAGAATGAGATACGTAGGCGGCCTATGTCGGCTTCGGTCAACCCCTTAGGAAAATTTTATTTTCCCCTTTTTATGTACGAACTACGTTTGACCTGAATTCTCAAGAATGAGATACGTAGGCGGCCTATGAAAGCTTCGGTCAACCCCTTAGGAAAATTTATCCTTCCCTTTTATGTACGAACTACGTTTGACCTGAATTCTCATGAATGAGATACGTAGGCGGCCTATGTCAGCTTCGGTCAACCCTTTAGATTTTTTCTATATCCCCCTAGCGTAGTCCTGAACTACGTTTGACCTGATTCCTGCTTCAACGGGATACGTAGGCGCCCCAACGGCTCGGTCATATCACCCCAGGAAATGGAAACTAGGGCAGAATTTTTGAGAAGGAATCTCAAAAATTCCAAAGAAGAAGACCATCTTTTGGCAAAGAGAATGGAGACCAACAAAGATTTTGGGAGAAAGTCTCAAATTCCCCAAAAGTCGAGATCATCTCAAATAGTATCTAACTGGGGCAGAAATTTTGAGGAAATCCTCAAAATTTCCAATAATACTTTGGAACAACTTCCAAATTCCCCAACACCGAGAGCTCAAGTCAACCTCAAAAATCACCAGCTGTGATATAACGCAAATAGCCTAAATCCCCAGATATGACAAGCTTCTGTAAATTGAGCTATTAAACTTCCCCAGCAACAACAATGAGTTTTCAGGGATCCTTCATTGGATGTCAGACATAGACAGGCCTCAAGTGGAAGATGTTCATTGAGCTAGCACATGACATTGACTGACAGAGTTTTTCTAAAAAACTTTCACACAATTTTTCAAATCTATGATTTCAAAACCCTAATTATTTTTGAAAATCTATACATATTTTCTTGACTAGTTTTGCCTTACATCTATTCAAGTGGGGAGTCAGGGCGGAAGTCCAAACATGACGGAGCACCCGAAAGATAGCGAGAAGCAAACCAAAGATCGAAGGAGGTCAACGCGGAGTAGTTTCACCCAAAACTAACAATTTTTCTGTGGATGCAGGGATCACCGTACATAAATAGGGTCTCTTTCAAATCCCCTGAGCAAATCAAGAACCACACCCAAAACGCATAATGCTCAAGAACGGTATTCTTGGACAGCTCCAAAGAAGGGTTGAATAACTCATTCAGGATCAAGGGCCTCTTGATTTGTCTATCCGTCTTCAAAAGATGTGGATGTCAAACAAAAGCGTCTTATATTTGTTATGAAGATTTTATTCAAGACTTTTCCTAATAATAGTCGCTAGTAAAAGCGACTTTGTGTCTACTAAATGGTTTTGTTGAGCGCGGGTATACTCGAAAGAGTCGGCATAACGGCACGATCAAAGAGATCACCTGACAAGGAGAGTTGGGACATCCTCCTCCAATCCATCATGAAAAAAAAACAAAACAAAAAAAAAAACATATAATGTTCGAAAGTGGTATTTATAGTTGTCCCCAGAAATGGGCTTAACCATTCACTTATCTCCAAAATGATTTTTTTGGCAAATAAAGTCATTTATATTGTGAATGCCCTCTTTAAAGCTTTCCCATAATTTGACCATAGTCGCTAGCAAAAGCGACATTGTGTCTACTAATTGTTTACCTTAAGCGCAGGCACATTCAAAAGAGTCAGCACATCAAAGCTGAAAAAGTCTGACGCCGGTCAATGCCAAAGGAGGAGGATGGGGATTGTCGAAAAATTTATCTTATTGCATCCTATTACATCCTGATGCCTCTCATTGCATTCCATTGCATCATATTACATCCCATTGCATTCCATTGCACCATATGGCATTGCATCATATTACATCCCATCACATCCCATTGCATTATATTGCATAGTATTACATCCCATTGCATTCCATTGCATCACATCACATCCCATTGCATTATATTGCATAGTATTACATCCCATTGCATTCCATTGCACCATATTGCATTGCATTCCATTGCACCATATGGCATTGCATCATATTACATCCCATCACATCCCATTGCATTATATTGCATCATATTACATCCCATTGCATTCCATTGCATCATATTACATCCCATTGCATTCCATTGCACCATATTGCATTGCATTCCATTGCACCGTATGGCATTGCATTCCAATGCATCATATTGCATCATGTTGTATCCCACCATATTGTGTCACATAACGTTTAATCGTATTTCATTATATGTCATCTTAGCTCATTACAGGACATTTCATTCCATGCCAAGAGGGCCATGCCGAGAGGGCCATTTCATTCCATGCCAAGAGGGCCATGCCGAGAGGGCCATTTCATTTCATGCCAAGAGGGCCATTTCATTCCATGCCAAGAGGGCCATGCCGAGAGGGCCATTTTATTTCATTCCATTGCCGAGAGGGCCATTTCATCTCATTCCATTGCCAAGAGGGCCATGCCGAGAGGGCCATTTTATTTCATTCCATTGCCAAGAGGGCCATTCCATTCCATGCCGAGAGGGCCATGCCGAGAGGGCCATCATGCCATTCAGATAAGTCTCCACAATCGCTCACCATGCCAGACAATGGAGTCTGACTTTGGAAGATGCTTTGGAGCACCCATATCCGTTGACCACGCGAAGATGACACAATCTGGCGTCGAGGATATCTCAGCATTTTATATCTGTTGACCACGCAAAAGGCAATATAGCCAGCGTAGAGGATATTTCAATACTGCATTAACCGATATTTGAATTCATCAACATATCAAAGTTGAAGAAGCACATAATCCAAAGGGATGTTTTTGAGTCGATATCCGAAGACGGACGACAAACTAGACTTCCCAGGAATTGACAATTTGAAGGTCATCTGTAAGTCACAATATTCGAGACCGGACAGTGTGCGAGATTTCCTTAGAATTGATAGTCCATGGGTCATTTATAAGTCGCAACGGCATCCTAACCGGATAGTATGCAAGATCACTCAAAGATCGATAGTTTGAAGGTTATCCATAAGTCACAACTAAATCTTTCCCGAAAGCTAGCGATTCGAAGGATATCTATAAGCCATATTATATCCAAGGTTGGAAGATGTGCAGGATTGCCCGAAAGCTAGCAATTCGAGGGATATCTATAATACATCTCTTATCCAAGGTCGGATAATGCGCAGAATTACCCAAAATCTAACAACTCAAAGGATATCTATAAGTCGCCTCATATCCAACATCGAATGATGCGCGAGATTATCCAAAGATTGACGATTTAAGGGATATCTATAAGTCGTATCGATACCAAGGATGCGCGGGACTTACCCGAGATCATATGCAAAAGAGCATTATCGACAGCCGAGAAGGTTATCAAACAAAAGACCAAGCGGTTGCAGGGACCGTTCTATACAAAGTGTCGTCAGTGTCCAAGAGGGCCACCCCACTTTGAAGATATCTCAATTGCCAAAGAGTCGTCTATTCAACAACCAAGAGGGTTGTTGTATCTATTATTGCAAAGAATTGTTGTTCTCCAAAGTAGGTATATGAGAGGACGACATCACCTTTCAGATAACAACTCACGTGGAGATATGGTAAGAGGCTATATACCCCTTCGTGAATTGTGTTGATCACTAACAATTTTTGTTTGAGATATTGTCGAGAGCATCCGAGAGGATGAAAATCTCAAACCAAAACCACAGGTGCGGACAACTCCAAAAAGGACGCAGCACAACGTGGAACTTTTTCTCAGCAGCAAACCGGGACGTAGTCCAGAGAGGGACGCCAAACTCTTTGGACGCGAGCTAAAGGACGATTGCCACCACCATCAAACCACACCCCTATCAGAAGGCATGTGGGTATTCTGGGATATTTAGTTTCAGTTTCACTTCCGGGATATTTCTAAACTCATCCTGGAGGTAACTTTCTCTTCCTTTCAAATCCGAGTGACAACACACCTAGAGCTTTGGAAATTATCCGGGTAAATTCTTATCTACGGATGTGAAAAACTCCGCATTCAGGGTTAGGAGGTTACAAACCTCTTTTCCATAGCTTAAATCACTTGTCATTCGTCCCAAGCCAAAGACTGTCTAAAATAAAAGACTATCTTTTCTACCGATTGAGTCGAACTACAAGCAGTCTGATTTCCTGAACCTCGGGGATATGTAGGCTGGGCCCTTTGTTGAAAACTCGACTGCATTCCAACTCCCCCCAATATCCTCTTATTCCCCAGCGTTCTGGTTTCACCAAAAATCCAAAATCGAAATAGCTTGTGAATTCTTTCAAAATCGTGCTTAAAAATCAAGCGTCATGAACTACAAGTGGCCTGAGTTCTCATATAACCTGAGATATGTAGGAAACCTAATACCAGGGTCCGGCCATAACTCCTTGAGATTCGTGCAAAGAACCAACCTTTTTCAAGAAATGAATTTGGGGTCGGTCAAAATTAGGAACGTCAAACTCCCTTTGCCCAGGGTTACATGCATCCACCCTACCCAAAGGGAGGGGGCAGTTGTTGACACCTAATTTTTGCCCTCCCCCGACTAAATTTAATCCTGAGTTTCTTCGGTTTTTAAATAAAATTGAAATATTTGTTTTTATCCCGATAAACACTTTCTAAAATATTTATTTGAGTTAAATTTTTCCATTTAAGTGATGAATTATACGTTTCAGTAGTCTTCAATACGAGGTCGTATGATTTTAATCGCTTAAGTAATTATTTTATCAAAAATTAGATTTTTTCATCAAGAACCATCTTGAAGATTAATTCAAAATGGATAAAGTCTTGACTTAAATATAATTTGTTCTTAAAAATGATTTATTTGGGAAAATATTTATTTGATTTTATTAAACCAAGAAGCTCGGGATAAAATCATTTGCTAATTCATATAGGATTTTGATTTAATCAAATTTATTAAATTTGGTCATAATTGAAATCAAATTGGCCATAATTGCAATTCAATTGGCCAATTGATCTTTAGTGTGGCCTAAATTTAAAATTGGTTGAATTCCTATTCAATTAGGTTATTTAATTAATAGCCTAATTTCTACCCTCCCTCTTTCAATTTTAATAACCTAATCTCTACCCAATTTAATCTACTAGCCCAATAACAATTTCAGCTGCCCAGGCCCATTCCCACTTAATATCTACCTTCCCAACAACATCAGCACTCACCAAGCCCACACCAGAACTGGCCCAAACCCTTAACCCGGCCCAACACACCCTTATAACTCCTCTTCTCTTTCACTCCTTCACAAAAAAAACAACAACATAACACCGATAGTACTCCATCAGCAACCCAGCGAACCACGACAACAACGTTCAACCCCACAAACAACATTAATCGACCCGATAAACCCAAGCCCCAAAATTCCCTTTTCGGCTCTCTCTATCTCTCTTCGATTCGTACACAACATGTGAGGGTCACGCATTTTCGTACTCGAGAAGATGCGAGAATGTTCTAGAACATCTCTAGGTGGCTGCCAACGGGTCAATCCCCTGAATCAAGGCTGAATTCACTTTTTGGCCGTTGATTCATGTACGAATTCGTACATAGGTGCTAGATTCTCATTTGTTGTTGAGAAAATTTCAATTCCCCCCAAATTCCCATTCCAACTAGAACCCCCTTTAATCCAAAATTGGTACAAGGTCTGAGCTGTAAACCTTATCCCTCTATCCTCAATTCGAAAATTCCTCTCAAAATACCAAAAACACCCCTTAATTAGCCTCTCCCACATCGAGTGGGAGCAAAAATTCGACCCTCAATCTCCTTTTATAAATAGCTCACTGTAGAGATGAAATCGGCAAGTCTTGGAGAGTGAAGAACTCCTAAGCATAAGTCTTGAAAATCTTTTAAAGAGTTTTGAGCAAAAAGGGAAATTTTGAAAGAATTTTCCCTAAGTTTAAAATTTCTAGTGGTGTTTTTCCGGTGGTGGCAGAAGATTCCGAAGACTCGAAGTCCCGATTTGCTGCCCTGAGAAAGGTGAACCTTCACTTTCCTTTTTTCTTTTTTTTACCGCTTTTGTTTCGTCTCTTTTTTCGCAATAATATTTTGATTTTTGGTTTTCATTAGAGTAATGATGAATGCTGGGATTGCGTGCTGTAGAGGTCTTGAAGGCCATAGGATTATTGTGTGACAGAATTTATGATCGTTGAGTTGATCACTGCTTCTTGTTTTAGTTTTCTTCTAAGTCACCCCTTTTTACTTAATCATGATTGTGGTGGTTTAATCCTCTGTTTTAGTCAATATTGCTCGCTTGAATACTGCTTAATACGACTCAGGTCCACTGTTTTGTTTAGTTGTCTCTCTGGCGTCGATGTTTAGCTTGTCATCCTTGGCTCCATTTGAGTGAAAGTTCAAATTTCTTTTCTTTAAAATCAGATTTTTGTTTTCTCTTTCACTGTCAGTACATTTTTGTTTGTCTATGTATTTTGTTTTAATCCAAAAAGCATGACTTAAATAATTTCCTTTTGATTATGTGTAAAAGTAGATAGCTCACAAAGTTTCTTCGATTTTCAAATGCCAGTAGAAACAAATAAGTTTATCACATGAGGATGAATAAAATGTTAGATGAAGCCTATATGTTTGTCTAAAGGTTTATTTCTGGATGCGAAATTTCTTGCTTTGTTTGAGTTCTAAAGGACGAGGGAACAATTCAAGGATAGTCGAGCTCTAGAGAAAGCCTTGAGCATACTAGCTCGGCTTTCCTAAACGTGCTCCTGAACTCGGTTTCTTCGCATCGGCCTTAAAGCTCCTACGTTGCAAACTCCGTTTTCTTTATGTTATCTTTACCACCACATCCTTGTTTTTGATTAATTTTGCTTGATTAATTATTTTACCCCTTGCTTGAAATTCTAAGTTTGAGTATTGTCGTTTGATCAATGTTTTCCCTTTTTCTATCCCAAAAGTTTTCCAACTTTAGCTTTTCTTTTAATCTATTATTTTCAGTTTAAAGATTTCTTGTTTCAACTCTTAGTTCTTTGTTTTCGCTTGAGTTTTATTCGTATAAGTTCACTGTTTTAGCATAAGGCATCTTGTTGCAGTCTTTAGCATGTCGTATTAGTATGAATATCGATTGATTGAAGTTTTAGGTTCACTGTCCTTAGTTCAAAACTCCTCTATGACATTTTGACGCATGAATCTTTGTGATTTGCCAAAGAGAGGATAAAATGGCTTTAAATGATGAAGACAGTAAGCTTCTTTTATGTGTTTTACCTGGTTCATTCATTATTGGATTTTGTTTGAAAATGGTTTGTTATATAGGGTCATAGGTTTGCATTTTAATAAGGAATAGTCTGTTAAAATCTGCCATTTTCTTGAAATTGTCAAAAGATATAATTTCTTTCTCTACTGTTTTTCTTAAAATCCCACTTTGTAATATCATTTGGGTTTGTGCTTGCTGTTTAAATGTTGAATTGTTCTTGTTGTTTTCCTAGTTTCATTGGTTTGCATCTTTAAATTGTTGGTTGGTTGAATCCTTAAGGGAATTTGATACTGTAGTTCTAATTATATTGAGCATGCTATTTGTTAGGATTTCATTTCCTAATTTTGTTCTTATTATTACCATTTGTTATGCTTCCAAATTTTAAACTTGAATTACCAGATTTAGAGATTAGTTTATGATAAATTAGAATTGCATTGATTGATAATTTAATTAAATTATCACAATGTTTGGTGGATTTTCTTTATTAAATTATAGTTGCTTAAATATGGTTAATTTATATGGTTGCTGATCCTTATCCTTTTTTCTTTCTTTACATGACCCTATTGCGAGTCCACCGGACTCTTCTCTCCCTTTGCATTTCCCTAACGGGCCAAGGAGACCCATTTTCATTGAGTCCGCCTCAAAATTCAAGTCTAGATGGATTACCTCATGGTGTACAGGTTGAAGATAAAGAAAATGGGTCAAAGCCCAAACACGCTATAATTCGGAGTTGATTTTGAGACTTAGAAAAGTCTCGGAAAAAAAATTATATTTTGTGGGTCCTGAAGCCAAAGTTGTAATTTAATACAGGTGGAGCTGTCATTTGGGCCTCAAAGGTCCAAAAAACTAGCTTAGGACAGGTACACGACGCGGAGATGGGCCAAGCCCAATAGTCCAAAGATTGGACAAATTAGGGGTTTGGGCCTTAAAAGGCCTAAATCCACCTCTTTTCCCTACTCTTTTACTTATTGCCTATTATTTGCTATTAACTACTTAACTTAGTTAAATCCCCGTCAAGTTGCCAAAGTCTTGTTTGCGTAGATATCTTTCAAATAATTCTTTCCTTAAACACTTTCTTTAAAATACATTTTCTAAGTTAGTCAAATAAAGTTGTTTTCAAATAGATCGGATAACCGCGAGTTAGCGGATACCTTAGGTGCTTTAAAACCCTTCCTAAGGTATTAATAGGAACCGCTTATCTAGAATTTCTTAACTTTGAGATTTTTTCCTGTTTGAAATCTTTAAAGTCCTTTCTGAAGGTTTTCTTAATTTTCCTAAAATCAATTAAGTGGCGACTCTGTCTTAAATTGAGTTTGAAACTTTTTTTTTTCAAGCTTTCGAATTCAAACAAGTCAAATCAAGTCATTTTCTCCGCAAAACACCCACGTCCAAGAGTTGCAAGTCATTATTTATGACCTCCTTGCAGAAGGTATAATTTTAGATAATACATTTGTTAAACATTTAAAGAATGTTATTAATTTTCACTTAGCATTTATTGTAGGTTTGGTTGTGAACGATGCTTTTCAAGTAGCTGCGATAATCGAGAAGTTACCACCTTTGTGGAAGGACTTTAAAAACTACTTAAAGCATAAGCATAAGGAGATGTCAGTTGAAGTACTCATTGTGAGGTTGAGGATTGAAGAAGATAATAAGGCAGCGGAGAAGAGGTCTCATGGGAACTCAGCAATAAATGGAGCAACTATTGTTGAAGATGATCCCAAGAAATCAAAGAAAAGAAAGAAAGCACAAGAACAACAAGGCAATACTTCTAAGAAGAAATTCAAAGGAAATTTATTTAACTATGGAAAAGTTGGCCACAAGTTGTTGATTGTCGAGCTCCGAAGAACGACAAGAAAAAGGACCAAGCAAACATGGTTGAATCCAAAGAAGAAATAGGCAACCTGTGTTCTATGCTCTTGGAAAGCAATTTAGTTGGAAATCCTATAAATTGGTGGATTGATTTAGGTGCCACCCACCACGTGTGTGCCAATAAAGAAATATTTGTATCATGTGCTCCAGATCAAGATAATGAGAAGATATTTATGGCGAACTCCACAACGGGCAAAGTTTGAAGGAATGGGCAAGGTTTACTTGAAGATGACATCAAGCAAGGTGGTGAAACTAAACAATGTCTTTCATGTTCTATAGTTGCGAAAGAACTTAGTTTCTACTTCACTTCTGACTAAGAATAGATTCAAATGTGTATTTGTTTCCGACAAAGTTGTAATTAGTAAGAATGAAGTGTATGTAGGCAAAGGTTACCTCACTGAGGGACTTTTTAAGATCAATGTAATGAATCTTGATATGAATAAAAGTTTTGGTTCTTCTTACTTACTTGAGTCAACTAAATTGTGGCATGAACGTTTAGGACATGTCAATTATAAAACCTTGCAAAAACTGATTAGTTTGGAAGTTTTGTCTAACTTTGAGTGAAGTAAATCAAAATGTCAAACATGTGTTGAATATAAGTATATTAAGCATCAGTATAAGTCTATTGAAAGGAATTCAAATCCCTTAGACTTAATTCACACAGACATTTGTGATATGAAGTCGACACCATCTTGTGGTGGGAAAAAATATTTCATAACTTTTACCGATGATTGCACTAGATTTTGTTATGTTTATTTGCTAAATAGTAAGGATGAAGCAATAGATCCATTTAGGCAATATAAAACTAAAGTTGAAAATCAGTTAGATAAAAAGATCAAAACGATAAGAAGTGATAGGGGTGGAGAATATGAATCTCCTTTTGCAGAGATATATTTGGAAAATAGAATTTTCCATCAAACTAATTCCTCATACTCACCTCAATCAAATGGTATTGCAGAAAGGAAAAACCAAACCTTGAAGAAAATGATAAATGTATTACTGATAAGTTCAAGTTTACCGCAAAACTTGTGGGGGAAGCTATCCCTACAGCAAATCGAATACTCAATCGACTGTCCCATAATAAGACACAATCTATTCCTTATGAAAAATGGAAATGAAGAAAACCCAACTTGAAATATTTCAAAGTGTGGGGGTGTCTAGTCAAAGTCTAAGTTCCTAGACCCAAAAGGTTGAAAAATAGGACCAAAGACTGTGGACTGCATTTTCATAGGATATCCTATAGACAGTAAAGCATGTCGATTTTTAGTCCATAAATTCGAATATCCGTATATCCATGATAATATGATAATTGAATCAGATAATGTTGAGTTCTTTGTACACATTTATCCATATAAGACTAGACATGAATTGTCCAGTGAAGGGTCTAAACGACCTAGGGATGAACCAAGGGAGAATCAACATAATGAAAAGAATCCAAGGCATAGTAAGCGTCAAAGAATGTCAACTTTCTTTGGATCAGATTTTGTAACATTTCTTCTTAAAAATGATCCTCTAACGTTTAAAGAAGCAATGTCATCTGTGGACTCATCCTTTTGGAAAAAGGCAGTCAATAGCGAGATTGATTCAATCTTGAATAACTATACTTGGGAGTTGGTTGATCTTCCACCAGAAAATAAACCTTTAGGATCTAAATGGATCTTCAAAAGGAAAATGAAAGTTGATGGTACTATTAACGAATACAAGGCAAGAATTGTTGTGAAAGGATTTAGACAAAAAGAAGGCCTTGACTATTTTGACACATACTCGCCAGTAACAAGGATAACGTCCATTCGGATATTGGTTGCATTAGCTGCAGTATATGGTCTTGAAATCGATCAAATAGATGTGAAAACTGTAGTCTTAAATGGAGAATTGGAGGAAGAAATTTACATGGAACAACCTGAGGGTTTTGTAGTTCCTGGTAAAGAAAGGAAAGTGTACAAACTTGTTAAGTCACTTTATGGACTAAAACAAGCACCCAAACGGTGGCATGCAAAGTTTGATCAAACCATGTTGACAAACGAATTCAAAATAAATGAATGTAATAAATGTGTTTCATTAAAGACACTCCAAATCACAAAGTAATTTTTTGTTTGTATGTAGATGATATGTTGATCATCAGTAGAGACATTTCTGACATAAATGCTATGAAACAAATGCTTGAGAGCAAGTTTGATATGAAAGACCTTGGAGTTGTGGATGTGATCTAAGGGATAAGAATTCATAGAACTCCATAAGTTTTGGTATTGTCACAGTCTCATTATATTGAAAAGGTACTTGACAAGTTCAAGTAGTTGGATTTCAATTTTGCCAAGACTCCATTAGACGTGAGTTTTGCACTTCAAAAAAAGAAGGTAAAAGTGAGTCACAATTGGATTATGCAAGAGTTTTGGGAAGTTTGATGTATATCATGAATTGTACACAACCAGATATAGCATGTGTTATTGGTAAATTAAGTTGATACACGAGTAATCCCAATCAAACTCATTGGATGGCAATGAAAAGAGTTTTGGGGTATCTAAAACATACTCAAAACTTTGCTTTGCATTTTAACAAATATCCAGCAGTAATTGAAGGATATAGTGATGCAAATTGGATCACCAGATCGAATGAAGTAAAATCCATGAGTGGTTATGTGTTTACTCTTGGTGGAGGAGCAGTCTCTTGGAAATCATCCAAATAGACATGTATTGTCCGCTCTACTATGAAATCTAAATTTATCGTACTAGATAAAGCTTTGGAATTTCTTGGAAGATATTTGGTATTGGGCCAAACCATTGACACTTGTATGCATACATTGTGATAGTCAAGTGGCAATAGGTAGGGCGGGGAGCATGATGTATAACGGTAAATCTCGTCATATAAGACGGAGACATAATACCTTTAGAGAACTACTCTCTCGTGGAATTATCACAATTGACTATGTGAGGTCAAAGGCGGCCTATCTAGAGATGGAGTTGAAAGATCATCGAAGGGAATGGGTTTAAGACCAAGGACAAGTCATCACGGTGGTAACACTACCTAGCGGACTAGAGATCCCAAGAGCTAGGTTCAAGGAGATCAAACAAATTTACGATTGATTGTTCAACGTTGTCAATTAACTCAACCCATTCTCATGATGAAGACAATGTTCAGGAAACAAGGATAAGGCTTATGATTGAAAGCTTTTTAATGGTTTATAAGTTTGGAAGATTTGACAAAATTGTTTGATCTATGGGATTAAAAGTTTAGGAATCACCTATGTGAGAGTGAAGTGGAAGCCGCTTCAAGGAGAAAGTTCAAAAAGGAAACCTACTTATCCAGATATCACATCTACTTATCCAGATGAAATTAGTCTTTGCTTGTTGATCACACACTTGTCTGTAAACCTTTTGATAAAATAGCCATTCCCCATTCATGTGGGGGATTGTTGGGTTCTAGTGGAAATGTGAATGGAAAATGGGGAGAACAAATGAAGGAAAGAAGTGAATTGTGGTTTCACTTTAAGAAAGTAAAGTTCTCCCACAGTGGTGGGAGAACTTTACTTTCGTATGCATATATTGAGATGCATTCCTTCATGTGGATAGTGAGGCAAGAACAAGACAAGCCTCGCACCATTATCGTCGCTCGCTCGGCTTCGACTTCGACTTCGAATTTGGATTTGGATTTGGATTTGTCAAATGATCAATCAAGAGATATCTTTTTTGGACAAAGTTCATTTGAAACTTGAAAAATAGTGATGTTTTAATTAAAAAATTTGATATGAAAATATTCTCCATTTATGGAAGCACATGGCATGTGCGGACGCATGTCACAACGCACCTTGAAGGGACATGACCTTTCGAGACACTGTTTAATAATGGAAAAACTGACCTGCCCGCGCAGGTAGTCACCTGTGGATGCAGGTGGCCAGCGCATATGGTTCTAGTTTGGGCCATTAAGCACCTGCGGGTGTAGGTGGACCACTTGTGGGCTCAGGTGGTCCTGACAGGTCCTAAATAGTGTAATTTTTTAGAACCATTGCTTCCTTTCTGAAGCATCACCTTTTGGCTATAAATACCTGAATTTTTCCTTAGGTAAATACACGAAATTTGTGAAGTGAAAACTCTCTTCTTCTTGAAAAACTCAAGTGTGATCATTAAATCATTGAGGATGTTCAAAGTTCAGCAAATTTGAGGTGCCACTATTTGCTGAAGTGAATCATTTTATCCTGGGAGGATATATTTCAATAACCTCGGGTACTTGAGGGGAATAAATTTCTTAAGGAAACACTGTGAATTTGGTGGACGTGATTCTTTTCTATTTCATCTCTTTTCTTTACGATTTTGCTATTTTTCATAAAATAGTTGAAACTTCATTTTGATAGTTCATAGTTGTTGAGCTTGTGTTTGAAGTTGTTGAACTTCTTTGTTATTCTTGAACTGGTTCTTGAACTTATAAGTTTGAAGTTCGTATTGTTTAAATACAGATTTTGTACCTAAAAACAACAGTAATAATCAAAGAATGAATAACAATAAGAAGTTGGAAAATATGTTCCAAGAACACAAAATGTACGAAGAAGAACACAAGATGAAGAGTTGATAATATGAACACAGGATTTGAGGGTTGAAACACGTGCAAAATACTTTTCTAAAAATGATATTTGTTCCCTCTCCTCCTCGAGATTACTATGAGATTATACGCAAATAGTTTTAGTGGATATAACAAGCCTATAGAATTCTGCACTAAGAAATTCATCTGGAAAGCAAGACCTTATTGAACTTGATCTTTTTAAGAAGAAAGAGTATTTTGGAGAATATTGTAAAGACGTTTCTCTGTAAAAGATACAATCACAAGAGGTGGAATTTAAATAGAACTAAGGTAGCCAAAGGATTAAAGGACACAACCTTTCATTAAAAGACACCTTTTTATCAAAAGACACATTTTCATAAAAATTTATAATTAGTAATTTAATTTAAACAAAAATCCAACATAACATAGAAACTTAAGATCCCTTAAATTTAGGCATCAATCAAACCAAGTATAGACCACGAGAATCCCCTCAGCATCTTAATAATTAGACACCGAAAATAAAGTACCTATAATTCCACAGTATTCATTGTAGCATTAGGAACTTGTGAAAAGAAATCTGTACTCCCTATATTCCTTTTTATATGCTCCATTTTCTTTTTTAGAGTCAAACGATATAATTTTTGACCAACATTTTAAAATATATTTCTTAATTAAATTGAAAAAAGGAAAATTGCAATTTATAGTACTTTTCATATAGTTTTTGAATACTACTTTTAAAAATTAAATTAATCTGATCTAATTTAGTTTTGAAACTTAGTCAAATTGACTCACAAAAAATGAAGGGAGCATATAAAAAGGAATGGATGGAGTAACACCTCACATCTCGAGGTGTATTTAAGTCCTATCGTACACATGTTAGAGCTTAAAAACGAAGTTATTTAACCCAAGGATCTTTTAAATATCAAGCAAAATAAGTTACGGGACTTAGAATAGAATTATAGGCGAGTTGGCAGGCCAGGGCTATGGCCATCACGTCACCCCAAATCCCAAACTTCACAGGGATGATTTTTATCAGACTGGGGTGCTGGGAAGAATGGCACCCTTTCCGTAGCCTGTGGGCATTGGATAGGGCAGAGCCTCCTGGCCCTTCCCAGCTGAATTTTTTTATTTCTTTTTCTTTTCTCTCGTACTAATACGGTCCCAAAATTATGTTGCCACCATAGGATAGGATCATGTTACATGTTCGGGCGACTCCTCTTTATCCCAAAAGAGGCTTAGTATGGATTCATAGTTCAGGCAAGTTCTATACCCATACAAGGTATAGAACAACTCTCTCAATGTGGGTAAGATGTTGGACATCATGAGCTCTTATGGTGTATGTTGGTGGTAAGAATCTCCCCAAATAGAAAACATTGTATTTTCTTTAGTTAAATATTTTTTATGACTTGTGCATATATCTTAATCATGATGATATTTCATACAGTCAACTCTAGTTTATGGTTCAAATTTACAAATTTTTAGTTTTCTTATATGGTTTCAACAGTGCATTTTATCAGTTTAATGACTTATTTCATACTATTAGTTTATTAAAGATTTAAATGGTTATCATGTCACATCTCGGTTCTTGATTACCTCTATTAAAGTTATTATGTATCTAACTTGTACTTAGTTCATAGCTTAAGCCGAACAAATAAATAGGTTATTGGGTTAACAATTTGACTATAGATTTATCGTCCAATTCGGTTATCGATTTGACCATTTTTTAACGGGTGAACCGATAACTGACAACAATTTATTAAATTACAATTTTACACTTCAATATATAAGGTAACCTAGCAAGAAGATGAATAGAGTGTCAATGAAAAGGGAAGGAAAGGTTATTTACAAATGTAAATTAAAGTGGGTTGCTTTAGCAGGGCTAGCTCTATCTACTCTTTCTCTTTTCACCACTTTTTTCTAGCTAAACATACTTATGAATTATGAGATTTTTCGTGTAATATCTTAATGGTTAATCTAATAACCAAACCGATAATGATTAATAACCGATTAATCAATATCTTAGCGATTTAATATTTCTACAAATTGACAACCGAGAAGTAAAATTGATAATTTTCAAAACTGAATCAAACCGAGAAGTAATAAGTGGGACTTTGAAAAGCTTAGTTGTCATTTTTGAAACTCCTCAAATAGTAATAAGTGGGACTTTGAGGAGTTTAATTGTCATTTTTAAAATTTGATCCTAAGCTCCTCTCGCTCCTCAAATAGTAATAAGCGGGACTTTGAGGAGCTTATTTGTAATTTTTGAAAGTTGACCCTAAGATCCTCTCATTCCCATTTTTTGTATGTCTTTTGAATATTTTAAGTTGTTAATTATTATGATTTATAGTACTTTTTATATCATTTTCAAATAATTGTTCCAATTGGTGCGACACCGATAGAATTTTGAAAATCAATCATTTTTTTATTATGCCCTTTAAATATTTGAAAAATAATTATTATAATTTATAATATTTTTTGAACTTAAATTTTAAATAAATATAAGTAATTTTGGAGAAGTCCGTAAAGAGTAATAAGTAGGACTTTGAGGAGCTTAGTTGTCATTTTGAAAATTTGACGCTAAACTCATTAATCATTCCCTTCTATAATAGAGTATATAGATGAAATTATAGAGTCGATTAAATTTTTTGTATGATTTTTAAGTATTTTAAGTTATTAATTATGAGATTCATAGTACTTTTTACATAATTTTTAAATAATATATGATACTCTTTTTGTCCCAATTTATGTGGGACCAATGTAGTTTGGAGAGTTTGTCAATTATTATGATTTATAATACTTTCTACATAATAATGTTACTTCCTTTGCTCCAATTTATCGGACATTGATAGAATTTGGAGAGTCAACTAAATTTTTTATATTTTAAAAATATTTTAAGTTGTTAATTATTGTGATTTATTATACTTTTATGTCATTTTCAAATAATATATATTACTTCCTCATTCCTAGTTTATGTGGTATTGATAAAATTTGGAAAGTAATCAAATTTTTTAAATGTTTTTAAAATATTTTGAATTGTTAAGTATTGTAATTTATAATACTTAATGATTAACAAAAATTGATTATTTTACGGCTTCTAAAAAAAATTATTTTCAAATTTCAATATTTTAAATAAATTTTGTCCTAAATTAATTCATAATAGGCTTTTTTTTTTCTTTTTTTCTTTTTTTCTTTCACAAAATTTACATGTATTTTAATTGTAAAAATCCAAAAAAATTGCATTTGAATCTCTCGGCGCATGATTTGAGCCTTCTGCTAACGTGCACCGGAATCATCTTCCATGGCTAAACCAAGTCGAGGGCGACCTCGGCAGGAACTGGTAGCTGAGATACAACATTGATTAACAGCAACGAGTTCAGGAGAGACAATGGAGAAGGGTAAGGAGAATCTAGGGCACAGTAACCCAGCTACCCATAAACCTAATGGCTCGATGATATGGCAGCAAAGTATTACGGTGGCTCAAAGGGAAATTTCTTTCTCTGATGTGGGTAAAGGATTGGAAAAGGGAGGAACAGCAGAACAGAGTTCGTCGATAGTTACTCGGAGTATACCAGAGAAGGAGCTACTAGATGAGGATGAGGAGCTACTGGTTGGAAAATTAAAGGAAAATGAAGTATCAGAGAAGGTAGAGTTTAAATGGACCAATCTGTTTGCACAGAATCATATGGCGTCTAATGGTATGAAACTATCCTTTATCCCTCCAGTGGTAGTTAATGGCAAATTAGCAGTACAATTGGAGGAAAACAAACTCGTGAGTCAAACTAGGGAATGGGAGAATGTGGTTGTGCTTTATACAATGGGGAAAATCCCTAGCTATATCTATATGAGTAGCTATATAGCCAGGACATGAAAAAAGGTAAATAAATCGGAGTTGTACTATCATGATGAAGGTTTCTTCACAGCAAAATTCCAGAGTGTTTAGGATCAGGATAAAGTTTTATATGAAGGTCCTTATACCTTAAATAGTGTTCTACTAATTCTTAAACCTTTGCATCCTAAATTTGACTTTCAACAGGAGTTCCCTAAAACGATTCCTCTTTGGATCCGATTGCCAAACCTTCCACTGAATTGTTGGGGGTCTCAGACCCTAAGTAGAATTACAAGTCGATTGGAAGAGCCAATTTATGTGGATGAATGTACTAAAAACCAAACTCGAATATCTTATGCTAGGGTTATGGTGGATATAGATGTAACACAGGATTTGCCTTCTAAGATTGAGATTATTGAGCCTACAGGGAGTGTTTTATCAAAAGGTTGAGCATGATTCGAGACCCCAGTATTAAAACCAGAGTGTGGAATATGGTCATGTTTGTAGGGGGATGCTAAGAAGGAAGTGAATATACATCCCAAAATGCATGATGGGCCACAAAAACCAGTAGAGGTAGAGAAAGGTGAACAAAGGGAAAGGAAAATGGTGCAGAAGTGGAATCCTACTGGGAACATAATGCCACCAATGACTAAAGCTCAGGTTGCAGATAAAATGAATACAGAAGAAACAACAAGTACAATAACTACTAGTATCCTGATTAGTAAGGATCCAAAGCCATCAGAAGTTTATGGGACTGCACCCAGCAGAGGTAATAATATGATACGTGAGGGAGTGATGGAAAGTATATCCTATGCAAAGCTGGTCAAACAAGGAAATGTGACAAAAACTAGATCAAATGGTATTGTCATAGAGAAAAGATTTTCACCACTGATAGGGGAAAAAAAAACTATAGAAAGATATGTAGAGCCTCCAGATAGGGGTGACCACTATTGTTCTCAATGAACTGGATAATTTGGAATGTTAGAGGGCTTAAGAAGCTCTCTAAACAGGGGTTGATGGGTGGATACTTGAGAAAACACAAAATTTGTCTAGCAGGTCAGTTAGAAACTAAAGTAAAAGACAAGAAGTTTGTGACTACTATGGCTAAAGTGGTTGAGGGGTGGAGTTATGCAAATAATTACCTACAGATAGATAATGGGAGGATATGGTTACTTTGGAAACCTGCTGAAGTAATAGTTAGTATTGCTGAAAGTCATAGTCAGTATATACATTATAAAGTTGAAGATAGACATTCTACTTTCTATTGCTTCCTAACTGTGTTGTATGGTAGTACTTGTATGATGGAGAGAAAAGCTCTTTGGAGTGAAATGAATAGAATTGGTGGGACTATGAATAACCCTTGGTGTATGTGTGTGGAGATTTTAACTCTTCACAACATCCTGAGGATAGAATTGGAGGACTTCTTATAGCTGATCATGAAACAAGGGAGTTCCAGTAACTCATGGATAGTGTGCTTTTGACTGACATTAAATCTTCTGGAAGATTTTATACCTAGAGAAATAAACATATATGGAGCAAGATAGATAGGGTTATATGTAATGATAAATGGGTTCTGGAATATGGTGGCACTACAACTTACTTTAAAGAGAATTCTTTCTCAGACCATGCTCCTATACACATCACAACTACTGTTACTGGTACTCAAAGAAGAAAGCCTTTCAGATTCATTAATATCATAGATGAACATGAGCATTTCTTGAGTAGAGTAGCATATTATTAGCAGCAAAGGGTGAGAGGTACTTATATGTTTAGAGTATGGAGAAAGCTTGCACTATGTAAAGAAGCCTTGAAGCAACTGAATCATGAAGAAATAGGAGTATTAGCTAGAGAGAGGAAGTTTCTGCTACCAAGTTGCAAAGTATTCAAGCCCTCATTACTGTACAGTATACTGAAAGTCTATTGCAGTAGGAGAAAGAAGCTCAAACTGAGTTAGCTAAATGGCTTGAATTGTAGGAGAAAGTATTTAGACAAAAGTCAAAGGCACACTGGATAACAGTAGGGGATGGGAACAATAAATACTTTTTTAACTGTATGAAGGCAAGAGCAAGTAATAATACTATCTCAATCCTGAAGGATGATAAAGGAGTGATACTACAAAAGCAATAGGATTTTGAGACTGAGGTTCTGAGGTTTTATAAAGGGCTTATGGGTGCAGCTGCTGAAAGATTTCCTAGCATTGACCTGAAGATGATGAGACAAGGTAAAATATTGACTCACTATAAACAGAGGGCTATGTGTGTACCAGTAACAAAGAGTGAAGTAAGACAAGCTTTGTTTGACATAAATGATAATAAGTCACCTGGTATTGATGGATTTACTACTTGGTTTTTCAAAAAAGATTGGGTTATTATACAGGATGATGTGTTCAGAGCAATTCTTGATTTTTTTCAACACAACACAGTGGTAACATTGGTTTCAAAGTCATCACATCCTGAAACAGTGAAGGACTTTATACCTATAGCTTGTAGATCTGTTATTTACAAGATTATTTCTAAGATAATATCTGCCAGAATCAAAGGGGTCTTAAATGATATAGTTGGACAAAGTCAGTCTGCATTCATCCCCGGCAGGCTCATCTCAGATAATATTATACTCAGCCATAAGCTAGTAAAGGGATATACAAGGAAGAATATGTCACCCAGGTACATGATCTAGGTGGACTTGCAGAAGGCATATGATTCAGTTGAGTGGATCTTTGTTGAGCAAATGTTGCAAGAGACTGGTTTTCCTAATGCAATGATTAAATGGATAATGACTTGCATACAAACAGTGAGTTACACATTCTCTGTTAATGGAACTCTATCAGATACTATTGCAGTAAAAATGGGATTAAGGCAAGGAGACCCCATGTCTTTTTATATTTTTGTCATAGTGATGGAATACCTTAACAGGTGTTTAAGTAGACTTCAATAGATTCATGATTTTAATTTCCCCCAAGATGCCAAAAACTGGGTATTGTATACCTATGTTTTGCGGATGACCTTTTGATGTTTGCTAGGGGGGATGAGAGATCAGTCCAGGTGCTAAAGGAATAATTTTGCAGGAAAATTTAACAAAGAGTCATGTTTGCTTTGGAGGAGTGGACACACAAATGCAACAGAAGCTTTTGAATATTTTAAAATATGAAAGGGGAGAATTACCTTTCAAATACTTGGGAGTGCCTTTGTCCACAAAAAAGCTAACTATTATCCAATGTTTACATCTTGTCAACAAGATTACTGTCAAGATAACCTCTTCGATGGCTAAAAGTTTGTCATATGTAGGTAGGGTTCAGTTGATAAAAGCAGTCTTGTTTGGAGTGCAAGCCCATTAGGCTCAGCTGTTTCTGTTACCAAAAGGTTGTAAAGATGATCGAGGTATACTGCAGGAGCTATATATGGACTGGAGAGGCTACTATTAATAAGAGAGCACTTGTGGCGTAGAAAACAATGTGCTTACCTAAAGGAGCTAGGGGTTTAAACCTTCTGGACTTGCAAATTCGGAACACTATATCTATTTGCAAGCTATTTTGGGCATTAAGTCTGTAGAAGGAGAAATTATGAATTGCTTGGACTCATACTTAATATATAAAGAAGCAACGGTTAGGGACTATGGTTATGCCTGCTCAGGCATCTTAGATGCTAAGGAAAATTTTGGGAATGAGGAAACATGTGCAAACTCTTGGAAATTTTAACCAGGTGATGCACAAATGCAGTTTCAAGATCTCAAAGGTATATAATATGCTGAGAGGGGATATCACTAATGTGGACCAGAGGAATTTGGTATGTCATAACTGTGTAGAGCCTAAATAAGTGTTCATCCTCTGGCTACAGATGCATGGTCGATTGAGGACTAAAGATATCCTTCCGATTGATGTCGCCCAAAATATACCTCCAGAAAAGTATAATGCAGTCACTGTATCAAATATAGAACCCAACTAGGTTAGGGTCGATCCCACAGGGAATAGGTCAAAGTTTATATAGAAATGCTGGTTTGAGTAACTGGTAAGTAAGTAAAAAGGGGGGGGGGGGGGGGGTTGTGAAGAAGTAATAACGGTAATGATTGCTGATTGTATCGAGTTTGTAGATAATAAGAGAAATACACTAGGACTTTGATCCCCAATGATTCCTTAACTTCACCGATTATTCATGCTAACAAAACTGTCCTGCTGTGCTGCATGCAAAATCTGACAAGATATGTTCATCTAAACGTCTCTCGGCCTTGGTTAGATGAATTTCACTTTTCTCCTCTCGATCTCCGAGTGTCTCACTACTAACCCTTATCCTGTACCGCAGATAACTATTCCCGCTAAGGCTCAAGTTATTAGATGAAGGTTGATAGATTTAAATCTCTGTTGTTATCTCCTTTTCCCAATCTCTACCTCTCTCTCGAGCAAGTCCAGAATATAGGCGGGTTTCTAACGTTTGCAACCGTTAGAATATCAATCACAATGAAGGAAACAACAATACATGCATTCACAACGGTTTAGAGTTGCTTTGCACTGAACCTGGTTCGTTAATTCCTCATGGTTCACACAACCCTAGTTGATGAGTTTAGTTACTCGTAATTGCAAGAACACAAGAAGAATTCAAAGATGAAAACATAATTGCACGCTCACAATAATGAAGAAAAACTGAAATCTCAATTATCAATAAAACTCAAATTAGGGTTTTTTATTACAAAACCAATAATATGTTTATAACTCTCAAAACAATGTTCTAACCCTCTCAAAACAATGTATTGACTCTCACTCGCACATAGGACTATACAGGGGCATTTATAGATACAAATCTAACCATATCCTAATCAAAACAGGACACCAGAGTAGGCAACTTTCCACGGTATCGTGACTTGGTATCGTGGAATCAAGTCACACCACGTATGTGAGTGTCGTGGAAATCAGGCTCAATTAGACATCTTCAGAAGTTGACTCATGCCACCCAGTCATGCCACATGACTGCCTGGCGTGGAAATCAGGAAGCTGTTGATCCTCTGAAAGTCGACTCACGGCAGACTTCACGTCACGTGAGTAGTACTCACGGCACGTGAGTCCTGTCGTGGGTCACTCTCTAGTACAGATTCTTGTTCTTTCATCTTCAGATACTTCGTTCTCAGGCTTGATTTTTCCTTTTTGATCAAAACCTGTTTTCCTGCAAAGTAGGACAGAAACCACATCATACCAACTAAATACACCCAAGTTATTGCATATTTTCCTCGCTTTAAGCATCGAAAATGCCATGTAACCATGGCGCATCAACACCCTCAACTTAGAACGTTTGCATGTCCTCAGGCGAACATAACAAAAATACACATATACGATGCTTAACTAAGAGAAACCTAAGGGACCTATGGCAGTCGACTCATTGCCTTTGGCACAAAAACTTTTTCGACCCCTCCTATTTGCAAATCAAGATCACAGTGTGTATACAAGTAGCATATTCTCATGACACAGAAGGGATCAAGTGATGACACCAGATTACGAACAAACAACTAAGCATATATACAAATGACATTATTCGAACAAATAGCAGCTAATAATGCAACCCATGTACTCTCACAATCAAAGAAGTTCCATGCATTCACAGTATGCTAATGAATCTCAAATTAGGGACTCGGTCAAAATATTCTCTCTCACAAAGAAGTTCAAACAGTGTGCATGAAATACCATAGGCTTGCCCTTATTTTCTATACCTTAGTTGTTCAGAAAGTTGGACTAGGATCACCATAGGACTTTACTCGGCTTGTAATGTAGGCTTGGGGACTGGTATGGTACATATGGATATGGTGACTCAACCCTCCTTGACACTACACTATTTTTGGCTCCAATTTCCAACCTTTTTCATTTTATTCTCCCTTTTTTTTTATTCTCAGATTTCGGGTGTGATTTTTTCAAACTTCACAACACAAATTTTTTTTTTCTCTTTTTTTTTTCTTGATATTTTTTTTCTTTTTCTTCACACCCAAACCTGTTTTCTTTTTTTCTTTTATTAACCTCTTCTTCATACCCAACTCAATCTACGCACCTATAATAGCCACCCTCAACTTAGGCGAATTGCCTGAGTTGAGGTACACAGTGTCCAAGGAGGGACCAGGGCCAAGACAGGTTCATTATAAATCAGAAAGGGAAGGTGAATAGGCTAATGAAAATTTGTCAATTTAGGCTCAAAATTGGGATTAAGGAATACTTAATTCATTTGATCAAGCATTTAGACTAAAAGTGGACTTATTCAAAAATGGCCTATGATCCTTTCCTAACCACTATCCTCTAACCTAGGCAAGACTAACCGGGCAAGTTCTGGATTGCACACACAAAGTTAACTAAGTAATGACCTCACACACTCATAGCACAGGGTTGTATTATCAACTACTACCTATCCGGTTCATGCAATGCTAGCTACAGTTATGTTGCCTATAATACTAATGCCATAACAAGATCCAACAGCTGTCACAAACTAACATACTACACACACAATTCAAAACAAAAATTTTTAGGAGGGGTATCCTTTTAGATAATCAAAAAGCATCAACTTCAAAATTAGACTGCACTAAAGTTCCCCTGTTTTTCTCCTAACTAAACATAAGAAACATAGAAATACTATAAATAACACCCTAAAAGATCACAATTCTTCAAGCAACAACAAGCTTCTTCTTTCTTCTCTGTTTTTTCAGCTGCTCAATTTTTTTTTCCGACAAGATACATAATGAATGTCTCAATGTTGTCAAGATACATAATGCAACATGATGCATACCCTGCATTGAGATACAAAAAAATGTAACAGTTACTGATCAACTTGGTTAGTAATCACTGAATGTATCAGTAGACTAATATTAACTGAGATACATCCATTATTGAAGTTATTAGGTTGAGATACATAATACTGTAATTTATTAAAGAGAGATACATAATTAAAATTGTGTCTCATTTATGGAACTGATTTAAATTATGTATCTCCACACCAAAATTTATGTATCTCACAGTTTTTTTAATCCGATACATATCTTCATTGATGAATCTCTAAACTTCAGAATTCCCCATGGCTTGAACTGTCTTATACGCCGTCGTGGATTCGAGATGTGATGGTGGAGGACGTCGTGGATTCGAGATCTGATGGTGGAAATTTGAGATCTGTATATGAATTCTGTATGAATCATTCGAGATCTGTATATTGAGATATTTTTCTTTGATGATTAAGATGAAGTTGAGGAAGATGAGTCAATGGATGATGCTAAGGGAATTGGGTATGGGTTTTCGAATTCTCATTTTTGATGATTTTTTATTTTTTTGGGATGAAGAAGTGGAAATGGAGAAATTTGAGTTTTTTTTTTTGCAGAACAGGGGAAGGTGAAGGAGGATGTGAATAATTTTCCAAGATGGAGGGGGATTATATTGGGATTTGGGGTTTTACTATTTTTTTTTTTACTATTATATTGAGATATTTTTGGATTTGGGGTTTGGGGTAATGTATCTGATGATTTAAAGAGAGAAAGTAAAAGAAGGGATTTATGTAATTAATTTAAGTGGTTAGGATTTTAAGAGAATATGATAACTTAAGTCGTGGTATTATCTAATTTATCCTGAAATAAATGAAGGGAATAAGAAAGGGAAGCCCAACTTAACACTTTGGTCAATCTAAATTAATAAAATGAGCCAAATTGAATCAATTGGACAAAATTGAGATGAAATTAATTATTTACCAAGCTTCTCAAATTCAATAATTCCAAAATAAATATTTAATAAAACACAATTATTTTGTTTAAAAATTAAGGAACTAATTATGTCATCAATTCCTTATTTTTTTTAAAAAATCAATTTTGAGAAAAGTAGAGTATTTGTAATTTTACCCAAACGCTTCACTCAAAATAAATTCTAAAATATTTTCTTTAAACGAAGAATTATATGATTTTGTATAATTAAACACATAACATATCAATTTCACCTAAAATTCAAAAGGCGGGCTTGGAAATATTTTCAAAATAATTTATTTTAATAAAATAATTATTTTAAAATTATTTGGAATCAAGAAGCTCGAAAACTAATACGGAGTGGGGAGGGACAAAATTAGGTGTCAACACCCCCAACTAACTATGGTGCACTTCCCTCAATGCACAGCTATCAGTAAAAGGACAAGGGAGTGAAGACATACCTGTGGCGCCCTAGGTGCATGGGTCTAATGTCGATCAAAATCAAAAATCAAAGCAAATGTAGGAATAGTAAGACAGTGCCTGATTTAACGTCGCGACACGACGTGGATATCTTGATTACTCAGACTTCATCAAGATATCCTTCGGGTTGGCTAATATATTTATTGCTGAAACCACCCTCATGTCCTTTGGCTGCTTCATAGTTCTGCAAATATTGAATGTGACTTTCATATTATTCAGCCTGAATTTCAGCTCACCCCGCTCCATATCTACCAATGCTCTGTCGGTGGCTAAAAATGGTGTCCCCAAAATTATGGGCATCTCAAAATTGACCTCACAGTCCAAGACCACAAAGTCAGCAGGAAAGATGAATTTATTAACCTTGACCAAAACATCACATACTATGCCCACAGGCTTCTTGATTGTACGATCCGCCATCAATAACTGCATCTTTGTTGGCTCAAGGGTTCCTTAGCCTAATTTCTTGAATACTGCCAGCGGCATCAAGTTAATGCATGCACCTAGGTCGCATAAAGCTCTGGCGAAATGAACTGACCCAATTGTGTATGGAATTGTGAAGGCACCAGGATCATCTTTCTTTTGCACAAGAGAACAGGATAAAATTACACTACAATGGTGTAAATTATCTGCCGGCTCAAAACTGGCAGTTCTCTTCTTTGTGACCAATTCTTTCATGAACTTTGCATATCTCGGCATTTGTTCCAAAGCTTCAACCAATGGAATGTTTATCGAAAGTTGCTTCAATATAGAAATGAACTTTTGAAATTTTCCATCCTCCTTCTTCTTCTTCAAGCGTTGAGGGAATGGAGGTGGTGGCTTAGGCATGGGGGTTAGCATCTGTAGGGCTTCTTTTTCTGTCTCGTTTTCAGCGTTCACCTTCTTTTCATCAGTCTGAGGCTTTTCAACTTCTTTCATGATTTCCCCACTAGTAATTTCATTTACATCCACTTTTTTTCTTTAGGCATTGAGGGAAAGGTGAAGGAGGTCTTGGGAATGGAACATACTTCTTGAGGGCTTCCTTTACCTTTTTCATGGCATTCGCTGGCTCTTCTGGTGTAGCATGAACACCCTCAACTTGGTTGCGTGCCTCAATAAGAATCTTCCCACTTCTCATTGTGATAGCCATACAATGAGCATCATTTCTAAGGTTCGGGATTGTATTGATTAGGAGTGTACCTTGTTGACGCTGGTTTAATGCTGTAGATATCTACCCAAACTGTTGCTCCAACTGTTTAATGGCAATCGAATGAGAATCTAACTTCTGACTTATTCCCGCAATATTTGTCTTGATCTCTTTTAGACAGTTTTCTTGGCTTTCTGACCTCGTAACCAATTTATTCAGAAGGTCTTCAATCCTTGAATTTCCCGACTCAGTATCGCGGCTACCTGATGGTACGTAAAGACCATTCTTCTCTCTATAATCATCCTTTCACCTCCAATCACCGTCACGATCTCGATCTCTATCTCTTTAATAGTTCCAACCTTGATTCCCTTGCCTCGAGTTTCAAGAGTCTTGGTTAGACCCTTAGACCTTGTCTTGGAAACCCGCCACTTCTCGATCCAGATACTTAGCCTTTTCGTCAGATTCACTATCATCATGTCTGGGTGATTTGCCTTGTGCACCTACAGCATGCACCCTCTCAGCATCTCTGGACACAATCTGTTTAGCCAACAAACCAACTTTAGCCAACAAACCAATTTCTGTCCTCAGCTATGCGACTTGTTGAGCTACAGATTCATCCAAAGCCCGTTGTGCTGCTGACGCTCCAATAGCATATGTACCAGCAGGTGTATCTGCTTCCCGAGTATGCCACCCTGGGTTGGTCTTGGTGATCCGATCTAATATCTCCAAAGCTCGTTCCCAACTCAAACTCATAAATGCTCCGCCAGTGATAGTATCTGCCATCGCCCTGGTATTGGCATTCAAAGCCCTGTAGAAGATTTCAAGTAAGGTCCTACCACTCATCCTATGATTTGGCACATTCTGTAGCTTCTTCTTAAACCTTAGCCATCTCTCGTAAAGTGCTTCAGAATGTTGTTGTCTGAAGTTGTAAATTTCATCCTTCAACTGCAGCACCTTGGAAGGTGGGAAAAACCTCTCCAGAAATTGATTTCTCAATTCTTGCCAAGTAGTGATGGACCCTCGTGGTAACTCGGCTAACCACAAAATAGCTTCTCCTATTAAAGAGAACAGAAACAATCTCAACTGAATGGCCTCTTGGTCAACTCCAAGCAAATTATATGAGGTGCAGACCCCCACAAAATTCATTACGTGCAAGTTTGGATCATCAGTAGGAAGACCTGCGAATACACCCTTCAAGTTTAGCAGATGGATCATAGCACTTGTAATATCAAACTTAGTGCCCGGAGGTAACTCAGGTGGAATAATGGCACCAGTCTCAACAGAATCGAAATAAGCCCCATCCTCTTCTTCTGGATCATCATAAACAGGCACGTACGGTCTTTGTTGTGCTCTAAGTCTTCTTTGTCGCTCTTCAGCCTCAGCCAGATGTTATGCTGCGTCTTGCATAACCCGATGATTTATCTCTGCTTGCCTAAGAGCAGCTTTCTAGCTTGCTCTTCCCGTGTCAATCAAGTTGTATTTTGATCCGCTGTTTCATGCCCAACTGACTGAATTGGTTGGTTATGAAAATCTCCCGCAGCTGTGGGATCCTGAACTCCGTCTGTATTCACCATTCTTCGATTAGATCTTAGAGTCCGTTCTATTTCAAGATCAAGTGGAATCAGGGGATTGCCTTGACTCTTAGTATTTGGCATACACCAGCGTATGCCCTTCAAAGTATGTAAAAACAAAACCAATCAACTCAAACAAGTAACTAGTCAACTCCATAACCGTATTCCCCGGCAACGGTGCCAAAATTTGATGTCGCCCAAAATATACCTCCAGAAAAGTATAATACGGTCGTTGTATCAAATATAGAACCCAAATCACGCCACGTAGGTGAGTGTCATGGAAATCAGGCTCAATTAGACGTCTTCAGAAGTTGACTCACGCCACCTAGTCACACCATGTGACTGCCTGGCGTGAAAATCAGGAAGCTTTTGATCCTCTGAAAGTCAACTCACGGCAGACTTCACGTCACGTGAGTAGTACTCACGGCACATGAGTCCTGTCATGGGTCACTCTCTAGTACAGATTCTTGTTCTTTCATCTTCAAATACTTCGTTCTCAGGCTAGATTCTTCCTTTTTGATCATTTTGCCTTCAAAACCTATTTTCCTGCAAAGTAGGACAGAAACCACATCATACTAACTAAATATACCCAAGTTATTGCATATTTTCCTTGTTTTAAAATTCAAAAATGCCATGTAACCATGGCGCATCTGTAATGACCTTTCGGGTCATTCCCCTCATTTTTGTATGTTCTCAGCGTTTAGAGCTTTTTTATAACTGCCCCAAGTTATTTATGACTTGCTGGGACTGACAGTTCGATTCCCAGGCAGTTCGTTTGAGAATATTATTTAGATCGAGCACATTGAAAAATATTAAATTAAATTTGAATTTGGTAAAATTACATAGTTAATTGCCTTTTGAAAATGTTTTTGCAAGTTATAAAATTCTTTAGTTATGATATATCTATACTATTTTATAATAGTTTTATAATTTATTAATAATTCAAGCGGAGATAGTGAATGTAAATATGTTAAAATAATATTATTATTTTATAGAGGTTTTGTTAGAAATAATTTTCTATTAATTATGGTATATTCAAAAAGTTGTATTTATTTTACCACGAACCTACGCAATACCCAAATATATAAAATAGGGGTGAAACCATACCTTTGCAATTCCACCTCCACTCCACGTGGAGGTGAGGAAAGTGGACAACAATTCTTAAAAGTCACTAACGCTGCCACATCAAAATTAGTAGTACAAGTTTAAATGTATGAAAGTTAGGCAGATATGATATATATGTTTCTCTTTATATACATTTTGGATTAAACACATAGAACGTGACGTTCTGTCACTGTGTTGTCTAATCCCTCACTATTTCCTATCATATAAGCTCAATATTGATCTAAACCATTGAGTTTTGAGCTTAGGGGATTATATATTTGAGTCCGTGGACTCACTCTCGTCATTTCTACGGTACGATTTCTTATTTTTACAGTAATTTTTATTTACACGGTGATACTGTTGGGATTGGTATTGATGTGTGAGCTATATTTTGAGCTCAAATTGAGGAGTGTTAGTTGTGACTATTGGTCACGGAGTGATTTGGGACGCTGTGACGGTTTCAATTTTGCGATTCCGCAAGCGAGCCCCACGTGGAATTTTCGGGCATTTTCTGAACTAATGCAATATGGGTATCAATAGTCATATTTTGACATGTAGTTTATTATTTTGGTAGCTTGGAAACAGTCGGATGCCTCTCGAAAGGGAAAGGCTCCTATTTAGCTGGCTTTAGTAGGCGTTCGGCGGCGTCCAGGTAGGCTAGGTTTACCTCCCTTTGCACTTAGATTGAGCTTATATGTGATATATGTATGCCATTGTGCTGGTGTTGTGGGCTGGTATTATATACTTGGTGGTGCTGGTTTGCTGTGATTCAGGCCTTCTAGGCCGGATAGGGCTATTCGGATATATTCCAGGCCCGTTATCCTCGTGGTACACCACAGGTGACCTATTTGGGGTCGGATAGTATTGTTGTTGTTGTTGCTAGTCTAGGAATGTTATTGTTGGACCTTAGTTCAGGCTTAGACATACTTAGCCCAGACTTAGACAAGTATAACCAGACTTGGTTTTTGGGACCCGTTAGTGAGCCCCCTTACCCTTTTTGTCGACTTGTCAAAACTTTGATATCCTTGGGCTTAGTTAAGCCCTATATGACCTGTTAGGATTGTGATGGAATTGAGTCACCCCAATTATACCCGGTTGGCCTGTCTAACCTTGTTAGTCCCTGATAGCACCGTATTTGATCGGGGTCGGCTAGTTTGACTTAGAACACTGACCCGTCTTTCCATGACTTATAATGTATACCCAGGCTTGTGTATACATATTGTTTTTAGTATATAGTGACCTAGAAGGACCCTGAGATTTACTTGTAGCATGTTGTGGGATTAGCTTTTGTACTTATATACTAGTATTGACTTGGTACTAGGGCGTTCCCCGTTTATATGATATGATATGACATTTGATTCTGTTCTGGTTACTGATTATGATGAATCCAGTTCGAGTTCGGCTACTGATTCAGGTATGATGATTCTGGTTATTGACTATTGGGTATTTTGGTTCGAGTCCGGCCCCGGATTATGGTACACTATGAGTTCTGGTACTGGGTATCGAGATTATGATACTATTGCTCTCTGTGTTTCGGTTCGAGTTCGGCCACTGATTATTATGAGTTCCGGTTCGAGTCCAACCACTGATTATTATGAGTTCCGATTCGAGTCCGACATCTGGTTATGATATGATTGGAGAGTTTTGTTACTGGGTACCGTGGTTACTGGACACTGATACAGCTTCGAGACACTGGTGACTATGCATTTACTTTTCTTGTGTGTCCCGCTGGTTTATGGGGGCCAGACTGGGTTATTGGTTTCTTCCGTGTGCCTATCGGGTTTATGGGGACCCAGATAGGTTATGTTTGACTTGTGTGTTTAATTATGCATTTATTTACTCGTTATTCTGTATCGCACTTACTTTCTTCTGAGCATGTCTATACGCCTCGACAGTTACTTATGTACTTATTATTTATACCTCGGACCTAGCATGCACCCTCGCATTTTATTTTACTTATATTATATTGAGCTCAGTCGGTCGATGATGCCTACTTAGTACCCGTTGCCCCGGTACTCATACTGTACTTCTGCATCTTTTTCCCCGATGCAGATCCAGGTACTAGTCGACGGTTTTGATGTGACTCTTTTCATAGCATTGACTCCGGAGCAGGGTGAGCTTACTGACGTCCGAGGCAGATCCTACTCCATCTTCTACTGTATAGTATTTTGCTCTCAAGACTGTTTATCTATTTGGTTTCCGTCTTATATTCTGGATAGGTCTAGTAGTGGCTCTTGTACCGATCTCACCAGGTCTTGGGAGGGGTTCTTGACTTTATACATATTGTCCTCTTCCTTCTCAGTCTCGGTATGAGTATATTTTGGTTCTGTTTGTTTTTATATTTCTAGCATGCTTAGTAGTACGGTTACTTCCACCTCATCTCTGTTTTTTGAGATTCCGCCCGTTAGCCCGTCGCTTGTTGTCCCGGGCTAGGGTTTGGCTTGCCTATTGGTGGGTTACGTTAGGTGCCATCATGACCTAAATATTGGTTCATGATAGCTTGGTATCAAAGCCTAGGTTGTACGGGTAGTGTCGGTACATGAGCCAGTGTATAGTAGAGTCCTGCGGATCGGTGCAGGGACGCCTGTATCCTATCCTCAGGAGGCTATGAAGCATTCTTACGGGAGTCTCCCATTTTCTTGACTCATGTCTGTGCGTTAAGTCTATGTTGGTTTTTGATCTTCATTTGGTTCACTCTTTATGTAGATGGTTAGGACGCATGGTGCGAGAATCGAGGGTCGGGACCCTGAGCCTACAGCGAGGGCTCCTGTTAGGGGCTGAGGTCGACCCAGAGGTTGGGGGCAGGGCAGAGCAGCAACCCTAGGCCGAGATCATGATAGGGATCAGTTACCCTATCCCGTTATAGCTCCAGATGTTCCTCCTCTACAACAGTCGGTAGGCCAGGGAGCAGTCCAGGCTCCACTCAATTTTATTGATGCTTCTTTACTCTGAGGTACATTGCTTCAGTTGTTGGGGATAGTTGGAGGTACGTCAGTCGAGGGAGCCTAACCAGCAGCACAGGGAGTTGGTGTTGGGGCTAGCCTGCAGCTGCAGCACCCAGAGTTGAGATTCTGCCAGCGTCGATAGCTCCACAACCAGTTACAAATCAGCCTGCTATGTCTGTCGATGAGCAGAAGATATTGGGGCATTTCTTGAGGTTGACTCCACCGAGATTTGCTGGTACTCCGGGTGAGGATGCATATGAGTTCTTGTCCAGCTACGAGGATAGACTGAGGAATTTGGGATTGGTATAGTCTCGTGGTGTTGATTTCATGGCATATCAGTTTGATACTGCAGCAACGAGATGGTGGAGGGGATATCTTGATTCCAGGCCAGCAGGATCTCCGCCGTTTACCTGGACCTAGTTCTCTAAGATTTTCTTGGGAAAGTATAGGCCCCGTACTATGCGAGAGCGACTCAGGGATGAGTTCTCCAGATTGACTCAGGGTTCATTATCTGTCACCGAGTATGAGGCGAGGTTTTATGATCTTGCTAGGAACGCTACTTCTATTTTGCCTGATGAGTACGAAAGAGTTAGATGTTTTGTCAGGGGACTGAGAATGCCACTCCGCAGGGCTACCCAGAGTTTAGTGACTTCAGGGAAGTCATTCGCAGAGATTACTGAGCATGTATACTCTATTGAGGAGATGGATCGCGAAGCCCAAGAGGGCAGCGATAAGAGGCCTCGTGTTCAGGGTAGTTTCAGTGGGATCCATAGTGGTTCGCAGTTTAGAGGTCGTGGTTTCCAGTTTCAGGGTAGGTACCCACAGCAGGAGCATCAGTCCTTTCAGCGATAGGGTCAACCTAGTAGACCCGTACAGTCAGCCTTGTAGATATCTGATAGGGGTCAGCCCGCCTATAGGGGTTCTGTTAGTCAGCCTCAGGAACGTGGTCAGCCCAGTTTATCAGCTAGAGGTGGTTATATCGGATCTTCTAGGCCATGCAGGGAGCCTGGAGCATGTTATACTTATGGGGTTATCGGTTATTTCGCACGTGAGTGTCCTCAGCGCATGGCAATTGAGCCTTTAGTTCAGACAGTACAGCCCCTCAGATCTATACTGCCAGCAGGTAGAAGTGGTGCACAGGGTCGTCGGGGTGGTCCCCAGGGTTCTCGAGGTAGAGCGCAGGGAGGTCGGACTGGTAGTCAGGTTGGTGCTCAGACTAGTAGTAGTCAGGGTCAATTGTATGTCGTACCAGCTAGGCCAGAGGCTGAGGCTTCAGATGCGGTGATTACAGGTATGATTTCCGTATGTAATCAGCCAGCTTCTGCATTATTTGATCCCGGATCCACATTTTTTTATGTATCTACTTATTATGCACCACGGTTGGGTTTATGTTCTGAGTTGTTATTGGTGCCCTTACGTGTATCTACCCCCATTGGTGATTCTTTAGTAGTGGATCGGGTATATAGATCATGTCTAGTGACTGTTCGGGAATTTGAGACTCGGGCTGATTTTATTGTATTGTCCATGGTAGACTTTGATGTGATTCTAGGCATGGACTGGTTGTCTTTCCATCATGCAGTCTTGGCTTGCTTTGCCAAGACCGTGACCTTAGCCATGCCTGGCATACCCCCGGTGGTGTGGCAGGGTTCTGTTAGCCGCACACCGACAGGGATTATTTCATATATTCGTGCTCGTAGATTGATGTCGAGGGGATGTGATTCATTCCTTGCTTATGTTCGGGATGCTAGCATTGAGAATCCGTGACTGACTCCATCCCAGTTGTTCGTGAGTTTCCTGATGTATTCCCTACTGACCTACCTGGCCTTCCTCCTGAGCGTGATATAGAGTTCATTATTGACCTTGAGCCGAGCACCCGACCTATTTCTATAGCTCCTTATCGTATGGCTCCTGCTGAATTGAGAGAGTTGAGTACTCAGCTCCAGGACCTTCTGGAGAAGGGTTTTATTAGGCCGAGTGTGTCTCCGTGGAGTGCTCCAGTTCTGTTTGGAAGGATGGATCTATGCGCATGTGTATTGATTACAGGCAGTTGAATAAGGTAACTGTGAAGAATAAGTATCCTATGCCTCGTATCGATGATTTGTTTGATCAACTTCAGGGTGCAGCGGTATTCTCAAAAATAGATTTGAGATCTGGATACCATCAGTTGAGAGTTAGGGCTAAGGACATCCCAAAGACAGCCTTTAGGACTCGGTACGGCCATTATGAGTTCCTGGTAATGTCTTTTGGGTTGACTAATGCCCTAGCAGCTTTCATGGACTTCATGAATCATGTATTCAGGCCATACTTAGACTCCTTTGTGATTGTGTTTATTGACGACATCTTGGTTTATTCAAAGAGCAGCGAGGAGCACGAGCAGCATTTGAGGATTGTGCTCCACACTTTGAGAGATCATCGGCTTTATGCCAAGTTGTCAAAGTGTGAGTTTTGGCTTGAGTCTGTAGCTTTCTTGGGGCATGTTGTATCCAGATACGGGATCATGGTAGACCCAGCGAAGATCGAGGCTATTCGAGGTTGGGCTAGGCCCACGTCGCCTACTGAAGTTCGCAGTTTCGTTGGGTAGGCAGGGTACTATAGGCTATTTGTTGAGGGCTTCTCTTCTATTACATCTCCTATGACCAGACTAACCAGGAAGGAGGTTCCGTTTCAGTGATCTTAGGATTGTGAGGCGAGCTTTCTGAAGCTTAAGGATCGACTTACTTCTGCCCATGTGTTGACTCTTCCAGTTGAGGGTGAGGGTTTCACCGTGTATTGTGATGCGTCTGTTATCGGTTTGGGATGTGTTTTGATGCAACGAGGTCGTGTCATTGCTTATGCATCGAGGCAGCTGAAGGTGCACGAGCGTAACTATCCCACTCATGATTTAGAGTTAGCAGCGGTTGTGTTTGCACTACGGATTTGGAGGCATTATCTCTACGGTGTTCATTGTGAGATCTTTACAGATCACCATAGTCTTCAGCATATTATGACTCAGAGGGATCTTAATTTGAGGCAGCGCAGGTGGATTAAGTTGCTGAAGGACTATGATATCTCTATTCTCTATCATCCGGGCAAGGCGAATGTGGTAGCAGACTCCTTAAGCCGGAAGACAGTGAGTATGGGTAGCTTAGCCTTCATTCCAGTCTCTCAGCGATCGTTGGCTTTGGACATTCAGTCCTTAGCTAACTCGATGGTACATTTGGATATTTCTGACCCCAAAAGGGTTATCGCTTGTGTTGGTGCGAGATCTACTTTGCTAGAGCAGATTCAGAGTCGTCAGTTTGAGGATGGCGGTCTCCATGGCATTCGAGATCAGGTATTGAAGGGTAAGTCTGAGAGAGCTACCTTGGGTTCTGATGGTGTTTTGAGGTTTGACGACCGTATTTGTGTTCCGAGGGTTAGAGATTTAATTCAGTTGATTTTGCATGAGGCGTACAATTCCAGATATTCTATTCACCCTGGGACAGCTAAGATGTATTGGGATCTGAGGCATCACTATTGGTGCAGTGGTATGCGGAGAGATATAGCAGGGTTTGTAGCTCGATTCCTTTGTTGTCAGCAGGTAAAGGCCGAACATCAAAGACCCGGTAGTTTACTTCAGCAATTACCCATCCCTGAGTGGAAATGGGAGCGGGTCACTATGGATTGCCTCGTACCTCCCGTGGTTTTGATAGTATTTGGGTTATTGTGGATCGGTTGACTAAGTCTGCACACTTTATCCCTGTTCGAGTCTCCTATAGTGCTGAGAGGTTAGCTCGTGTATATATTCAGGAGGTGGTTCGCCTACATGGAGTGCCAATATCTATTATCTCAGACCGAGGGTGTCAGTTTACCTCCAGTTTCTGGCAGACTTTCCAGGAAGAGTGGGGTACCCAGGTGGACCTCAGCACTGCATTTCATCCTCAAACCGACGGGCAGTCAGAGCGAACTATTCAGGTGTTGGAGGATATGCTCCGCGCTTGTGTGTTAAACTTTGGGGGTCAATGGGATCAATTCTTGCCTTTAGCAGAGTTCGCGTATAATAATAGCTTTTATTCCAGCATTCAAATGGCTCTGTTTGAGGCGTTATATGGCAGAAGGTGTCGATCTCCAGTTGGCTGGTTCGAAACTTCAGAAGTCAATCCTCGTGGCACAGATTTGCTCCGAGAATCTTTGGACCGAGTTTGAGTGATTCAAGATAGGCTGCAGACAGCTCAGAGTAGACAGGGGAGTTATGCTGACCGTAGACGTCATACGTTGAAATTCAGGGTGGCTGATAGGGTCTTCTTATGAGTATCACCCATGAAGGGCGTGATGCGGTTTGGTAGGAAGGGTAAGCTTAGCCCCAGATATATTGGACCCTTTGAGATTTTGCGAACAGTTGGAAAGGTGGCTTATGTGTTATCTTTACCTCCGGCATTTTCAGCTATCCATCCAGTGTTTCATGTTTCGATGCTGTGACAATACATTCCAGATGAGTCGCATGTGCTTCAATGGGACTCGGTTCAGTTAGACGAGAAACTAACATTGCCAGAGATGTCAGACGGTTACGCTCCTGGGACATTCCAGTGGTTAAGGTACAGTGGTGTCACCGTCCAGTTGAGGAGGCTACTTGGGAGCTTGAACGCGATATGCGAGCCCAGTATCCCTACTTGTTCACGTCTTCAGGTATGTGTTTCTTCTTGACTTTCGCAGACGAAAGTCCTTTTAGTAGTGGATATTGTAATGACCTTCCCGGTCATTTCCCTCATTTTCGTATGTTCTCAGCGTTTAGAGCTTTTCTATAACGGCCCCAAGTTATTTATGACTTGTTGGGACTGACAGTTCGGTTCCCGGGCAATTCGTTTGAGAATATTATTTAGACCGAGCACGTTGTAAAATATTAAATTAAATTTAAATTTGGTAAAATTACATAGTTAATTACCTTTTGAAAATGTTTTTGCAAGTTATAAAATTCTTTAGTTATGATATATCTATACTATTTTATAATAGTTTTATAATTTATTAATAATTCAAGCGGAGATAGTGAATGTAAATATGTTAAAATAATATTATTATTTTATAGAGGTTTTGTTAGAAATAATTTTCTATTAATTACGGTATATTCAAAAAGTTGTATTTATTTTACCACGAACCTACGCAATACCCAAATATATAAAATAGGGATGAAACCATACCTTTGCAATTCCACCTCCACTCCATGTGGAGGTGAGGAAAGTGGACAACAATTCTTAAAAGTCACTAACGCTGCCACATCAAAATTAGTAGTACAAGTTTAAATGTATGAAAGTTAGGCAGATATGATATATATGTTTCTCTTTATATACATTTTGGATTAAACACATATAACGTGACGTTCTGTCACTGTGTTGTCTAATCCCTCACCATTTCCTATCATATAAGCTCAATATTGATCTAAACCATTGAGGTTTGAGCTTAGGGGATTATATATTTGAGTCCGTGGACTCACTCTCGTCATTTCTACGGTACGATTTCTTATTTTTACAGTAATTTTTATTTACACGGTGATACTGTTGGGATTGGTATTGATGTGTGAGCTATATTTTGAGCTCAAATTGAGGAGTGTTAGTTGTGACTATTGGTCACGGAGTGATTTGGGATGCTATGACGGTTTCGATTTTGCGATTCCGCAAGCGGGTCCCATGTGGGATTTTCGGGCATTTTCTGAACTAATGCAATATGGGTATCAATAGTCATATTTGACATGTAGTTTATTATTTTGGTAGCTTGGCAACAGTCGGAGGCCTCTCGAAAGGGAAAGGCTCCTATTTAGCTGGCTTTAGCAGGCGTTCGGCGGCGTCCAGGTAGGCTAGGTTTACCTCCCTTTGCACTTAGATTGAGCTTATGTGTGATATATGTATGCTATTGTGCTGGTGTTATGGGCTGGTATTATATACTTGGTGGTGCTGGTTTGCTGTGATTCAGGCCTTCTAGGCCGGATAGGGCTATTCGGATATATTCCAGGCCCGTTATCCTCGTGGTACACCACAGGTGATCTATTTGGGGTCGGATAGTATTGTTGTTGTTGTTGCTAGTCTGGGAATGTTATTGTTGGACCTTAGTCCAGGCTAAGACAGACTTAACCCAGACTTAGACAAGTATAACCAGACTTGGTTTTTGGGACCCGTTACCCTTTTTGTCGACTTGTCAAAACTTTGATATCCTTGGGCTTAGTTAAGCCCTATATGACCTGTTAGGATTGTGATGGAATTAAGTCACCCCAATTATACCCGGTTGGCCTGTCTAACCTTGTTAGTCCCTGATAGCACCGTATTTGATCGGGGTCGGCTAGTTTGACTTAGAACACTGACCCGTCTTTCCATGACGTATAATGTATACCCAGGCTTGTGTATACATATTGTTTATAATAGATAGTGACCTAGAAGGACCCCGAGATTTACTTGTAGCATGTTGTGGGATTAGCTTCTGTACTTTTATACTAGTATTGACTTGGTACTAGGGCGTTCCCCGTTTATATGATATGATATGACATTTGATTCTGTTCTGGTTACTGATTATGATGAATTCGGTTCGAGTTCGGCTACTGATTCAGGTATGATGATTCTAGTTATTGACTATTGGGGGTTCCGATTTGAGTTCGGCCCCGAATTGTGGTACACTATGAGTTGTGGTATTGGGTACCGAGATTATGATACTATTGCTCTTTGTGTTTCGGTTCGAGTCCGGCCACTGATTATTATAAGTTTCGATTCGAGTTCGGCCACTGATTATTATGAGTTTGGGTTCGAGTCCGGCATCTGGTTATGATATGATTGGAGAGTTTTGTTACTGGGTACCGTGGTTACTGGACACTGATACAGCTTTGAGACACTGGTGACTATGCATTTACTTTTCTTGTGTGTCCCGCTGGTTTATGGGGGCCAGATTGGGTTATTGGTTTCTTCCGTGTTCCTATCGGGTTTATGGGGGTCCAGATAGGTTATGTTTGACTTGTGTGTTTAATTATGCATTTATTTACTTGTTATTCTGTATCGTACTTACTTTCTCCTGAGCATGTCTATACGCCTCGACAGTTACTTATGTACTTATTATTTATACCCCGAACCTAGCATGCACCCTCGCATTTTAGTTTACTTATATTATATTGAGCTCAGTCGGCCGATGATGCCTACTGAGTACCCGTTGCCCCGGTACTCATACTGTACTTCTGCATCTTTTTCCCTGATGCAGATCCAGGCACTAGTCGATGGTTTTGACGTGACTCTTTGCACAGCATTGACTCCGGAGCAGGGTGAGCTTACTGACGTCCGAGGCAGATCCTACTCCATCTTCTACTGTATAGTCTTTTCCTCTCAAGACTGTTTATCTATTTGGTTTCTGTCTTATATTCTAGATAGGTCTAGTAGTGGCTCTTGTACCGACCTCACCAGGTCTTGGGAGGGGTTCTTGACTTTATACATATTGTCCTCTTCCTTCTCAGTCTCGGTATGAGTATATTTTGGTTCTGTTTGTTTTTATATTTCTAGCATGCTTAGTAGTACGGTTACTTCCACCTCATCTCTGTTTTTTGAGATTCCGCCCGTTAGCCCATCGATTGTCGTCCCGGGCTAGGGTTTGGCTTGCCTATTGGTGGGTTACGGTAGGCGCCATCATGACCTAAATATTAGGTCGTGACAGAAATGGTGCATGATGCTTTTGGGATGCAAGAAGGGGTTGAATTCAGGGAAAATGTAGAAGATGTTCCCAATGTAGAAGCACGCCGTTTTTATGAAGAATTGCATGCTGCTAGTCATCCTTTGTTTGACGAGAGTTCGCACTCTCAGTTGTCTGTTGCTGTTAGATTATTAAGTATCAAATCTTATTGGAATATTACTGAAGGAGGAATGGAATCTATGATAGACCTTATTAAAGAGTTAGTTGACCCCACTTTAGAGGTTCCTAATTCTTTCTATAAGGCAAAAAGAATGGTGTCAAAGTTAGGTCTTCCTCGATTAGAATTGATCGCTATAAAAATGGTTGTATGTTATACTTTAAGGATAATGCTCAACTAGAGTCTTGTAAGTTTTGTCAACACCCTCTCTATAAGCGTGGTTGTATAGGAAATAAAATTGTTATTAAGGAGATGCATTATTTACCTCTTATACCAAGGTTGAAGAGGTTGTATGCATCAAATAGCTCAGCTCCCCATATGAGATGGCACAGTAAAAATAGAAGGCCCCCTGGTGTCATGTGTCATCCATCTGATGGAGAGGGTTGAAAGAATTTTAATGCAACTTATCCAGATTTTGCAGCTGAACCACGAACTATTAGGTTGGTTTTGTGGGCGGATGGTTTCTCACCTTTTTCTGTTGGTGCTGCGCCATATTCATGTTGGCCTATATCACACCGTATAATATTTCTCCTGAAATGTTGATGATCAGTCCTTATATATTTCTGAATTGTGTTGTTCCTGGTCCGCATAATCCAAAAAGTGGGATAGATGTTTACTTGCAACCTTTGATTGATGAGCTATAATTGTTATGGCATGAGGGGGTTGAAGCTTGGGACGTTTCACTTAAATAGAATTTCAATTTGCGTGCTTATCTAATGTGGACTATTAATGATTTCCTTGCTTATGGAATGTTGTCTGGGTGGATGACAGCTGGAAAGTTAGCTTGTCCATACTGCATGGAAAATACAAAATTATTCACATTGAAACATAGCCGAAAAAATTCATGGTTTGATTGTCACCGTTGTTTCTTGCCACGTGATCATGAGTTTAGGAGACTCAAGAATACATTTAGAAAGAATAGAACTGAACCTGATGGTCCACCTCCAAGATTAAGTTGTTATGACATTTGGGAGAGAGTTCAACATTTTCCAAAGGTTAGTGAGGAACCATTGAACAAGTTTGATGGGTATGGCGTTTCACATAATTGGACTAAGCAAAACATATTCTGGGGGTTAGAATATTGGCCTAATAATAAACTTAGAAATAATATTGATGTCATGCACACTGAAAAGAACTATTTTGATAACTTGTTCAACACAATTATGGACGTGACTGGAAAGACAAAGGATAATCCTAAGGCTAGACTTGATTTACCAGAATATTGCAAGCGCATGGAATTACACTTGAAGGAGGGCCCCAATGGAAATTTGCTTAAGCCCAAGGCTAGTTATACATTCAAGTTGGACCAAAAATGGAAAATATGTGAGTGGGTCAAAAGTTTAAAGATTCCTGATGGATATGCCTTGAATTTGGGAAAGAGGGTTGATATGGAACATGGAATCTTATAGGGACTAAAAAGTCATGATTGCCATATTTTCATGGAACAATTACTTTCAATTGCTTTTATTGGTTTGCCTGAAAACATATGGAAACCGATAGCGGAGATCAGTTTGTTCTTCAAAGACTTATGTTCCACCACATTAAAAGAAGAAAATCTGGCTCGAATGGAAGGTAATATTATTGTTATCACCAACAAGTTGGAGAAGATTTTTCCACCTGGGTTCTTCGATGTGATGGAACATTTTTCTATCCACCTTGTCCACGAAGTTTGGCTAGGCGGTCCAGTTCAAACCAGATGGATGTATCCAGGCAAGCGGTAAGCAAGTGGAACACAATTAATTTATTTCTTAATTGTTCAAGTATATATCTATTTTTATATATTAAACACCTAACTTAAAATTATACAGGACCATTGGGAAATTGAAAAAGGGTCCTAAAATAAATATAGGGCGCAAGGTTCTATAGTTGCAGCATACCTTGCCAGAGAAACATCCTAATTTTGTTCTTACTATTTTGGTGATTAAGTCGCTTGTTTGAGAAACAGACCGAATCGACACCAGGATGATGAGAATGATCCATATCTGCAACCAATATCAATCTTCAATCAATCAAGTAGTAGGGCAAAAAGGAGAAAATTTTTTCAACTCATTGCCACAGAACACAAATCAACAACGTTGTATGTCTTGCTGAATTGCCCGAGAGTTGAGCCATTTTTAAAGTAAGGATATTGAACATTTACATATTAAATTTAATTAATCGTTTCACTGAGGAAACTAATTGTGTTTGTAATGTGAATCTTCAGTTTATTTAAGGCTCAATTCCACCAAAATCAAGTGTATGAGTCATTTGCAACATGGTATACATATCAGGTGTGTAATTTTAATAATAACACAACAAATTTAAAGAGTTTTACGCATTCTTCAACTAATATATATATATATATATATAGGTATTTCATTCACCAAATGCGACCACATATAATCAGTTCTTGAAGGATATTTCTTTGGGATTGATTGAAGCTCATACAATGTCCCACTACACAATAAATGGATTTAAATTTTCAATCGAGGAACACTCCAAAACAAGGAAAACAAACAATAGTGGTGTTTGGGTTAAGGGCGATGATGGGGTTGATTACTTTGACATCATAGAAGAGATTTTGGACATGGAGTATGCTGTTGGACAATTAAAAAGATAGTACTCTTTTGATGTAAGTGGTTTGATTCAAGCAGAAGAGGCACAAGAGTACTTGAGCATAACATCATTGAAGTTAACCACGCTAGGACGTATCCTTTTTACGATCCTTTTGTTCTCGCACAAAATGCTAAATAAGTGTACTATGCTCCTAATCCATTGCGCAAGGACAAGTCAGATTGGTGGACTGTAATCAAAACCAAGCCTATAGGGCGGGTGGAAGTTGAAAATGTGTTGGAGACTGCATATCAAAATGAAATGCAGAATGATCACCAATTAGTGGACACTGACTTAGTGGATAATTTGAACCATCTGGAACACATTTTTGAAGAAGTAATATTGCAGAAGAGGCTGAATGGGTAGACGAGGAGGAAATTTCCCAAGAGGGTGAATGGTTTAGTGGAGAATCTTCGGGAGAGGAGGATTAGCTCTTTATTAGTTGTATTTGTTATTTTTTATTATTGATGTCTTTATGCTTTGTAATACTTACCTTTTATGTTTTTTTTTAAAGTTTGACATGTAATAGCTTTGGTAAGATTACTACACTTGAATCAAAGTCTTTTACCTATTGAAATTTTGTGTGGAATTTAAGTGTTGTTTATTTTAATCTTGTAGAAGAATTGGTATTATATGTTTAAGTGTTGTTTAGTTTACTTATTAATTGATTGGTTAATTCATTCCACAATCTTAACAAAGTGACATTTAACAAACTATTATTTGGCTTTAAATAATTTAGATGGTAGGTAAAGGTGACAAGGGTAAGCAAAAAGTTGATACTAGTAAGGCAAAAAAGAATAAGGGACCTCCACCTTATAGACAACCCACGGGGATTCATATATCCGACGTCGGTCAAGTGACCTTCCAGCACGACCCTCTTATTCTAGGTCGTCACATCAGACATATGGTGCTCCTAAGTATGTAGGTCTACTACAAGGCTCTATCAAGACTCAGCCTGCCTCGATCACCATGCCACCACCTACACAATACTACCATACAATCAATGGTACTTATAGTCATCTATCATCATCTGCCCTACCATCTACTAGCAGTCATCTAGGTACTCATAATGATTCTGCTGGATCGATTGGGCTGACTGATATTCGTCTTGGAGACATACCTGTTCCACAACCAGGACAGAGAGATGCTAGTCGGAGGGAGTACATCATCCCATATGGAGCAGGGTATGATTTCAATGTAGAACAACTCTATTTATTTTTTATTTACTATATTATGCTCTATGATATTAATGTTTGATCTTGTATTGTAGATTTAGGCCCGATAATAGAATCGCCAAAGGTGTCTACAAATGCATCTGTCGCAACTACAAAGGTTATTGGACAAGTTGGTAAAAGGTTCCAGAATTTTATAGAGAGGAAATGTTCAAAGAATTTCAGGTAAACATTTATCTTATCAACTACTTAACACATTGTTATTTAAAAAAAATTGAATATTAAACTATTATTTTTATTGTAGAAATATTTTTGGTATGATCCAACGAATAATTATGCAATAAGGAAGAATTTTTTTAGAAGAGTCAGACTCAGACGTAATGGACTAATGGATTATGCAAGAACAAACAGGGTGATGCCTGAGTTTATAAATGCATACATGTGGCAAGATTTTCTTCGCTACTGGAATAGCGAAGAATATTAGAAGTTGAGCGAAAAAGGAAAGAAAGTCAGAGAGTCTAAGAAGGGTGGCTCTCTACACACTGTGGTAGCTATCAGTCAAATTGCCGTTGAGGAAAAAATGGTACATGATTTTTATCAATTTAACTGTTTATTTCTATTTTAAATATTTTTATTTTTGAAGATTAATAATTTTATCATATGCAGGAAAAAAAATTTGGTCGGAAGATAGCTCATGATGAGTTATTCATGGAGACCCACGTAAAGATGAAAAAGAACCCAACGGATGAAGATGTGTGGGTTAAGCCACGTGCAAGAACTACACATGTAAGAACTACATTCGCACTTATGATTTTTTTTTACTAAAATTTATATTGTTTAACTATGAATAGCTTAGTATCTTTTTATTATTAATTTTTTACTTTACTTTAAATATAGGATAAATTTGTAACGAAGATTACTGAATTACGTGGTACTCAGTCTCCTAGAAGTCGGGAGAACCCAATACCTCAAGATGTAGAGGAAAAGTATTGGCTAGAGTATGCGGGTTCTTCGATTAGAGGTGTAGCCTATGGCTACCCCAAAAAATACTTTACAAAGAATATTAGGTCTTTGCATTATGGATCCTCCTCTACCCCACCAGTTGATAGAGAAACCGTTATTTCGTTACAGAATGCGGTTTCTCAGCTCACTCGAGAAATTGTTGCACAGGCTGAGAGGTCGAGGAAGAAAGAGGAGGAAACTGCTGCACAAATAAAAATGATGCAGGAGCAGATTCTGAGTTTTCTTCATTCTCCAAGGGTTCTTCCTCCGTGTCCTGGTGATGCACCTCGGGTTGCGAGAGGCTTAAGCCCACTTGACGATTACACTACGGAGGAAGAGGATGAGGATGGGGATGGGGATGATGAGGTTGAGTTGTAGCTTACTCTTTTATATGTTTTGGTGGTTTGTAGTTTGTTTTTGATTTGTAAACTTTGATGTTTGAATGATTTGATTATGATGTTTGAATGATTTTATTTTAATGTTTGAATGATTTGATTTTGATGTTTGAATGATTTATATCTGAATTGGTGGGCTGTAATATTTGTGTAGCAGGTTTTATTTGAAAATGCAGCATATATGCTGTAATTTTTTTAAAAAAATTACCAGAAAAATCGACCACGTGTGGTCGGTTTTATTTTAAAAAATAATTAGACTTGTGGTCGGTTTTGATAAAAAAATTTAATAAAAACGACTACTAGTGGACGCTTTTTTTTAAAAAATATAATTAAAAAAATAATCGATTTCTTTTTAAATAAATTAAATAATTAAAAAAAGCCGACCACATGTGGTTGAAAATTTTAATTTTATTTACTTAATATAAAGAAAATTATTATAAAAATTTATTTTTAATAAATAATATTGATTTATAAATATTATTAAAAAAATTTGGAAAAACCGACCACCTGTGGTCGATTTTTCAAAAGCTACCACTATTTTACCGACCACAACTTGTGGTTGGTTTTGTGGTAGGTAAATGGTCAAAACCAACCACATGTGATAGCTTTTGTGGTGGATTTTCCAGTTTTTTTTAGTAGTGATTTGGAAATCTTTACTAGAATGGCAAAAATGGAAGAGGAACTTCTCTACATGGGACAATGAGAGGAACTGGGTGATGCAGAAGGCTAAGGGGAGAAGTGCTAAAGTTGTTATACTGAAAGCTAACTTTGCTGTTGTGGTATATAAAATTTGGATTGAGCGAAACAACAGAGTATTTCAAAACAAAGCTGCAAGTTGTGAGGCAATTATTCATGAGATCAAGCTGGGACTGTGCATCAGAGTTCAAGGGAACAAGAGACTAGCTGATCATATAGGAGGCTACTAATTAGAGGATAGTACTTATACTGGTCCTGTAGTGTTGAATAGGTAGAAGGTTGGGTTTTAAAGGTTTCTATTGTTTATTTATGAGAAGGGTGGTAGAGGTTTTGCCCCCTTAGTTTGTACAATTTACTTGGTGATTAATAAAGCCTTTTTTAATTGCCAAAAAAAATAATCCCAAAAGCAGCATATGGGACCTACAACTTGAAATGAAAGCAAGCAACACATATCTAAAATGGTAACAGGAAAAAAAAAAAGAAGTCATGTAAGCCTTATGAAATTCCAAAAAATCCCTACGAAGCATGAATAAATAAAATAACAATTAGTAGAATGTTAGAAATCTTACAAAAGTAGAAGGGTGAATTGGTCAGCTAAGTGGCTGACCCTAAGCTCCTCTATTCCCTCTTCTATTATAATTATAACTAGATGCAGAGGGCCCATGCTGTTATTTTCTTGGTTCCAATTTATGCAACACAAATGAAATTTAGACGGTCAATCAATTTTTTATATGATTTTAAATATTTAAGTTGTTAATTAATATTATGATTTATTGTATTTCTTACATAATTTCTGTTATGTCCCAATTTATGTTACATAGATGTAATTTTAAGAGTCGATCAAAATTTTTTGTATAATTTTTAAGTATTTTAAGTTGGTAATTATTGTGATTTATATTATTTTTTTTACATAATTTCAGATAATATATGATACTCTCTCTGTCCCAGTTTATGTGGCACTAATAGAATTCGAAGAGTCAACTAAATTTTAATATAGTTTTTAGATATTTAAGTTGTTATTTATTATAATTTATAGTACTTTCTATATAATTTTCAGATAATATATGTTACTTTCTATACTCCAATTTATCTGGCATTGATAGGATTTGGAGAATCAACCAAATTTTTACTATATCTTTTAAATATTTTAAGTTATTAATTATTGTGATTTATAGACTATAGTACTTTTACGTGTGACACTAATAGAATTTTAAGAGTCAATCAATTTTTTATGCCTTTTACATATTTTGATTTGTTTAGTATTGTAATTTATATTAATTTTTTTGTAATTATTTTCTTTATTTAATAGAAGTATTTAATTTTTATGGAAAAAAACTTGAATTAAAAAACTTTGATTTTTGTTTATGTTTTTTTGATGTGTAAAAGAGAAACACCATGTTGAATGAAAATAATCTAATTCTCTCTTTACTTTTTTGAAAGGCACAAATCTCAAAAAGTAGGCAAATTAATAATGAAGAGAAAAATTATCGATTTCTTTGGTCAAATCACATAATTGGATTTCACTAATATTTACTACTTTATATATAGCCACAAAATAAAAATAGAAGGGTGAATGAGTCAATTTGCTTTTTGGCTCTAAGTTACTTTATGTTCTCACCTATTAAATAGTTTATGTTGTTAATTATTGTGATTTATAGTACTTTTTATGTAATTTTTAAATAATATATGTTACTTCTTATGTCCCAAATTATGTAAATATGATAGAATTTCGAGAATCAACCGAACATTTATGTCTTTTAAATATTTTAAATTATTAATTATTGTAATTTATAGCACTTTTTATATCACTTTAAAATAATTATCTCAATTTATGCGACACTGATAGAATTTCTGGAATCAATCAATTTTTTTATTATGTATTTTAAATATTTTAAAATTAATCATGTGATTCATTATTTTTTACATGAATTTCAAATAAATATAAGTAATTCTGGAGAAGTAGAAGGGTGAAATGGTAATTTCTCAAACTAACCATAAGCTCCTCAAATAGTAATATTTAGAACTTTGAGAAGCTTATTTGTAATTTTTGAAAGATGACCCTAAGCTTCTCTCATTTAAATTTTGTATATGTCTTTTAAATATTTTAAGTTGTTAATTATTATGATTTATAGTACTTTTTATATAATTTCGAGATTCAATCATTTTTTTATTATGTCCTTTAAATAATTTAAAATTAATTATTATAATTTATGGTTTTTTTACGTAAATTTTAAATAAATATAAGTAATTTTGGAAAAGTCCTAAAATAGTAATAAGTGGGACTTTGAGAAGTTTAATTGTCATTTTTGAAACTCCTCAAATAGTAATAAGTGGGACTTTGAGGAGCTTAGTTATCATTTTTGAAATTTGACCCTAAGCTCCTCTCGCTCCTCAAATAGTAATAAGTGGGACTTTGAGAAGCTTATTTGTAATTTTTGAAAGTTGACCATAAGTTCCTCTCATTCCCATTTTTTGTATATCTTTTGAATATTTTAAGTTGTTAATTATTATGATTTATAGTACTTTTTTGTCACGACCCGATTTTTCGAGTCATGATGGCGCCTACCGTAACCCACCAATAGGCAAGCCAAACCCTAGCCCGGAGCGACAAACAACGGGCTAACGGGCGGAATCTCATAAAACAGAGAAGTAAGACAGAATCAGAATATGGATGTATACCAAGACTGAGAAGGAAGAGGACAGTATATAAAGTCAAGAACCCCTCCCAAGACCTGGTGAGGTCAGTACAGGAGCCACTACTAAACATACCCAAAATACAAGACAGAAACCAAATATGTATAACAAGTACAACAGTCTCGAGAGCAAAAGACTATACAATAGGAGATGGAGTAGGATCTGCCTCGGACGTCAGTAAGCCCACCCTGCTCCGGAACCAGTGCTGAGAAGAGTGTAACGTCAAAACTGTCGGCTAGTGCCAGGATCTGCATCGGGGAAAAAGATGCAGAAGTGCAGTATGAGTACCGGGGCAACGGGTACTCAGTAGGCATCATCGGCCGACTGAGCTCAATGTAATACAAATAAGCTAAAATGCGAGGGTACATGCTAAGTCCGGGTTATAAGTAATAAATACATAAATAATTGCTGAGGCGTACATATACGCTCAAGAGAAAAATAAATGCGATACTGAATAACGAGTAAATAAATGCATAAGTAACACACAAGTCAAACATAACCTATCTGGGCCCCCATAAACCCGATAGGCACACGAAAGAAAACAATAACCCGGCCTGGCCCCCATAAACCGGCGGGACACACAAGAATAATAAATGCATAGTCACCAGTGTCTCGAAGCTGTGTCAGTATCCAGTAACCACAATAACCAACAGGGGTGCACCGGGCTTGAACCGGCACCAATGGGTAATAACAAGAGGCCAGACGCCGGAGTCAAACCGGAAGCAGTGGGTAATAACAAGAGGCCACATATATATCATATCTGCCGGACTCGAACCGGAACTCATAATACTCCAGTATCATAATCACGGTACCCAGTACCAAAACTCTCCAATTATATCATAACCAGATGCCGGACTCGAACCGGAACTCATAATAATCAGTGGCCGGACTCGAACCGGAACTCATAGTGTATCACAATCCGGGGCCGGACTCGAACCGGAACACCCAATAGTCAATAACCAAAATCATCATACCTGAATCAGTAGCAGGACTCGAACCAGAACTTATCATAGCCAGTAACCAGAACCGAATCAAATGTCATATCATATCAAATAAACGGGGAACGCCCTAGTTCCAAGTCAATACTAGTTTATAGGTACAGAAGCTAACCGCACAACATGCTACAAGTCAATCTCGGGGTCCTTCTAGGTCAAATATCTACTATAAGCAATATGTATATACAAGTCTGGGTATATATTATAAGTCATGGAAAGGTAGGTCCGTATTCTAAATCAAACTAGCCGATCCCGGTCAAATACGGTGCTATCAGGGACTAAAAAGGCTAAAAAGGCCAACCGGGTATAATTGGGGTGACTCAATCCCGTCAGAACCCTAACAGGTCATAGAGTCTTAACTAAACCCAAAGATGTCAAAGTTCTGACAAGTCGACCAAAAGGGTAACGGCACTAACGGGTCCCGAAAACCAAGTCTAGTTATACCTGTCTAAGTCTGGGCTAAGTCTGCCTAAGCCTGGACTAAGGTCCAACAATAACGTTCCCCAACCAGAAATCAACACAACAATACTATCCGAACCCAAATAGGTCATCTGTGGTGTACCTCAAGGATAACGGGCCTGGAATATATCCGAATAGCCCTATCCGGCCTAGAAGGCCTAAATCACAGCAAAACACCACCACCAAGTTTATAACACCAGCCTACAACACTAGCACAATAGCATACATATATCACACATAAGCCCAATCTAAGTGCAAAGGAAGGTAAACCTAGCCTACCTGGACGCCTGCCGCAAGCCTGCCAAGAAAACCAGCTAAATAGGAGCCTTTTCCTTTCGAGAGGCCTCAGACTGCTGCCAAGCTACCAAAATAATAAACTACATGTCAAAACATGACTATTGACACCTATATTGCATTAGTTCGGAAAAATGTTCGAACCGTCCCTGTGGGGCCCGCTTGCGGAATCTCGAAACTGAAACCGTCACAGCGTCCCAAACAACTCCGTGACCAATAGTCACAACTAGCACCATTCAATTTGAGCTCAAAATGTAGCTCAAACATCAATATCAATCCCAAAATATACTATCGCAGACGAAAACTACCGTAAAAATAAGAAAACGTACCGTAGAAATGATGAGAGCGAGTCCACGGACTGGAATATATAAACCTCTAAGCTCAAATCTTAACAGAATAGCTCAAGATTGAGCTTAATTTGATAACAGATAGTAGAATTAGAAAGAAAACGTTAGGTTTGTTTTTTAAGATGAAATGATGAGATATATATGTACATATACACTAATTTGTAAGTTAATTTGATAGGTGGCAGTATGCTAAGAGTGAACGTGGAGGTGGCGATGCCACCCAAAGTCTCATCTCATTATATATATATTCGGGTATTGCATAGACTCGTGGTAAAATAAATACAACTTTTTGAATATACCATAATTAATAGAAAATTGTTTCTAACAAAACCTCTATAAAATAAAAATATTATTTTAACATATTTAAATTCACTATCTCCGCTTTAACTATCAATAGGTTATAAAAATAGTATAGATATATCATAACTAAAGAATTTTATAAATTTCAAAAACATTTTCGAAAGGTCATTAACTATGTCATTTTACCACATTCAAATTTAATTTAATATTTTACAATGTGCTCGGTCTAGATAATATTCTCAAACGAACTGCCTGGGAACCGAACTGTCAGTCCCAGCAAGTCATAAATAACTTGGGACAGTTATAGAAAAGCTCTAAATGCTGACAACACACGAAAACGAGGGAAATAATCGGGAAGGTCATTACAATATCCACTACTAAAAGGACTTTCGTCCGCGAAAGTCAAGAATAAGCACATACCTGAAGACGTGAACAAGTAGGGATACTGGGCTCGCATATCACGTTCACGCTCCCAATTAATCTCTTTCACCGGATGGTGACACCACTGTACCTTAACCACTGGAATGTCCCGGGAGCGTAACCGTCTGACATCTCTGGCTAAAATGGTCACAGGCTCCTCCACAAATGTTAACTTATCGTCTAACTGAACTGAGTCCCACCGAAGCACATGCGACTCATCCGAAATGTATTGTCGCAGCATAGAAACATGAAACACTGGGTGGATAGCTGAAAATGCCGGAGGTAAAGCTAGCACATAAGCCACCTCTCCAACTGTCCGCAAAATTTCAAAGGGTCCAATATATCTGGGGCTAAGCTTACCATTTCTACCAAATCGCATCACGCCCTTAATGGGCGATGCTCGTAAGAAGACCATATCACCCACCCTGAATTTCAACGAACGACGTGTACGGTCAGCATAACTCCTCAGTCTACTCTGAGCTGTCCGCAGCCTATCTTGAATCACTCGAACTCGGTCCAAAGATTCTCGGAGCAAATCTGTGCCTCGAGGACTGACTTCTGAAGTTTCGAACCAGCCAATTGGAGATCGACATCGTCTGCCATATAAAGCCTCAAACGGAGCCATTTGAATGCTGGAGTGGAAGCTATTATTATAAGCGAACTCGATTAAAGGCAAGAACTGATCCCATTGACCCCCAAAGTCTAACACACAAGCGCGGAGCATATCTTCCAATACCTGAATAGTCCGCTATGATTGTACGTCGGTTTGAGGGTGAAATGCAGTACTAAGGTCCACTTGAGTACCCAATTCTTCTTAGAAAGTCTGCCAAAAACTGGAGGTAAACTGAGACCCTTGGTCTGAGATAATATCTCCAAATTCGCAGTGCAAACACAACTTCTGCTAACTCCAAATCATGAGTGGGATATTTACGCTCGTGCACCTTCAGATGCCTCGATGCATAAGCAATAACACGACCCTGCTGCATCAGCACACATCCAAAACCAATACCAGACGCATCACAATACACGGTAAAACCCTCGCCCTCAACTGGAAGAGTTAACACAGGGGCAGAAGTAAGTCGATCCTTGAGTTTTAGAAAGCTCGCCTCGCAATCCTCAGACCATTGAAACAGAACCTCCTTCCTGGTCAGTCTGGTCATAGGAGATGCAATAGACGAGAAGCCCTCAACAAATTGCCTGTAGTATCCTGCCAACCCAACAAAGCTGCGAACCTCGGTAGGTGACGTGGGCCTAGCCCAACCTCGAATAGCCTCAATCTTCGCTGGGTCTACCATGATACCATGTCTGGACACAACATGGCCCAAGAAAACTACAGACTCAAGCCAAAACTCACACTTTGAGAACTTGGCATACAGTCGATGATCTCTCAAAGTATGGAGCACAATCCTCAAATGTTGCTCATGCTCCTCGAATAAACCAAGATGTCGTCAATAAACACAATCACAAAGGAGTCCAAGTATGTCCTGAATACACGATTCATCAAATCCATGAAAGCTGCTGGGGCATTAGTCAATCCAAAAGACATCACCAGGAACTCATAATGGCCGTACCGAGTCCTGAAGGCCGTCCTTGGGATGTCCTCAGCCCTAACTCTCAACTGATGGTATCCAGATCTCAAATCTATTTTTGAGAATACCGCTGCACCCTGAAGTTGATCAAACAAATCATCGATACGAGGCATAGGATACTTATTCTTCACAGTTACCTTATTCAACTGCCTGTAATCAATACACATGCGCATAGATCCATCCTTCTTCTTTACAAACAGAACTGGAGCACCCCACGGAGACACACTCGGCCTGATAAAACCCTTCTCCAGAAGGTCCTGGAGCTGAGTACTCAACTCTCTCAATTCAGCAGGAGCCATACGATAAGGAGCTATAGAAATAGGTCGGGTGCCCGGCTCAAGGTCAATAATGAACTCTATCTCACGCTCAGGAGGAAGGCCAGGTAAGTCAGTCGGGAATACATCAGGAAACTCACGAACAACTGGGACGGAGTCAAGTGACGGACTCTCAATGCTAGCATCCCGAACATAAGCAAGGAATGAATCACATCCCCTCGACATCAATCTACGAGCACGAACATATGAAATAATCCCTGTCGGTGTGCGGCTAACAGAACCCTGCCACACCACCGGGGGTACACCAGGCATGGCTAAGGTAACGGTCTTGGTAAAGCAATCCAAGACTGCATGATGAAAAGACAACCAGTCCATGCCCAGAATCACATCAAAGTCTACCATGGCCAATACAATAAAATCAACCTGAGTCTCAAACTCCTGAATAGTCACCAGACAAGATCTATATACCCGATCCACTACTAAGGAATCACCAACGGGGGTAGATACACGTAAGGGCATAGATAATAACTCAGAACACAAACCCAACCGTGGTGCATAATAAGTAGATACATAAGAAAACGTGGATCCAGGATCAAATAATGCAGAGGCTGGCTGATGGCATACGGAAATCGTACCTGTAATCACTGCATCCGAAGCCTCAGCCTCCGGTCTAGCCGGCACAGCATACAACTGACGCTGACTACTACTAGTCTGAGCACCAACCTGACTACCAGTCCGACCTCCCTGCGCTCTACCTCGAGATCCCTGGGGACCACCCCGACGACCCTGTACACTACCTCTACCTGCTGGCGGTATAGATCTGAGGGGCTGTGCTGTCTGAACTGAAGGCTCAATCGCCATGCGCTGAGGACACTCACGCGCGAAATGACCGACAACCCCATAAGTATAACATGCTCCTGGCTCCCTGCTCGGCCTAGAAGGTCCAGCTGAGCTAGTATGACCACCTCTAGTCGATGAACTGGACTGACCACGTCCTTGAGGCTGGATAACAGAACCACTATAGGTGGGCTGACCCCTATCAGATATTTGCAAAGCTGACTGTACGGGCCTACTGGGCTGACCCTGTCGCTGAAAAGACTGCTGCTGCTGCTGAGGGTACCTACCCTGAAACTGGAACCCACGACCTCTGAACTGCGAACCACTATTGCTCCCACTGAAACTACCCTGAACACGAGGTCTCTTATCGCTGCCCCCTTGGGCCTCGCGATCCATCTCCTCAATAGAGTATACATGCTCGATAATCTCTGCGAATGACTTCCCTGAAGTCACTAAACTCTGGGTAGCTCTGCGGAGTGGCAATCTCAGTCCCCTGACAAAACATCTAACTCTCTCATACTCATCAGGCAAAATAGAAGTAGCATGCCTAGCAAGATCATGAAACCTCGCCTCATACTCGGCGACAGATAACGAACCCTGAGTCAATCTGGAGAACTCATCTCTAAGTCGCTCCCGCATAGTACGGGGCATATACTTTCCCAAGAAAATCTCAGAGAACTGGGTCCAAGTAACCGGCGGAGATCCTGCTGGCCTGGAATCAAGATATCCCCTCCACCATCTCCTCGCTGCAGTATCAAACTGATATGCCACAAAATCAACACCACGAGACTGTACCAATCCCAAATTCCGCAATCTATCCTCGCAGCTGGACAAGAACTCATATGCATCCTCACCCGGAGTACCAGCAAATCTCGGTGGAGTCAACCTCAAGAAACGCCCCAACATCTTCTGCTCATCGACAGACATAGCAGGCTGATCTATAACTGGCTGTGGAGCTACCGGTGCTGGCGGAATCTCAACTCTGGGTGCTGCAGCTGCAGGCTGCGCCCCAACACCAACTCCCTGTACTGCTGGTTGGGCTACCTCGGCTGACGGACCTCCAACTATCCCCAACAACTGAAGTAATGTACCTCGAAGCAAAGAAGCATCTATAAATCCAGGTGAAGCCTGGGCTGCTCCCTGGCCCACCGGCTGCTGCGGAGGCGGAACATCTGGAGCTATAACGGGATCGGGTAACTGATCCCTAGCATGATCTCGGCCTGGGGCTGCTGCTCTGCCCTGCCCCCGACCTCTGGGTCGACCTCGGCCCCTAACAGGAGCCCTCGCTGTAGGCTCGGGGTCCTGACCCTCGGGTCTCGCACCTTGCGTCCTAACCATCTGCATAAAGAGTGAACAAAATGAAAATCAGAAACCAACATAGACTCAACGCACGGACATGAGGCAAGAAAATAAGAGACTCCCCTAAGAATGCTCCGTAGCCTCCCGAAGATAGGATACAGGCGTCCCCGCACCGATCCACAAGACTCTACTAGACATTGGCCCATGTACCGACACTACTTATACAACCTAGGCTCTGATACCAAGCTGTCACAACCCGATTTTTCGAGTCATGATGGCGCCTACCGTAACCCACCAATAGGCAAGCCAAACCCTAGCCCGGAGCGACAAACAACAGGCTAACGGGCGGAATCTCATAAAACAGAGAAGTAAGACAGAATCAGAATATGGATGTATACCAAGACTGAGAAGGAAGAGGACAGTATATAAAGTCAAGAACCCCTCCCAAGACCTGGTGAGGTCAGTACAGGAGCCACTACTAAACATACCCAAAATACAAGACAGAAACCAAATATGTATAACAAGTACAACAGTCTCGAGAGCAAAAGACTATACAATAGGAGATGGAGTAGGATCTGCCTCGGACGTCAGTAAGCCCACCCTGCTCCGGAACCAGTGCTGAGAAGAGTGTAACGTCAAAACTGTCGGCTAGTGCCAGGATCTGCATCGGGGAAAAAGATGCAGAAGTGCAGTATGAGTACCGGGGCAACGGGTACTCAGTAGGCATCATCGGCCGACTGAGCTCAATGTAATACAAATAAGCTAAAATGCGAGGGTACATGCTAAGTCCGGGTTATAAGTAATAAATACATAAATAATTGCTGAGGCGTACATATACGCTCAAGAGAAAAATAAATGCGATACTGAATAACGAGTAAATAAATGCATAAGTAACACACAAGTCAAACATAACCTATCTGGGCCCCCATAAACCCGATAGGCACACGAAAGAAAACAATAACCCGGCCTGGCCCCCATAAACCGGCGGGACACACAAGAATAATAAATGCATAGTCACCAGTGTCTCGAAGCTGTGTCAGTATCCAGTAACCACAATAACCAACAGGGGTGCACCGGGCTTGAACCGGCACCAATGGGTAATAACAAGAGGCCAGACGTCGGAGTCAAACCGGAAGCAGTGGGTAATAACAAGAGGCCACATATATATCATATCTGCCGGACTCGAACCGGAACTCATAATACTCCAGTATCATAATCACGGTACCCAGTACCAAAACTCTCCAATTATATCATAACCAGATGCCGGACTCGAACCGGAACTCATAATAATCAGTGGCCGGACTCGAACCAGAACTCATAGTGTATCACAATCCGGGGCCGGACTCGAATCGGAACACCCAATAGTCAATAACCAAAATCATCATACCTGAATCAGTAGCAGGACTCGAACCAGAACTTATCATAGCCAGTAACCAGAACCGAATCAAATGTCATATCATATCAAATAAACGGGGAACGCCCTAGTTCCAAGTCAATACTAGTTTATAGGTACAGAAGCTAACCGCACAACATGCTACAAGTCAATCTCGGGGTCCTTCTAGGTCAAATATCTACTATAAGCAATATGTATATACAAGTCTGGGTATATATTATAAGTCATGGAAAGGTAGGTCCGTATTCTAAATCAAACTAGCCGATCCCGGTCAAATACGGTGCTATCAGGGACTAAAAAGGCTAAAAAGGCCAACCGGGTATAATTGGGGTGACTCAATCCCGTCAGAACCCTAACAGGTCATAGAGTCTTAACTAAACCCAAAGATGTCAAAGTTCTGACAAGTCGACCAAAAGGGTAACGGCACTAACGGGTCCCGAAAACCAAGTCTAGTTATACCTGTCTAAGTCTGGGCTAAGTCTGCCTAAGCCTGGACTAAGGTCCAACAATAACGTTCCCCAACCAGAAATCAACACAACAATACTATCCGAACCCAAATAGGTCATCTGTGGTGTACCTCAAGGATAACGGGCCTGGAATATATCCGAATAGCCCTATCCGGCCTAGAAGGCCTAAATCACAGCAAAACACCACCACCAAGTTTATAACACCAGCCTACAACACTAGCACAATAGCATACATATATCACACATAAGACCAATCTAAGTGCAAAGGAAGGTAAACCTAGCCTACCTGGACGCCTGCCGCAAGCCTGCCAAGAAAACCAGCTAAATAGGAGCCTTTTCCTTTCGAGAGGCCTCAGACTGCTGCCAAGCTACCAAAATAATAAACTACATGTCAAAACATGACTATTGACACCTATATTGCATTAGTTCGGAAAAATGTTCGAACCGTCCCTGTGGGGCCCGCTTGCGGAATCTCAAAACTGAAACCATCACAGCGTCCCAAACAACTCCGTGACCAATAGTCACAACTAGCACCATTCAATTTGAGCTCAAAATGTAGCTCAAACATCAATATCAATCCCAAAATATACTATCGCAGACGAAAACTACCGTAAAAATAAGAAAACGTACCGTAGAAATGATGAGAGCGAGTCCACGGACTGGAATATATAAACCTCTAAGCTCAAATCTTAACAGAATAGCTCAAGATTGAGCTTAATTTGATAACAGATAGTAGAATTAGAAAGAAAACGTTAGGTTTGTTTTTTTAGGATGAAATGATGAGATATATATGTACATATACACTAATTTGTAAGTTAATTTGATAGGTGGCAGTATGCTAAGAGTGAACGTGGAGGTGGCGATGCCACCCAAAGTCTCATCTCATTATATATATATTCGGGTATTGCATAGACTCGTGGTAAAATAAATACAACTTTTTGAATATACCATAATTAATAGAAAATTGTTTCTAACAAAACCTCTATAAAATAAAAATATTATTTTAACATATTTAAATTCACTATCTCCGCTTTAACTATCAATAGGTTATAAAAATAGTATAGATATATCATAACTAAAGAATTTTATAAATTTCAAAAACATTTTCGAAAGGTCATTAACTATGTCATTTTACCACATTCAAATTTAATTTAATATTTTACAATGTGCTCGGTCTAGATAATATTCTCAAACGAACTGCCTGGGAACCGAACTGTCAGTCCCAGCAAGTCATAAATAACTTGGGGCAGTTATAGAAAAGCTCTAAATGCTGACAACACACGAAAACGAGGGAAATAATTGGGAAGGTCATTACATTTTTATATCATTTTCAAATAATTGTTCCAATTTGAGCGGCACCGATAGAATTTCGAGAATCAATCATTTTTTTATTATGCCCTTTAAATATTTAAAAATTAATTATTATAATTTATAGTATTTTTTTAACGTAAATTTTAAATACATATAAGTAATTTTGGAGAAGTCCGCAAATAGTAATAAGTGGGACTTTAAGGAGCTTAGTTGTCATTTTAGAAACTTGGCCCTAAGCTCCTCAAACATTCTCTTCTATAATAGAATAACATAGATGAAATTATAGGGTCGATTAAATTTTTTGTCTGACTTTTAAGTATTTTAAGTTATTAATTATGAGATTTATAGTACTTTTTACATAATTTTCAGATAATATATGATACTCTCTTTGTCCCAATTTATGTGGCACCGATGTAGTTCGGAGAGTCAATCAAATTTTTATATAGTTTTTAGATATTTAAGTTGCTAATTATTATGATTTATAATACTTTCTACATAATAATGTTGCTTTCTTTGCTCCAATTTATCGGACATGATAGAATTTGGAGAATTAACTAAATTTTTTATATTTTTTAAATATTTTAAGTTGCTAATTATTATGATTTATTGTACTTTTACGTCATTTTCAAATAATATATGTTACTTCCTCATCCCCATTTTATGTGGTATTAATAAAATTTGAAAAGTAATCAAATTTTTACATGTTTTTTAAAATATTTTGAATTGTTAAGTATTGTAATTTATAATACTTAATTATTAACAAAAAATGATTATTTTACATATTCTAAAAAAATATTATTTTCAAATTTCAATATTTTAAATAAATTTTATCCTAACTTAATTTATAATAGGCTTATTCTTTTTTCTTTTTGCAAAATTTACATGTCTTTTAATTGTAAAAATCCAAAAGGCAGCATATGGGACCTACAAATTGAAATGAAAGCAAGCAACACATGTCTAAAATGGTAAAAGGGGGGGGGAAAAAAAAAAGGGAGCCACGTAAGTCTTATGAATTTCCAAAAAATCCCTACCCCCAACCTATTATCCAGTTACCAACTACACATTTATACTTTACGGGGGTCCTATTACCCCCTGAACTTTTTAAAAAAAAAACTAATTTCACCCTAAAACATCACAAACAGTTATGTGTCTTGTGGTGAAACACACACACTTGACACGTGTATTTCAATATATATCTTTTTTTTAAAAAAAATTAAAAAATCCTCTTTCTTTTTCTTCCTTTCTTCCTCAACCATCTTTAGCATCTTTGATATACAACATCAACATACAATAAAGATTATTTTCCCTGGAAGAATGGAATCTATAATAATATGCCATTGTGATTTAGTCCTTATTTAATAATTTGTGGTTTTATATGCTTAGACTCTTAAGTTTGAACATGTTGAGTTGGCGTTTTAACAATGATTTATGTAATTTTAATTGGGTAAACTTCAAGTTTTGGGATTTAGTTTTGTGATGATAAAAAGAAAAATCCATCCTTCTCATCGAAAATTCTTCTTGAAAAGACCCACCTGATTAGAAGAAATTCAAAAGGTGAAATTTCAAATTCACTATTTGTTGGTTCATTGTGGTTCGAAATTTTCTTTTGCTAGAAAATGTGAAGAGTTCAAGAAGAAAGTTAACCTCCATTTTTAAGCTTCAAATCAGAAAATTGGTTGCAAATTAGATGATTGTTGTTGCGAAAAACGGTTCGTAGATGGTTAATTAAGCATAAATCGGTAGCTACAATTTGATTTGAAGTTCGTAGAGACAAAATTTAGAGGAATGCCATTGAAGAACTTTGAGAAAAGCTTGATAAAATAGGTATGGTGATATCAAAAAGGGGGAAAGAATAATAAAACATGGAAAAAATTGAATTAATTATATAATCTCCAATTGGAAACTGACACATGGACTATTTAATTTGATTTTAGACATTTTAAGTCTTTTTGTTCGATCCTCACGCGCCTACAAGAGGTGGATTCACCCTCTTAGACAGGTCAGCATATAAGGGTTCCTAAATTTCGAAAATAAAAAGTTCAGGGTGGTAATAGGACCCTCGTAAAGTATATGTGTGTAGTTGGTAATTGAGTAATAGGTTGGGGGGCTTTTGGCCATTTTATCTAAATAAAATAATAATTTGTATAATATCAGAAATTTTACAAAAGTAGAAGGGTGAATCGGTTAGTTAAGTGGCTGACCCTAAGCTCCTCTATTCCCTTTTCTATTGTAGAGTAAAGTAAAATATCATTTTGAATGATTAAAAATATATAAAAATTAATTACAATTTAATGAAATATATCTAAAATAAAATACATATATTTATTGATATCAGTGCAGGGAACGTGCGCTGCACGTTTGTCCCCTATTATTATATAAAATTTGTACAAATCTAATATCATGTTGAAAATTATTTGTGAATATGATAAACCTTATATTAATTAATGTGTTTATATATAGAGCTTACATGGTAAGATATTCAATCTACATGTCTTTCTTATGATGCATAATAATTTATTTATTTTTTTGGTAATAAATCAATTTTATTAATCACCAAATAGGAATGTTGGGCCCCAGGGGCTGATCTAGGTGGGAGGGTGAGGGTGCCACGACACTCGGTCACTCGGCTAAAATTTTTGTTTACACCAAGATTTTTTTAATTAGTGATATTATATATTAAAGTTGGCACCCACAGCAGCATGCCAATCGTTGGTCTACGGTGCGGGTGCCAGGGTTGGCATGCGTGTTCGAATCCCTGTGAGGGTACTTTTTTTTTTAATTATTCACAAACACACACTAATAGACATTTATTCTTGTTTCCTTTTCTTCTTTTCCTCTAGTCAACCCTCTTTCCAATGCATATTTATTAAAATTTATCTCTTTGTTTTATTTTTCTTTCAAAATCTCTAAATATTTACTTGAAAGTGATTTTAATCTTTTGAACAAAACCAACGGAGGTAAAAGCACGTATATGCGGGTAAACTACATAAATAGTCCACATAGTGGATGACTTTGCTTTTTTGTCCCCCATAACAAAAGTCCTATAAAATTAGTTTTCCTTCTTTTTTATGTATAGAACAAATACATATTTGCCTCTCTATATATCAAATATTTTCAAACAACTCTTCATGCTTATTTATCTTTCAACTTCAATTTTTTTTCTCTGTTTTATTGTACTTTGATTTTTTATTTTATTTTTCTCTTTTTTAAAAAAAAAAATCTCAACTTTTACCTTTTTCCTTTGTTCATTTTCTCCTTTCAACTTCTATTTTTTTTTTCTTTTTAATTTTTCTTTGGTTTTTATTTTTTATTTTCTTCTTTTTTCTCACTTTTTTTCTTAACCTTTATTTTTCTTTAATTTTTTATTTTGACTTTTTTCTTTATATTTTTATTTTTTCTCAACCTTTCTTTTTTTTTTCTTTTCTTCTCTCAACTTCTATTTTTTTTTATTTTTCTCTTTTTTATTTTCTTTTATTTTTTTAATTTTATCAACCTTTATTTTTCTTTTATTTTTAATTTTTTCGTAACCTTTATTTATTTATTTTCTTTTCTTTTCTTCGATTCCTTCCAAACAACAAGCCACCCCCCCATAGGCAAGAATTGACACTATCACATTGTGTCTTGATTTACGAGATATTCTATTACTCTTGCCTTAGAGGCAAGACTTAACCTAAGGACAATCAAACAACAAGTTACGTCTCATGGGCAAGAGTTGACACTACCACATTATATTTTGGCTTATGAAATGCTCTATAACTCTTACCTTAGAGGCAAGACTTAGCCCAAGGACTTTTAAACAACAAGTTATGCCCCATAAGCAAGAGTTGGCACTACCATATTGTGTCTTGATTTATGAGATTCTCTATAACTCTTGCCTTAGAGGCAAGACTTAGACCATGGGCTTTCAAACAACAAGTTACGCCCCATGGGCAATAGTTGATACTACTATATTGTGTTTTTATTTATGAGATGTTCTATAACTCTTGCCTTAGAGGCAAGACTTAGCCCAAGGACTTTCAAACAACAAGTTATACCCCATGGGGAAGTGTCAGTCTTGCCTCAAGGACTTTCAAACAACAAGTTATACCCCATGGAGAAGAGTTGACACTACCACATTAAGTCTTGATTTATAAGATGCTCTATAATTTGGTTTTAGAGGCAAGACTTAGCCCAAGGACTTTCAAACAATAAGTTATGCCCCATGGGCAAGAGTTGACACTACCATGTTGTGTCTTGCTTTATGAGATGCTCTATAACTCTTGCCTTAGAGGCAAGACTTAGCCTAAGGACTTTCAAACAGCAAGTTACGCCCCATGGACAAGAGTTGACACTACCACATTATGCTTTGACCTATGAAATGCTCTATAACTTTTGCCTTACAGGCAATACTTAGCCCAATGACTTTCAAACAACAAGTTATGTCCCATTGGCAACAGTTGGCATTATCACATTGTGTCTTAATTTATGAGATGTTCTATAACTCTTGCCTTAAAGGCAAGACTTAGGCCAAGGGCTTTCAAACAACAAGTTACGGCCCATGGGCAAGAGTTGACACTACCATATTATGTTTTTATTTATGAGATGTTCTATAGCTCTTGCCTTAGAGGCAAGACTTAGTCCAAGGACTTTCAAACAACAAGTTACGTCCCATGGGAAAGAGTTGAAACTACCACATTGTGTCTTGATTTTTGAGATGTTCTATAACTCTTCCCTTAGAGGCAAAATTTAGCTTAAAAACTTTCAAAAAACAAGTTATACGCCCCCATGGACAAAAGTTAGCATTACCACATTGTGTCTTTGATTTATGAGATACTCTATAACTCTTGCCCTAGAGGCAAGACTTAGTTCAAGAATTTACAAACAACAAGTTAATGTTCTATAACTCTTTCCTCAGAGGCAAGACTTATCTCATAGGACTTCCAAACGGCAAGTCATGCCCTTAAGTTTATTTGATGTCAAAGAAAGAAGATCCTTTTTGTGGATTATCCAACTTTCTGTTCATTAGCAAAATATAATAGAAGTTGAGAAAAAAGAAAAAAGAGAAGCAAAAAAAATAAAAATTGAGAAAAAAGAAAAAATAAAGGTTAAGAAAAATAAGAAAATAAAAAATAAAAGTTGAGAAAAAAAATGAGAAGAAAAAATAAAATAGAAATAAAGTTTGAGAAAAATAAAAAATAATGAAAAGAAAAAAACAAAAAATAAAAAAATAAAGGTTGAGACAATTAATTAAAAAAAGAGAAATGAAAAACAAATAATATTTGAGAAATAAAAGAAAAAAAGAATAATAAAAATAAAAAAAAAAGGTTGAGACAAATGAATTAAAACAAGAAAAAAAAAAGATAAGAGAAAAGAAAAAATAAAAATCAAATAACAGTAAAAAACAGAAAAAAAAAAAAGAAGTTAAGAGACAAATGAGCATGAAAAGAGTAAAAACATTTGAGGTGTAGAGTGGCAAAAATGTACTTGTTGTATGCATAAAAATAAAGGAAGACTAGTCTTTAAAGACTTTTCTTATGGGGGACAAAAATACAAAGTCACCCACTATGGGGGACATTCCATGTAATTTCCTGCATATATGCTAGTTCATTGAGTCTTTTTTTCTCTCTGTTAACAATTCTTATTTTTATTCTAAAATTTAATTTTTTTTTCATTGTGTTTGTATAGATACTTTGTAAATTTTCTTAATAAAAGCATTTCGCTTTACTTATATCATTGATAAGAGGGTAAATATCCTTTATAGAAGCTACTTTGTCTTTTGTTTTTTATAGAACTCGTCATAAGTTACAATTTGCATTGCTAGTAATTATCATGATATAAGTACATTATATTTGAATCGAAGAGGTCTAACTGTATATTCAAACTTTTAGATTCTTGTTCATTTTTACTCAATATATAGTATTTTACTAAAGAATTAGATTGAGACATATATAATTTATTTTGGTTTGACGATTGTGTATTAATTATGAATAAAAAATATTGTAAATCAAAACGAATTAGTCCAAAACGATTAAACTAACTGAATGTGCATCTTAAGTTCGATTTCCATCACTAGTGATAAGTTTATATTAAAGACGGTGGCACCAGTGACGGATTCAGGATTTTCACTAAGGGATTCAAAAAATTAAAATGTAGTGGTTCAGATTTGAGCTTAGGAGTTCAAGGTAAATCCTGAACCCCTAAACCACTAAGCCAAACTTTAACCTTGTGTTTAGGTGTTTCGAATTCTAATATATATACTAAAAAAAAAAAAAAAAAACCTTAGACATACAATATAATTTTTTGTTGAGGAGGTTCGGGTGAACATACCTTGCTCCCTTCTAGATCCTCCCCTGGGTGGCACCCTCAAACTTCAAATCCTAGATCCGCCTCCGTTGGGCCCCACAGCATAGCCACATCTCAGCTTGCTGTTCTGTTTATATGATCACTCATACATGAAAGACTAAATTACTATTGGCAGACTAAGTAGAATAAGGTTAGAAGCGCAGCTGCGGGGACTCAGTTTGAAGTTTCATTGAAGCTCTGGTATTGCATATACACGCTACTTCCCTGGCAAGACTATCTGTGGTTCTCTCTGTAAGTTTTAATAGTATATAATAGTTATTTGTTATTGAAATATTAAAATGGATGATAATCCGCGTGAAAGATCGACATAAGATTTTCTTATCTCAGCTTAAACATTACCTTATTAATTAAGTTGAATCATCATAGTTACAAAGATACATATATACATCCTGTAATGAGTAAAATATATATCGTGTGAATATATTATTGGAGACTCTGTGTTGCGATGTTAAATATCAAAACAGATTAAAAAAAAATAACAAATCATAAGTTGGGATAAGAAAATCTTGTAAACTTGGTGCTACTTTATTGACATATATAGTACTTTAATATAAAGACAAATGCATAATAAAACATATACAAATATATACATAAAATTAACTATTATGCAAGAAAAATAAAAACTATACATAAGGAATCTCATCATGGTCAATTCAAATGGTGGTAAAGTCATATAAATTTTGCTTCGACTCAAATACATGAATATTCAAAAAAGAATAAGTTTTTTGTTTTTTTTTTAAAAAAGAAGATGATTGTATAGTAATTATTGCAAATAATAAGAACAAAATCTAACATCACGTATGAAAAATATAAGTATAGCAACTGAAACTAAAAATATGAAAATATAAGCTACCGATTGTTATGATTTATTTAGTACCTGAAATTGAAAATAATTGAGAAGAAGAAATGAGTTAAAGAAGAACAAATTGTGAAGATTATACTGTAAAAAAAATTATTGTAACACATAAGCACAAATAAAAATCTGCAATAAGAACAATAAAATTGTGGAAAAAGAAACAAATGAGAAAAATGAAACAGTAAAACCAAGAATTGATTCGCAACTGTGAATCCAAATACATAACATAGAAGAACATATATGGTGAGAAATACTGACCACTCAGATTAAAGTGTAAGTACTAACTATGAATTTATGGTGATCAATTGCATAATTCCTAACAACGATCTATAACATAAAATAAAAATGGACATATTATATTTTCCTCCAAATTTACGCTACTCATGAAAGAAAAATAGAAAATACTGATTTGAAGTACAACAGAATAGAACAGTGGAAATCTTTCCATTTGAGTTTCATAGACTACCCTTTTATAGAGTACTAAAAATGTGACAAGGCTATGGAAAAAATTAATGTTATCTTGGAAGATGAAAGAAAGAGACAATTAAGGGTAGAATAATGTTGCGACCCAGCTATACACGCAAGTGTACGTGATCGTTCAAGTAATATAGTGGCTCCTTTAGAAGAGCCGGATATCGAACCCAAGGGACTTTCGTCACCAGAATTCATTTTTAGACGTCAAACAATAATTAAAAACTAGTGTTGCGAAAATGGAAAGGGGTTTGTTCTTAAAAATTTGATGTTTGCGAACTATTAGCTATTATCTTCGCAACCGTAACTTCAGTTTTCGCAAATATGGTGTAAAAGTCAATAAAAAGTGAATTCTCAGGGTAAAGGCACTTTGAACGTCATCTCTTGAGCTTTCTTGCTACTGGTTTAAGCAAATTGAGTCGTTTATCTTGGTTATTGACCACGAGGTTAATTTTGCAATTATATTCGTCTCCAAACTATAATCGTCTATTAGAAATTGGGAACCTAACTACATCGTTGAGAGGGGATAGATTTAACCAATTCTAACACATTTAAGCTATCTTCTCGTAATTGGACAAGCGTGGCTAATTAGGTACCTCTCAGTCCTAATTGCGTATCAATCTCTTGGAATCACTTCCGCGAGTAAAGATCACACTCCTTGTACTCCCCGTTCTATCTCTTAGTTTCTCTCTCGAGTTTACCACAAGACAAGAAATATATTTCAATGGTGATCACGCATCAAAATAGTCAAATTAAGAATACAAGAATAACCAATGCACGATAAACTTCAGCAAAAACCAATAATATTAACCCCAAGAGATTCATGTTCTCGGCCTTTACCCCAAGAAATAGGGAATTTAGCCACTCATAGTGTCAATTAACATTATAAGTTGATCAAATACCATAAAAAGAATAAAAATTGAAAAGAATAGGAATAAAACCTAATTGAGATGCCCCAAAACGCCCAAAATATTCTAAGGATGATGGAATAATCATACAATAACCAAAAAGCCTTATTTATAGACACAAATTCGAGGCAAAATCGGCCAAAAAGGCAGATTTTGCCTCAGCAAAAGGGTGCTTCCAGGCAGTGTGGCACGCCCCTTGGCGCGCCAGGCCCTTAATTTTTGATTTTTTGCTTTCGTCGACTTCTCTTCGCGGATTTGGTTGGATTCTTCAAGTTCAACTCTTTGGCTTGCCTCTTATCTTCAAAATCCTTCGCTCGTAGCTCCTCCAAGACTCGCTTTCCAAGCCAAAAACGCTCCAAATAGTCGCCAATTTCACCTACAAGAGTCTAATCATATTTGTTAGCACAATATCACATATTCCATCAAAACCATACAAAACACATACATATTGCTCTCAAAACTAAGGTAATCATGGGTTAAAGTTGGTCATAAGGCATATAAATACACCTTAGATCAAATAATTACACTAATAAGTAATGACTAAGACGATAAATAATTTAGAGAGACAACGTGGATATGATGATTTGATAAAAAGTTCTTTCTATTCAATTTTTGAAGGGTAATTAGTATATAGGCATATATGTTAGGACCGAAATAATCAGGTGTCATGCGTAAGCTAGCAAAGAAAACCTCGAAAGACGCCACATAAGAAGAAATGTGAGAAATACACCAAAAGAGACACAATAATTTAACGTGGTTCGGTCAATCGACCTACGTCCACAAAAGGAGATGAGTAATCCACTATATAAACGAGAATACAAAATATCAAGAGAGACAACCTTACACAATTCACTCAGAATAAAAAGAGGTCCACACAAGTGACACCGCAACACTTGTGTCTCACAAAGTCTCCCCCCAAACAATACTCTCAAACCCTAGGACTACATTGTGGATGCTACTATGTCAGAAGAAAGGAACCTCTATTTATAGAGTCAATAACATTTTCCTACAAGAACAAGGATTAGCCAAATATGGAGAATTCATGTTTTCCTTTTCCTAAAAGGAAAACCCAATTATGGTAAGAAAATCAGGGCAAATACCAATAATTCTCCCCCTTGGCCTGAATTTCTGTCAAAATAAATTTGCTCCACCTTCTTCACGTAGTCTTCAACAAGTTCAATCTCCATCTCCAAAATCTCCTCCATTAAATCTTTGTCTCTACATAGAGTAACACTCTAATAAAATTTCTCAAACCAAAATCTTCATTATCGTCAAATAGGTTGCGGCTAGAACTAAACACGCCAAGATGAACACCCGTTTTAACCTCGCTTTGATACCACTTGTTAGGACCGAAATAATCAGGTGTCATGTGTAAGCTAGCAAAGCAAACCACGAAAGACGCCACATAAGAAGAAATGTGAGAAATACACCAAAAGAGACACAATAATTTAACGTGGTTCGGTCAATCGACCTACGTCCACGAAAGGAGATGAGCAATCCACTCTATAAACGAGAGTACAAAATATCAAGAGAGACAACCTCACACAATTTACTCAGAATAAAAAGAGGTCCACACAAGTGACACCGCAACACTTGTGTCTCACAAAGTCTCCCCCCAAACAATACTCTCAAAGCCCTTATGACTACATTGTGGATGCTACCAAGTTAGAAGAAAGGAACCTCTATTTATAGAGTCAATAACATTTTCCTACAAGAACAAGGATTATCCAAATATGGAGAATTCATGTTTTCCTTTTCCTAAATGGAAAACCAACAATATAATGGTAAGACAAAAGGATGTTGTAAAATTAAATCCTTTTGACCACAAAAATTTGACCCAAATTTGGCCACAAATTTGACCACAATAGTAAAAAAGACTTATTCACACTATAAACTAGTTATTTTTTAGACACTTTTGCCCCTTTCATCCTAAATTTAAAATTCAAACATTACTTCATTTATTATCATTTCCCAATACATTGATAACTATCCCAATACATGGGAATGGACAAATTACCATGCTTTGTAACTAGAGTTTTAGGTAGCGTTTGACCATAGATTCCCAAATATTTTTGACAAGTTATATTTGGGTGAAGATTTGGGTGAAATTTCACCATGTGTTTGGCCATAGTATTTGGGAAACATATTTCACTTTTTAAAAAAAATATGATCTATACCCATAAGTTTTAAAAACTATTAAAACTAACTATAAGTTTGTATTATCAAAAATAAGAAATATGCCTAACACTTTCTTAGAAGTTGAGAAATAGAAGAAAACCAAGTATACTAAAATTTCATTTGTATAAGTTGTATTGTTATGTACATGCACACGTTTGCTGAGAAAATATATTTCTAGATTATATCTATGCAAAGCAGTCACGATACTAATACAATATTCACCTATATATACATAGCAAGATAGAAACATCGACATAACAAGATTCATGACTTCCGCAACAAGTCAGTTGGATCTTCGTTGCAGCAAATAACAAGTAGTGAAGCACGACTATTGTTTCTTTCATCTGAAATTGATAACTTATCAATAAATAGTGGGTGTTTTTATAAAAGATCAAAAATTAGTGTAAAATTTGAACTTTTAAAAGTTCTCAAAAAATGAAATTTGGCCCAAATACTAGTTTTTTTCTAGTATTTGGGAATTTGAGTTATTTGTTAATTTTTTTGTCAAATAATGACAAATTAAATGGCCAAACACTATTTGCCAAATATTTTTCTAAATTCTACTTGGAAAATTTATGGCCAAACGGGTCTTATATAGTGGAGGCCTATTTTTCTCACAACATCATTCCTAGAGGATGATCGTGACATGGGTGCTCTTTAGGAGTTTTGTTGCTTGTTTGTGTTGGTTATGGTGACATTCACATTACATATCAAAAATTAAAAGGTTTCCAATAAACATGATGATTATTAAAGACTTACTCCATTCGTCTCAAAATAGTTGATATGTTTCTTTTTTATAAAATCAAACAATATAAATTTTGACCAACATTTTAAGATATTTTTTTAATCATATTGAAAAAAGAAAAGTTGCAACTTATAGTACTTCTCATAAAATTTTTAAATATCTAAATTTTAATTTTAAAATATTGAATTAATCTAATCTAATTTAACTTTGAAAATTAGTCAAATTGACTCTCAAAAAATGAATGCCAACTATTTTGAGATTGAGGGAGTACATACATAACAAATTGATTAAATTACTTGAAAAGAATGACCGAACTTATATTATTAGGGAGGAGATATAGAAATAGTCTAGTATAAAAATAAGAACATAAAATTAATTAATTATATTCTCATTTGGCCAAAATCAGTGTGGCCAAAGTAAAATTTAAATTTAAATTTATATTTATGTATTATATTTACTTAATTGTGTTTTTTTTATCAGATAGATAATTTTTAATTTTTTTAATCTTTAATTTGAAATTTTATAATAATGATATTGACATTATCACATTGTTTCGCCTCTTCTATTCTATAAAGATAAATAGGCAGATATAGATATAACTAATAAAATTTATCAATATTTAAATAATTCTTAGTTTGTTTTTGCTGAAATATAATTCTTAGTTTAGTATTACATGAAATAAGCCATTATTGAAATTTTCAACACAAAAAATTAATCATTTTTGTTATGATTTCAGTAATGCTATTTTATTTATAATATAATATTTCTCATGATAATTCAAATGGTTTTCTTTTTCATTTCAAATATTTTCTATCTATCTTTATAAGTAGGGCAGAAAAAATTCAATATGATATTTTTAAAAATTTCATAAAAAATTTCTTAGTTGAACTATATCAAAATTCCTAATATTTAAAACTTCACTATAATTAAAATTTTACCGTATGTTAATATTGCACTTAAATTATATATAAATGATAAGAAAATTACATAAAGGAAAGAATAAAAAAATATTTAAGAGTTTTAACACTAAAATTTTGCATATTTGAATAAATTTTTAAATATAATTTGAAAATATTTTAACAACGACAGTAAAAACTTAAAACACTTTAGACATGATAGACATTGACATGTTATAAGAATCATAAAAATTATATAGTTCATAAGTGCCGACTCTAGTTAATAACAACCCAAGAGAGTCACACATTAATGTTGTAGTGTTGCGTCACTATGTTATGCCGATTTGATAACTTGGGAACCATTACTTATATTTGTTACTAATATATATGACCTCTAATTAAGTAATTTTATTAATTGATAAAATACATATTTAAATAGGTTTTTTAAAAATATAATTTGAAACTATTTTAATAACGATAGTAAAAACTCAAAACTCTTTAGACATGGTAGACATCGGCACATTATATTTTTAAAAAATAAAATGAATGTTTAAATAATTAAGTGATGACCCTAGTTAACAACAACCTAAGAGAGTATCATGTAGTAATGTTGTCGTCTTGCGCCCCTATATTAAGCCGATGTGATAATTTACAAATTATTACTTAAATTTGTTATTAATATGACCTCTAATTAAGTAATTTTATTATTTATTATGTATAAATAAATTTAAATTATATATTTAAATATGTTTTTAAATATAATTTAAAATATTTGAACAAAGACAATGAAAACTCGAAGCACTTTAGATATGATATATATCAACACATTATAAAAATCGTATAATTTATAAGTGTCGACCCTAATTAATTACACTGAATATTTCTATATTATGACTCCCTCTAATGTGGCTTCTAAATATAATGTGGCTTCCCTCTAATGCAGGGTAGGAGTAATGTCCTTCTCCAATATGGTTATTAACTTAAAGAATAAATTCTTTTGGCCACAATGGCCCAAGTTTTATAATAATATTTTTCACAATATAAATTGGTTTCTTTTTTGACATATATTAATTATTATGTTTTAAAAAAACTACATAATTTGAACAATTTTTTAGATGTAATTTGAAAATATTTTAATAACGAAAGTTAAAACTCTAAACACTTTAAACATGGTAGACATTGATATATTATAGAAATCATAAAAATTATATAGTTCATAAGTATCGACCCTAGTTAACATCAAACTAAGAAAGTCACGTATTAATATTGTAGTCTTCCGCCCCTATATATGTTACGCCAGTTTAATAATTAGTGAATCATTACTTATATTTGAGCATATTTTATTAGTTAAGTTCTAAATATAATATTTTAAATATAATTTAAAAATATTTTGACAACAACAGTCAAAACTTAAACACTTTAGACGTGGTGGACATCGACAAGCCATAAAACTCATATTGTTCATTAGTGTTGACTCTAGTTAACAACAACCTAAGAGAGTTACACGTTAATATTGTAGTACTCTTGCGCCCATATGTTACTTGGATTTGATAACTTGGAATCATTACTTATATTTGTTATTATTGTGAACTCTAATTAAATAATTTTATAAATTATTATGTTTAAATAAATTTAAAATACATATTTTAAAAAATATTTAAACATAATTTGAAAATATTACAATAACAATAGTAAAACTCCAAATACTTTAGACATGGTAGACATTGACACTTTATATAAATCATAAAAATCATACAATTCATAAGTGTCGATCCTATTTTATGCAACCGAAGAGAGTCACATATTAATGTTGAAGTTTTACATATTTATTAATCATCATATTTTAAAAATAAATTAAATATTTAAATAATTATGTGATGACCCTAGTTAACAACAATCTAAGAGAATACCCACGCATTAATGTTGTAGTCTTGTGCCCCTATGTTAAGTCGATTTGATAATTTATGAATCATTAGTTAAATTTGTTATTAATGTGACCTCTAATTAAGTAATTTTATTATTTACTATGTTTAAATAAATTTTAAAAATTACATATGTAAATATTTTTATATATATATATATATATATATATATATATATATATATATATATAATTTAAAAATATTTCAATAAAGACAGTCAAAGCTCAAAACACTTTAGAAATTATAGATATCAACACATCATAAAATTCATATAATTTATAAGTGTCGACCCTAATTAATTACACTAAACACGTATATCTTCTATATTATGAAAATCCAACAGTTACATCCCCCAATAACACTATTCCTATTTTTTCTAAAAATATTTAAACCTTGAATATAATGAAAATCCTACATAAATGAAACTTCATTTCATTAATTATATATAAAATAATTTTAAAGGGAAAAATAAATGAAAACTAAAATAAAAAAGAGATTATATATAATAAAATATTATAGTTAAATAAAATTACAAATAATTTAAGTATTTAAAGCCATAGAAGTTATTACTAATAGCGGGCATTTCTTATTAAATAATTTGTATCATATCCTATTTCCGAAAAATATTTATTCTTTTTTTAATCAAATGCAATTTTTTTTTTTACCTTTTTTTTAAAATTTCATAAGAATAACTTCACAAAATCACTTTATTTATGTTTATGGTTATAATTTATCTATTAATAATAATATTTTAATATATTTAATTATAGATACACTTCATAGGATGTGTAAGTGTAAAATTATCAAAGTACATAAGTGTAAGTGTTTGACTTTAAAATTTAGAAACTATATTCATATTATAGAGTGTTCAATATTAATCATTTATATATAGAGAATTTGGAATTAAATATCATGAACGGTTTTATATATATATAACAGAAAACAATGATTTTAAGTTGACCATATTTGTAAATTAAAAATCATATTTAACATTTAACAACATGTTTATTAAAAAAAATCCATTTATAGATAGAAAATTTGAAATTTAAAATTATATTTTAATGAATGGTCATTTACATTTATTACCATTTCCCAATGTTGCAATTGACTTTTAAGTTCAGGGAAGAATAAAGACTTTAATTTCCTTTGATTAAAAAAGGAAAAAAAAATTAGTTTTATTTGAAAGCGAAAGTCATTACCATCTTTTTATAATTGTGGCCAAATTTGGGCCAAATTTTTGTGTAATGATCCTCCCGGGCATTTTTCTCATTTTTGTACGTTCTCGGCGTTTAGAGTTTTACTATAACTGCCCCAAGTTATTTATGACTTGCTGGGACTGACAGTTCGATTTTCGGACAGTTCGTTTGAGAATATTATTTATACCGAGCACGTTGTGAAATATTTATATTAAATTAGAATTTAGTAAAAGGATATAGTTAATTACCTTTCGAAAATGTTTGCGATGTTTACCGTTGGAGAGGTTATCTTGATTCCAGGCCAGCTGGATCTCCACCCGTTACTTAGGCACAATTCTACGAGGTGTTCTTGTGAAGTACATGCCCAGCAGCATGCGTGAGTGTCTTTGAGATGAGTTTTCTGGGTTGAGATAGGGTTCAATGTCAGTAGCCGAGTATGAGGCAAGATTCCATGGTTTGGCCAGACATGCTACTACAATCTTGCCTAATGAGTATGAGAGGATTAGATGTTTTGTCAGAGGTTTGAGGTTGCCACTCCGCAGAACCACACAAAGTTTAGTGACTTCAGGAAAGTATGACTCCATATCGTATGACTCTTGCCAAGTTGAGAAAGTTAAGTAGCCAGCTTCAGGACCTTTTAGAGAAGAGTTTTATTAGACCGAGTGTGTCGCCGTGGGGTGCTCTAGTTCTGTTCGTAAAGAAAAAAGACGGGTCTATGTGGATGTGTATTAATTACAGGCAGCTGAATAGAGTAACGATGAAGAATAAGTATCCTATGCCTTGTATCGATGATTTATCTGATCAGCTTCAGGGTGCAGCAGTATTTTCTAAAATAGATTTAAGGTCTGGTTACCACTAGTTGAGAGTTAGGGTTATGGACATCCCGAAGATAGCCTTCAGAACTCGTTATGGCCACTATGAGTTCCTGGTGATGTCTTTTGGGTTGACTAATGCCCCTATAGCCTTTATGGATTTGATAAATCATGTATTTAGGCCGTACTTGGACTCCTTTGTGATTGTGTTTATTGACGACATCTTGGTTTATTCAAGGAGTAGAGAGGACCACAAGCAACATTTGAGGATTGTACTCCACACTTTGAGAGATTATCAGCTTTACGCCAAATTCTCAAAGTGTGAGTTCTGGCTTAAGTTTATGGCTTTCTTGGGGCATGTTGTGTCCATACATGGTATCATGGAAGACCCAACGAATATTGAGGCTATTTGAGGTTGGGCTAGGCCCACATCACCTACTGAGGTTCTCAGTTAATTTGGGTTGGCAGGTTATTAGAGACGATTTGTTGAGGGTTTCTCATCTATTGCATTGCTTATGACCAGATTGAACAGGAAGGAGGCCCCATTTCAGTGGTCTGAGGAGTGTGAGGCGAGCTTTCTAAAGTTCAAGGATCGACTTACTTCTGCTCCTGTGTTGACTCTTCCAATTAAGGGTGAGGGTTTCACTGTCTATTGTGATGCGTCTGGTATTGGTTTGGGGTGTGCACTGATGCAGCGGGGTCATGTTATTGCATACACGTCAAGGCAGCTGAAGGTGCACGAACGTAATTACCCTACTCATGATTTGGAGTTAGCTGCGGTAGTATTTGCGCTGAGGATTTGGAGGCATTACCTATATAGGGTTCATTGTGAGATCTATATGGATCACCATAGTCTTCAGCATATTATGACTTAGAGGGATCTTAATTAGAGGCAGCGCCGATGGATTGAATTGCTGAAGGACTTTGATATCTCTATTCTCTATCATCCAGGCAAGGCGAATGCAGTAGCGAACGCCTTGAGCCAGAAGGCAGAGAGTATGGGTAGCTTGGCCTTCATTCTAGTCTCTTAGTGGCCGTTGGCTTTGGACATTCAGTCCTTAGCTAACTCGATAGTGTGATTGGATATTTCGAACCCCGAAAAGATTATTGCTTGCATTGGGGAGAGGTCTACTTTATTAGAGAAGATTTAGAGTCACCAGTTTGAGGATAGTAGTCTTCGTAGCATTCAAGATCAGGTATGTAGAGGTGAGTCTAGGAGGGCTACCTTGGATTCTGATGGTATTCTGAGGTTTAACGACCGTATTTGTGTTTTGAGGGTTGGGGATTTGATTCAGTTGATTCTGCATGAGGTGCACAGCTCCAGGTATTCTATTCACCCAGGGATAGCTAAGATGTATAAAGATCTGAGACAACAATATTGGTGGGGTGTATGCAAAGAGATATAGCAGGGTTTATAGCTCGATGCCTTTGTTGTCAGCAGGTAAAGGCCGAGCACCACAAACCTGGTGGATTTCTTCAGCAGTTGCCTATTCCCGAGTGGAAATAGGGATGGGTCACTATGGATTTTATTGGTGGATTGCCTCGCACTTCCCATTGTTTTGATAGTATTTGGGTCGTCATGGAGCGGTTGACTAAGTCTGGATATTTTATCCCTGTTCGAGTCTCTAACAATGCCGAGCGGTTGTCCCGTGTTTATATTCAGGAGGTAGTTCACCTACATGGGGTACCAGTGTCTATTATTTCATACCGAGGGTCTCAGTTCACCTCCAGTTTCTGTCAGACTTTCCAGGAGGAGTTAGATACTCAGGTGTACCTTAGCACTGCATTTTATCCCCAGATCGATGGGCAGTCAGAGCGGACTGTTCAGGTATTGGAGGATATGCTCCTCTCCTGTGTATTGGACTTTGAGGGTCAGTGGAACCAGTTCTTGCCATTAACAGAGTTCACATATAATAATAGCTTTCACTCCAATATTCAGATGGCCCCGTTAGAGGCTTTGTATGGTAGACGGTGTCGGTCTCCTGTTGGTTGGTTCGAGACTTCAGAGGTTTGTCCTCGTTGCACAGATTTGCTCCCAGGGTCTTTAGATCGAGTTCAGGTGATTTAGGACAGGCTACAGATAGCTCAGAGTAGACAGAGAAATTATGCTGACCGTAGACGCCCCCCATTTAGATTCAGATTTGGTGATAGGATTTTCTCTCCTATGAAGGGCGTAATACGGTTTGGGAGGAGGAGAAAGCTTAGCCCTAGGTATATTGGATCCTTTAAGGTTTTGCAGATAATTGGGGAGGTAGCATATGTGTTGGCTTTACCTCCAGCCTTTTCAGCTATTCACCCAGTATTTCATGTTTCTATGCTGTGATAGTACATACAGGATGAGTCGCATGTGCTTCAGTAGGACTCGGTTCAATTAGACGAGAAGTTAGCATTTGTGGAGGAGCCTGTGTCTATTTTGGCCAGATATGTCAGACGGTTGTACTCCCGGGACATTCCAGTGGTTAAGGTTCAGTGGTGTGATCGTCCGATTGAGGAGGCTACCTAGGAGCTTGAGCATGATATACGAGTCAAGTATCCCTACTTGTTCACGTCTTCAGGTATGCGCTTACTCTTGACTTTTGCTGATGAATTCCTTTTAGTTGTGTATGTTGTAATGACCCTCTTGGTCATTTTCCTCGTTTTTGTGCGTTCTCGGCGTTTAGAGCTTTACTATAATTTTCCCAAGTTATTTATGACTTGCTAGGACTGACAGTTCGATTTTTGGGCAATTCATTTGAGAATATTATTTATACCGAGCACATTGTGAAATATTTAAATTAAATTAGAATTTAGTAAAAGGATATAGTTAATTACCTTTCAAAAATGTTTGCGATATTTATAAAACTCTTTAGTTATGACATATCTATACTACTTTAAAATAAAATTATTATTTTATAGAGGTTTTATTCGAAATAATTTTTTTATAAATGATGGTATATTCAAGAAGTTATATTTATTTTACCACGAACCTATGCAATACCCGAATATATATATATAACAGGATAAGAGATTAATGTAATAAGTTCCACCTCTACTTCTACGTGGAAGGGGAGGAAAGAGTACAACAAGGTTTAATAGGGTGTGGTGGCAGCCACATGTCACTTACCCCTTAAAAAGATTTGGTCTATAAATAGCATACCTTAATGGAAAAAGCTATGTGTAGACATATACATATATTTGTGTGTTGTACGCTCCTATACATACAAGTAGCATAACGACTCCTTTTGCCCACTTATTCCCTTCACCAAATTATTCAAGCTCGAATTCTAGTGGGGAAATTTTTGTGGATGTGTAATCATCATTATTTCGGTGAGTTTCGTCGTTTTACATTATATTTGTTTTAGATATTGTTGGTGGTTTTGTTGTTGGTGCTGATTTAAAGCTAAGTTTGAGCTTGGTTATAATGATGTCTCTTGTGACTATTGATCACTGGGTTATTTGAAACTCTGTGACGATTTTGATTTTGCAATACCGCAAGCGGGCCCCAAGTAGGATTTTTGGTCATTTTCCGACCTAAGCAATATGGATATCATTAGTCATGTTTTGACTTGTAGTTTAATATTTTGATAGTGTGGCAGCATTCGAAGACCTCTTTGAAAGGAAGGCTCCTGTTTAGCAGATTCTTTAGCAGGCTTTCGGCGACGTCCAGGTAGGCTAGGTTTACTTTATACTTAGATTGGGCTTATATGTGGTGTATGAATGTAATTGTGCTGGTAGTATAGAAATGTTATTGGCTTGCTGTGTTTAGGCCTTTTAGGCCAGATAGAACCACTCGGACACATTCCCAGGCCCGTTATGCTCGTGGTACGCCACAGATGACCCACTTGGGATCGGTTAGTATTGTTGGTTGGGTATTTGGAGACTTTAGCCCAGACTTATAAAGGTATAGCCAGACTTGGTTTTGGGACACCAGAGTGGGCCTCGCTATCTTTCACAGTAGACACATTTAGCCTTCGACCCGGTTGGGGTTAGTTAAGCCCTGGGATGATCGGTTAGGCATATAGTTGGGTGATTTACCCCAGTTATGCCCCCTTTTGGCCTGTTTGGCCCTATTACTCCCTGGTAGCCTTGTACTTGACTGGGGTGGCTAGCCGTGATTTAGAATTGGGATCAAACTTACCATGCCCTTCCCTAGATACCTGAGTTGACATATATATCGCCTGATAGTGGGTTGGTGACCTTGGAGGACCGGGTATTACCTTATATCATATTGTGGGTTAGCTCATTTATCTATATTTTGGCTTTGGCCCGAGACTTACATATCCCCAATTAGCTATTATTGTGTGATATTTAGCTCTGTTCTGACTACTGGCTATTATGAGTTCTGGTTCGAGTCTGGCTATTGATTCAGGCATTATGATTCTGGTTATTAACTATTGGGTGTTTCTATTTGAGTTTGGCCCCGGATTATGGCACATTATGAGTTCTGGTTCTAGGTACCATGATTATTATATGGTAGCTCTCTGAGTTCCGGTTTGAGTCTGGCATATATCATATATACATATGGCCTCTCGTTCTTACCCACTGTGACCGGTTCAAGCCCGGCGTCTGGCCTCTTATTACTATTCATTGGTGTCGGTTCAAGGCTGGTGCACCCCTATTGGTTATAGTGGTTACTGGATACTGGTACAACTTTGAGACACTGGTGACTATGCATTTACTATTCTTGGGTGTCTAGTCGATTTATGGGTTTATTGTTTTCTTCAGTGTGCCTATCGGGTTTATGGGGGCCCAGATAGGTTATGTTTGACTTATGTGTTTACTTATGCATTTATTTACTTGTTATTCAGTATCGCATTCAGTTATCTATTGAGCATATCTTCACGCCTCAGTAGTAGTTTATTTACTTATTATTTAAACCCCGTACTTAGCATGCACTCTCACATTTTATCCTGCTTATATTACTTTGAGTTCAGTGGGCTGATGATGCCTACTAAGTACCCGTTGCCTTGTACTCATACTACACTTCTATATCTTTTCCCTGATGCAAATCCAGGCACTAGCCGACGACCGTGACGTGACTCTCTTCTCAACACTGATTTTGGAGTAGGGTGAGCTTTCTGAAGTCCGAAGCAGATTCTACTCCATCTCCTACTGTATAGTGTTTTGTTTTCGAGAATATGTATATGTTGTATATATTTTGTTCCTGTCTTGTACTCTAGATATGTCTAGTAGTGGCTCTTGTACCGACCTTATCAAGTCTTGGGAGGGGTTCTTAGATATACGCACTGTCCTCTTTCTTTTTGGGTCTCGGTATGTATGTACTTTATTCTATCTTTTACATTTGATCATGCTTAGTATTCCGGTTGTTTCTACTTCATCTCCCTTCTTTTGGGTTTCCGCCTCGTAGCCCCTCAGTTGCTGCTCTGGGCTAGGGCTTGGCTTGCCTATTGGTGGGTTACGATTGGTGCCATCATGACTCAGAAATCGGGTCGTGATATTTTGTGGCCATTTACAACTTCTCAAATTTATAGGTGTAATTTTACTATATCACTCTTTGAATATAATAAATTTAATGCTTTGGTAAATGAATTGGATAATAAATAGTAGTATTTAATAATAATGGTAGATTTGTACAAATAGGTAAATTATCCATTAATTTTTCAAACTGGACAACTATTGTTGGACATCTATTTTTAGTAACATGGAAAAGTAAAGATGGACGGAGGGACAACTAATTCTGTTTCCGTTTTGTAAATTGACAAGTATTCCCAGTTTCTTATTACTCGACTCATGTTGACCCAGCATACCCCTTTGAGAAAATTTTCTCTTGAAAAAACTTTAGTTAGATGTGTATTTTCCCAAAGGCACAACACATAAACATGCCCTTTAACTTGACCTCAGATCACATCTATGACCTCCAACTTTGGGTGTGCATAAGTAGACACTTAAACTTGTATAAAGTTGACAAGTAGATACATGTGTCCTATGTGACCAATTCTTGTCCTACATGGCGTCCTACGTGTATCATGCCACATAGGACGCGTGTGTATACTTGTTCAACTTTATACAAGTTTAAGTGTCTACTTGTGCACATCCAAAGTTGGAGGTTATAGATGTGATTGGAGGCCAAGTTAAAGGGCATATTTATGTATTATTCCCAAACTACTCCTTCCATTTCTAAATAAGTGGTTGTTTAGCCCTAAATAAGTGGTTGTTTAGCCTTTTTATTTTCTTTTTAAATAAGTACTCCCTTTGTCCCATATTAGTTGATCATCTTACTAAAAATAGTTGTCCCATATTAGTTATTCATATTAATAAATCACGAAACATTAATTAAATTTTTTCCATATTACCCTTACAATTAATTCTTTTTAGAAGTGTTCACATTTGTTTGTAAAGTTCTCAAGAAGTTTGTTAAGGGGTGAATTAGTAAAATTATCTTCTTATTTATGATTTCTTAAGATGCGTGTAAAAAGGAAAATGATCAACTAATATGGGACGGAGGGAGTAGTGTTTTAGATAATTAAGAATTCTTCCAACTTTACCTTTCTTTAAATAAAGAAAGTTTTACAAAATCAAGAAACTACTAAAGAGTGGACATTCTTTTCTAGGTATTTATTATGGGCAAATTAGAAAGAATACTATTATTTGTTTTCTAGGAATGAGTAGTTTCTTAAGGGATGTGCCTAAACCAAAAAACCCACTTATTTTGGATCAAATGGAGTGACATTATTAGTGATGCTTTGTAACTCTAAATTTGATTACTACTACTATTTTATTTAGTTGTTTAATACTAACGGTAAAAAAAGAACATACGATAAAATTCTCTGATTTTCTAAATTGAAACAAGTAAATTAAAATAAATAATTTTAGTATAGGGGCCAAGTAATATGAAACGGAGGAAATAATTTGGGACGAACTATTGTTTGTGAAATGGACAACTAATATGGGACGGAAGGAGTATGTTTTCAAATTTGACACAATAAAAATGCCGATCATGAGATTTACTTGTGAGTTTTTGATTTTGCTTAAGAAAACAGTGAAGAGCAGCTTGTTCAGGTCAAAGATTTGGATTCCATTATCTATTTATGGGAAACAAGTATTCAAAAATGATGCTTCAAACTCGAGTTATGATCTCTCTCCTTTCGAAAGTTTTCCCTTTTCCTTTTGTAGCTTCGGAGGAAGCAACTAACAACTTTGATGAGACATTTCTCATTGGATTGGGTGGCTTTGGGAAGGTTTACCAGGGAGTTTTATGTGATTGCACAAAGGTTGCCTTGAAAAGGGGTAATCTGTTCAGGATAAACCCCCCACAGAAATAATATTTGTAGTAATATAAGCAATAAATTTGAAATACAACAGTAATACGGTTAATCAACAAGAATAAAAAGAGCGACAATGACACCAAGATTTTTACATAGAAACCCTTCAAGGAAAAAAACCACAGGCCTAGAGGAGCAACTGATATCACTATAGAAAAGAATTTTACACTTGTAAGTCTGAGTAAAATACTCCAAAGACCATTACACACTTAAAAGAAATAACCCTCTTTTGATTTTTACACCTCACTACAATATCGCTCACACTCTCTATTTTTTCTCATAGGCTAAACCCTCTATGATGCCTCACTCTTCTTTCTCTTCTCTCTTTGATTTGGTGTATTGAAAGAAGTGAATGAGGTCCTCCTTTTATAGGAGAAACTACTTGGCCACCAAGAATGCTATAGTAGCACTTTTAGTTTCCTCCACAATTTTTCCAAACTTTGGCTCCAAGGAAATTAATCCTAGCCAAGTATTTTGCCAAACTTTGACTCCAAGGAAATTAATCCTAGCCAAGTATTTTTCCAAGCTTTGGCTCCAAGGAAATTAATCCTAGCTAAGTGAAACTTGCAAATGGGATTTACCACTTTGGGATGGACCCCACAATCTCCCTCTCCATACCTATTCACCGAAAGGAGATAACATCGGACTTCTAGTTTGACTGCATGCCGACAAGTTCTTTGCATAACTCAAACTTGTCTCTTGATACAACGTTTGTCAGCATATCTGAATGATTCTCACTTGTAGAGATCTTCTTGACCAACATAGATCCATCCTCTATCTTTTCCCGAATTCAGTGATATCTCAAATTGATATGCTTTTTCCTTGCATGATACATGGTATTTTTGCTAAAATATATTGTACTTTAACTGTCACAATCGACTATATATTCCTTCTGCTGCAATCCAAGTTCCTGAAGAAATGGTTTTAGCCATACCATCTCCTTATCAGCTTCAGTAGCTGCAATATACTTTGCTTCAGTCATAAAGAGTGTGACACACTTCTGCAACTTTGACTGCCATTATATAGCTCCCCCTGAAAATGTAAACAATATCCAATAGTGGATTTTCTTTTATCGAGGTCACTCTCCATATCAGCATCTAGATAGCCCTTCAAGATTGGATTAGATTCTTCAAAACACAAGCAATCTCCTGTGGTACCTCTCAAGTACCTGAGTATCCACTTGACTGCTTTCCAGTGTTCTTTTCCAGGATTTTCAAGAAACCTACTAACAACACCAACTACATAAGCAATATCTGGTTTGGTACACACCATTGCATACATAAAACTCCTGACCGCTGAAGAATAAAGAATTTTGGCCATATTTCCTTTCTCCTTCTTTGTTGTAGGACACATCTTCTTGCTTAACTTTAGATGACCAACAAGATCCATGCTAACAGGTTTAGCACTTTTCATGTTAAAGCGTTCAAGTACACGTTCAATGTACTTCTCCTGAGATAGCCACAACTTTCTGTTTGTTAGTTCTCAAACAATTTTCATCCCCAGAATTTTTTGTGCTGGGCCCAAGTCCTTCATATCAAATGACTTGGACAAATATCCCTTCAACTTGACAATCATCTCCTTGTCCCATCCTACAATTAACATGTCATCCACATACAATAATAAAATGATAAAGTTGTTATCCGAAAATCTTTTGAAGTTTACACATGGATCAGACTAGGTTTTTGTGTAAGTTTTACATTGCATGAATAAGTCAAACTTCTTGTACCACTTCCTTAGTGCCTGCTTCAACCCATAAAGACTCTTATTCAATTCACACACCATGTATTTATTTCCTGCTACTTCAAATCCTTTTGGCTTCTCCATATAAATCTCCTCTTCCAAATCTCCATGAAGAAATATAGTTTTTACGTTGAACTGCTCCACTTCAAGATCTACGCTAGCTGCTACGCCCAAAATGGTTTGAATAGAAGTCATTTTGACTACAGTTGAGAAGATTTTGTCAAAATAAATACCTTTCTTCTGTTCGAAGCCTTTTACCACCAATCGAGCTTTGTATCTGACCAGCTTGCCATTTCCATCTTTCTTGAGTTTAAAGACCCACTTGTATTTAAGTAGTCTTTTACCTTTTTGAAGTTCAACTAGCTTGTACGTGCCATTTTTCTGTAGAGATTCCATCTCTTTTTGCATGACTTTCATCAGCTGGTTTTTTTCTAGATGGGACAACACCTCCTTAAGACTTTCTGGCTCTGCCTCATCATTGACGAGGACATACTCTGAGGAAGGGTTCTTGGATGACTCTACCTTTTTCCTTTTTGATCTCCTCATAGGTTGAGATTGTTCTTCTTTCTTAGTAGGGTACTCCACTTGCTCGGTATGATCACCAAGTTGCTCCCTCTGCTCTACAATCTCATCAAGTTGTTCCCCCTGCTGGGCAACCTCGTTAGTTTTATTTTCTGTACTTGTGGAATGATTAGAAGTAGAAGGAATAGTAATCAGGTTGGGGACTATACCATTTTATTTCTTGGACTTCTCTGACAGATCATCAGCAATTTTGACTTCACTATCTCGAAAGACAACATCTCTGCTTATGATGACCTTCTTTTTTACAAGATCCCACAATTTGTACTCGAACTCTTCATCTTCATATCTGATGAATATACAGGGAACCGATTTATCATCCAGTTTTGTTCTCTGCTCCTTCAGTATATGTGCAAAAGCTCTTCAACCGAACACCTTCAGGTGTGAGTATGAAACTTCTTTATTGGTCCAAACTCTCTCTAAAATATCAAACTCCATCAGAAATGATGGACTGTGATTGATCAGGTTACAGGCCATCTGAACTGCTTCACCCCAAAATGACTTAGGCAGTTTAGCCATTCTGAGCATGCTTCTCACCTTTTTGACAATGGTGCGATTCATCCATTCAGCTACACCATTGTGTTGTGGGTTTCCAGGAACTGTCTTCTCATGTATGATCCCATGACTTGAATAATACTCTTTAGATTCCCTTGAAGTGTACTCACCTCTATTGTCCGTATGGAGACGCTTTAGCTTTCAACCTGTCTCCTTTTCCACCAGAGCATGAAACTTCTGGAATACTTAAAACACCTGATCTTTGGTTTTCAAGATATAAACCCATTATTTTTGTAAAGCATAATCAATAAAAGTAATAAAATATTTTTTACCTCCCATCGATTCTACCTCCATTGGACCACAAACATCAGAATATACCAAATCAAGTATATTCAACTTTCTTTCAGACGATGTCTGAAATGAGACTCTGTGATACTTATTAAACAAGCAATAAGTCACATGGTTTTGCCTTCGTACCTTTGGAAAAAGAGATGAGTGATTTCTTAGCAAGAATCAGCAATCCTTTCTCGCTCATATGACCCATTTTTTTATGCCACAAATCAACAGAAATCTCTTCTCGAGCAACATTCAATTCAGCTCGGCATATTTCTGCATTTTTCCTGTACAACGTGTCATGAGCAACTCCGTTTTCAATCATCAATGCTCCCTTAGTGAGTCTTCATTTTTGATTTGTAAAATAGTTCTCGTATCCATTTCGGTCTAAAGCAATTCTCAAGATCAAGTTCAATTGTAAATCAGGTACATGGCGCATGTCTTTTAGAACTAATGTGAATCAGAAATTAGTCTTGATACTAATGTCTCCGATCCCCATGATTTTTGAATAACTTGAGTTACCTATTTTCACAGTGCCAAAATCACCCGCTACATACTTACCAAAAAGATCTCTTACCCGTGTAGCATGGTAAGATGCTGTTGTATCAACCACCCATTCCGACTCTAGGCCTGCCAAGTGCATGCACTCTTCTTCATCATTTATGAAGAGAACAACATTATCATTATTTTGTACCGTGGCAGCCGTGTTGTCGTCATTTTTTTGGTCACTACTTTCACCTTTGCCCCTTTTTAGAATTGGACAATCTCTTTTGAAGTGACCTGGTTGATCGTAATTATAGTAATTTCTGGCTCTTGATTTAGATTGGACCTTGGACTTTCCACAACCTCCGAATCTACCATAGTTAGTTGAGCTCCTCTGGTGACTCCTTTTTCTACTTTCTGAGATGAGAGCCTGACCATGATTTTCAGGCTTCTTTCTCATCTTCTCATTAAGTAGAAGAGCTGACGTGACATCCTTCAGCTCAATAGAGTCCTTACCATGCAAGATGGTTGTTGCCAAAGTATCATAAGAAGATGGCAGTGAGTTCAAGAGCACAATGACTTTATCTTCCTCCTCGATCTTTACTCCGAGGTTAGCTAATTGAATGATTAGTCCATTCAGCATATTTAAATATGACAAAAAATTCATACCTTCACCCATATTTAGGGCGTACAACTGCTTCTTTAGGTATAGTTTATTTGTCAGCATTTTGGACATATATAGATTTTCTAACTTTGTCCAAATACCACATGCGCTATCTTCAACGATGATGTTATTGACCACATCATCTGTTAATTGTAACCTGATTGCACTAGCATCCTTTTCATCTATTTCTTCCCAACCCTTTATTTTCAAAGATTCAGGCTTTTTGGATTTTCCACTTAGTGCCTTGTGTAATCCTTATTGGATGAGCAGATCCCCCATCCTTCTCTTCCATGTTAAGAAACCACTATCACCATTGAATTTTTCTACCTCGTACTTTACTCCAGACTTTTTTTTTCATCGAGTATAGTACTACCAACTGTAAAAAATTATTTCTGCAAATGAGCAGAACCTGTGCTCTGATACTAGTTGTTGGGGATAAACCCCGCCACAAAAATAATATTTGTGGTAATATAAGCAATAAATGCAGAACACAACAATAATACAGTTAATCAACAAGAATAAAAAGAGCGATAATGACACCAAGATTTTTACGTGTAAACCCTTCAAGGGAAAAAACCACGGGCTGAAAGGAGCAACTGATATCACTATAACAAGGAATTTACACTTGTAGGTCTGATTAAAATACTCCAAAGACCACTACACACTCAAAATAAATAGCCCTCTTTTGATTTTCCCACCTCACTACAATATCACTAACATTCTCTATTTTTCCTCACAGACTAAACCCTCTATGATGCCTCACTATTCTTTCTCTTCTCTCTTTGTTTTTTTTGTATTGAAAGAAGTGAATGAGGTCCTCCTTTTATAGGAGAAACTACTTGGCCACCAAGAATGCTATAGTAGCACTTTTAATTTCCTCCACAATTTTGCCAAACTTTGGCTCTAAGAAAATTAATCCTAGCCAAGTAAAACTTGCACATGGTATTTACCACATGGGGATGGACCCCACATAATCCTCATCTGAATAAGGTCGTGCAGAGTTCCTAATAGAAATCAAGATTCTCTCACATTTTCACCATCTGAATGAGGCTGGAGATATGCATCGTTATAGCCAGAGGTATGCACTACCTTCATACTTGTGCATTAATACATCATGATTTCAAGTCTTCAAACATATTGCTTCATGAGAATTTTGTGGCAAAAATTACTGATTTCGGACTATCCAAGAAAGGGCCCGTGCCTGATCAAACTCATGTTAGCACTGCCATGAAAGGATCGTTTGGCTAACTTGACCCTGAATATTTTAGAAGGAAATAACTGACAGAAAAATCTGATGTTTATTCTTTCGGTGTTGCTTTATGTGAAGTTCTTTATGTTAGGCCTGCCATAGCTCCATCTTTTTCGAGAAAGCAAGTCGGCTTAGCTGAATGGACAATGCATTGGCATAAGAAAGGAAAATTGGGAAAAATAATAGATCACAACCTTGTTGGCAAAATAAGACCAGATTCTCTCAGGAAGTTGGGAGAAATAACGGATAAATGCTTAGATGATTATGGTATAAATAAGCCATCTATGAGTGATGTGCTATGGAAATTAAAGTATGCACTTCACATTCAAGATGATTCGGAAGAAAACAATACCATCAGCGTTGGTGAGCTCTCTCCCCAAGTCAATTCTTTCAGTTATATTGATGCCAATTCTTCTGATGCTCAGATTGAGAAATCAAATTTTGATAATCGTGCTGGTAGTCTGGTGATGAGTAGGGTTTTGTCACAATTAGTTGAGTATGAGGGTAGATAACTAAGTGAAAGTGGTACATACCATCCTTAACTATTTGTTAATTTGGTCTTTGTTCATGCATCATATGAAGATTGATTTTATGTGTTTCTACCAATTTATTCTATGAAGTTCTGATTTTTATATAGAAAGTTAAATTCGAAAACATGCATTGCTCTACCTGTGGATCCTCTCTTCATTTTATTGGGTGCGTCTGGTGGTTTCACATGCCGTATATGGTCTCTAATAAGTTATTGATAAATAGAAAATCATTCTATTAATATCTTGTCAGCAAAAAGGCTTTTCCAAGGGTGGAACAATTTTGAGCCTCTGGGCAGACCTGATAACGTAATTATTTGCTACCTATACTCCCTCATCACTTTGCAACCTTGAGGAAACAAAAAGATGGTAATCCATTTTCTTCTTGTAAACAGCTATAAGGAAGTTGGCATTGTGTACCTCTTCTGAGATCTCTCATAGACGGTCCCTCACATATCTTTAAATGTTTGATGTGTTTGAGATAATGTATGATAATGCAGATTTAGTGCCTACAGAATATAAGTAAAATGTAGCATCAAAGCTTGTTATTTGTTCCCTTTTTCCATTAATTGGCAATAGGGATTGACAGGGTTAGGTTTGGTAATATGGTTTGGTATTTGTCTTTTCGATTCTCTCACCATACAGTTACCCGGTACACATTTGACTTCTCAGTCTCTCGCCCTCCCCTCCTTCAAATTCCATTGTTCTGGTAAAATCCGCTTCCTCCAACCTTCTGTTCTGTTTACCTATTGTGTTTTTCATCTCCATGCTTCTATTATAGTTGCAATTGTTCTAGATATTTTTTAGGGTTCATTTCTTTTGTTATATACTCTTAGTTGTCCACTTTCCTTTTTACTAATTTACCTCTTAACAAACTTTTTTGGAACTAATTTACAAAAAGAATTAATTGTAATGCTAATAGTTAATAACAAGGGTAAATTGACAAGTATTCCCTCCGTTTCATATTACTTGACCCCTATTGATGTGGCACACCCCTCCCTTAAGAAAACTTTATGTGTATTTTACTAAATTAACCTTATTAATGATGCTTTGGAACTCTAAATTTGATCATTACCTCCGTTCATCTTTACTTATCCACTACTGACTTGATACACATCTTAAGAAACAATGAATAAGGATAATTTTACAAGATCACTCTTTGAATATAATAAATTTAATGTTTTGAAAAATGCATTGGGTAATGAATAGTATTTAATAGTAAGGGTAAAATAGACCAAAATGGTAAATTATCCATTGGTTTTCCAGACTGGACAAGTATTGTTGGACATCTATTTTTACTATAATAGACAATTAAGGTAGAAGAAGCGAGTACTACTTTATTTAGTTATTTAATACTAAGAGGTCATTTGGTTGGGAACAAGTTATCCTGGAATAATTAATCCCGGGATTAGTTATCCCACCATGTATATAGGATAACTTATCCCATCAATATGGTATAAATAGTGGGATAAATAATCCTAGGACTATCTAATACCTCCAACTAAACACCGAATAAAATAATCCTGCATTTTATCCTGGGTATATTACACCTTATATCTCATACCAAATGACTCCTAAGGGTAAAAAGGAAAAAATACAACAAAATTCTCCTGATTTCATAAATTGAACAAGTAAATTGAATCAACTATTTTTAGTGCGAAGGCCAAGTAATATGAAATGGAGGGAGTAATTTGGGACAAACTATTTTTAGTGAGATGGACATCTAATATGAGACGAAGGGAGTATGTTTTCAAAGTTGACACAATGAAACATTCCGAACATGAGATTTACTTGTGTGTATTTGATTTTGCTTAAGAAAACAGTGAGGACCAGCTTGCCTAGGTTAAATATTTGGATTCCATTATCTATTTATGGGAAGAAAGTATTCAAAGGGAACAACTTCCATAAGTGATGTTTCAAACTCGAGTTATAATCTCACTCCTTTTGAAAGTTTTTGACTTCCTTTTGTAGCTTTGCAGGAAGCGACTAACAACTTTGATAAGAAGTTTCTCATTGGATTGGGTGGCTTTGGGATGGTTTATAGGGGAGTGGCACAAAGGTGGCCTTGAAAAGAGGTAATCCTCTGTGCGAAAAAGGTCTTAAAGAGTTCCATACAGGTATTGAGATTCTCTCACAGTTCCACCATTCGTATCTGGATTAATTGATTGGACATTGTGATGAAAGAAATGAGATGATTCTAGTTTATGAGTACATTGAGAATGGGAACCTCAGGAGCCATTTGTATGGGTCAGATCTACCTAGTATGAGCTGGGAGAAAAGGCTGAAGAAATACATCGGGGAAGCCATAGGTCTGCACTACCTTCATACTATCTCAGTTATACATCGTGATCTCAAGTCTACAAACATATTGCTTGATGAGAATTTTGTGGCAAAAATTACAGATTTTAGATTATCCAAGACAGGGCCTGAGCTTGATCAAACCCATGTTGGCAAACTTATGAAAGGAGCTTTTGGCTACCTTGGCATTGAATGTTTTAGAAGGGAACAACTAACAGAAAAATCTGATGTTTATTCTTTCGGTGTTGTTTTATCCATCTCTTCCGAGGAAGCAGGTCAGCTTAGCTGAATAGGCAATGCATTGGCATAAGAAAGGACAATTGGGACAAATAATATATCTCAATATTGTTGGAAAAATAAGACCAGATTCCTTCAGGAAGTTTAGAGAAACAGTGGATAAATTCTTAGCTGATTATGATGTAGATAGACCATCTATGGGTGACGTGCTCTGGAATCTGGAGTATGCATTTCATCTCCAAGAGGCTATCATTCAAGATGATCTTGAAGAAAACTGTACCATCCCTATTGATGAGCAAATCAATGATTTCAGTCATGTCAACGGAGTTCTTCTGCTGGTCAGACCGAAATATCAAATTAGGATCTCTCTAGTGATGGGGTTATAAGTCCGATGCTAGATAACTAAGTGAAAGTTGTACCCACCTTCCTTAGGTGTTTGTTAATTCCAATTCTGTTTGTGAATCATATGAAGATTGATTTTATGTGTTTCTAATAATTTATTCTACAAATTGCTGGGTTTTATATAGAAGTTATCATTGAAAACATACATTGCTCTACATGTGGATACTTTTTTCATTTTATTGAGTGCGTAAGATTGTTTCACATGTTGTATATGGTTTCTAATAAGTTATTCATACATATAAATTATTCTATTAATATCTTGTCAGCAAAAAGTCTTGTCAAAACATGGAACAATTTTGAGCCTCTGGGAAGACCTGATAATGTAATTCTTTGATAACTATATTCCCGCATCACATTGAAACCTTGAGGAAACAATAACATGGTAATCCATTTTCTTTTTGTAAACAGGCAAAAAGAAGTTGGCATTGCGTACTTCATTAACGATCTCTCAGAGACTATCCCTCATATATCTCTAGAAGTTTGATGTGTTTGAGATACTTTGTGCTACTGCAAAATTAGTGGCTACTAAACAAAGGAACATTGTAGCATTAAGGCTTGCTATTTGTTCCTTTTTTTTTTTCATTAATTGGCAATAGGGATGGCAGCGTTAGGTTTGGTAATATGATTGATTGATGTAAATACAATTTCCCATTCTCATGAGATATTTCTAGTAACGAGTGACAGGTTTGGGACAGTAACGTTGCATCCTATTTGGTCAGGTTCTTCAGGAGATTCAAATTGTTTGCTTAGTGTTGTCATTCATGGGTCAATCTTCTTTGAAGAATGAAGGTAAGGAGATATGCAAAATCATTGGCTAAAGTTAGCTTTTGCACGACGGAATATCTGTCTATATTCTGTTGAACACCTTATGATGTTACATGAGGTAAGCATCATCTAGCATGAAATGTGATCATTTTTATAGAGTATCATCATATTGTTAAGAGGCTATCTTCTTGTATATATCCATTTATTTTGTTCTAATAATGGTAGTGTCTGGCCCATTTTTGGGGAACTTGACTATTTCACTGGTACCTGCTACTTCTTTCTAGCACAAGTATCAAGTACCATTTAATTTTTGTTCTAAGAACAAGTAATTAGGTTTCATGTCAAATTACATCATAATTCTGTAACTTTTTTAGGTAAGCTTCGTCTAGCATGGAATTCATACTTAGAATGCTTCCCTCAATATGTTATGAATCATAGCATCCTCTCTTTTGTCATCAGGCCATCTGTTGGCTTATGTGAATCCACCACCAGGTCCTTGAATCAATTTACAAGCAGTAACTATATGTAATAGAAAGCTGGAAATGTGAAAGTAAATAACACAATAAATTTACGTGGAAACCTCCTTGCTCAAGGGAGTAAAACCACGACCTACCGCGTAGGATTTCTCAACCACTTTACTAGCTTAAAGCAACATTTGATTATAGACTCTGTAACCCGAAGGATTAAACTATTAATTCTTACCTTCTTGTAACAAATTTTGTTCCGAGACCACATAGCAATAACTCTATTGTTAACTTGCTTGACCAACTAACTCTAGTCGACCTAGACACTGGCTAACTCTAGCCTAACTGTCAACTAACTCTAGCTGTTATATCTTTCATACAAGAAAAACAACTTAATACAAAGACACCTACACAAACTTCACTAGGAACAGTAGGTTTACAATAAAGAGCAAATTACAAAGACTTAAAAACAACAAAAGCTAACAGACAACTTGAGTTGAATATGAGTTGGTCCAGTGTTGCTGATGAGGCTTTGAGAGGAGCACTATTGTCTTTTGCAGTAAAGGAAGGCCTTTTCTTTGATTGCAAATATTGGGTTTTTCTTGTCACATCCTTTTCTCTATATAAGAGATAGCAAGACCTAGAACCAATTCCATTGGTCGAGGTTGAAAAAGCTATTGCGCCTCTGCTGTAGTGCCACCAACCTTTCTGAAAAAAGTACAACTAATAGTTGTACAGTTGACCGCCAAAAGTTTATGCAGCAGATGAACCTGGTCCCTTGTTGGTTTGTTAATCATCAAAATTGTAAGCACATTAATCGAATCTGAACCAGGTCTTTTAATTGATTTGTCAATCATCAAAACCAGGCTGCAATATTTCCCCCCTTTTTGATGGTGACAAACCCTATTTTAGTTTCCCCTGTCTACCGGACTTTCATTTAACAAAAATCATAGCTCTAACCATTTTCCCCCTGACTACAGAAACTCTAAACACTAGAATAGCTCCAACCATATGTTCCTTGATTATAGACTCTCCAGACTACCAGATTCCCTTTCTCATGCTAATAGCTTCCTAAATTAATCACAATTTTCCCCCCTTTTGGCATCATTACAAAGGAAATCAGCAAACCAAGAAAAATATAAATCACAATAGATTAACTCATGGACATTGGGGAAACACTAAACATGAGTAAGGTGAGATAACAAGAAAGAAAAGACAGTAGACATAAGCAAACATAGATGATCATTCATTAGGCCATTAGCATCATACACCAAAGTAACAAACATTTTCCAAATAGCAGCCACATAGATAAAAGAAGACAAAACATAAAAACTAGGAGGGAACAATAAGAGGACAGAACTAGAGGATTTTGGAAGTTTAAAAAGAGGGTCCAGAAAGTTAGCAGAGCATAAGGGTCATGCGTTCATTCTCCGCCTCATGAGCCTTAAGAAACTTTTGGGTCAGGTCCTCCACTTTCACATCCATACTGGTTACCATTCCTTTCAAGGAGGCATTTTTCTGATGAAGAGCTTTAAGAGAACCAGGTCCCTCTCTAGAGACTTTCTACAGAGCAGCCTTCAATTGAGCAATCTCAGCATCCTTCTAAACAAGCAATATGGTCATATCATTTATTTCAGAAGTCAATTTATCTTGGGCTAAGATGAGATTTGATATAACCGACTTGGACCTGATCCCTCCTTTGCGCTCCATATACTCGCATTCCTCCAACGTAGTCATGGTGAAAGTTTGCTTTGAGGATCCTTGTAACACCCCAAAAATCCAAGCTAAGATTAGAATCATGCTTCAAGTATATTTAGAACCAAACTTAGTGATTTGTTAGTATGAGAAGTGATTTAGACATGAATTAATGCCACAAGTAACTCCTAGCTCATAACCAAGTTGAAAGCTTTCTTACTAATTGAATTCTTGGATAGAATCTTTTTACAGTCAACTTCAAATGAGTATAAATCTTAGATTATAAGGGTTTTGGAGCTCAAGACCCACCAAATGAAAGGTCTTCGAGTCTTCTTTCTAACACTACTGACCATTTGTTAATCCAAATATCGGAGTAACAACTTATGCTCAGTTTACCAGAAGGCGTCTGTCTGTTAGAGTGTTATAGCTCGGTGTGACGAACCATCACACTTGTGATGGACCATAAAGGCAAACCATCAGGCTTCATAAGTAAGACCAAAATTTGGTCATGTTTTAATGGTTCGGAGTGACGGTTCGTCACCTGAACTGCCAGACAGGAATGTTCTGCACTGTTAAAACATTTTTAAAGGGTTGTTTGGTTTTTTTCCACTCTTTTAACACAAAAAATACGTCGTTTTAACTATCATAAGGCTGAATATTAAGCCTAAACTACCCCAAATCTTTCATTAACTCAAAATCAAGCGACACATAGCAAATTCAGAGCAAATTCTCTCTCAAGCAAGAACCTAGGGTTCATCTTCAAGCTTAAATTCTCTAAAATTTAGTTCAAGAACCTTCAGTAATCAGGTATGTGGGTATTCAATAAGGGATTCCTTTCTCCCTTATGCCCAAAACCTAGTTTTAAATTATCATTTTCAGTTATGATTTTTATGAACTCATGATCTAGGGTTCACACCCAATTATGCCAAATTCTTGAATTCCAATTCTCTCTTGTTATTTTATTATTATGATTCCCATTCAAGGTTATTATGCATGATTTTCATGTCTTTAACTCAGTTATTTTAATACGTGAAGAATTATGCATGTTTTATAGACTTCAGCCTCTTTCAGAATAAATTATGCATGATTTGATGGATTTCAATCTATATTAGTTTGGCATGCCATGTTTTCCCATGAAATTAAGTATCTTTACATAATTGTGATTCATGACCCTTTAGTATATTGAATAATTCATGATTTTTGACTGGTGTTAAGTAATTTCATATTCTATTCAGATAATAGAATTTTCATGAGTAGTTGCATTAGAGATGGCGGGTTATGAACACCCGATGACTTAGGATTTCATGCATTGTTAATCGAACACTCAGTCCTTAAGGTTTACATGAATTAGAATGCGTTCAAATAAAGCACTTATCCTTTATTCTCAAAACATCAGTGTTATTGAGCTATTCAGTATATCAACTTATATTTAGTTGGGAGTAGTACTTAGCACCGAGCGTACGTAAGGATGAAGGCTCACCCGTCAGTTAGGCTAGTACCTTTAGTAGAAGTCCCTAAGTCACAGAACTACGATGCCACCGTAGGTTCTAAAGGGTCACCCGTTAGACTTGGCTTGATACCTTAGTCCATTTGGACATTAGTTTAGTGGATCCACGCCAGTCACTGTTCGTACCCTTGGTAAGGTATAAAACACCCTCCTAGATGGGGTTATAGGTTGGACTCGGTTAGCTCAAATTGGGGTATGTCGGTTAATGATAGCTCCCATAGTTTAGTCTCAGATATTGCATGAACTTGTATTTAATTTTTTCAACACAGTATTGATCAGTTATATGTTGATTTACTTGGTCATTGCATCAGTTCACTTTCCACAGTTTCAGACTCAGTATTTGTACATGACCCTCCGTTTAGTTTTACTTGTCTTTAAACTATGACTTTTCAGATTATCATTGCATTTTAGTACATGTTTATTTCATACAGGGTCATTGTACTCCAGTCCAGCTATTTGCATTCAGTTAGCATTCAGTAGTATAACATGTTCAACATTAGTTATAAATCATATGAAATATTTATGTTTCTACATTTTTCCAGTCTCAAAAATGTTTTAGATCATAATTTAGAGATTTCACTATGTCTCACAGCTTTTTAGTACATACATGATATAACTACATATTTCAGGAAATGGTTTACGTCCTCCATTTAAAGCATGTTTTAAGTGTTCTTCATGATTAGTGCATATCTTACATACTCTATACATTCAAAAGTATTGATCATATACATCTTCTGCCTATATTTTTAATGTGATGTAGATTCAGGTGCTTACTATCAGAATCATAGTCAGGTAGATCATAACTTCTAGTCAATAGGTGATGAGTTCTCTTTATTTGAGGACTCAAGTCAGTTGTAATTCTAGTATTTTATTTTGATTCATATGTATTGATTAGGGATAGCTGGGGGTCGGTCATGTCTCGGCTACCTATAGTCATATTAGTAGAGGCTTCATAGATAGTCAGTTAGAGTTATTGTATGTAGTTTCAATTCTTTTTTCTTTCATAGTACAGTGTTGTAAACTTTTAACAGTAATGTATTGAAACAACTTATCTCATGATTATGCTTCTGCTCAGTCAGTTTAGCCCTTATACATGTTTTAAGTAGTTGCTCATGCATTATGTCAGTACCGTGGGTTAGCTTGGGATCATTTATGGTTCTAAGCACCGTATTATGACTAGGGGGTAGTCTTGGGTCATGCTAATACTACAATGCCCTTTCCATACGAAACCTTAAAAAAAGCAAATACCTTGTTCAAAAGGAACCCATATGCTAAACTAGGCCTCCCATCCTTCACCGTCATCACTTTATGCATATGTTTAATCATGATGGCAGGCAGACTTATTTCCCTGAATTTGCTTAGAGATTCCATGAAAAATAGTTTTTCCACTGTATTTACTATTTTTTTCTCAATGTGGAGAAGGAATACTTTGTCCATGAGTTTAATAAGCAACTGAAACTCCCCCATTGACGCCTACTTCAACACCCCAGCACTGTTCAAGCCATCTAACTTTCCAATGTGTTTCAGAAACTTTTCATATGCAATTTGCTTCTCCATGGACCTGATCCCCTCAGTAGGGACCTCAAGAATCTGCCCAAACACCTTTTCATTCAAAGTTATCTCAACACCACTGACTCTGGTAGTTAGGCTAGTGCTGTCCGTTATGAATTCCAATTCATGATAAAATTCCCTTACTTTATTTTCATGAAGAACAGGGACCGGTAGTTCAAAAATATGACTCCAACTCATTATTTCCACTAGTTCAGCCATGCCATGAAACTCAAAAATATCTGGATCAAACACTCTCCCTCAAAGAACCTTTTGTTTTTTTAGAATATCTTATATTTCCTCCCTAGTGAGGACCTTATCAGGTTTCTTTGACTTCCCAGTGCGAACAATAGTACTAGGTCCCTTGGAAAGTGATGTACTGGTTTTAAGGACTTTCTAGGTTCAGAGGATTTGACAATAGTACTAGGTTCTTCCAAATCTTGACTGTGAATCCTTTTTTTATTTTGACCTTGCTGTAAGGCTTTTCTTCTTGATCATTGTCCTTTTCTCTTATCCTACTGTGGTCATAGTGGCCTACTTGGAAAGAGCAATAGAACGACATTTTTCAACTCCACAAACCACTTTATCATCCACTTCCTTCTTAATTTCTTTCTCATTTACACTTACCACCTTTTCATGGGGTACTTTATCCTTAATCACGGACTTCTTCTTCCATTTCCTCTTTTTAAGAGTTAGAATAATTTTCTTTAAGAGAAACATCCATTACCTTCTTTGAACTTCCCCTAATGCCATGCACCTTCCCTTGTGCACTTGCCCCTACAGATTTCTCAATATTTCTTTTGGTGACTTTCCAGACTATTGGTTTATTTTCATCTTCATCTTCCTCAGATTCCTCCATATTCCTTTTAATGGTAAGAGAGTTGGGTGTGTTATCCCACTTAGGATGAGGTGAGAGATTAGGAGGGCCTAGATAATGAGAGCTCACAATTTCACCATATTTGGACTCACCCATTGCTATTTTCATTAAGATTTGCATAACTACATCTTCACTTACAACCAAAGTATTGGACGAGTTTTCTCTTTCATCATGCATATCTCTATCAAATAGTTTCTCATCGAATGATTGAGATTCCACACACAGATCCTTAGTCAAAACTTCAGAATGACACCAAGTCCCTTAAGGGGTTCATTTTCACTCATTTTCTCAGAGGCATCTTCAACTGTCTCCATGGGATTAGGTAGTGAACCCTCACTTTTATCTGAAAATAGAGCAGGAACACTTATAATAGGAGTGTGTAATGCTTCAGCCTAGAAGTTCTTAGGACCACCAGCTTCAATCAACATAGTTATACCAATATCCATTAAAGTTATATTCTTCTTTTTGACAGTACCATTTTTTTGAGGAGTTCTAGGAGCAAAGAAGTTGTGGTTGATTCTATTTTCAACACAAAACTTGTCAAACTTGGCATTTTCAAACTTTGTGACATGGTCTGACCTAATCCTTATAATTTTCTCATCTGTTTTGACTTGAACTTTTTCTTGGAAAAGGTTACAAAGACTGGAAATGTTTAATCCTTGGACTTTAAGATTATTGTCGAAGTGAATTTAGAGTAATCATCCACAATGACCAGAATATATTTCTTTCCACTCTGCTAGGAACCTTTACATGCCCACATAAATCCATATGAAGAAGTTCTAAAGGCCTTGAAGTACTTACTTGTGTCTTCTGCTTGAAGAAGGACCTGGTCTACTTCCCCTTTGCACTGCATCACATATCTTGTTGCCACCAAATTTTAATTTGGCACACCATGAACCAGGTCCCTTGAAATTAGTTTGTTCAGAAGAGAGGAGCTAAGATGTCCCAGTCTCCTATGCCACAAGTCAGCATGATCATCTTGGTCACTAAGACAAGTAAGATCATCACCTGAAATAAAGCTCAGGTCAGCTACATATATATTCTTAGATCTCTTTGCAGTCAAGATGATTTCACCAGATTTGAGGCTTATGACAGTGCATTATTTCGACAGAAACTTGAATTCATTTCCTTTGTCACAAATTTGGGACACACTTAGAAGACTGTACTTGAGACCATTCACATAATGAACATTCTCAATAGCATGATTGAGATTCTTTCCAATTTTACCAACACTGCAAATATACCCTTTCTTTCCATTTCCAAAGAAAACACTTCCCCCTTGGTAGGCTTTGAGTGAGAGGAAATCTTCCATTCTACCAGTCATATGCTTTGAACACCCATTATCCATGAACCAATAGTGAATGCTCCCTCTTACTCTTACCTGTACAAGGAATCATTTATTAGATTTGGGAGCCCATTTTACTTGAGCTCCCAGAAAAGGGATACGTGAAGGATTAGATTCCTTTTTGTCTATTTTGGTAATCGTGGTCTATTGTGCCTAGGACCAGGTACCCTTTTGCGGTCTCCAATCTCAGGGTGTTTATAAAGTTTGCTTTCAGCAGTAAGTCTAGCTAGACATAAATTCTTAATATGCCCGTTTCTACCACAATGAGTACACAATAAATTGTTAGAAATAGACACATACTTGGTATAGGGGTTGTAAGGTGTGTTAGTCTTGTGATAACGAAGGCCTAGACCATTGTTAGAACTTTGAATGGTGAGACTAGCTAGAACATGTGAGGAGGTAGTCCACTTGAGAGATTTTTCAAGCTCGACCTTGATTCTGACCAGGTCCCTTCCTAGTTCCAAATTTCACTCCAAGGAGATAGTAAGATCCAGTTGAGACTTGTTCAACTTTTCTTCAAGCTCAAACTGGATATTACTGCCCTCACCTTTTCCTTTTTACCAAACTAAGATATCTCTTTAAACTTCTCACGAAGGGCTAAGTTTTTAGATGACACTAACTGATGTTTTTCTTGTACTTCAAAAATTTGAATGATCATGGCAGTTTTCTCAGTTTCAAATTCATCAAGATTTTTGTTCAAAAAGTCCTTTTCTTCCTTGAGATCACATATAAAGTCTATTAACACATTATTAATGACTTTAGTTCCTTAAGGGTGTCGTCCTTAAGGTTATTTTTAATGTCCGATAAAGTTACCTTATCATCATCTTCATCATTAGACTTTTCCATGAGAGCAAAGAGAGAATTGAAAGTTTGATCTTCATTTTTAACCTCCATCTTTGAAGCATCCTCAGGATGTTCAGATACTTCTGACTCACTGGAAGAATCTCCCCAGGTTGCTAAAGCTTGCTTGACAACTTGGTCTGTAGCTTCTCTCTTTTTGAATTTATCGGGGACCTCGTCCTTCCTTCTTTCCTTATCAGCACTAGTTTTAGCATACTCTTTGTACCCAACTTTGTGTTGAGGATAATCTTTGATAAAGTGACTTGATTTGCTACACTTGTGGCAACAGTAATTTTCACTTGAAAATCAACTAGTGTTTCCCTTTCTTGGAAACCCTCTATTTCTTCTCACAATCTTCTGAAATCTTATGGTAATATAAGCCATGTCTTCATCTTCTTCACTTAACTTTCCTTTTGCTGACTTCAGAGCTAAACTCATCTCTTTCTTTGGTTCATTTCTACCGTGTTCCTGTTGTTTTTTGAGTTCATGAGTCTTCAAGTTCCCAATCAACTCATCCATAGTAAGCGTCTCAATATCTCATGCCTCTGTGATTGCATCAACTATACTTTTCCATGATTTGGGCAAGATACTGAGAATTTTTTTGAACCTACTTACTTGGCCTAATCACTTCTCCTAGACAATGCAGTTCGTTAGTAATAGCTGTGAACCTGGTATGCATTTCCTAAATAAATTCACCTTCATTCATGGTAAAGGTTTCATATTGAGTAGTGAGCATATCAACTTTCGACTCCTTCACTTGATTGGTACTTTCATGGGCAGTTCGTAAGCACTCCCATATCTCTTTAGCAGATACATAGGTTGAGATCTTATTGTATTCGTCTGGACCTATCCCTTTTCTTCTCCATTTAAAGAGTTCATTGTGTTAAACGGGTCATTAGAAATTGGTGGAATATATTAATTTCTAGCTTTAGTGAGTTCTTGAGTGAAATAACAAAATCTAGGTGACTTTTCTTTTACAAGAGAAAAATGTCTTTGTTCACATATTATCAATAATTCAATAATCATTTAAGTAACAAACTCCAATATGTTTCTTTTTTTAAAAAAGTCTTTTTGAAAAAAAGATACTTTGCTTATCTATTTCGAACAGTTAATAACTGTTTACACCTTGTTTGGATGGTTGTTACATAGCGTCTCAGAATGTGTTGTATTATATCGTATTTTGTTGTATTGTATAGCGTTAATGAATGAAATATTTGAATAAATTGTACCATTTCCCATTGTTACATAATGTCATGCATCAGGAATTTGAAGGACAAACCTATAAGAAAGTAGCTAGGGTATAAGTAAATTTATTATAAAAAAGTAAGCTAAAGGATAAAATTGATTTATTACGGAGATAATAAGAAAAGATAAAAATGAGAAAAAAGATAACAACACGATCACACCAAATCAATCATTACACTTGTCCAGATAGTATTTGAACCGCGTTTATTCCCTGAAATAATCAAGCAGTCCACATAAATAAGAACATTGACTCACACATTATCCCGATGTAAGGTAAAAAGAGAATAACTTGAGTATGACTGTTTAAATCCATACCTCATCAAAACGTTTGACAACTTTGCAAACCAACAGTGTGGTGCCTGTTTCAATCCGTTCAAAGATTTTCAAAGTAGACACCTTCTCCATAATAGAATTCTATAATCCTGACGACAATTCATATACACTTCCTCCTTAAGATCTTCATGTAAAAAGGCATAATGCACATCCACCTAATGGAATTTCTGATTCCAAGCTACAGTTATGACCTAAAATATCTGAACAGTCACCATTTTAGTAGTTAGAGAAAAAGTCTCGATGTAATCAACGCCTTCCACCTGATGGTTGCCGAAGATAACCAACCTTGCTTTGTATCGCTTGATGGTACCATTTGAGTGGTACTTGACCTTGTATACCTACCTGCAACCAATTGTTTTCTTATCCAGAGGCAATGTCTTAATTGCCCATGTTCCATTATCTTTCAATGTTTTAATCTCTAGCTGCATTGTTTCACTCCACCATGTAAGAAATTTCTTGTGTCGCAAAGAAAAATTATCCCAAGATACATAGTGAGCTAAGTGATAGGGTTCACTTAAGGTTACTATGGATAAGGTGTATGATCAAATAAACTTTATTTCTGGATTTTTTTTGCTGACCTACTCACAAAACCTAATTGATTCCAACTTATGCCATTTTCCACCTCCCATCTATCCATCAATACTAGCTATGGTAAAGACATCCTTTGTCCAGACTTTTTGAGTGAGATCTTTTTCAGTATGGGATTTGGTCCGAACTTCCTCTATCCGATGTTTCTTTGTCTGGACATCTTCCGTATGTTCATTCTCATGACATTATTATACTCCGAAACCATATGTCCTATCTCCTTCCGATTCCATATAATTTACATTCAATCCCCCACCCAACCCCCTACCCCCACTCCACCGCAATATCTCCATTTTTCAGTGACTGTCTATTCCAGTCTGTTCGAACAGTTCTCAGGGAAACATGAACTTGGTCTCGCAGAAGTCTATATCAAATTAGGCTTAAGTTCTATCTCACACCCCAAAAGGCAGGTCAAAGAGAGGAGGATTGTCCAAGCCTTATAAAGAGTCCATCGATATGGGTATCGTTTCATTCATCACCCCCTCACGTCTGGACATTTTTTATTCGGGGTTCCACTATACAGTACGATGCGTATAGTGGAAGAGAACAATTTGGGAGAGTTTTCTCTTCCTTTGTATTAACAATATGACCTCCTTATATACAAGTACATAACCGCATTAAGCTAATCCTTAACTAATAAAACTACAATATTTCCTTACCCTAATAGAACTACAACAATTTCTACAACAACATAATTTCGTAATTACTACATTTACGTTTATTAATTATATCGAACAATTATTACTTCTAAATATAAATTTGACCATAACAGCTAGACTACACATTTGAGGCTCATGTATGCTAAAGTTAGTATTCTTATAATCTGCTTTGATTAGTGAAATCTTCACAAGAGCCATATAATTAAGTTGCAACTGTGTTTGTCATAAATAAGTAATAATAAAATTTACGTCATTCCTCTCTCTCTTTCACTCTCTTGAATTAGGTACATTGTTTATCTCCATCGATTTTCAACAGTTAATAATCTTTGATCTTTATTCTCTATTGATTTTTAGCAGTGAATAATCTTTGATTTATTTCTCCATTTTGTTCTTTGTTGAAGTAACTAAATTTGTTCTGTAACAGGTTTCACGAGTTGAAGAAACTTGGTTCTTAATTGACAAAGTTGATACAATGGTGGTGATTACTTATAAGCAAGATCAAGTTCGAGAAGAGGATTTAGTTCATTGTAGTGTCTGCAAAACCCAAATTGGATTCGTTGAGGATCACCTTGACATCATACAGATTTTTCTCATTACTCTCTCTGCATCAGTTTTGTCTTTCATTGTTGAATGTTCTGAGTTTTTCTTGCACATCTTTTATTGATTTCAATTCTTTATGGTGCTTATACAGTGGGAATGGTGTTTACTATTAAGCATGAATTTTCCTTGCAGATCTTGAATTATTTTAATAAATTTTACTGTTTTGTACCTTTTGTTGAAATTGGTACTGAGCCCATAAAGAGTATATATGATAAATTCACTTGCTTAATTTCAACAACCATTTGTAAAATGTGATTAAGCATGGAATTCAGTACTCTTATCTGCATCTATTATATTTCTTGACTAAAGCACAAAACAACTTATTTTTGGCAACTTTCTTTATCTGGTACATTTTGCAGGTTCAAAATGGTAGAACAGGAGTCTTTAACAGCATGTAAGTCTCAAATTTCATGCAATTTTGAAAATTAAGTAGTATATATTATTCAACTAAACATTTTGCTTTGGTATGAAGCATGTTAGATATAAACGTAGATGCGTTTTACATATAAGACTATATGTTGTGTATATATGCAGGTTTAATGTCAGCGAGAATTATCTTAGACAAGTAAATGGCAATACTGTAGCTGATGTTTATTGTGCTCGATGTGGAATGCTACTTGGGTTGAAACTTGTAAGATACTAAATTTCCAAATTTCCTTTTCATGAACAAGTGGATTTGCAGTTCTTTTTCTCTTAACAGAACTTATTCATTTCTCTAGATTGATGTGCCCCGTCCATCCTTGGATATTAATGAAGGAAGATTCTTGATGAAACTCTAAGTTTCTTATAGATATGCAAAATGCAACTCTACCCCTATGCGATATGACTTGAAAGCAAAGAGTGGAGTGGTATTAAGAATGAAGCTATAATTTTATTAATGTAATTGATGCGAGGCTAAAACCCACATTATTTTATCATCTTTCGCCTCCCATTTGTTCTCTTTTTGGTGTCGTCTTGAGCTTAAAGAGCACCAAGGAACCAAAAGAAACCAAGGAAGGATCAACTTTGCAACACATAGCTAAATGAGAGAAAAATGGCCAAAAGGAAGAGGGCGTGCGCCACTGTTGCAAAGCAAGCAGTGGTGCAGATTTGTAGAGCTTTCAAGACTGCTCGCTCCACTCCCCCAAAGCAAGGAGTGGCGCAAGAAACACCACCAATCTGAATTTTCACTTGTTCCTTGAGCCACAACTCCACTTTTGGGTTGTGGCGCGAGTCAGAACTTATTCTAACTTGATTGGAATTGATTTTTGACATTCTAAGGGTTTGTAAACTCTACATAAACCCCCTCCCACGTTTTTAAACATGAACAACTGATTTGGGGAAGCCAAAACCTAGGGCAAAGCTCAAGAACAAGGTTTAATTATTTATTTTATTTCATTTTCAATTTCTACCTTGTAAACTCATGAAATCTCTTCTTCCAAAGAGATTCATGGGTGTCTAAACTTCTTAATTTCTAGGGTTGTCGTTGAACATAAAAGTTGTGGCTTGAATATCATATTGTCTATTTTGATTTCCATCTATTGAGTTATTTATTTCTTCTTACTTTTATTTATTCGTTTGATTGAACACCTTGCGGATATTATCTAGGACTTATTTGTTGGACTTGAAAAAGGGAACGACAAGTGTAAAAAGAGGAAATAGGGATAGTTTGTGAACCTTATAGGGAAAGGGAATTGATTCGTCACTGAGGATAGAAATATACCCTGTGACCTAGCTTAGTTGATACAGACAATATCTTTATGCACTTTACTATTAACCGAAGACCATAGAAATATAGGCGTTAGGGATAGTCGAGTAGGCTTAGAGTTGTTGGAAATATGCTCAATATATACAATTAATCTGCAACTAGTAACTCAGGAAAGCCAATTATACGAATGATTGGATAACGGAACTGGATTGTCAAAACACCACAACCCTAGATCTTTTCTCAAATCTAAATTACAACACAACCAATCTATGACTTGTTTAAAATTGTTTTCATTTACATTTAAAACATACAAATCACTCTTATTATTGGTCACCTACTGAATAGCACGCTTAAGAATTCAAAGTAGAATTTCAATTCATCAAATCTCCGTGGGTACGATATCTGGACTTACATCCTTTATTACTTGTACGACCATGTACACTTGCATGTGCGAAAGGACGCAATAAGTTTTTGGCGCCGTTGTCGAGGATTTGATTTGAAAGTGATACTATTTTGAGTTTTTATTGAATTATTCAGATTTCACTTTTGTTTGTTGTTTTTCTTTCTTTCAGGGTACAGGTTAGTTTATGCTAAATACCCTAAGTCAAGGCAATCCCTTGATTCCAATTGAGCACGAGCTTGATTCCAATACCCTAAGTCAAGGGTTGAGAATGATGGGTGATAACTTAAACAATCCAATTCTTCAAGACCCACCGAATGACGTGGAGAATAGAGCTGCAGCCCAGCTCCCTCCTATACCACATATTCTGGTGTTGAATTTTGTGAGGCCGAATCATAAAAATGCCTCTAGAGCTATTGTGAAGTCGAATATCACTAGAAATTTTGAGCTTAAAGAGGGAATGATATGACTAGTGAAGAACACTTATCAATATGAGGGTAAACTACATGAAGACCCACACAAGCACCTGCTAGTGTTTACTGAGTTGAGTGACAACTTTCATTACCAAATTTTTTTAGATGAATACGTGAAGTTGACACTATTCCCCTTTTCACTGAGTGGGGAAGCGAAACAATGGTTGCATAATGAACCGGCAGGATCTATCACATCTTGAGATGCTTTGTCTGAAAAGTTTCTCAACATGTTCTTTTCATCTAGAAGAACAAAAGAGGTCAGAGGTAGGGTTTTAAAATTTGTTCAAAAAGATGTCGAATCCCTTCCCCAAGCTTGGAAGAGATACAAGGGATACTTGAGAGATTGCCTGAACCACCATCAGCACAAGGAGATTACTGGGAATAATTTTATTGAAGGATTGGGGCCAGACTCTAAGTCTTTATTAGATGCTATAGCTGAAGGGAAAATTTTGTCCAAGAGCTATAATGAAATAGAGGCGCTGCTCAATCTTATGTTTACGGGTTACCGAGACTATTCAGATCCCACACGAGTATTCACTTCTACACAAAAACACTGGGTTAGTTAGAGCTGGATGATATGTCATCTATTCAGGTAGATATTAGGCAATTGTGTGCCTTAATGAAGCAGAGTTTATTAGCTCCAAGTATATGTCAAGTTCAACAGGTACAACAGATTCAGGTGGCTGCTTTGTTTTGTGAAAAGTGTGGTAAAAATCATGCCTACTCTGGATGCCCTTTGAATCCAAAATCTATATATTATGTGGGGAAACAAAATTATAGAAACCACCCTAACTTATCTTAGGGTGGAAATTAGTAGGCCCAAAGATATGCACAGCAAGCTCCATAGGTGAGCAATTCTTTAGAAGAAATAATGAAGCAGTTCATAGGACAACAAACTCAGATTGTGAATGAAATGTAAAAATCCATTCATGAACTTGAGCGTCAAGTGGGACAACTAGCTTCATCACAACATGCAAGACCTGCAGATGCACTACTGAGTGATACAGAGAATAATACTAAGCAGGTAATGGCAGTCTCACTCAGAAATAGAAGAGAGCTAGTTGAAGCTCCTCCAACACAGAGAAGTCAAGATGCAAGTGTAAAGTTACCAAATGTAGAGCCTCCAAAGAGGAGAGTATTTAACTGGGACAATTATAAGCATCCACCTCCTTTCCCACAAAGGTTGACCCCAACACCAATTTTACAGATACGACGTGTGCAAAAGGAAAGAAGAGAAAGAGAGGTTGTTGAGCCGCCTGAGATCGTGGTTGAGAGACCTCCACTACCATTCCCACAAAGATTCCAAAAAAGTAAGGAGGATGTAAATTTTAAGAAGTTCCTTGATATCTTCAAGCAACTTCACATAAATATTCCCTTGATTAATGCATTAAGGGACATGCCCAAATATGCCAAATACTTAAGAGAGGTGGTGGCTGGAAAGAGAAGACATATAGAATTTGAGATGGTTGCACTCACTGATTAGTTCGAGGGTATTGAAAAAGCTCCCCAAAAAGCTTAAAGATCCTTGGAGTTTCACCTTCCCCATACAAATTGGTGAAGATGATGTTGGGAATGCATTGTGTGATCTTAGGGTAAGTATAAACTTAATGCCCTTATTTGTATTCTAGACACTTGGTTTAGGAGAGCCACACCTAAATACTATCACTCTACAATTGGCAGACCGTTCTCGTATGCAACCGGAAGGAGTAATTGAAGATGTGCTCATCAAGGTAGGTAAATTTATGATTCCTACCAACTTTCTTATTTTAGATTTTGAAGCAGATGAGCATGTATCGGTTATTTTGGGATGTCTATTCTTAGCCAATGGTGGAGCCTTGATTGATGTGCCTAGGAGCTTAAGATGAGGGTCCATGATGAGGGGGCAACATTTAAAGTTTATAAGTACCTCTCCACTCCTTCACACTATAGAGACTTGTGTATGATCACAGAGGTGGTCAATGATAAGTGTGGGCTGGAAGAGTATGGGAAAGAAAGAGTGGAAAATTTGAAGACAAAAAGAATGAATGATAATTATGATCCTCCTAGAGTGAAGAAGAGGCCGAAGTTTCATCATATGGGGAGGAAAAGATTGAGAGAATTTGGTTAATATATGACTTGCGTCGTGCCTAAGTTGTAATAATGTAGTTTTATATTTATAGTGTCACTTCTTTTTCTTTGTTTTTTGTTTTTTGTTTATGCAGATTTGGGGAAGTCTAAGTACCCGGATTTGGAAGCTAAGAGGCATGGATAAAGCATAAGTGTGGGGGCATTCACCCCTTTTGATAAAAGATTGAGAGAAAACATGCTAATAGCTAGGCCCCATAGGGCCTCAGGGAGTATTTCTAACCATTGCTTGATTTTGTTTAATGCTTTGGGGACAAAGCATGACTTTAAGTGTGGGGTGGGACTCTTCCGATACTGGTTAAGGGTGAAGTATTCTATAGGAGTTGTTTTATTTTTAGTTACTTGCTTTAGTTGAAAAAACCTATGAAAAAAAAAAAATTTAAATCCAAAAAATCCATAAAGATTTTTCTTTAGTTTTCAAGTTTAGAATAGTTGGTGTTGGTTTTTAGCTTTTTAGTTCTTTAGTAGAGCAGACTTTTCCTACCCCTTGGTTTTTCTTTTCAGTTTTTTTTTAGGGAAGGCCCTTTGAACCGACTATCCTTTTAATTTTTAGAATAGTTTTTGTTTTATTTTTAGGAAGAATGGCTTTTCCCGACGATGGATGGTTAACGACCGTCTTGAGGGAAGAGTTAGAGAGTCTTTAGGACCAATTGAATGCGAGGTGCTCTTGCTAGGTGCTCTACATGAATTGAATGATGCAAGTGGGTTTTAATTCGAGCATGCTAGGAAGAAAAATGAATTAATACTTTTAAGACAACTAGGCTCTTTTACTCGACTCATATGTGATTTTTAGCTTAAATTTAAACTCTTGTTGCTTGCTTGATTGAGAGCCTGTATGGATCCTTCTTGAGTTGAGCATGTGCAATGTGTGTTAGGTGTTTGTTGATAGTCCATGTTTTAGTATTGATGTCTAAAACTTTCCCGGCGTGTTTGCAAAGCGAAATGAAGAATGTTGAGTTTAGGAGATGATATAGGCGTTTCTTTGATTAACCTAATTTTTCCCTTTACTTTACCTACCTACAATAGATGATCCTAGTTAGCCCCGTTGAGCTTTTAGCCTATTCTTTGATAGCCACATATGAAGCTTAATCCTTTTCTTTCAATAGACCTTTAATTTGATCCAAAACTCCTAAACACTTCAATTAAGAAATAAGAGTTAAAAGGAGTGAAAATTGAGAAAAGGGAGATAGTTGAGGTGGGAAGCCTGTAGAAAATTCTAGGGGTGCAAGTGATAAAAAATAAATCCATACGCTATTAGCAAGGAGTATAAAAAAGAAATAAGAAAAAAAAAATTTGATGATTGAGTACTCCTTACTAATTGTGTGTGATCTTGCTTAAAGAGATGGAAAAACAAAGAAAGCTATGGGTGAGAAAAATAGAAGAGAGAGTTAGGTGATTGAAAAGAGAGAAAATGATGAAAAATTGTAATGTATTAAAGTGCTTAGGGAAGATAGTCACTATTTTGTCCAAAATAATTCCTACCCGTCCCTTAGCCTACGTTACAACCTTTAAAGTCCTACTTGATCTTGAGTTTGATGTTCTTATATTAGTGGAGTAGTACACTAAGGGCAAGCTTATGGTTCATCTTATGTTGCATGTGAATTTTTTGTGAGAGTGAGCGTAATCTTATTCTTATAGCCATTCTTGTGTTAATTTGTATACTTATAAGTGAATATGTGTAACTCTCTTGTTGTGAGGGCACATGGTTGACGAAAGATAGGTGAAGTATATGATCCCTTGGTTGGGTGAATTGTATGAGTTTGCTAATATCATAAAGTCGGTTCTTGAGGCTAGGAGGTCTTGGAGAAGTTGTTTACATATGTTAAATGATTGAAGCTTGCTTAATAAGAACTTGTCGTCTATTGTAGTCGTTGTAGTCTTAGCTTAAGTAATATTGTTTCTATTGGTATAGTTGTAGTAGAGTATAAATCATGCGTCTATATCTTACTCAAGGACAAGCAAGAATTTAAGTGTGGGGTGTTTATGCAATACTAAAAAACACATTATTTTATCTCTTTCGCCTCCTATTTGTTCTCTTTTTGGTGTCGTCTTGAGCTTAAATGATGTGATTTACACTTGTGTTTCATGATTTGCTTATATAGGAGTGCATTGAAATATTTGGAGCTCAAACAAGAAGAAAAAGAGCACCAAGGAACCAAAAGAAACCAAGGAAGGATCAATGTCACAACACATAGCAAAACGAGCAAAAAATGGCCAAGGGGAAGAGGGCTTGCTCCACTGTTGAAAAGCAAGCAGAGGCGTGGATTTGTAGAGCTGTCAGGATTGCTTGCACCACTCCCCCAAAGCAAGGAGTGGCGCAAGAAATACCACCAATCTGAATTTTCACTTGTTCCCTACTCCACAGCTCCGCTTGTGGGCTGTGGTGAGAGTCGGAACTTATCCTAACCCGATTGGGATTGGTTTTTGACATTCTAAGGGTTCCTAAACTCTATATAAACCCCCTCCCATATTTTTAAACATGAACAACTGATTTGGGGAAGCCAAAAGCTAGGGAAAAGCTCAAGAACAAGGATTAATTTATTTATTTTATTTTATTTTTGATTTCTACCTTGTAAACTCATGAAATCTCTTCTTCCAAAGAGAATCATGAGTAGCTAAACTTCTTAATTTCTAGGGTTGTGGTTGAACATAAAAGTTGTGGCTTGAATATCATATTGTCTATTTTGATTTCCATCTATTGATTTATTTATTTCTTCTTGCTTTTATTTATTCGTTTGATTGATCACCTTGCGGATATTATCTAGGACTTGTTTATTGGACTTGAAAAAGGGAACGACAAGTGTAAAAAGAGGAAATAGCGATAGTTTGTGAACCTTATAGGGAAAGGAAATTGATTCGTCACTGAGAATAGAAATATACCCTGTGACCTAGCTTAGTTAATACAGACAATATCTTTATGCACTTTACTATTAACCGAAAACCATAGAAATATAGGCGTTAGGGATAGTCGAGTAGGCTTAGAGTTGTTGGAAATATGCTCAATGTAGCTACAATTAATCTGCAACTAGTAACTCAGGAAAGAAAATTATACGAATGATTGGATAACGCAACTGGATTGTCAAAACACCACAACCCTAGATCTTTTCTCAAATCTGAATTACAACACAACCAATCTGCAACTTGTTTACAATTGTTTTTATTTACATTCAAAACATACAAATCACTTTTATTATTGGTCACCTAGTGAATAGCTCGCTTAAGAATTCAAAGTAGAATTTCAATTTGTCAAATCCCCGTGGGTACGATATCTGGACTTACACCCTTTATTACTTGTACGACCATGTACACTTGGGTGTGCAAAAGGATGCTACATTAATCTACATTATATAAAGGGTTGTACCTATTAGAGTCCTGATATATACAAATTCTATACCTGATAACTATTAGAGATAAATCGAGGCTAAACTGCAGGAAAATATCTTCAGTTATTACAGCTCTGCAAGTTGGTGCTAGTATCAATAACACCCAACTTGGGAAGGAGTTGCTCAAAGGAAGCACATGGTAGAGGCTTGTTGAGTATATCAACAACTAGGTCAGCAGTATGTAAGTGTTTGACTTCAATCCCTTTGTTCTGCACCTGATCTCAAACAAAATGAAAGTCTATGGCAACATGCTTCATCCGACTATGGAAAATAGGATTGTCACAAATATACGTGCTACTGACATTGTCAAAAAATACTATCGGAGTACTCTTAAGAGAAAAATGAAGCTCAAAAGGAGATTAGATAGCCAGTTTGTCTCTGCTACATCAGTAGGCACAACACGATAGCTGATGAATAGGAGACAGATCGCTCCTTCTTAGATGACCAGGAAATAGGAGTTCTACCTAGAAAAACATATAGACTAATGTGGAGGTACGATCATCGGTATCGCCAACCCAGTCAGAATCAGAGAACAAAATATTCTAGAATTCTGTTTCTTGGTAATATTGATGCCAAACTAGAAAGTTTCACGAAGATAGCGAAGAAGACGTTTAACTGCTTTACAGTGAGGTTGATTTGGTTGATGCATGAACTGGGACAGTTTGCTAACAGCAAAGGCAGTGTCTGGGCAGGTAAAAGAAAGGTAGTGTAATTTACCAATAACTCACTGATAAAGAGAACCATCAGCAGGGTCAGCTCCAAAAGAGGCAGTAAAACTGTAGTGGAAGTCACTGGTGTTGGAGAACCCTTGTTGTCCTATATACCTACATCATGTAACAAATCCAAAGTATAATTTTTTGTAATAGGAATAAGCCTTTAATATGCAGAAGAACCTCAATAACCAGGAAATAGTTTAAAAGACCAAGATCCTTTAATTAAAATCGTTGAGAAATACGATCAATAATATGTTTTACACCCTGAGACTGATTACCAGTGATGGTTATGTCATCCACATAAACAAGAACATATACAGTAAATGTAGAATTATGCAAAATGAACAACGAGAAATCTAACTGAGACTTCACAAACCTAATATTTACCAAATAGTTCTTGAGCTCAGTGTACTAAGCACGGGGTGCTTGTTTCAAGCCATAAATGGCTTTGTTGAGCTTACACACATGGGAGGAGTGATTAGGACTCTCATAGCTAGTGGACTGACGCATATAAACCTTCTTTTCTAATCGACCTTGAAGAAATGCATTATTGACGTCTAGTTGATGGATGGGCCAGTTGCATTGAGTAACAATAGCAAGAACTAAATGAACAGTAGCTGGCTTGACATCCGGCTGAAGGTTAATTGATAGTCTTGCCCTGGGTATTGTGTAAATACTTTGGAAACCAGACGTGCCTTATACCTGTCAATCAAACCATCTGGATGATGCTTCATATGAAATAGCCACCTGCAATCAACCACATTCATAGAAGGATTGAATGGAACCAAATCCCACATTCAGTTTTAAACTAGAGCATAGAATTTAGATTTCATAGCTTTTCTCCAATGAGATTGAGAGTGGGCTTGTCTGTATGTGGTAGGTATGAAGGATGGGGAGGATTGGATATTGACATTGAATTGTTTCAATTTAAGACTGTTGGTCTTAGAACGGGTGACCATGTAATATGAAAATGGTTTGGTTGTGACAGAAACTTATAGGGCAGGTGGGTTGGAAACCAATATGTGTTGTGAATTAATGGGCACGGGTGATGAAGAGTGTGCTATTTGTAAGGTAGAAGATTGAGGGTGAGAGGTTCGTCATTGGTAAGTGAGCAAAGGGAGGTTTGGGAAAGGCATAGAATCTAATGGGAAAGGTGTGGCAGGTTGGGGAGAAGGAGACTGTTGGCGTGCTAAAGCTAAAGGCACTGATGGGTGAGTTTGAGTCGGCAATAGAGATTGAGAATTACCTAAGATGATGGAGGCATCGTGGGTTGCAGAGGAGGGCGAGAGTGATCGCGTGGGCAACTGCCCAACTAGATCTAGAAGCTGATAACAAACACTTGAATCCAAAGATTTATCCTTTCCAGGTTGTTCCACAAAATAGTTTTCCCAAGATACATCAGTTGTGTTTTTATTCTTCAAGTGAGAAAAACAAATTTTCAAAAGGAAAATGGTCTTCCAAAAATAGAACATCTCTGGAAAAATAAACTTTTGAAGTTATAGGATCAAAACATTGGTGGCAATAATATTTATTTGAAAATCCTAAATAAATACATGGAGTTGAACAGGGCTCTAATTTGTTCCTAGCGTAAGGTTTAAGCCATGGATAACATAGATAACCGAAAACTTTAATGGAATCATAGTTGGGTGCATCTTGAAATAGAATCTCATACAGGCACTTATCTTTTAATTTGGAGTGGTAAGTGTATTTATAAGATAGACTGCTTGATGACAAGCAAAACTCCAAAAGGATGAAGATAATGAAGCTTGATGTAACAAAGTTCTAGTAGTCTCAATAACATGTCTATGTCGGTGTTCAACTAGAGCTACTCGTTGCGGTGTATATGGAGGTGACACTAAGTGTTCGATTCCATTTGTTTTTAGATAAGATGACAAACTTTGGAATTCACTACCACCATCGGTGTACAAGGATAAAATTTCTGTTTGAAATCATTTTTCAAGCAATGGATGCAAAGTTTGAAAAATATCCAAGACTTCCTTTTTCAATTTTAGAGTGAACAACCACATGTATTTAGAGAATTGATCAACGAATAGGACATAATATCTTTTTTTATTGATAAAATAGGCGAAGGACCCCATAAATCACTGTAAAGAATCTGAAATTGCCTTTGACTTTGCAAAGAATTTTTAGAAAATGTCAACATGTGTATTTTATTCGAATAACATGAATTACAACTTGAAATTGTTCTAGAATGAGAAATAGTAATGGAAAACCTGTGCAGAATATTATTCAAAGCATAATTATTAGGATGTCCTAAGCGTCGATGCCACAGGTTGAGAAGAAAAACCACATTGCACTAAGGAGAACATTGTGCGCTGCCCAGCGGCCACGCATACAGTCCATATCTATTCGCCCTATGTAGTAGAGGTGACCCTGTACTCAGATCCTTCACAAAATAATGAAAAGAAAAAAATTCAATAGATGTCAGATTATCTTTACAAAATTTTGAGATAGAAATGAGATTTCTTTTTATGGAAGGAGAACATAAAGTGTTAAGTAGTTTGAAATCATAATTCTATATACTTAAGTTAGCATTACTGATATGGAGAATTGGAATGGTATTACCATTTCCCATTGCAATCTCTTTCGTACCATGGTAATCATGCACAATAGCTAAACTATGAGCATCAGAAATAATGTGATGAGTTGCCCCACTATCAACAATCCAAGGGGCTTGTTGTTGATACAAGTAACTAGCAAAGTTAGCTCGGGCTTGCAGATGGTTGTACGACTGATAAAGACAAACGTTGGCTGAGTGACTGGGACAATCACAAAGTTGGCAACGAAGGTTTCTAGCATATGATGGTTGTGATTGATTTTTTCATGTAAGCCATGATTATAAACGCCACTATTGATTATTGGTTGCATTGTTTCCCTGTCGCCTATTGTTGTTATTGGCATTTTTCTGAGGAGGAGCTGATGTTCTTTGTGCTATGGAAACAGTGATTGGAGGTGGTTGTGGTTTCCTGGCCTCATCATTCTTGAGAAAAAGCTCATGGTTGAGTAACTTTTCATACAATTTTTTATAAGAGACGGTGGAATCTCTTACACGGATAGCAGCAGAAAGCTTCCGAAATTCAGATCCAAGTCCACTGAGAATTTTAACTATCAGTTTCGGGTTAGATACCGGTGCACCAGCAGTTGCAAGTTCTTCACACAGTGATCTTACATGATGGAGATAATCAACAACAGAACGAGTGTCTTTGGTAACACGGGCCAGTTGATTATGCAAACTAAAGATCTTGTTTGAGACTTATTTGCATATGCAATATACAGAGCGTCCCAGGTAGCTTTAGCAGTGGCAGTAGTGGCTAAAGTGGCAGCAAGAGTTGGTTCAACAGAGGCCAAGATAGCATTTTGGATTAACTGATCTTGATGAAACCAAACAAGAAATGCAGGATTCTAAATTTCTTGATTGTTTTGAGATAGCGTGTGAGATAGAGCAGGAATAGATACATCAAGATGACCAAAGACATTGTCACCATGCATAAGCATTGACACTTGTGCTTTCCAGAGAGAGAAGTTGTGGCTGCCAGCTAATTTGATGGGCAACTGCATAACAGAATTAAACTGAATAATCGTAGTGTTGTTGTTAGCATCGAAATTGACTACAGAAACATTGGTGGCCATTGTAGTTGGTCGATGTGTGAGTAATCAGAGAATGGACTCGTGATAGTTAGAGAGGCATTGATACCATAAAGAGAGGAGCGGTATTAATAATGAATCGATAATTTTATTAATGTAATCTACATAGAGGGTTGTACCCATAAGAGTCTTGATATATACAATCTCTATACCTTATAACTATTAGATATAAACTAGGATAATAAATTACAATTTTAAAACAACTAAACTAATGGAAGTGATTGAGATAAAAACTAAGTCTACAAACAGAAAAACAACCGAGGCCAAAACGCACGAAAATATCTTCTGTTATTAGTAAGGTGTTGATACAAATAAGTTTTTTTGTTGCAGGGTCAGGCTTGTTTATTCAAATGATTATCCAATGATCTTTCAAGAAGTTAATGATGACGGAGACATTGATATAGACCAATTTCTCCAAGAACTAGGTGGAGGTGCTAATGTTGGACATGTTCCTAACGAACAAGATGGAGGTGCTAATGTTGAATAGGTTCCTAGTGATCAAGATATAGCTCAACTAGATGATGAAATGGACAATATGGATCTAAATCTACACATATGAACGACTATGGATGAAAATGCAGACATCGGCAACCTACTGATCAGGCTGATCAAAATGTAGGACCAGCTTATTACAGAAACTAAGATCAAACTTCTTAAAAACTAAGTGTTTATATGGTTGAGGTCTCTCGTACTAGCAATTACTTTACTAAATATTTCCTGAATTACGGTAAACTTCTGAAAGCTATAAAGTTGAACAGTTGCTGGTAGAATCTACATAGTGTTTGTTTCTGTGTTGGTTGTTAGTTTTTGCTGAAAGTGAAGTGTGGTTTATCTCTTATCTTTTTACGGTGTTGATTTGCTTCCCTCTATTATCGTCCACTATTTCCTAAAAAGTGTGTAACTCCTCTATCTAATTCATGTCAATTTCTTAGAATGAAATTGGTATTTGCTGAAAGGTTCCAACTTGTTCCAGGGAATATATCACATTGTGAAGTTAGAGTTTTACACAACAATTTCTTGTCTATTTCTTTGCTGATTATTTAGGACTTGTTATACTTTTGTTTCTCGATTACATGAGTCAAACTTGGTTCATTATCTTTGCTAATGGTCATCCCATGCCTTTTTTCCCTTCTTTTTATTCTCCATTTAAAGTGTTAATTGTGTTAAGCGGTCACTAAAACAATCATCAAATATGTTAATTTCAGGCTCAAATGATTTTTTGAGTGAAATAGCAAAATATAAGTTACTTTTCTAGTACAAAAGGAAAAAAATAACTTTGTTCACATATTATCAATAATTCAATAATCATTTAAGCAATGAACTCCATTTTAAAGAAATTGTTAAAAGCCATTAAAATGAAAAGAAAAAAAACTATTCTTAATAAATAATCTTTTTTTGGCCAGTTAAGTATTCTTTTATACCACAAACAATAGTTTAGTATAAGAAGTTAAATAGAATATAAAATATTCAGAATGAATTTATCATATGACTACAAAATTTGGCTTGTTCATGAAAAATTGAATTTTGGATAATATAAATTGTCCTTTGACAATCACGTTGTATATTGACTGGATACTCATGGTCCACGCTCAAACTCTTCAAGACACTTTTTAATCATTTTAATTCACAAAGGGGCATTGTAATTGACTAGCATTCTGCTTCTGCTAAAGAGCAAGAAACAACTAGTTGCTTTTTGTCCTTACAAGACACGGGTGAATTTTTGAGCATAATAAATCACCTAGTAAGAGATCTTTGGGTCAGTTAGCATCTTCCCAGTCCCAGTCGCACTATTTGCACTGCCGAAGGTCACAATCTTTCTGCATCACTTACTTGTCAAGGGTTCTTCTTGAAATAGTGCAACCCCCTAGAGCTGTGTTCCTAATGCCCCTCTTTACATTGTTGTAAGAACTGAGACAATAAATGCACACAGTATGACAACTCAGGTAGGGTGAAATAAAGATATATAAGTCGACCAACCAACTGACGATAATTTTTTTGATCTGTTAGGTTTGGTCCCCCGACTTGTGCCAACTTATGATTCTTATCCAAGCGAGTGCTAATTAGCTTGGCTCCCAATATTCTAGCCTCAGAAATTATATGCAAGGCATATTTGCATACACACGGAAATATCCTAGTGGGACCCTTGACAATCTCACCTCCTAAAAAAATACTTCTTTGCCCAAATCCTTCATATGAAAACACTTATGGATAGTCTTTGAATGGTTCAAGCCCTCCCTTGCCACAATATCTCCACTTTTCGGTGATTGCCTATTTCCAATCTGTTTGAACGGTTCTTGGGCAAACGGGAACTTAGTTTCATAGAAGTGTACATCAAATTAGGTTTTGGGCCTAACTCACCCCAAAAGCTAGCTCAAAGGGGGAGGATTGCCCAAGCCTTATAAGTAGTCCATCAATGTGGGATTGTTTACATTCATCATCGCTATTTACGCCTAAATTTGGACATTCATCATCTGGGGTTCTATTGTCCAATCCAGTGCATGCACATTCATGGATCGGGGGTATTTCCACCTCCACAATTGAACAGGACCTTATGGGCCCACATTGAATCGGGTCTGTCTTTGACACCATACTAAAATCCAAAGAACGAAAAAATGATGGAAGAGACAAGAATTTTGGGAGAGTTAGTATTAACAATACAACCTCCTTATGTACAAGTACATAGCCACCTTAAACTAACCCTAACCTGATAGGACTACAATATTCCCTTACCACAACAATTCCTATAAGATCATAAATTATCACAATTACACAATTACCATATTTATGTTTATTAATTATATTGAAAGAGTAGTAGTTATAAATATAAACTTGACATAACCACACAGAATACATGTGCGAGGTGCGTACCTCGCACGCGAAAACTAGTATACTTATAACCTATTTTTGATTAGTGAAATCTTCATGATTAAGTTGAAACTGTTTTCATTTATCATAAGTAAATCATAGTTGAATTTAAGTCTCTTCTCTCTGTGTACATATGGTGAAAAAAGTGAAATGCTAGACGGTTATGATTTCCACCTCTTTATTTTAACGGTAAAGATATTGCTCTTGTCAACTTGGTTTCAAGATTCAAGAACTGATTTTTCAGTATAAAAGAATCTCCCTTCATTCCCATTAATTTAGTCAGAGCATTTGAGAAGTACCCTCTCTCTTTTTCCACTCTCTTGAAAAAAAGGTACATTGTCTATCTGGTTCGAAGCTAGTCTTTCTCCATTTGATTTTCAGCAGTGAATAATGTTTTATCTTGATTGTTCTGTAACAGGTTCTTGATTTTCAAAGTTGATACAATGGGATTGGTGATTACTTATACGCATGATCAAGTTCGAGAAGAGGATTTAATTTGTTGTACTGACTGCAAAGGAAAATTGTATTTGTCGAGGATCACCTTGAAATTGTACAGATTTTTCTCTTCACTCTCTCTGTATCAGTTTTGTCTTTATTATTGAATGTTCTAAGTTCTTATTTCACATCTTCTATCAATTTCCTTTCATTATGGTGTTTATACTATGGGAATGGTGTTTATGATATTTACTGTTAAGCATTAATTTTGTTTTTGCACATCTCTTTTCAATTTTAGTTCAACATTAGCGCCTCGATCTTGTCAAGGAGCCTTTCACTACATAAGTTTATGCAGAAGACTTAAGAAAATACCAATTCCATTCTAAGAAATTGTCATGAATCAGATAGAGGAGTTATGCACTATTTGGGAAATAGTGTCAAATAATAGAGGGAAACAAATAAGCACTGTAAAAAGATAAAGGGATAAACCACCCTTCGCTTTCAGTAAAAACAAAAACTATTTAGATTCTACCAAGCAACTGTTCTACTTTATGGCTTTCAGAAGGTTACCGCAATACAGGAAATGTTTAGCAAAGTAATTGCTACTACAAAAGTGCTCAAACATATAAGAAGTACTTAGTTTTTAAAGAGTTTGAAAGTATTTATTTTTGTAGTAAGCCGGTCCTACATTTTGATCAGAAGGTTGTCAACATATGCTCTTTCATAAATAGTTGATTCAAAATGTGTAATTCGGATCAATTTTGTCCATTCCATCAGCCAGTTGATCTACATCTTGATCATTAGGAACTTGTTCAACATTAGCACCTCTATCTTGTATAGGTATTTGTCCAATATTAGTGCCTCCACCTAGTTCATGAAGAAATTGGTCAATATCAACATCTTCATATTGTTCATCATTAACTTCTTGAAAGAGCATTGGATCATTGTTCCAATAAACAAGCTTGACTCTGCAACAAAATCACTTCTTTTTATTAACACCTTAAAACTCATATTGCATATAGTTGCATTTTGCATATCTATAAGAAACATAAAATTTCATCAAGAATCTTCCTTCACTAATATCCAGGGACGTTCTGGGAACAACAATCTGGAGAAAAGAATAAATTTTGTTAAGAAAAAGAACTGCAAATCCTCTTGTTCATGAAGTGGAAATTTGGCACATTAGTATCTTACAAGTTTCCACCCAAGCAGCATTCCTTATTGATCACAATAAACATCAGCTACAGTGTGCAATTTACTTGTTGAAGATAATTCTCGACCTGCATATATACACAACCTATACTCAAATATATAAAACTTTTCTACCTAGATATATAACATGCCTCCCAGAAAAATGTTTAGTTAAATAATATTTTTCAGGGGTCTGAAGCATGTTATATATCTACGTTGCTACGTTTTATATATATGAGTATATGTTTTGTATATATGCAGGTTTAACGTACAACTAAACAGCTATAATTATCTTTGTAACACCCCAAAATTTTAGAACCTTCAAAAATCCATATATTTATATGAATTTAAGTTTATATAAAAAAAAAATTGACTCACGGGACCAACCCACGTGACTTAGGTCCAACCTACGTGACGTGGGTGGGCTTCCACGAAATCCTGGATCAGATCCTGCAAGTTGAAAAATCAACCTGATTTCCAAGACATGGGCCCACGGCACGTGAACTGTTCTATGGCACGTAGGTCAAGTCGTGGACTGATTCCGAGAATTTTTTTAAGGGTCATTCTAGGGGTATTTTTGTCATTTTCTCCTTATAAAAATCGACCCTTATATACTTAAAACCCTTTTTGGCATCAGTTACACTTATTTTGAAGAGGGGGGCAATTATAGACCCTTTCTCCTTCCCTAAAACATTCAAAGGAGCAAATTCAACTAGGGTTCAAGATTCAAGACCCAAATCTCAAGCTTTCTCAAATTCTTCCATTCAAAAGGCATGTTTGAACACTCCCTTTTTTCAACTATTATTTCATTATATGATTAAGATTAATATTATGTATATTTTGTTGATATTTGAAATTGGGTTTAATGTTTAACTTATGAAAAGCTTGATATAAATTTTTCCCTTTTCTTATGAATAATGATTCAATCTTTAATTAGGGTTTTTGAGACTGAGTTGGCTACTTGAAATTAATGAACTATTTTTGATATATGTTTTATCCATGATTTCTAGTCTCTTGAAAGCTTTGAAACTTCATAAGGAATATAAATATTTTTCCCCGTCCTTTATATCATTGAATGTATTATGTTATTCAAATGGTTTGAAAATTGTTATGAGGATTTCAATTATGATTATGTTTATGATTTTAAAGGCGGGGTTTTGGAGTCAAAAATATTTAATGATAATGATTTGACATGAAAGAGTGACTTGCAAGTTATTGGTATGACGATACCAACATGTTAATGCTTTAATGAAGACTCCACAATTGAATGTAGTGAAAATGTTTTAATTGGGCTTAAAGAGAAGTATGTAGTTTACCGAGAAGGTGTAGTCCCTGTGACCAACACTGGAAACCGCATTTGCCGACATTGGGAGGTCTTGTACGGAAATATGGATGACTACTGTATGCTTGCCTTGAGCAGTTGTATGCAGCTATGATTATGATATGATTTGGCCAACTATGTTATCTCAGTCTATGCGGCTAACATGGATTGAGGCCCCGCTAGTTGGGGAGTACTGGACCCATATTACCCGTGGGTTACTTAATGTTGGTGTAACTACATAGTTCAGAAGTAAAGAATTTCAAATGATTGCTTTATTTTGTATTTTAAATGTTCTTTATTTTGTACCTCATTTATGACAGACTTATATTATGAAGCTTTTCAAATTTTAATTATTATTATATTATATAAACTGTTTTGGATTCTCTTTCCTCGGTTTGCATACCAGTACTCATCATACTGATTGTCCTCGGATGTAACATCTTTTCATGATGTAGGTTCCGAAGAACTTACTCGAGATTCTACACCGCTTTAGTATACGTTCAGAGTTGTATCTAGCCTGTGGTGAGCCATTCCATCTTTCTGAAGGCATATGTCTTAGATTTATTTTCAATTGAATTTAGACTATTCGAGTTTTATGGTATTTTCGGGGCCATGTCCCGGCTAGAATTTCTATTCATAATGTTAGAGGCTTCATAGACTCAAGATGATTATTGTTTTGAGTTTCATTCTCAGATTTGGATTTAAATTATCATTTCAGTTGAACTTCTTCATTATGGGTCTATTTTTCGCATTTTTATTATGACTATGCTTTTGATGTAATGCTAAGGGGTCTTCTTGGACCATCACTGGTTCGGGAAGCCCGTCACGGCTAGGGCCTCAGTTTGGGTCGTGACTAAATGGCAATATTGTAGTTGATGTTTATTGTGCTCGATGTGGAATGCTGCTTGGGTTGAAACTTGTAAGATACTAATTTGTCAAATTTCTATTTCATGAACAAAAGGATTTGCAGTTCTTTCTCTAAACATAATTTATTCATTTCTCCAAATTGTTGTGCCCCGACAGTCTCTGGATATTAGTGAAGGAAGATTCTTGATGAAATTGAAAGTTTCTTACAGATATGCAAAATGTAACTATATGCAATATGACTTGTAAGGTGTTAAATAAATGACTGAATTTATTGTAGGATCAAGCTTGTTTATTGGAACGATGATCCAGTGCTATTTCAAAAAATTAAAGAACAAGATGGAAACGTGGATATTGACTAGTTTCTTCATGAACTAGGTGGAGGCACTAATATTGGACCAGTTCCTAGACAAGATAGAGGCACTAATATTTAACAGGTTCCTAATGATCAAGATCTAGATAAAATGGCTGATGGAATGGATAATATTGATCTGAATCTACACATTTGGATCAACTATTGATGACAAAAAAGACATTAACAACCTACTGATCAAAATGTAGGACCAACTTATTACAAAAATAGATACTTTCAAACTCTTTTAGAACTAAGTACTTCTTATATGTTTGAGCACTCTGGTACTAACAATTACTTTACTAAACATCTCCTATATTGCGGTAACCTCTGAAAGCTAAAAGTTGAAGAGTTGCTTGGTTAATATACATAATTTTTGTTTCTGCTGAAAGTGAAGGGTGGTTTATCCCTTTATCTTTTTACGGTGCTTATTTGTTTCCCTCTATTATAGGCAAATATTTCCTAAAAAGTACGGAACTAGTCTATTTGGTTCATGTCAATTCCGTAGGATGGAATTGTTATTTGTTGAAGTCTTATGTATAAACTGATGTTGCAAATGGCTCCTGCTCATTCCAAGGAGATCTCACTCACATTGTGAAATTTAGAGTTTTATAGAAGAATTTCATGTCTTTTTCCTTGCAGATTATTCGTGACTGCTATACTTTCATATACTCTGTATAATCATTTATTTTGCAGTCATTTCCATTTTTCATGTTGAAATACCTTTAAGTTTATTTAGTAAGTGTTTTGAAATCTTTGCAATGTAAAGGTGCAAGAGTTAACACAAATCTTGTTCTTGTGTTGGACTAAACTATTATTTTGTATATTCAATTGAATATTTTCTTGGAAAGCTATTTATAGCAAAGTATTCCTTTTGGAAAGTTTCTATTACAATCTAGACATTAGTAAAAATTCACACTTAAGGGTTAATGTTGAGCCGCAAGGAGTAGAGGCAGCAGAAACTTGATTTCTGAAGATGCCAGCCTCCCAACAAGAGGACCCTGTTCTTTAAAGTTTCAGTACTAGTCCAGTTTGGCACATGAGGAAAATTGATGAAAACTCAAAAAAAAATAAAAAATCAAAAATGGCTCGATCCAGAAACCTTCAGTGCGTTACACTGATGTGATAGCCAATTACACCACAAAACCTTGATACCTCATCCAATCCTGAATTCCCCGTAGAGTTTTCCTTTCACCACCGCAAGTGGAATACTTCTATTCCTAGATTTATTTTTCTACTATTATCTTATTCCTCAATTGTATTACTATGATTGTTTCTTTTACTTCGTACTTTTCCTATTTTTAATTCATTACTTTTATTTTCTACATTATTTTCACTATAGCTTTTACTCCTATATTTGTCAAACCTATTTTTGAAAACATTTTTCTTGAGCTAAGGGTCTAGCGAAAACAATCTCTCTCACATGAGGTAGGGGTATAGTCTACATAACCCCCTCTCTCCTTAGACCCCAATTGTCATATCACATTGGGTATGTTGGTGAATCATAAATGCATTTCAAAAGACTGATACCTTGATGAAGACGTAAACCAATACTACAATGACCTAACTATTGAGAAATATGATCATGGTGCTACTTCCTGTTTTGTGACATGTCTGGGTGTATGTTGAGGCAATGTAGTTCATACTCTCCTAGCTATAAAGTGATGGTGTTAATAACTAAATTTCTAGATCTTGAATAAATAGATGTTGAACACTGCAGAAATTCTTATGAAGCTGCACCTACTCGGCAGATATCTCTTTCCTATTTCAGAAAGACTGCGTTATTAGAATTTAGACAAAAGACGCAGTCATTTGAGAAGCCAAACCATCATGTGAAAGAAACGTAAAAGCTAGCGTGCCCAACTATCCAATTGGAACCAAAGCAATGATGCAAGCTACCATATACAGCTGGAAATTGTGGTCACGACTAACAAATTGCCGAGAAAGTTGCTGCTAACAGACTTAAAATTCTAGTATTGTCATATTGTGTATGTTGTTTTATGAAGAAGTCTAGGTATGGTCCCATAAGACCTATGCATCACTAAGCTACCCCAGTTATATTACCATATGCATGTAGTAAAGAGACTCAACCAATTCAAATATGCCTAGGGTAAGAGAACCATAACACACCCAAATTCAATGCAATCAAGTCAAAATCTTCTAAGGTGACAAACCATGAAGATTGAAGCAATAGACCAAATTCTAAAAATAGTTCTACAAAATGACAAATGACATGAACCGTTCATTATTTTTTGAACATTAAAAAGACAAGAAAGTATAAATTTGACATGCATAATTCTGTCCGATCTTCCTCTTTCCGAACTTCTTCCGTATGTTCCTTCTCAGGACATGATTCTACCCCCGGATCCATATGTCCTATCTCCTTTCGATTTCTCATAATTGACATTCAAGACCCCCTGCCACACTATCTCCTTTTTTTCAAGTGACTGCATTTCCAATCTTTCAAACAGTTCTTGGGAAAACATGAACTTGGTCTTGTAGAAGTCTACATCAAATTAGGCTTAGGGCCTATCTCATACCCCCAAATGACAGGTGAAAGGGAGGAGAATTGCCAAGCCTTAAGTCCACCGATGTGGGATTTATTTCATTTATCACCCCCCTCCCTTCACGCCCAGATTTGGATATTTTTATTCGGGGTTCCACTGTACGGTCCGATAAGTGCACGTTTATGGACCGGGAGTATTTTCGCCCCTACAATTGTCTGGTACCTTGGGGCCCACATTGAATTGGACTTGTCTCTGATTCCATTCTAAAATTGAAATGTTATGGTTTTCTTACCCTAGGCCCACATCGAATGGAGAAATGATAGAAGAGACAACAATTTTGGAAGAGTGTTCTCTTCCCTTGTATTAACAATAGGACTTCCTTAAAGACAAGTACATAATTGTCTTAAGCTAACCCTAAATTAATAGGACTACAGTATTTCCTTACCCTAATAGAACTACAATTTCTACAACATCATAATTACTTAATTACCATATTTACGTTTATTAATTATATCAAACAATTATTACTTTTAAATATAAATTTGACCATAACCATCAGACTACATGTGGGAGCGCATGTACGCTGAAATTAGTATTCTTATAATCTGTATTTGATTAGTGAAATCTTCACAAGAGCCACATATGTTTGTCATAAATAAGGCATAGTTGAATTTATGTCCCGCCTTTCTGTGTACCTTGGTGAAAAAGTAAAATGTTAGAGGGCTAAGATTTCCCCTCTTTGTTTTAACGGTAAAGATATTTTTCTTCTCAACTTGAATCAAGATTTTTCACTATAAAATTATCTATTCTCTGTCCCATTAATCCAACCACAACATTTGAGAAGTACCCTAATTTGTTTTTCACTCTCTTGCATTAGGTGCATAGTTTATCTCCATTGATTTTCAGCAGTGAATAATCTTTGATCTTTCTTCTCCATTTTGTTCTTTGTTGAAGTAACTAAATTTGTTCTGTAACCAGTTTCACGAGTTGAAGAAACTTGGTTCTTGATTGACAGAGTTGATACAATGGTGGTGGTTGCTTATAAGCATGATCAAGTTCGAGAAGAGGATTTAGTTCGTTATAGTGTCTGCAAAATCTATATTGGATTCGACGAGGATCATGTCAGTTTCACTTAGTGAATTAAGTAGTTTCAGTTGCTATTGCAATCTAAACTCAAGTAAAAGTTCATATGTAAGGATTCATGTTAATATTGACGCCAAGGAGTATAGGCAGCACTACTATTTATCATTGCAAGCGGGATACTTCTATTTACAAAGACAACATACCAAGTGTACTACCACAGTTGGATCTGGGGAACATAAAATGTATTCAAATCTTAACCCTAATTCATGGAGGTAGAGAGACTATTTCCGAGATAAATCAATAAAATTGCAAAGTAGTGAAAAGAAGGTAAAACAACCTAGTGGCAGTACTTTCCGGTGATGATGGAGAAAAGATGATGCGAAGCTCTTTCTATTTCTGAGAGAGATTTGATCTCCACACCGTTGTTGCTCAATCTTCAAATATTCCTTAGGCGTTACAAAAAAAATCGTTTGTAGAAATAGACAAAAAAAAATTCATGAGCTGTGATTTATGCTTTTATAACGGTTGAACTTAAAATTTTTATTGAAGAATTTAACCATATCACCAAGTGTGGACCAATTTTTTTGAATCTGGACTTCAACTGAATATCAGTCCATTGGGCTAAGTGTGGCCTGACCCTTTTCATTTTGGGATCTCTAACTTCTTTTTGTTAGTTGAGTATTCCTTTTAGGGGGAAAGCACATTTAGGCTGCATTTGTTTTTATTAAAATTCAGATGTCTGAATCTGAATGCACATCTGAATGATTAAGATGTTGTCTCTAGATCTGAAAACTAAATTATTAAGACTGTTTGGTTTTCAACATCTGAATGTGCAAAATTTATTTATTTGTAAAAATAATAATAATACTGTCACACCCCGAATCCCATTCGGGACGGACATGGCACCCAAAGCCGTTGAGGCCCCGAGAGAACCATTCTTCATTCATGTACCTTCATATGCATGTCATTACAAGAGCAACACTCTATCTCATTTATATACAAGTTACCACTAGCGGAAGTCACCGAAAACATACGATAGATATATACATATGAAACTTGGCCGTTAGGGCCATTAAGTCAAAATGGACATACATTCCTTACATCCCTTCATTCATCCCACAACGTCTACAAAGCCTCTACAGATGCATAGACATAACCAACCTATAGTCGGGAAAAGTCTCCACTTTAAACAACATGTACATAATACCCAAAACAACTGTATACATGTGACCAGGAAAGCCCCGAACCAACTGGAGCTCACCACTGATTCGCAGATAACCCGCAGCTTACTGTGGAGGTCTACTAGCACCTATGCCTGCAACAAGTAAGGTAAGTTCCCCCAAAGGGGTCAGTACGAGGAATGTACTGAGTATGTAAGGCTATAGAAAACTGTGCGAAACATAGGATCTCAAATGGGATCAATATATGTGAATAAACATTATGGATCAATTACCATTCTGCATATGTGGAACCATGTTCATTACTTTCGTTGCTTCCATTACTTCCATTGATTGATCATTCATTCATATCATTTTCATTTGTGAAATAACATTCCTTCATACTTTCAATTACGTGAGATACTTCTTTTGGCCTTACGTTCATCTTTATTATTATTCATCCTCTTATTAGTGGGCCATAATATAATAACATAATAACAGTCATCCACCTTTGGTGGGCTATAATATAATAACCGCCATCCACACTTGGTGGGCTATAATATAATAACTGTCATCCACACTTGGTGGGCTATAATATAATAACCGTCATCCACACTTGGTGGGCTATAATATAATAACATAATATTTGGGATTGTTCCATCCGAGCTTAGGCCCTTTAGATTTGCGATCCATTCTCAATTAAACATAAAGTAACCATGTAAGCATTACTTATTTGCATTACTTCTTCCCTTTACTTTTGTTATGAGAGTGATACATTGGCAATTGGAACATCATTGGGAACACATATATACATTACTTCATTCCTTACTTTCATGAGATTGATGCTTTGTGATTATAATATTCTTGGAACTTTGGAACAATGTCCACAATTATGTAACACATGAATAACAATGGGTCATTCAATAGGAACATGAGGATAACCATATATGACAATCTGAAATGATATACCTTTGAACATTTCGGAATGGAACAAGTACAATGACAATGTGAACATACGTGCTGCAGAATGATACGGAAAGAGTAACCTTACATACCTTATCTTCCCAATATGAATACACAATTCTATATGTGATTATACTAATCCAGCTCCTTCCTTACGTCTTACTCTACAACACAAGTACATAACGGAACCAACATTAACCACAAGCTACATTCCAAGTGCATAAGACGACAGTAAGTTACATGACTATCATATAACATTGTCTCACTCTTTACAATATCATTCATTGCATTACCATACCAATAACATCATCACATTTCACACATCGACCAAGACATCATAAACCAATAACATTTCACACCAAGTTTACCCTTTACATTTCCTCATTAACACTACGTTACCTTTTCTCCTTCAAGTAGCTTTCATAATAACACCTTAACAACAATCCATATTTTATACTATTCAAATTACCTCCGGGATACTCCTTTATAGTCATTTAAAAGGTACCATAAGTTGATAATTGCATCCATAAAGGGTATAGGGGTTTCGGGGGGTCAAAGGGATGCAAAAACAAGAAATTCGGGGTTCTGGGCTGACCTGCGAAGCCACCTGCGCCCGCATGTGGCTGAAATGCGTCCTCAAGTGACCCTTGGCAGTGTCCAGGGGCACCTGCGAAGTCACCTGCGCCCGCAGGTGCTTCGTCTGCGAGGGCAGGTGCCCATTTCTGCCAAAAAGGGTCTCTTTTGGGTTTTTTTTTGTAATAAATGGTCCATGATCATAACTAACCTTATCTTAGCATATTTAGATACTCTTAAATGCCATATAACATCCATGGTTTCACAACACACATAAACATCACCAAACTACATGTTTCTTTCAATACGTCACCAATTGCATGCCCAATTTCATAATAACAATTTCAAACATTATGTACAAGAATAAAACAAGTTAAGGATATAATCACATCTCACATGTCAATATTGAATCCATCAATTTCACTTCCTTCAAGACTACATGTTCATTTTCAAGTTTAAAAGACAAAACCCTTCACCGATTAAGCAAACATAAATTGTTTCACACATAGTGAACTTCTCACACTTCACCAACATAACCAACATGATATACACCATCTTCCATGCATATAATATATTAAACCATAAATACAAACACTTACCAAGGCTTGCAAAATGATGATCTTGTCCAAAGAGGAAGGTGGCTTAGGGTTTGAGTTGAGAAAATAATCTCATAGAATTTCTAGACTTGGCATGGGTGTCTCAAATGATTAAAATCTGATTTTTGCCACCTTATATAGTCCCCTAATGGTGCTTTGTAACCACACACTTGGTCCAATCCTAATATATTGACTTGGTCTCACAAGAATGGGTCATTTCCTTCATTTGGGCCATGTATTTTATGTCCTTTGGGGCCTTAAATTGAGCCCAATTGTACAAGGTTAATTTGGCCCATCATATTTGATGTATAATACCTCAAAACTCCCATGTTTAAATAATTCCATAAATGTTACGGTAATCAACTAGGTTCGAAAATGTACGGGGTGTTACAAATACAATTCAAATAAAAAATTAATTATATGTTAGAAAAATATTTAATTTAATACCATAAAATTATCATTTGATTAACAAAGAAAGATTTATGTTTGTTAGTGATAATGCATATGATTTGTAATGATAGTGGTGGTGGTAATGATTGATGTTAGTGACTAGTAATATTGGCGGTAATAGTTGTGATGGTAGAGATGGTTGGTATCATAGTGACTGTCATGATGGTGGCGACTGGTAGTGGTGGTGGTGGTTGTGATGTAAAGTTGGTTGATGTTAGTAGTGTGAGGTGTTGAACGTGGTGGCTGAAAAAAATGTATGCATGATGGTTAACGATGTGTTGGTGTAGTTGGAATCACTGTTAGCTGTGATGGTGGAAATGGTTGTTAGTAGAGATAGATTGTAGCAATGGTAGTGGTTGATAGTGGCGGTAGAGGTGGTGGCTCTGGTGACAATGGTGGTGAAGAATGTGTCGAGGTTGATGATATGTTAGTGATAGTTAGCGATGGTACTAGTTGTGATAGATGAGTTGGTTGGTAGTAGGGATTGGCCGGTAGTGTTTGACGGTGGTGGTAGCGGTGGATATAATTAGAATAATAGAGGTGGTAGGTGTGGTAGCGGCTGACAGTAGTGGTTGATAGCGACGTTGGTTGTCAATGGTGGTTGTGATGATGGAGGTGGTTGGTGGTGGTGGGTGGTGGTTGACAATGGTGGTGGTGGCAGAGGTGGTTAGTGATGGTGATTGGTGATTGTGGATAGAGTGGTGGTGAATATTATCCAACATAAGAATACCTCTTAATGATAGTAAGACTTGGTTCCAGATCTGGATGATTAAGACCTATTCAAACCTATTAAGAGCTAAAATCTTAATTGAAAACAATGCACTTAATGGTTTGAGGTCTGAACCATTCATATTCAGACCTCCATTAGGTGCAAACAAATGAGGTCTTATACTCCATAGAAACAAACTATTTACAATTAAATGTTTCTTTACCTAAAATATTTCCCTAAGTAATTACATAAAATGCCTCATTCCATTGTAGCTTTAGTTATTTATCTCTCTTTTAATTTTTTCTATTATTTCTCTACTTCTTTTCTTTTTTTTCTTTTTTTTTCCTCATTTCTTTTTTTTCTTTTTATGCTTCTTTGTTCATTTATTTATTTTCATAAAATTATTTTATTTTTTGTTTTCTTTTTACACCATAATTTAATTTACATTCAATTTTTATTTTATATACTCCTTTTCTTCTTCTTTTTTCTTTCTTTTTTCTCATTTATTTCTTTCTTTCTTTATTTTTTCTTTTTGTCCTGCTTTTATTTTTCTCTTTTTTCTTTATTGGTTCTTTTTATTTTTGCGTTTTTTACTTTTTACTTCTTTTTTTTTCAATTTCTTCATTTCTTGTTTCATTCCTTTTCTTCTTTTTTTCGTTTATTTCTTTATTCGTTTATTTTTTTCTCTACTTTTTTTCTTTTTTCTGCTTTTATTTTTCTCTTTTTTTTCTTTATAGGTTCCTTTTACTTTTGCATTTTTTTATTTTTATTTTCTCTTTATTTTTTAATTTCCTTATTTCTTGTTCCTTTCCTTTTCTTTTTTTTTTTGGTTTATTTCTTTATTCTTTTTTTTATTTTTTTCCTGCTTTTAATTTTCTCATTTTTCCTTTATTGGTTTCTTTTATTTTTGTATTTTTTACTTTTTATTTTCTCTTTATTTTTAATTTTTTGTTCCTTTCCTTTTAATTTTTTTGTTTATTACTTTATTGTTTTTTTCTCCTTTTTCTCAAATCATAATATTTTTTATTTTTTTACCACAGGATAATTTCATATTTTCAGTCCTTTTTTTTAATTTTATTTTATTTATTTTTTTCTTTTGTAATTTTATTAGATTTTCTTTTCTTTTTTTTATTTGTGTTTTTTTCATTTGCTTCCGTCTGTAATGATAATATCACAATATATCTTTATGTTGTCATATTATCATTGATGTCTGCTTCAATCCTTAGTAGGACCTCCATGATACCATTATAGTATATCTATATATCGTTGATGTCTGCTTCAATCCTTAGTAGGACCTCCATGATACCATTACAGTATATCTATATATCGTCATGATATGATTGATATCTGCTTCAATCCTTCAGTCAGATATCCATGATACCATCATAATATATATATATATATATATAGTGATATGGTATCATTGGGGTTTGCTTCAGTTTGTAATGGTACCATAACAATATCTCTATATACTGTCATAGTATCATTGATATCTGCATTAATCATTAGTGGGACCTCCATGATACCGTCATGGTATATCTATATATCATCATGGTATCACTGATTGCTACTTCAATCCTTCAGTCAGACCTCTATGATACCATCACAATATATACATATATACTGACATGGTATTATTAGGATTTGTGTCAAGCTGAATGATACCATAACGTTATATCCATATATTGTCATGGTATCATTGATGTCTGCTTCAATCCTTCAGTGAGACCTCCATGATACCATCACAATACATCTATATACTGACATGGTATCATTGTGTTAGCTTCAATCCTTAGTGGAACCTCTATGATACCATCACAATATATCTATATACCGCCATGGTATAATTGATGTCTGCTTCAATCCTTCAATCAAACCTCCATGATACCATCATAGTATATATACTAACATTGGTATCATTGAGGTTTGCTTCAGTCTGGATGATATCATAACAGTATATTTATATACTGTCATGATATCACTGATGTTTGCTTCAATCCTTCAGTAAGACCTCCATGATACCATCGCAGTATATATATATACTGTCATGGTATCATTATTACCTGCTTTGGTCCTTCACTAAGACCTCCATTATATAATCATAGTATATCTATATACATGTAACGACCCATATTATTGTTACACTTAAAATAGAAAGTGAAACCCCACCAAAAATTTTTAATGTGATTTTTAAGGAATTCAGGGTTGGCATAGTATTAAATGAATTTTGAGGCTAGGAAAATCTGGCATTGATGGGGATGTTTGACTAGATTTCTAGCTGGATAACAAGTTTAGAAAGCCGTAGAAACTTTCGACATGTAAAATGGAGTTATAGAACTCCGATTATAGAGTTTACCGTAGAAGGGTTTCGAGGAGTGTCTTGTGAAATAGACAAAACTGGAAAGAGGTACTGAGTTGTTTCCCGGGATCACTGAAGAGTAAAGGGTACCACTCCAGTAGTAAAATACAGTAACTTTTAGTTTTAAACCCAGAAAATGTTTTTGATTCCCCACTTTCTGAAAAATGTGAGAGAGCTCTGGGAAAGATAATTTTTTGCAGAATTTTAGAAGTTTCATCTTTGGATGTTAGTTTCTTACAATCTAAACTTGAAATTACATATTATAATCCCTGAAAATCCTTAGAAAACTTATTCATGGTGAAAATTTGGGAGTTTAGTCCTAATTTATGAAATTGATGTAAATTGATGGGATTAAGTATAAAACCAGTAGATAATGATTCTAGGGAGTTAGAAAACACTGGTAAAGATAGAATCATGGTTGGTCATACTAAACAAAGTAGGGTTCATGAGGTTTAAGGAGGACAAAACCCTAAGATGGTGATTTAAGGCAATTTTATGGTTAAAATGGTTAGTTGTCAATCCCTAGTGGTTAAAGTGGGATGAATTTATCGAAATGGGTGTGTAATCTTGTTGTTATAGATCAAGAATAAGTTGAAAGAATAAGGAAAGGCAATCTTTTGGCCAAGAGGTTACTTTGAGCAATGAATCCAGGTAGGTTACAGTTTATTGTAGCAATTAGACTTGCTTGACTCTATGCTTATATATGAATTAAGTATTTGTGATGGCTTTCGAGCACTACTTGTGATATTTTTGACTGCATTGCATATTCATACACATTGATGTTGTTGAAATGATGACGATGATATTATGAAAATCATAATGTTCATGATGTTGATGAGATTGAGAAGAGAAAGAGAAGTTGTGCATACCTTGCATTCATACATCCATTCATGTGCATTGAATGTTCAGTTATAATCATATATTGTGATGCAACTTGTTGCTGAATTTGACTAAGTGTAAACATACATGAGTATGAGTTATAATTGTGTGTTTATCTTTGATTATAAGTTATGTGATAATCGCTCTGCATATATTTGATTTACCTATTTATATGGTGTCGAGTTGAGTCTACCTATGATGCCTATTAGTACTTGTTGATGTACTGATGCTATCTGTGCTCTTCTTTTTGTTAAGTGCAGAGCGTGTTTCGGTATTTGAGACAAAACCTAGAATTTTAGCTAGCAGTTCCAGACTCAGGTTCAAGGGTGAGCACCATGACCGGGTAGCCATTGAATCTTTTAATTTGTTTTTATGTGTTGCTTCGAGACTAAGACTTTTCGTAATTTTCCTTCCATATTTTGGATATTCTATTAGTTACCTGTTTAGACATTCTTAGTTATTCTTGTACGGTGACTTTAGGTCCCCAGAGATATAATAAATAGAGGATTCTACACTCTATTATATGTTAGAGGATTATGATAGTTTGATATTTTTTTGTATTAATTCAATAAGGGAATTTTTGAAATAGTTAATGATAAAAATAACAGAAGATGAATGTTAACTGTTGAACCGGATCAGAAAAGGTTGGGTTGAATGGTTCTCCCTCCATAGGTTAGGGTGAGTGCCAATCTTGATCGATTGGGTGAGTGCCAATCTTGATCGATTGGGTTGTGACAAAGATGGTATTAGATCATTGGGTTTGTAGTCTCATCGTACAAGAACAAGTCTAGCAGAATCCTACGTAACGATATGTAGACGTCTGTACTTTTCTTTGGGAGGCTACTATGCTTTATGAAAAGATTTCCTTTCTTTCTTCCTTTCGTGCTATTACTTGATTCCAATTGTTATCTGGTGATCCAAATTGGTATCTAACTCATTCACTCTTGTTTGCAGATGGTGAATACTCATTTCACTAGAGCAATAGCGGCCACACCCACAACAGCACCCTTACCAACCATTGGGGCCGTAGTTCAGAGCAAGCCTCGAGTTAGGGGCAGAGTTAGACAAGGAGGACAAAGGGCAGCACCTATTAAGGGTGGATCCTAGGCAGCTGGAGGACTGGCTAGATAGAGATCACCATCTCTCCAATAATAGGATGCCCCATACCTTGCCCAAACTAAAGAAGTGGTAGTAGAGGAGAAGAGATGGTAGTCCCAGAGAATGTGGTGCCAGTACCGAATGGTGTACTCCGATGCCATTATCTATGGAGGCAATTTAGCAAGTGTTAGGATTCCTGAGTAGCTTGGTTGGTATCGGTAACTCTCCAGTTATTTCTGCCTTTCCACCCCATTTTTACAATATGCCACTGTGATAGCACCAAGAATGAAAGAAGGCTCTGAAATAGGGGTGTATCCCCAATAGGTACTTAGACCAGTGTTGACTGATGATGAAGATGGATATTCTGTAAGTTCATAAAGGTGAAGCCCCCAGTATTCCAAGGTACAAAGTTTGAGGATGCATTCAAATTTTTGATCAATTGTCATAAATGTCTACACAAGATGGGTATTATTGAAAGGTATGGTGTGGAGTTTGTTTCTTTTCAACTGCAGGCTGAAGCCAAGCAATGGTGGAGGTCATTTGTAGGATGCAGGCCTGCCTTACCTCCACTTACTTCGCTACAATTTCAAAATGTATTCCTTGAGAAATATATTCCCCGTAATTAACGTGATTAGAAGAAGGTTGAGCTCTTGAGGTTGGAGTAGGGTAACATATCTGTGGCGGCCTACGAGGCCAAGTTTCATGCCCTGTCTCGCTATGCCCTTCAATTGATCACCTCATAAAAAAATGGATTAGGTACTTTGTGAAGGGTTTAAATTCTGGGATTCAGTTGGTTACCTTATCTATGGTTGCGACTAGTAAGTCCTTCCAGGAGATAATTGAGTTTTCCAAGAAGGCTGAGGCACTTGAGAAATAGGGAGAGGTAAAAGCAGAAAATAAGAAGGCCCGTACCTCAGGCCAGTTCAGCGATACTTTCTCGAAGGGGCATGGTTATTCTAATCCTTACAATTCAACCATGCCTATATCTGCAGAGGCCCCATCTGAGGTCAAGTATTAGCCTTAACGGGCAGGCAGCTATACACCTTCATTCTCTTTAGTTTGGAGGCATGGTTTGGGAATCAAGTGTCATAAGTGTGGAGGTTTGGGCACATTAGAAGGTATTGTCCTAATTTCTTGTCTGTAAGTCAGTTTATTCGGCATCCAACTTCTACTGCTCTAGTTTTAGTAAGTAGTGGTGGTGGAGGAAACAATAGAGGTCATACACAAAGTGGGTGTGGTGTCCAGGCTACAGGAAGGGGTGGCAACCAAGGCAATTAAGTTAGGGGATAGGTCGGTAGGAATGGTGCTCAGGCTAGTAGAGGTGGTGGTCAGGGTGGTGATAAGGCCTATTTTTAATACTATTTCGGCTTTTCCCAAAGCAGAAACTTCTAATGTTGTGATCACAGGTGCTATTCTTATCTATGATCATATGACTTCTATTTTGTTTGATATCTGTTCCACTTTATCTTATGTGTCTGTGAAATTTGCCTTAGGCTGGGACTTAGACTGTAGATATCTTGATACTCCTATGTATGTGTCCGTACCATTGGGTTGTATGTATGTGTTGATTAGGTTTATTGTGTGTGTTATGTGATGTTTATGGGGTTTAAGACCTTGGCAGACTTAGTGATTCTAGACATGGAGGAATTTGATATTATCTTGGAGATGAGTTGTTTGTCTCCTTATCACGTCATTCTCAATTATCATGCTAAAACTGTCAATGTAGCGATGCCCGAGATGGAAAAGTTAGAGTGGGATGGTACTTTTAAGCCTACTCATGTGAGGATTGTGTTAGCTATTCGTGCCCAAAAATTAGTAAAGAAAGGGTGTAGTGCATTTTTAACCTATCTTCGGGAAGTTAAATCTGTATTCTCTCCTATAGCTTTAGTCCCAATTGTTTGTGAATTCTTAGAAGTATTTCCTGATGAACTTCTGGGTATGCCTCCAGATCGAGAGGTTGATTTTTGTATAGATTTAGAGCCAGGAACTCGACCTATCTCTATCCCTCCTTATCATATGGCTCCAATAGAGATTAGGGAGTTGAAATCACAGTTACAGGAATTGTTAAAGAAGGGATTTATTCACTAAAGTGTTTCTCCTTGGGGTGCACCTATTTTATTTATGAAAAAGAAGGATGGTAGCATGAGGATGTGGATAGACTACCACTAGTTAAATAAGGTGACCATTCACAACAAATATTCCTTGCCAAAGATAGATGACATGTTTGATCAGTTGCCAGGAGCCGCAGTATTCTTTAAAATTGATTTGAGGTCAGGTTATCATTAGCTCAAATCTATGGCAGAAGACATCCCAAAGACTGCTTTCCAAACTCGTTACAGGCATGTCAAGTTTCTAGTTATGTCTTTTGGCTTGGCCAATGCCCCAGCTGCTTTTATAAGTTTAATGAATGGGGTTTACAAGTCATTTTGGGATTCATTCGTTATTGTTTTTATTGATGACATATTAGTTTACTCCAAGAGTGAAGAAGAACTCGAAGCACATTTGCATACAATATTGGGGCTACTTAGGGAGAAGCAACTATATGTTAAATATTCCAAGGGTGAGTTCTGGTTGTCTTCGGTGTCGTTTTTGGGGCACATGGTTTCTAAAAAGGGGGTTATGGTACACCTGCAAAAGGTAAAAGCTATTAAGAATTGGGCTAGGCTAACGAATGTGACAGAAATTCATAGTTTTGTGGGGTTGGCCAGTAACTATCATTGATTAAGGGTTTGATACTATTGTTTCACATGTAACCCACCTCACTTAAAAGGAAGTCCCATTTGTGTGGGATGACAAGTATGGGGAGATCTTCCAAAAGCTCAAAACTCTGTTGACCTTAGCCCCAATTCTCACGTTGCCTATTGAGGGTAAGGACGTTATTGTATATTGTGATGCCTCACTGTTGGGTTTAGGTGCTATTTTAATGTAGTATCAGAACGTGATTGCTTATGCTTTGAGACAACTGAAGCCTTATAAGAAAAACTACCCTACACATGACTTAGAATTGGCAGCCATGGTATTTACTTTAAAGATTTGGAGACACTACCTCTATGGGGTGAAGTGTGACGTATTCACTGACCACCGTAGCTTGCAACATATGTTTACTCAGAGAGACCTAAATCTAAGACAAAGAAGAGGGATGGAGTTAATCAAGGACTATGACATCACAATTCTATATCACCCGAGTAAGGCCAATGAGTTGGTGGATGCTCTGAGTCGGAAACCAGTGAGTATGAGAAGGTTAATATATCTAGAAGTGTCAAAGCGCCCATTGTCAAAAGAGGTACAATCTTTGGCTAATGATTTTTTGAGATTATAGGAGACCAGCGAGGGAAGAATATTAGCACATGTAGAAGTCAGGTCCACATTCTTTGACTAAATCAAAAGCATAAAGTTTGAAGATAAGAAGCTGAGTAACCTCAGGGAAAAAGTATGCAGGTTGAGGCTAGAGAAGCCGTCCTTTATGATAAGGGAGTGCTGAGAATTTGGGGATGCGTGTGTATCTAGGGTAGGCAATCTAACCTCAACTATTCTTATAGAGGCCTACAACTCTAAGTACTCTATACATCCCAGTGCCACCAAGATGTATAGGGACTTAAGGCAACATTATTGGTGGCGAAGAATGAAGCGTGATATTGTAGATTTTATGACCAAATGTCAAAATTGCCAGCAAGTCAAGTATGAACATCAAAAACCTAGTGGTACTTTCCAAAAGATGCCCATTTTGAAATAGAAGTAGGAAAGGATAACCATGGACTTTGTAGTTGGTCTCCCTAACACCTTGAGGAAGTGTGACATTATATGGGTCATTATTGATCGATTGACTAAGTCGGCTCACTTTATTTTGGTAAGAGTAGATTACAATGCAGCTAAGTTAGCCAAAATCTATGTGAAGGAGATTGTAAGTTTACATGGGGTACCAATTTTGATTGATTCAGACAAAGGTACCAGTTCACCTCCAATTTTTGGGAGAAGTTCCAGTAAGATTTGGGTTCTAGATTGGACCTAAGCTCAACTTTCCATTCACGGACCAACGGTCAGTTAGAACAAACTATTCAGGTGTTTGAGAACATGCTTGGGGCATGCATAATGGACTCGGGAGTCTGTGGGACCAATAACTTCCTTTGTGTGAATTTAGCTATAATAATAACTACCATTCTAGCATTGACATGGCTCCCTTTGAAGCCTTATATGGTAGGAGATGTAGGTCTCCAATCGGATGGTTTGTTGCTTTTAAAGTGAGGCCTTGGGGCACTGACATGCTCAAGGATTCGATGGAAAATGTAAGGTTTATACAACAAAAGCTCATAGCAGCTCAGAGTCGATAGAAAGAGTATACAGACAATAAGATAAGAGATGTGAAGTTTGAAACGGGGGAGAAAATACTTTTGAAAGTGTCATCTATAAAGGGTGTAATGCATTTTGGTAGGAAGGGCAAATTGAGTTCGAGGTACATCGGACCCTTTGAGATTTTCAAGGGGATAGGGGCAGTAACTTATAAGCTAGAATTACCTCCTAGTATGTTTGGGATCCACCGTATTCCACATGTGATGTTAAAGAAATACCATATAGATGGGAATTATATCATTCGTTGGGACCCCAAGTTATTTGATACGGAGTTATTATACGAAGAGGAACCAATTGCGATATTGGATAGAGATGTGAGGAAATTAAGAAATAGAGTCATTCCATGTGTAAAGGTTCAATGGAGGAACCGTACTATTGATAAAGCCACTTGGGAGACGGAGGCTGACATGCACAAGCGATATTCGCAGTTATTCATTGACCCAAGTAATTCTTGCTTAACATTTGGAATCTTGGTCTAGTTGTCATTCAAGGATGAACGAGGGGTAGATTGATATCTAATGTAACGATCCAGATCATTGTTACACTAAAAATAGGAAGTGAAAACCCCGCCAAATTTTTCTTATGTGATTTTTAAGGAATTCAGGGCTAGCATAGTATTTGACAAATTTTGAGGGTGTACTACTCTAGGAAAATATGGTGTTTATATGAGTGTTGGTGGGGATGTTTTACTATATTTCTAGATGGATAATGAGTTTAGGAAGCCTTAGCAACTTTCAATACGTAAAATGGAGTTATAGAACTCCGATTATAGGGTTTACTATGGAAGGGTTGGTACGATATGTTGTAATTTGAGGAGTGTGTTGTGAAATGGATAAAACTGGGGAGAAGTCTCGAGTTTCTACCCAGGCCCGTTACACTGAAAAATGGAATCGCTGCAGCAGTATCGCTGCAGGGAAAGAGTATTGTTGCAATGGTAACCTCTTTTGCATCGCGAACCTCTGTAGCAATGCTGTTGCAGTGGAAATCTTATCGCTGCAGCGATAAAATGCAGTAATTTTCAGTTTTAAACTTAGAAAACATTTTTCATTCCCCACTTTCTTAAAAATGTGAGAGATTTCTGGGAAAGGCAATTTTCTGCAGAATTTTAGAAGTTCCATCTTTGGAGGTGAGTTTCTTACCATCTAAACTTAAAATTACTTCTTATAATTCCTAAAAATCCTTAGAAAACTTGTTCATGGTGAAAATTTAGGGGGTTTAGCCGTAATTCATGAAATTGATATAAATTGGTGGGATTTAGTATAAAACCAGTAGATAATGATTCTAGGGTGTTATAAAATTCTATTGAAGATAAAATCATGGTTGTTCATACTAAACAAAGCAGGGTTCATGAGGTTTAAGGAGGGAAAATCCTAAGATGATGATTTAAGGCAATTTTATGGTTAAAATGGTTAGTTGTTAACCCCTAGTGGTTAAAGAGGGATGAATTTATTGAAATGGGTGTGTAATCTTGTTGTTATAAATCAAGAACAAGTTTAAAGGAAAAGAAAAGTCAAGCTTGTGGCCTAGAGGTGACTTTGAGCTAGGAATCAAGGTAGGTTATGGTTTATTATAGCAATTAGACGTGTTTGACTCTATGCTTATATGTGAATTAAGTATTTTTTATGGCTTTCGAGCACTACTTGTGATTATTGACTGCATTGCATATTCATATACATTGATGTTATTGAAATGATGAGGATGATATTATGAAAATCTTGATGTTCATGATGATGATCATGATGTTGATGAGATTGAAAAGAGAAAGAGAAGATGTGCACATCTTGCATTCATACATCCATTCATGTGCATTGTATGTTCAGTTATAATCATATGTTGTGATGCAACTTGTTGTTGAATTTGACTAAGTATAAATATACATGAGTATGAGTTTGTATTTCCTCTAAAGTGAAGTGTCATAATTGTGTATTTGTCTTTGATTATAAGTTCTGTGATGATCGCTTTGTATATATTTGATTTACCTATTTGTATAGTGTCGGGTTGAGTCGACCTATGATGCCTACCAGTACTTGTTGATGTACTTATGCTACCTGTGCTCTTTTTTTTGTTGAGTGCAGAGCGTGCTCTGGTAGTTGAGTCTTGAGATAAGACCTCAACTTTTATTTAGCAGTTCCAGACTCAGGTTCAAGGGTGAGCACCATGACCAGGCAGCCATTGAATCTTCTGATTTGTGTTTATGTCCCTTTCTTCGGGACTAAGACTTTTTGTAATTTTCCTTCCATATTTTGGATATTCTATTAGTTACCTGTTTAGACATTCTTAGTTATTCTTATACGGTAACTTTAGGTCCCGGAGATATAATAAATAGTGGATTCCGTACTCTATTAGATGTTAGAGGATTATGATGGTTTTATATTTTTCGTATTAATTCAATAAGGGAATTTTTGAACTATTTAATGATAAAAATAGCAGGAGATGAATGTTAACAGTTGAACCGGATCAGAAAAGGTTGGGTTGAATGGTTCTCCTGCCATAGGTTAGGGTGAATGTCAATCTTGACCGGTTGGGTCGTGACAATACTGACATGGTATCATTGAGGTATGCTTTAGTCCTTTAATAGACCACAAGGTTTAAACAATTCTTTTTATTTCTTAAAATCGGTGTCAAGTCAAAACACGACTAACATATTGAAATAGAGGGAGTATCTGTTTTGTTTTCATTTGCAAAAGTGAAAAAACTATAAAAATATATATTTCATTAATTTAGATTTTAATAAACAAGTTAGTTCATTTTAATATGATTTTTATTTATTTCTTACTGTAGCCTAGTCATTTAATATTGTTATTATATATATTTTAATTACTTTAATAGTCTAATTATTTATTTTATTTATATTTTATGATTTTAAAAATATTTAGCAACTATATTTATTTTTATATTTAAATAAAAGAAAAAGAAACAAGATAAAAAGAAAAGGAAAATACAAAAATACAAAAAAAAAAAAAAAAATAGCAGAAGATTGCAAAGGCAAAGAACATTTAGGAAAATGTCGCGCCGAACAGTAATTGAAAAAGGAAAAAGAAAGCAAAAAAAGAGACAAGAGAAAATAAAAATAAATTAGTGAATGTTAGTTTTTTTAATTTCTTGTGGTAGTCTAGTTATTTAATTATAAAAGTGTATTTTTCATTAATATAAATTTTAATAATAAACTAGTGACTTGAGTATTTTTCTTAATTATTTATCATTTTTTTACCTTTCAAAATAATTAAAAAAGATAAAATAAATAAGAAGGAAATAGAGGGGGGGAAAAAAAAGAATACAAAATTTAAATGGAAAAGAACAAAAAACACTGGCCACTTGCAAAGAATGAAAGGGAAAGAAAACTAAGGAAGAGAGTGGACCCCTATAGCATTAAATTCGCTGGTGTCAAAATAATGGGGCACGAGCAGTAAATAATTTAAGCCGACCAGACATTATTGGACTTAATATAAAAGGGGGCACTTGGATGTAAATATTTTAGTTTTTAGATCTATATAGTGTACTTTTCCCTTCTTTTTATTACCACAAACAATAGTTTAGTGTGGAAATTAATTAGAATATTAAATATCCAGATTGAATGATTATTATCTTATGACTACCAAATTTGCTTGGTTCATAAAAAAATAGATTCTCGGTAATATAAAGTGTCATTTTACTTTCACAATATATATTGATTGGATACTCATGGTCCACATCTAAACTTGTCAAGACACCTTTTAACTATTTCAATTCACAAACGACCATCATCATCGACAGGTAAAGTTGCTTTTTCGTCTTCCAAGACATAAGTAAATCCCTGAGTGTAATAATCACCTAGTAAGAGATCTCCGGGTTAGTGAGTTTCTACCCAGTTAGAGTCACACCATCTGTACAACCAAAAGTTACAATCTTTCGACGTCATAATTCCTTATCTAGAGTTCTTCTTCAAAGAGCACACCACCCGAGAGCCGCGTCCCAATGCGCCTCTTTACATTGTTGCGAGAACCAAGACAACACATGCACACAGTATGACAATACATGTAAGGTGAGATAAATATATATAAGTCGATCAACAATCGACCGTATGTTTTCGAATCTGTAAAGTTTGATCCCCCAACCAGTGATAAATTATGATTATTCTCCAAGAGAGTACTAATTAACTTGACATCCAATATTCTAGCTTCAAAAATTATGCCCAAGGCGTATTTGCGTTGAAACGAAAAAATCCTAATGCGACCATTGACAACCTCAACTCAAAGAAAATACATCAACTTGTCCAAATCTTTCATGTGGAAACACTTGTGCAAATAGTCTTTGAATTTCAATAACATAGTGTTCGCTCCCAGATATACTCAAGTCGTCCACATAAATCAGTACATTGATTCACATATGTTTAAATACATACCTCGTCAAAATGTCTGACAATTGTGCAAACCAGCACTGTGATGCCTATTTCAATCCTTACAAAGATTTTTGGAGCCGACGCACCTTCTCCAGAGTAGAAATTTGGAATCTTGATGAAAATTTCATATACACTTTCTCCTTTATATCTCCATGCAAGAAGACATTATTCACATCCGTATGATGTAATTTTCAGTTCCAGCTACAACTACAACCAAAAATAGACGAACAGTCAACATTTTAGCAACCAGAGCAAAGGTCTCAGTGTAGTTAAGCTCCTTTCACCTGAAGGTGTCGAAGATAATCAACCGTGAATCAATGGTACCATTTTATTGGTACTTGACCTTGTATACCCACTTGCAACCAAATGTTTTTTTATCCGGAGGCGATGTCTTAATTGGTCATGTTTCATTATCTTTCAACACGTTAACTCTTTTTTACTCTTGTTGAATCTAAAGTATCATGACTTATCATAATTACATAATTGCAATATTTATGTTTATTAATTATATTAAAAAATTAGTAATTTTAAATATAGATTTCACTTAACCGCTAGACTACACATGTGAGGCATACGTACACGAAAACTAGTATAATTATAATTTATTTTTGATTAGTGAAATCTTCATCACTAAGTTGCAACTTTATTTATTTCTCACTAGTTCTGAACACGTGTGTTTCCCATGTAAACTTGTGTAGACTCATTAGACGATATATTTAGAATGATAAATTGTTGCTAACATATGAAAATTGTAATTTCTAATCAAACAAAATTGACATAAATTCAAGAAATTACTTTTTGACATGCACCCAAATAAAGCATATTATTTGATTATATAATGGTCATTTATCTCAAAATATTTTATCAAATATGTCATTACTATAAGCTTATTACACGAATGAAAAAACAATACTTCTTTAACTCATGTTGAAGCTAAAATATCATAACTTATCACAATTACATAATTGCCATATTTACGTTTATTAATTATATTATTACTTTTAAATATAAATTTGACTAACCACTAGACTACACGTATGTGGAAATTAGTATACTTATAATCTGCTTTTGATTAGTGAAATCTTCATCATTAAGTTGCTACTGTATTTATTTATCACTAATTTTGGACACGTGTGTGAGGCACACGTATGCAAAAATTAGTATACTTATAATCTGTTTTTGATTAGTGAAATCTTATCATTAAGTTGCAACTATATTTATTTATCACTAATTCTAGATACGTGCATTGCACGTGTGTCCCATGTAAATTTGTGTAGGCTCGTTAGACGATAAACTAAAAATGTTAATTGTTGCTAACAAATGAAAAATATAATTTCTAATCAAATAAAATAGACAGAAAATCAAGAAATCACTTTTTGACATGCACCCAAACTTAGTTACTTATATAATGGTCATTTATCTCAAATTATTTTATCAAATGTGTCATTACTATAAGCTTATTACACAAATGAAAAAATAATACTCTCTTTAACTCTGGTTGAAGCTAAAATATCATAACTTATCACAATTACATAATTGGCATGTTTAGGCTTATAAATTATATTGAACAATTATTACTTTTAAATATAAATTTCACTTAACCACTAGACTACACGTGTGAGGCGTATGCAAGTGGAAACTAGTATACTTATAATCTGCTTTTGATTATTGAATCTTCATCATTAAGTTACAACTGTATTTATTTATCACTAATTCTGAAAACGGACGTTGCACATGTGTCCCATGTAAATTTGTGTAGGCTCGTCAGATACATTTAAATCAAGAATGGAAACAATACATATAAATTTGTGTAGGCTCGTCCCATTGTTTCCTAGACATATTAGAAAACAATGGTCCAATAATAAAACAACATAAAAAATTAAGAAAAGACAAAAAAAAAAAAAAAGGGGAGAGTGAAAATATAGATGCCTCCATAGATGCTAAATTGGCTTCTCGATTTGTCCAAAAACAACATCAATCTGCGAGAAGAGCTATTTGTTGGAGCTGGATCTTGTTGCCGATCGAAGCAAAGAATGAAGGCAGATTTAACCTTGAAGGAGCATGATTTGAGCAAAACCTAGCAAGAGTTGAGTCTATTACACCTAAGACATCAAAAATTCTCACTGATGCCGTGTAATCGAATTTGGAGAAGACTTTTTCGACTTCTTATAGGTATGTTCCATGTCTTGACCTCTGTAAAGACCTGCTTTTGGGCTTATCTATTTGTTATGTATTTTGACTATTTTTTCCTTTCCCTTAGTTTTTTCATATTGATTTTTGGGTTCGACGATAGTTGGCACGGTTCCCAATGCAATCGGAAAAGTTTTGTGCGAGTTTGTGATTGTTAGAGGTTTGAAAAGCCTCATAGTTGACTTCAGTTAATATTTCTTGATCTAAGTGTTGTATGGAAAATGGACTGCCCTAGCAGATTCGGAGCGTCGATTTTGGGTTAGTACCAGGGTTGGTTTACTTTCGTGGTTTTTATATCTCATTTTGACCCTCGGTTAGAAAAATTATGAATTAGGGTCTCGGAGGTTAATTTGTTGAAAACAATCATTTTTTTTTCAAAATCCGCCATCGCCATTGAATCCAAAATATTGAAATTAGCCTAGTAGTATAATTTGTTTGCGTTCACGAGATTCCGACTGAATTTCGAGGGGTCCATCGGCAACTTTTCAACTTAGCAAAGTTGTTGATTTACTAAAGTTTGATGCAACCGCTTTAGCAGCCAAGCACCGCTTTAGCGGACCTCGGATACATGCCCTGCCTCTAAAGCGGGCACCCAACAGCTTTAGCGGACACAACTTTAGCTGAAGGCGACCGCTTTAGCGATCTTAGCCGGTCAGCCTAGGCCGCTTTAGCGGTCATTTAGCCGCTTTAGCGGTACCTACGGACTGATATATAAACTCATTTTCATGATTTTCCTTCCATTTTTGAGTATTGAAGCTTAGGGTTTGAGATTTTTGGGGCGTTTCTTCACTTCTCAAGCTTGGGTAAACTCCATAATCCTTATTCCATCACTTTACTTTGATTATATCTTCTAAACTTCCTTTAAATTATGATTTTGAAATGGATTTTTAGGGTTTTGCTTGAAAAGTTTAAAAAGGGGTTTTCATCAATTAATCACTCGTTTTTAACCCGATTTCACTTGAGTTTTCTTCTATGAGTTCCCTTGATCATGGGTAATGGTTTTCTAAATAAAAATTCCAGTTTTACCCCTTCATTTTCAAAACCATCTTCGAGGTCCATTTTTGACCCGATTTAGATATGGGAAATATGAGTATTATTGGCTTAAGTTGATTCCGAGGCCATTCAAAAGGGAAAGCCTCTGTGTTGAAGCATTTTAGGCACGAATTTTGTCATTTTGAGGTAGGTTATGGCTTAACTTCTTTCAGATTAAACTGGGTAGTTAATATATAGGTAAATCATGCTATGGGTTGGGGAGAAGGGCTATGGGGTTGTATTTCCAGATTATATTTACTGTTGTGTGCCCATGTGGAGACTTATTTTATGTGGATATTGACTTGAGATATTTGATATTGCATGTAGCCTATATGGGGGCCTTATTTGACATCATCTGGCCTTATTTGTGCATTTAGATGCCTTATGTTTAGATATGACGTCCGTGTAGGGGCTCAAATTATTATTATAAGCCTTATTAAGCATCGATTGCTTTATCATGGTTGAAATACCCTAGTTAGGGGTTGATATGATATTTACGATGTCTTACATGCATATTTATTCCAATGGTGCCCATTTATAGTTGATGAATCATGAATTATTAACATACTGAGTTGATTTATGAGCTCACCTACATATATACATCGTATTAAATTGATTGAATATCTTCATACTGATTTGATTATGAACATTATATCCTTATTCCATACATATACATTCATGAGATACTGGTACCATTGAGGAACATTGTTTTTAAAAGAAAATGAGACATTTTCATAAAAACCCTCTCCATGAACACGAATCGAAGAGGTGAATTGTGTTGATATTGATATTGAGATATAAGATAAAGTATATGGGTTGCGAACCCCCCATGTATCCTATTGCGGAGTTGCGAACTTGGTAGGTATATACTAAAAGTCATGTGATGACTTTCACCATTCCACCCCATCATTACCACTGCATTGCATTCCATTCCATTTGCATATTCTATGGTTTCTTTGTTCTTGACTTGCTTTCTTGTATTTTTATATTTACTCGGGTTGTTTATCTCATTATTATATTAGAACTGCTAGTGGAGATAGTGTGAGCTACCGTTTGGGAACTTTTCTGCTTGTAGGTTTACGTGCTCATAGTCTATCTTTATCTATGTGATTTTCTACTTTGCTAAGTCGGCCAATGACATCTGCTGAGAAAAAGTGGACCCATACTTATCCCTCCTGTACCCTTTCGGTGTAAATTCAGGTCCTAGTACGACACGTGGTGGTGTAGTTCGTGCTAGGTTGAGTAGATCTTCAAGGTACTGATATGCTCCAGAGTTCGGGGCGACTTTGGGACCTCATCTTGTCCTTTTATGGCTTTACTTACTTTCAAACTTGAAAATATTTCTCGTTTTAAGTGTCTCAAGTGTCGTCAATCCACGATACATCAACACCTTCAACTTAGAATATTTGCATGTCCTCGGCCAAATAAAATACTAAATTATCTAAGACGCTTAATCTAGAGGACAATCGAGATCACTATGGCAGACAACTTTTTCAAAATATGCATGAGAACCACTAAGTGTATTCAACACCCTCTGTTCTTATCAAAAACAACCAATGCAGTGTATATGCTTTACAGGTACTAAAACACAATGGGATCAGCCCCTATGCCCTTACAACAAAAAAATTCCGAATCTCTCAGAATATGCAATGAAATCTAACACAGGAACTGGATCAAATCTCTCACTCTCATAAAGAAGTTTGGTTGTGTGCGTTTGATTCCATAGGCTTACCCTTATTTTCTATACTTTAAATTTTGGATTGTCGGTTTAGGATCACTATAGGTCTTTCTAGGCTCATAATTTAGGCTCGGGGACAAGTATGGTATATTTGGGTAAAGTAACTCATTCCTCCTTGGCACTACACTACTTTTGGCTCTACTTCTCCTACTTTTCATCATTTTCCTCCCTTTTCTCCATTTTTTTATTTTATTTTCTTTTTGGTCCTCGGGTGAGGTTTTATTTTCACACATTTCACTATTATATTTTTAACTCATACAGCTCCCGAGTCCTTTTTCTTTTTCATTACTTAATCTTCATACCCAATTTCTATGCACCCCTACACAATAGCCACCCTCAACTTAGGCGATGTGCCTGAGTTGAGGTACACAATGTCCAAGGAGGTACCAGGGCCAAAGAAGGTTCATTGTAAAACTGGGAAGGTGACATGGGTAGGTCAAAGAAATAGTCTAAGGCTCAAAATTTGGGTTCAAGGGATACAAACTTATTTGGTAGGTCATTTAGGAGTGGACTAATTTCAAACATGGCCTATGATCCTTTCCTAACCTTTAATCTTACGACTTTCCATGAGACTAACCTAGCAAGTTCTAGATCGCACACACACACCGACTAGATAACACACCTTACTCACTCGTGGATTAGGGCTTTCTTCTAAGCTACTACCTATTCAATTCCTGCATTGTCGGCCAGGTTATCTTATTCACAATCCTAATACCATACCTAGATCCTAACATTGGTTCCAGCATAGTACATGCAAACACAATATCACAAAACTTATTTTTGGAGGGGTCTCATTTAAAACCATTTCAAAATAGGTAAGCATCTTAATTAAACTAGACTACACCAATTTCTCTTTCAATTACTATAAGTTACACTATAATGACTAAAAACACAAAAGAAAAAAACAAAAACAACATATAAATACCGCCGGTTCTAACTATGATAGCGTAGCTGAGGGAAAAGAAACACGACAACAAAAACTCTCAGCTGTGATATACGCCCACCCCCATTTTGTAAATCATGCAATGTCCTCATTGTACGAAACTAAATAATAAAATACAAAACTAGGGGAAAGGATATACTTGCGGTACTCAAGGCACCGTTAGAACTCAGATCACATGGGGATGCATATGGGTCCCCAATAATCTCGGTAGCAATAGTGGTCGCCGCTGTGGCCGCGGCACTCAAAGTCATGTTGGCCCCAATGGTTCTCTGGGCACTAAAAGTCTCAATCTCGAGGGCAATTTGTGTACCCCCTCTGATAGTTTTACCCTCCGGAATCACTACCGCAGAGGTCTTTTCAGTCACATTCTCCTTTCGTCGTCTCTTCTTTCTAGATTTTTTCTTCTTCTTACCCTCTTACCCGGACGCATCCTCTCTTTGCCTCTTCCATGGCTCTAATCCTCTGCACTCCTCCTCATCATTATCAGTCATAATCTACAGGGTAGAAGTTTAGAACGGAGTGACAAGTGTAGCAACGTCCAACCCAAGGGATGCTGATGACGGCATGGGTGGTGGTGAAGGCAGAGGTGCCAGATCAAATCTATCAGCCAGGGCTTGGACAGCTTCCTTCATATCTGTCAACTCAGTTTGAATTGGGGCCATGTCAGGTGCTTGGAATACATCAATTCTGGCCGTGATTCAGCCCTCAAAACTATCCATCCTCGTCTCCACAATCCATATGACCAGACTAATCTCCTGATCCACATAGGGCTTTACCACTTCTTCTAAGTTCTTAATCTGAGCATTGTGAAGGATTTGGTTCCTGATGATTTCTTCTAACTGGGCAGTCGGGATCAAAAAGTAACCAACCAGCACTAATGATTTAGGCTGTGCAGAAGCTAGTGGTATTGAAGAAGTTGAAGCACCGACATCAGACGTCGGTCTATCACCACTAGGGGCATCCCCACCAATATTTGGGACCCCCAAACCTCTAACTGGGGTAGCTGGGTTACGGACATCTTTTATCATGGCTAAGCCCGCCATCTTAGTGGGTTGGATGAATCTGTCCACTGAAAGAAAAGGCACATCCGAATCTTGTAGCAGTTGTGTGATCAAACTGGGGAATAAAAGTGTGGTACTGAATTCTAATGCTCTATCTCTGATCTCCTGCGTGATGATGCACAGGATGTTCAGGCTCAACTTCATAATAAGTGCTGCTACTAGACAGGCATTGGTCGATCCAATGTGTTATCATTGGCGGTGGGTGCGATCCTGTGCCTCACAATAGACCACCATGCCTTGGTAGTGAACTTGAGACTGTGCTAATAAATTGACGACCCATCACCCAAGTGGCATTAACTCCAGCCTTAGCAGTATAGTAGGCTAACCATGCGAAGTTCATCGACTTATCGTCTGTGGACAACTATTTCAACTTCTTCAACTCGGCCATCTGGTAGTTGTATTCTAGAGTTTCTTCAACCAGTACAAAATCTTCTCCAAACAAGGATTTAGAGATTGCCTTGATGGAGCTATCAACCTCTTTTCCCCATACCATTATCATATCCAGGTGGGGATGTTTCTTCTTGTCCTTGTCCTTGTCCTTGTCCTTGTCGGAGGGAGTTATATTATTCAGAGTTGCGACACAGTTCACATAGAACTCCCTCACCAGCTCACCACCATAAATTCAGAGTGGCCTAGTCGTCCACCCCAACTAATATCGCTCAATACCTAGGTAACTTCTGGCATCCTCTGCAGTGACTCACTAGTATCCTTGGTTCCTCTTAGATGCTCCTTTTTTGGTTCCCGTTATCCTTGAGGGTGATCCCATCCATATAATATTCTCGAGAGTTTAGTACACCCCAACATCTTGGACCGAGGCCCCTTTGACTAGACTCAATAGGAATATCAGTGTTGGAAGGCTCGGAAGATTCCTCACCCTCTTCTGGTAGTAAGTCATCATCAGTATCAGCAGCAGCTGTGCCCCCACCTTATTAGGTGTCATGCCTTCCCTCTTCAAATTGGGGAAGGTTCATGGGGGTGGCATCCTCAACTATAGCAGTGGATGTGGCCGCCTTTTCCTTGGCCCGCCTTTTCCTTGGCCCTATTCCTTGTTTCCCGAGGAGTGACTTGGTCGTCGGAGGAGGTAAGGTCTTACTCTTCCTCGAACCCACTTGCTATGGACCCACTCTCCGAGAAGCTTGGTGGAGCTCTCTTTTTAGCAATCTATTCTCGGAGAGCCTTGTCGGTAGCTTACTTGGATTTAGGTGCCATTATACCTGTATTGGAAAAACCAGTTAGATCACAGTCCACAAAAGATGCAGGTTCAGATTCTCAAACAGATGACCCAATCTATGGTCGTGCAATGAAGGTACAATCATACCTTCTGATAGTAGATTAGTTCTTCAGAGACTAAATTTCAGTACATCAATCAGATGATCACAACCTATGATTGTAGGTTGTGTCATAAGATCTCAAACACTTATTAAATTTAACCATTTAAAAATTTGACGGAAAATTTGACCCTTTTTTACTCTACTTTTAAATGAATTTGACCCTTTCATAAACCCTACTGGGTACTCAGACTTCCCCTGTGTTGCTGAAAACACTCACACCCATCACGATTTTTTCCCACTCGCACATATACAAATCGTTCAACAAAATTTAAGTGAAAATCTCAAAATTAGTATGTTAAAAGTGGTTCAAAGATACGGTGTGGAGTAGAAGTAATGAAATCGGGAGTGTCAACTTGAAATCATAGGTAACTACTTTAATTTTAGCCTTTGAAATGCTTAGGGTTTGATAATTTACCAAAGAAATACATTTGAAAAGTGAGAAGGGGACATCGGGTGATGGTTTCAAACGTTTTATAACTTTAGGTTGTAAGTTTGGGTTGGGTCGGGTCATAAATTTTAAAACTAGTGGGTTTCTCAGACAAAGGGATTGTACGATCGTGGTGGGATCCCACGAGCATACGTTCCTTTTGTATAATGTAGAATTAAGAAGACTTACCTGTGAATATACGAACCTTAAGTACGATCGTGTGTTGTAACCACGAGTGACTTAATATCATATGTTCAATGCCCAGTTTTGATAGTTTGCAGGAGTATCATCAAAAGATTAAGACCATGATTGTACCATCTAGGTATGATCGTGATACCTAATCGTGAGATGACTCCTGATATATCAACTTGCAGAACTATCCTCAGACGATTGACCCCATGATCGTATGTTCATGCTACTATCGTACTATCCCTTTCGTGGGTTCGGTCTGGTGTTCAGTTCAGTACCCTATTTTTCCTATAGTTTCCTGCACCAGTAGCAAATATTACCCTATAAATATTAAAGTACAAAACATGGGTTACCTCCCAAGAAGCGCTTGATTTAATTTCGCGACACGACACGGCTATGTTGGTTACTTGAAATTCACCAACAAGCCCATGGGTTGCCTCCCATGAAGCACTTGATTTAATGTTGTGGCACGACATAGGTTGGCTTGATTAATCAAGCCTCTTTCAAGTCTAGTTCATAAACCATTCGGGCGACCTTGCTTTTTCCCATGTAGTACTTCACCCTTTTGCCATTAACTTTAAACCTTTTTCCATGCTTATTCTCTAACTCAATTGCACTATGAGGGAATACCGTGACCACTCTATACAGTCCATTCCACTTGGATCTCAGCTTCCCAGGGAATAGCTTCATCCTTGAATCATACAATTGTACCATGTTGCCTGTAGTGAATTCTCTCCTCTCGATCTTGCGATCATGATACAACTTCATCTTTTTCTTGTACAAGACAGAACTTTCATATGCGCGGATACGGAATTCATCCATCTCATTCATCTATTCAAGCCTCAATTTTGCTGCCTTTTGCCATTCCAAATTCAACCACTTCAGTGCCCACAATGCCTTGTGCACAAGTTCAACGGGCAAATGGCATGCTTTTCCATACACAAGCTGATATAGAGACGCACCAATTGGTGTCTTGAATGCTATCTGGTATGCCTATAGTGCATCATCCAATCTCTTTGCCCAATCCATCCTATTGGCATTCACAGTCTTTGCTAAAATAGACTTTATATCCCAATTTGAGACCTCAACTTGCCCGCTTGTTTGAGGATGATAAGGTGTTACTACCTTGTGTTTCACACCATATTTTTCAAGCAGGGTCTTGAATAAGAGATTACAAAAATGGGATCCTCCATTACTAATGATAATTTGAGGTGTTCCAAAATGTAAGAATATGTTTTTCTTTAAGAAAGTTGTGACACTCTTACCTTCATTGTTAGGAAGCCTAATTCCTCCACCCACTTAGATACATAGTCAACAGCTACCAAGATATACTTCATACCATGAGAACTCACGAACGGGCCCATAAAGTCAATACCCTATACATCAAATAATTTGAGCTCAAGGATTCCAGTCATTGGGAGTTCATGCCGTCTTAAGATATTTCCTTGCCTTTGGCACTGATCACATGCCCTCACATAATCATGGGCATCTTTATGAATGGTGGGACAATAATAACCACATCGCAAGATCTTATGCGCAGTCCGCGCACCTTCATGGTGACCCCCAATTGGAGATGAATAACATGCCTCCAATATACTCATCATCTCGACCTCAAGAACACACCTACAAATCACACCATCTGCATATACCCTAAAAAAGTATGGCTCATTCCAAAAGAATTTTCTCACCTCATTCTTGAACTTCTTTCACTGCTGATACATCATATCTTCTGAAATTAGATCACTTGAAAATTGTTGGCAAAATCTGCAAACCACGGGACTAAGTCTTGTGATTCTTCCAATGCCTGTTCATCCGAAAAAGAATCATCAATCTCAAAATCATCCCTTAGTTTTAGCATGGCCTTGATGTGCCATGGTTATATGGCACTTTCGATGCTTAAAACAAGGAAAATATGTAATAACTTGGGTGTGTTTTGTTGGTATGAGGTGGTTTTTGTCCTAATTTGTAGGAAAACAGGTTTTAAAGGCAAAATGACCAAAAGAGGAAGAATCAAGCCCGAAGATGATGTGTCTGATGATGAAAGAATGAATCTGCACTTGAGAGTAACCCACGGCATCACTCACGAGCCGTGATTACCACTCACGAGTCGTGAGTTGTGTCGTGAATTGACTTCCAGAGGACTAACATCTCACCTGAGTTCCACGACAGGACTCACGCCACGCGACTGACATCCACGGGGCGTGACTTGCTGGCGTGAATCCATTACAGAGATCCAAGAAAAGGCTGATTTCCACGATACATGTCACGTGCCGTGACTTGGTTCCACGACACTGTGAAAATTGCCGACTCTGTTCTCCTATTTTGTTTTGGATAGGACTAGTTTTGTATCTTTAAATACCCCTAGGTCGTCCTAAGTGCAGGAGTTGGACAATTTACTGCTTTGAGAGTTATTTTACACTGTTTGAGAGATATATTTGGTTTTGTATTCAAAAACCCTACTTTGTTGAGGTTGATTGATAATTGAAATTCAGATTTTCCTTCATTCTTGTGAGATTATAATTATGCTTTCATCTTTGGATTATTCTTGTGTTCTTGCAATTATGAGCAGCTAAATCTATCAACTAGGGTTGTGTGAACCATGAAGAATTAACGAAACTGGTTAAGTGCAAAACAACTTTGTACTGCTGTGTATGCATGTATTGTTGTTTCCTTCGTTGCGATTGCTTTTCTAACAGTTGCAAACGTTAGAATCTCGCCTGTATTTTGGACTTGCTCGAGAGAGAAGTAGATATTGGGAAAAGGAGATAACCACAGAGATTTAAAGTTATCAACCTTCATCTAATAACCGGAGCCTTAGCGGGAAAGGTTATCTGAAATCCAGGACAAGGGTTAGTAGTGCGACACTTGGAGACCGAGAAGAGAAGAGTGAAATTCGTCTAATGACAGTCGAGAGACAGTTAGATGAACCTAACTTGTTAGATTTTGCATGCAGCGCAGTGGGGCAATTTTGTTAAGCACAAGTCACCGGTGGAGTTAAGGAATCATTGGGGATCACAGTCCTAGTGAATTTCTCTTATTGTTTACAAACGCGATATCAGTCAGCAATCATCATCATTACTATTCACTAGCAAAACCCCCCAGTTTTAGTTACTTGCAAATTATTCCATCCAGTAGTCTACTCATACTTCGACCTATTCCCTGTGGGATCGACCCCAACCTAGTTGGGTTCTATATTTGATTCAGCGACCGCATTGTACTTTTTCAGAGGTATACTTTGGGCGACATCAGGCCTCCTCTTCAAGGCGTGATAAATGGTCAGCAACTTGGTTCTCCGTCCCTTTACGGTCCTTGACCTCAAAGTCAAATTCTTGCAACAGAGTTACCCATCTAATCAACATAGCCTTTGCATCTTTCTTCACCATGAGGTACCTATGAGCAGCATGATTAGTATGTACAATCACCTTTGTGCCAATCAAGTAAGACCAAAACTTCTCGAATGCAAAGACCACAGCAAGCAACTCTTGCTCTGTCACTATTTAACTTTTTTGGGTTGGATTAAGTGCTTTGCTAGCATAGTAAATCGGATGTAATATCTTCTCTCACCTTTGGCCTAGGACTGCTCCTAGCACCACGCCACTAGCATCGCACATAACTTCCAACGGTATGGCCCTATTCGAAGAAACAATAATTGGGGCTGAAATCAAATTCTCTTTTAGACATTCAAAACCTTTTAAGCATGCATCATCAAACACAAACTTCACCTCCGTCTCTAAGAGCTTATGCAAAGGATTGGCAATCGTCGAAAAATCCTTGATGAACCTTCTATAGAATCCTGCATGGCCTAGAAAACTATGAATCCCCTACATAGAAATTGGTGGAGGTAATTTTTCAATCACCTCAATCTTCACCTTATCATCTTCAATCCCCTTCTTTGAAATTCAGTGTTTTTTTACCATGAAATGACATTTTTCCCAATTCAACACTAGTTTGCATTCCTCGCATCTTCACAAAACATTAACAAGGTGTGCTAAGAAGCCCTTGAATGAATCTCCCACAACAGAAAAATCATCCATAAATACCTCAATAGTGTCTTCCACCATATCGGACAATATGGACATCATGCATCGCTGAAAAGTAGTAGGTGCATTGCATAGACCAAATGTCATTCTTTTGAATGCAAACATCCCATATGGACAAGTGAAAGTGGTTTTCTCTTGGTCTTCGGGAGTGGTAGAAATCTTATTGTACCCCAATTAACCATCAATAAAATAATATCATCCTCTGCCAGTAAGACGGTCTAATATCTGGTCCAAAAAGGGCATCGAAAAATGATCCTTCTCGATCCAAGAATTCAGCTTTTGGTAATCCATGCAAACTCTCCATCCGGTCACCGGCCTCATTGGGACTAACTCATTTTTCTCATTCAGAACCACAATGATTCCACCTTTTTTTGGCACACATTGGACAGGGCTCACCTATTTTTTATCGGCAATAGGGTAAACCACACCCGCATCTAACCAGTTAATGATCTCTTTCTTCACAACTTCTTGTATAGGTAGGTTAAGACGACGTTGATGCTCAATGTTGGGTATACAACGCTCGAGCTGGATTTTATGCGTGCAAATATTGGGTGGAATTTCGATAATATCAGCAATAGACCAACCAATGGCCCACTTAAACCTCTGCAATATAGAAATTAGGGCCTCAACTTGCCACTCTAATAGGTCAGCTGAAATGATAACTGGCAAAGTGTTATCGGCCCCTAAAAATGCATAACGGAGATGGGAAGGAAGATCCTTAAGCTCCAAAATAGGAGGCTCCTCAACCGGCAGGGTCACTCTATTTTTTAGATCAAGATCAAGCTTCTTTGATGCATAAGTATATGACCCCCTACCAATAAGTGCGCTCACCATCTCATCATACTCATCAATAACATCATTCTCAAAATTCATGATAACTGTCATAAGTGTCTCAACTCCTAGTCTCTCTTCAAATGGAACCACAAGAGCCTCCTCATCCACAGTATCAATGACCAACACCACACGTATCTCCTTTGAATGCTTCATGGATGGGCAGACATCGAAAGTAACATGTTCATCATTTAATCAAAAATTCACCTGCCCATATTCTAAATCAACTAAAGCATGGCCAATCGCAAGGAATGGTCTTCCCAAAATGATAGGAACCTCAAAATCCACCTCATAGTCCAGAATAACAAAGTCAGCCGAAAAAATGAATGATGTTACCTTTACTAAAATATCATACAAGATTCCCACTGGCTTTTTCACGGTTCAATCCGCTATGAGAAGTCTCATAGAGGTAGATTTAGGCGACTTAAATCCCAACTGCTTAAAGACTGCTAGGGACATCAAGTCAATGCTCGCACCTAAATCACACAAAGCCTTTGCAAAATTGTAAGACGTGATAGTGCAATAAATCGTGAAAGCTCCTGAATCTTTCTTTTTCTCAACAAGGGAGAGAGAAATGATTACACCACAATGGTGCACATTATCCACAGGCTCGAAACTGACAGTTCTCTTCTTTGTCACCAAATATGTCATAAACTTTGCATAACCTGGAATTTGTTCCAAAGATTCGACAAGAGGGATATTCACTAATAACTCTTTAAATATGGAGATAAATATTTGATATTTTCCCTCTTCAACTTTCTTCTTCAACCTTTACGGAAAGGGAGGAGGAGAACGTGGAATGGGCTTCAACACTTAAGGGGCCTCCTTCTTCTTTCCTTTATCAGTCCTAGCCTCTTTTTCAGCAACTTGAGGCTTTTGATATGCATTGTTGTCGACCACCAAATGTTCTGCTTTATTCTCATTCTCATCATCAATTACTATGAGCTCATCTTTCTTGTTATCAATAACAGGCATAGGTAGATCAATAGTAGTTTTCCCACTCCGAGTAGTAATAATTTTTAGGATTTTCAACAGTGTTACTCGGAAGAGTGCCTGGTTTACACTGATTTAGTGTCGTAGACATCTGCGTGAATTATTGCTCCAATTATTTAATGGAAGTCGCATGAGACTCAAATTTTTGGCTTATCCCTGAAATGTCTGTCCTAATCTTCTTAAGGCAATTTTCTTGACTTTCCGACCCCCCTTAACAAGTTTTGAAAGTAAGGCTTCCATCCTTGAATTTCCAGACTCAGCATCACGGTTCCCTGGTGGAACATAAAGGCCACTCTTATCCTTGTAATAATCTTTCTGCCTCCAATCACCATCACGATCTCTATCTCTATCTCTATACCCTGACTTGTTATAATTATCTCCGTAGTAGTTCTGACCTTGATTCCCTTGTCTCGAGTTTAAATTGTCTTTATTAGACCCTTGGCCCTTGGCTCAGAAATTCGTCATTTCTCTATCCATATATTTGGCTTTTTCCTCAGAATCCAAATCTTCATACCTAGGTGCCTTGCCTGCGCACCCACCACATTAAATTTTTCCACTCCAACAGCTACAAACTTTTTAACGAGTAATCTGATTTCCTCTTGAGCTACAGTTTTATCTAAAGCGTTTTGTTCTGCCGACGCTCTAATTGCATAAGTTCCTGCAGGTCAGTCTACTTTCCGATTATGCCAACCTCGATTAGTTTCAGTGATCCGATCTAGAATCTCTGATGCAGCTCCCAACATAAACTCATAAGTGCTCCTCCAGTGATGGTCTCTGCTACAACTTTGGTATTTTCATTCAAAGCTCTGTAGAAGATCTTAAGTAAATTCCTACCACTCATCCTATGGTTTGGATCATTCTGTAACTTTTTCTTAACCTCAACCATGTTTCTTAAAGTGTCTCTGAATGCAGTTATCTGAAGTTATAAATTTCATCTTTCAATTGCAACATTCTAGAAGGTAAGAATTGCTCCAGAAATTGATTTATCACATGCATATTCGCATCATCGGTAAAAAGGCCAGCAAACACCCCTTTCAAGTTCAAAAGGTGAATCATAGCACTTGTGATGTCAAATTTGGTTCTTTCAGGCAGTTTGGGTGGGATAATGGCACCAGTCTCAACTGGCTCTAAATAGGCTAAATCTGGGGATACTGTAATGGTGGTTGTTGCATTCTAGGTCTTCTCTGTCGGTCCTCAAGTGTTGTAATACGCTGTGCTGCCTCTTGCATTACTCGATGATCCATGTCTGTTTGTCTCGCATTCTCCTCAGCCATCAGTCTAGCAGCTGTTTGTTTTGTAGTCTCATGACCAGCTGGATTAAGTAATGGTTGATTATGAATGTCACCCACAGCTGCGTGATCTTGAACTTCGTCGTTTTTCACCATTCTTTAATTATTTCTTAGAGTTCTTTCGATTACTTGGTCAAGTGGAATCAGGGGATCGCCTTGACTCCGAGTGTTGGGCATATACTGGCGTACACCCAAAGAACAGTAAAATAGTATAAGTTAGCAAATGAAACCAACAACTTTACAAACACAATCAATCAACTTCGTAATCATATTCCCCAGCAACGACGCCAAAATTTGATGTCGCCCAAATTACACCTCCCAAAAAGTATAAAGCAATTGTTGAATCAAATATAGAATGCAACAAGGTTGGGGTCGATCCCATAGGGAATAGGTTAAAATTCAATCAACTATGTTTGCCTGAGTAATTGGCGAATACGTAAAGAGGTGGGTTTTGTAGAGTAAACGAGCAATAGTAACAAGAAGTATTTACTGAGGTTGTAATCAAAATGAGAAAAGCACAAGGACTGTGTTCCCCAATAGCTTCAAAACTCTGTAGGTTCTCCATATTTTAGTGATCTCTTAAGTTATCCGACATGCAGAATTGATAGGTTAAGTATCGTCTAACCAACTATGTTACTCCCCTTGTGGACAACTATCCTTATGCACAAAGTTTAATGTGTCATGAGTGTTGCTATCTTGCCCCTACTAATGATCCCAATACAGCCTTTCCCGTATCACGGCTTAAAGTTAATTAAATGAAGATAACTCCAAGTCTTGTTGTTGATTCGTTAGTCCTATCTGAACACCCTTGCTACAATCCAGAGTAGAGATAGGATGAGTCCCAACGCGTGCACTCGTCAGAAAGCAACCAATTCAGAAGAAACAATAATACATGCTCTAATACCCTTCGATAATCACCTTATACTTCGCATACTACTTCGTTAATCTACTATGGTTCCCACAATCCTAGTTATGGGGTTTAGCTACTCATAATTGTATGAACAAAACAAGAATTCATAGATGAAAATATAAATTGAAACATACAAGAATGAATAAACTTCGAAGTCTCAACTTTAATTAAAACCCGAAAGTCAATATTTGTAAAATCCTAAGAAAGTGCCTTGGAATCCCACAAAACAATGTTTTAGAATAATAATAATGTATAACACATAAAAATAACCCTAAAAGAGTATTTATAGACTTAACAAATCCTATCCTAAATAAAATAGGAAACTGGTATCGGCTGCCTCGTACGAGAAGAAAGTACGATCGTGGTTAGAACCCATGATCATCCTTGGCCTGTCGTGGTTTGGTACTTGGACTTATGTCTTGCAGTTCTTCCATCAGACGATAGAAGGTATGGGCTCGTGACATCTTCCTACAACCGTGACATCCTTTTCGTCTGATCATCATGCCAAAACTCCTACAACTCTTACAAATCTGAATCTTCCTCCCACGACCATATTGTATGATCTTACCTTCAAGGTACCATCGTGGGATCGTATCGTCTGATCACTCTACACTTGACTTCTGTAGGTCGCAATTCGCTTACATACCACGATCTCAAGGTACGATCGTGACATCATATCACTATCGTAGGACCTTTCGTCTGATGGACTCTTGATTATGGCATCTCTGAATCAACATACGATAGCCTAGGCATGATCATGGTTAGATCCCACGATCTTGGTAAGGCTCGTCTGATGTCCTTTATGTCTAGTTTTCAGCATTTTCTTCTCTAAGTCTGCAGGCCTGCAAACACTCAATAAACACATTAAATTCACAAAAAGTACCCTCAAACTTGCAAATTTTCCTCGTTTTAAGCGTCTTAAGTATCGTAAATCCACGACACATCAATCATAAACAACTAAGATTGGTTACCTATTAACTACTCCCATTTTCCAGCTCCCAGAGATGTGATCTGTTTGTCTGCTCCCATCAGTAAATGCTTATTTCCTTTGTACTAAAACTCCATAGTGAGTTTGATGAAATTCATCTTAATGTCACCTAGAGTCAATAACCATTGAACTCCTAGGGCCACCCCATAGTTACCTAATGGCAACAAAAAGAACTCAGATGTGAATTCTGCACCTTGCAACAACCATAAAACCTTGAACACTTTCTCCACTTTGAGAGTACCATTGGTTGCAGCAACCACATGTAAAAAATTTATGTGTCCTGGCATCCCAGCTTTTCAAGTAATAAGGGATTCATGGAGCTATAGGAACTTTTTCTATCTACCATAATATGCAAAGGCTGCTTGGAATGATATCTAGTCACCATCACCGTCTTATAGCCCGATGATCCATTCAAGGCATGGACTGATATCTCCAACTAATCAACACTTTGTTGTGCTTCTAATTCCTGAGCCTGATTTACCTTTTGATACTATTTCTTCCTCAAGACATTGCTCCCTATCTATTTCCTCTAATTCTAAAACAAAGAGATGATTTTGGTTCTTGCACTTGTGACCTTCAACATACTTCTCTTCACAAAAGTAACAAAGCCCTTTTGCCCTTTTCTCATTCATTTCTTCTAGCCTAAGTCTCTTTTTATGGAGCCTTTTTGGATTGAATCCACCCTTTTCAAGAGTTGGTAGGATTTGCTTATTCTGGTACCTCTAATCTACCCTCCTTCTTGATGAACTTCCTATATAATTTGCACTTACCGCCGAGCAAGGAGAAGTTTTCTCAATAGAAGAAAGGATCGCCTCTTGTATTTTCTCAATAGAAGAAAGGATCGCCTCTTGTATCCTAGCACTCTTGTACACTTGGGATAATGTTGTAGGATTTGAGATCTTGACATCAATATTTAATTCAGGTTTAAGTCCTCCTAATAAAATAGATGACAACATTCTCTTGGGACAAATTTACTCTAGTTAAGTTCCTCTGAAATATAGCTTGATACTCTATCACATTGCCTACTTGTTTAAACTTTCTTAATTTCCTCTATGGGAGCATCAAAATAAGTCCTTATCTTTCTACTAGAGCCATCACATAATCATTCCAAGTGGTAGGTTAAAGATATTGTTTGCATCTCATGAGTGATAGGTGCCATTAAATGGCCTCACCCACTAACTGTAAAGTAGCCACCCCAATTCCCTCCTTAGGTGGAACATTTTACATAGAAAAAATTGCTCATTTTTTAATAACCATGATCTGAGATATTCTCCATTAAATCATAAGAACTCCATTCTTGACCACCTATTAAAATTAGATTAATTAGAATGGTAACTATTACCATTGTTAGGGCTCCTTTCCCTCTCCTCTAAACTCCATCTTCTAGCTGGACTACTCTAGAAAGACCTGTTTCTCACTCCAGTGGTGTTTTATCCCTTCGACTCTCTACAAATATTACTAAGTGGTTCTTCAATTTCATTACTGTTTGATCTAATTTCTCAAGAGATGAGACTTTTCCTGATAGGGCTCCAATCCCAGTAATCAAATGTTGCATTATCTCTTGTAAATATCCTATTTCAAAAGTGGTAGGTTCATTTATTGGATCTCCATTTGCTCTGGTTCCCTTCGCCATTGATGCCAAGGACTCTTATTTGCCATTGATGCTCTGGCCTCACCCTCTAATTGTAAAGCTGCCACACCATTTTTCTCCTCGAGTGGAATATTTTCCATGACAAAAAAATTTCTCAATCTTGAATAACCAAGATCTGAGATCTTCTTCATGAAATTGCAAGAGAACCATTCATGACCACCTACAGAAATTAGATTGATTAGAATGGTAAGTATTACCACTGTTAGGGCTCTTACCCCCTCCCCCCCCCCCCCTCTCAAACTCTATCTTTTGGCTCGACCACTCTAGAAGGATCTTCTTCCTACTCCATTGAAGTTTTACCCCTTTGACTCTCAACAAAAGTTTCCAAGTGGTACTTCAATTCCATTACTACTTGATCTAGTTTCTCAAGAGATGAGACTTTTCCAAATAGGGCTCTAATCTCAGTAATCAAATGTTGCATCATCTCTCATAAATCGCATGCTTTAAAAATGGTAGGTTCATTAATAGGATCTTTATTTGCTCTGGTTCCCATCGTCCTTGATGTTAAGGACTCGTATGGCTCTGATACCACTACTAACTGAATTGCAGGATTTTAGAATAGCTCAAGGATTCAATAGCTATTTTAAGATCCTAATAAAGAGAATTCAAGAAGATAGCCTACAGATGTATGATAGGAAGAAAATGAATAGAATAGATTGAATATAGAAACAAGTAATTTGTATATTGATGATCATCATAATTTCTTTTACAAATATTTATAATTAATTAAGATGAATTATAATGAAAGAGATTGGACTAGTTCCACTATTTTGTTGCTTACTATTTTCCTGAAGCTTCAATTGTTTTATTGATCCTAACAACTTTTTCCACCAAAACTACTAATTACTTTCCTGACTCTTCTAACTAATTGCAAACTCATCTAACTAAATTTCTACTAACATTATAACAACTCCCTTTACTGTTTCGGTGATCCACTAGGATATAGATTAGTTTGAGTTGCTTTTAATCCTTAAATTTTGTTATTATCTCAGTTTGGGTGTGATGACGTCAGTTTATTACTTTTAGACTTTAGATGATTTGATCATCTTTGCTTTAGTCTATGACTACCCATTGGCTGGAACCACTTTAAATAAATGGTAGCAGTATTTTGCATTAATTCTTACTTTCTCTAAAAAAAAATATATATAAATTTTGATTACTATTACTGATTTTTTCCTTTTTATTTTGGAAAATTAACTAAATTAGCTGCCCATATTAACAATAAACTATTAATAGCCCTACTTGTTTTTAAAATAACAAAAATTAGCCAAGTGGATACCAAAATAAACTTTTTTTAGCCCACAGTTCGTTTCTTTTTCTCCCGTCTCTTCTTCTCCGCCCACCCATTATTCTCCTTTCCATCTTTTCTATGTACAGAGAAATCGTCCAGGTTGTATCTTCTTCTTCTTTTCATTTTCTTAATTGTAATGGTGTGTGAGAGAATCAGAGAATGGGTTGAATTTGTTGGAACTTCTCATATTATATACTACTTAATATTGGTGGCTGCACATGATAATTTATTATTTAATGGCAATAATGTATAATCACTGGATACTCGATGTAGAATTAGTGCATAATATCTACACACGAATTATGCTTGAATTATATGTCGATTATACAGAGTATGCATTGAATTTTACTTTAATTATACACTATAAATTCAATGTATAATTAGTGTATTCTTCATATTAGGGTTGGGGAGAGAGTAGGGTTTTGCAATGATGGAGAGAGTATTCTTCATAAAATATACACACAAATTTTAAATCCGTTTTTAAGAAATTGGATCATCTTAAAACTGTTGTTGAACTGCAGATTTGAGAAAGAAAAAAAAGCTTCTGGGTCTCTATTACGGTAAGCTATTTTGAGAGGGAAAATTATGAGGTTATTTTGTTAAAAGGAAGTATCAAGTATGGTTAATCTTTAAGAACTTTTAGTGGATAAATATAAATTAATATGGTCATACTTTTAGGGTTATTTTTTATAAATTCGTTTTCAGGGCTATAAAAAGTTATAAACACTTTGGGCTTGGCTATATGTGTTGTTTTCCCTTTTATTTTCTTTGCATGAACGGCCTCTTTGGAGTTCATTGGACTTCTCTCTTTTATCTCGTGCATTCTCTTGTTGGGCTGGAGGCCCAATATCCTATTATAATTAGATTTATCTCACCTACATGCAGAAGAAAGCAAAAGAAGAGAACATTTGGGCCAAAGCCCAACATGAAAGAGTTAGCGGTCCAATCCGTAGTCTAGAAGAACAAAAATTGGAAACGGGCCAAATAACTAGTAGCAAGCCCAATTTTCATATCAGACGAACATAGAAACAAATTGGGCTAAATTTTTGGCATTACAGATTTTGGGCAAACCCAAAATTATTTTTGTGTTCTTTTTAGATTTTATTTTTTATGTTGTGAATTCTCATATATTTTTACTTAGAAGAATCCCCAGATGAGGTTTTGAATACTTAATGGGTGAAAATCATTTACACCCCCAAACTTTGCTTTAAAAATTAAACATCCCCCTCAATATTGAACAATAATCATTCTCCCCCTTTTTTACTATTTGATTTTTCAAAATGCCCACTCTACCCTTGTATTTATATCAACATTTGTATCTTTTTTTTAAAAAAACAAACAAAAAAACCTTCTTTATAAACACCATTTTTATTTTTTTAATCTATATAATATATTTTCTACTAAAAGCTAAAAATTATTTTTTAGATGAAAAAAGAAAAGTGAGAAATATTAACTGAGTATATAAGTTAATGACGTTCTATAATGAAATAAATCAAAAAAATAATTTTATCAAAAATCAAAACTCTAATATCTATTTATATGTGAAAATAATAGGTAATTATAATTTTATAAATATATTTCAATGCAGGTAATATAAAAATAATTAATAGCAGAGGATCTTTCGAAAATAGTCCTGAGCCGGGGGTCTATCGAAAACAGCCTCTCTACTTCATTTGAGGTAATAGTATGGACTGTGTACACTTTACTCTCTCCAGACCCCACTTTGTGGGAATACACTGGGTATGTTGTTCTTGTGGTCTTTAGAAAACAGTCTTTCTACCTCCCCGAGGTAGTGATAAGGTTTGCAAATACTCTACCCTCCCCAGACCTCACTTATGGGATTTCACTAGGTATGGTGTTGTTGTAGAAGTATATTTATAACAAATCAAATGATTATTGTTGATGAACTTTAAATTATAATTTAAAAAATAATTCATTATTGACAACCAAAACTCGTTTATCTATATAGATATTAGAAAATAAGAGAGAATTAAAACATGCATATATATATATATATATATATATATAATCATACACACATACATAATTAATTCATATACTATAAAAAATTTGTATCATAAAAAATAACATTAGATTTTGTGATTAATTTATAAAAGAATTATTTTACTAATAATGTTAATGAATTTAAAGAAAAATGGTAAATACCTAGGATATGAAAAATAAACATATATAATATAAAAAATATATTGTATAAATAGAAGATTGAAAATGTTAAGGGTAAAATAGACATTATATAAGAAAAAAGAGGGAGAATGATTATTGTTCAATGTTGAGGGTTTTTTTGATTTTTAAAACAAAGTGGGGGTGTAAACGATTTTCACCTATACTTAATAGCTTATAACGATTTTCTCATCCTACTTCAATTTTATCTTGCTCAAATCCTTTTGAAGACCGAGTTAGCATTTCAAATAATCCGATTGCTAAATAATAAAGTTGATTAAGAATTAGGTAAATAGTGACTTAAGTTGATGAGAATGACTTAAGGATTTTTCATGTCTTTTCAAGTTATTAAACAAGATTTTATTTAATCCACTTTAGAAGTTGGGCTAATCATTTAGTTCAGAGTCTTGATCCGGATAGACGTGATAAGAGGTAAAGTTTATTTGGAGAATTTAAGCGTTTAAATATTTCATCAATTAAGATGGTGAGAAGTGTGATTAACTGACAAATATATTTTACTCATTTTTTAAATGGATTAATTATCATCCCCATTTTCAAAGATCCTTTTCCAAATAAGTTACCTTTTTAGCCATAATTTGTTAGTCCGCTGGTGCAACCACATTGACGGATTTTTTTGAGATGTCTAACACTTTCCTCAAAAAATCATTTGAACCCTTAAATGTCTCTATTTTTCATAAAGGTTTTCATAAATGCCTTTAAAAATGGTTTCCTAATTTTTCATAAAATTGGATGGCAATGCAAAATAAAATAGGTCAAGTTATGAAAAGTTTTTGATTTAAAAAACGGATCATAACACTTATATATGTTGCTTCACCATTAAGTTGTAAGGATTTTAACCAACATTTAGTAGTTTTAAGAATGAGTTGTAATGTTCTACACAATTTCATACATTTCTACCACTAATGTATCATTTTTCAATGTTTTTTTTAATAGTCTTGTTAGCTTGTTGCACCTATTTTTGTGTTAAAAGAAAGATCCCAAAGTTGGACTCTGTAAGTATGCATATTTATTTTTTTGCCCTCTTTATTTTTTAGGATTAATATGATAGTAGCTATTTATATCATAAGACAATATTTTAGAACACAACAATCTGTCCATTCGAAAATATGAACCATTTTCCTTTAGAGGTAGTAACAAAATGACCTTAAGGTTAATGACGGAATCAGAAATTTAACGAAGGATGTGAAAATTTTCTTCTTAGTTGTGTTAAAAGTGTGCAAAATTAAATATTTAATTTTAGCTATTCTAAATGTAGATTTTGAGGTTGAGGTTAAATATATTTAATTTTGCACACCATTAACACAACTGCGAAGAAAATGTGCACATCCTTCGCCGAATTTCTGGCTCCGCCAATAATCTTAAAACCATTTTTTTTACTATCTTTAAGAGAAAATGGTTACTACTTTCGAGTGGGCGGATTGCTGCATTCTAAAGTATTGTCTTCTGATATAAATAACTACTATTATATTGATCCTAAAATTTGAAGATGACAAGAAAAAATAAAATGTGCCAATCAAAAAAGAAATAGCACTGTCAAATTTGTACCGTTAAAAAAATTGTCCAACTCTTACAAAATTGCAACTTTTCTCATATCAATATGATTAAAAAGATACATATTAAAATATCAATCAAAATTCATATATTTGACTCTCAAAAAGAAAAATGCGATATATATTTTGAAATAGAGGGAGTATGACATTAGTGTTTAGGGTGGTCTAAATCAGTGTTTTAAAAGACGGAGGCATGAGACGAGACATTTTGAGTAGCATGAAGCGAGACGTAAGCCCCGAGACATAGGACATAAGTCCCATGAATCTACGGAGAGTATATCTCATGTATCTTCAATTTTATAATTTTATCATTAAGAAAATGTAAGATTTTTAATAATTCTGCAAATAAATTTAAATAGATTATCATTAATGTAGAAAAAAATATTATTATTATTATTTTCTATGATAGTTGCGTCCTTTATTTATATATTTTAGAACAAAGCACTACAATATAAAAATGTGATAGTATAAATTATAAATATCATTACATTAATGATATAAATATAATTTATAGCAAAAATAATTTTAAAATAATAAAAATTAAAATTTGAGACATACTTTTTATGTCCGAAACTTATGGCCTATAAATCTACATATTTTATTTGCGCTTTGGAGCATTTTTGATACGCGAATTGGCCAAAATGTACTATTTGTCTTTTCGGTTCTCTCACTATACATTTACCCGAGCGAAACTATTCAAGACCTCAGTTGACTTCTCAGTCTCTCATCTTCTCATCCTACAAGTTCCACTCTTCTTGTAAAATCAGCTTCCTCCAACCTTCTATTATAGTAGTTGCAGTATGTTCTACATATTTGTTAGGGCTAATTTCTTTTTTTGTATAATCTCTCCGTTTCATATCCGTTGTTCAAAGAAACTTTTTTGGAACTAATTTTCAAATTTATTTACACTTTCAAAAATTATTAGTTGTATGATAAAATGAGAAAACAATTACTCTCTCTGTCCCAATTTATATGACACACTTTATTTTTTAGTTATTTCCAAAAAGAATGACATATTTCTATACTTAGTAATAATTTAACTTTAAAATACCCACTTTACCCTTAATAAAATGATTTCCAGCCACACAAATTTCTATAACTTATTTTAGACCACAAATTTCAAAAGTATTCCTTTCTTTCTTAAACTCCGTGCCAAGTTAAATTCCATCACATAAATTGAGACGGGGGGAGTAATTGTTTCATGGTTTTGTAAATTGATAAGTATTCCCTCCGTTTCTTATTTACTTGACCTCTGTTGACCTAACACACTCTTTGAAATTGTAAATTTCAGCACTACGACTTTATTTATTTAGGGTGTGTTTCGTATGAAAGGAAAATATTTTCATGGAAAACAAGTTAGTTTCTTATTTATTTTCTCATGTTTGATTGGTGAGTGGAAAATATTTTCTAGTGTTTGATAGGTGAATGAAAAATATTTTCTAGAAAATATTTTTTAATATTTGACTAGAGAGTAGAAATTATTTTTTAGAAAAATAGTAAAAATTATTTTTTAGAAAAATAGTTTCTAACCCGAGAATCAACTTTTGATTTGGGATCCGACCTTGACACCCGAATAGGACCCAACCCCGTCCTCAACTTTCGATCCGAAAATCGATCCCAACTCCGGACCCTAACACCCGAGACCCACCCGCGATTCCTAAGCCTTTTGAGTTTTCGATTTTGCTTAAGAAAACAGTGAGAAGCAGCTTGCCCAGGTCAAAGATTTGGATTCCATTATCTATTTATGGGAAGCAAGTATTCGAAGGGAACAACTTCCATAAGTGATGATTCAAACTCGAGTTATAATCTCGCTCCTTTTGAAAGTTTTCGAGTTCCTTTTGTAACTTTGCAGGAAGCAACTAATAACTTTGATGAGAGTTTGGTTATTGGACTGGGTGGCTTTGGGAAGGTTTACAGGGGTGTTTTATGTGATGGCACAAAGGTGGCTTTGAAAAGGGGTAATCCTCGATCCGAACAAGGTCGTGCAGAGTTCCTAACAGAAATCGAGATTCTCTCACAGTTCCATCTCCGTCATCCGCATCTCGTTTCATTGATGGGATACTGTGATGAAATAGATGAGATGATTCTGGTTTATGAGTACCTTGAGAATGGCACCCTCAGGAGCCATTTGTATGGGTCAGATCTACCCAGTATGAGTTGGGAGCAGAGGCTTGAGATATGCATCGGGGCAGCCAGAGGTCTGCACTACCTTCATACTTGCTCAGTTATACATCGTGATGTCAAGTCTGCAAACATATTGCTTGATGAGAATTTTGTGGCAAAAATAACTGATTTTGGACTATCCAAGAAAGGGCCTGCGCTTGATCAAACTCATGTTAGCACAGCCGTGAAAGGATCGTTTGGCTACCTTGACCCTGAATATTTTAGAAGGCAACAGCTGACAGAAAAATCTGATGTTTATTCTTTCGGTGTTGTTTTATGTGAAGTTCTTTGTGCTAGGTCTGCCATAGCTCCATCTCTTCCGAGGGAGCAGGTCAGCTTAGCTGAATGGGCAATGCATTGGCATAAGAAAGGACAATTGGGACAAATAATAGATCCCAAACTTGTTGGCGAAATAAGACCAGATTCCCTCAGGAAGTTTGGAGAAACAGTGGAGAAATGCTTAGCTGATTTTGGTGTAGATAGGCCATCTATGGGTGATGTGCTGTGGAATTTGGAATATGCACTTCATCTCCAAGAGCCTGTCCTTCAAGATGATCCGGAAGAAAACAGTTCCATTTGTGTTGGCGAGCTCTCTCCACAAGTCAATTGTTTCAGTTATGTTGATGCCAGTTCTTCGGTTGCTCAGATTGAGAAATCAAATTTGGATGATCGTGCTGGTAGTCTGGTGATGAGTAGGGTTTTCTCGCAATTGGTTGAGTCTGAGGGTAGATAACTAAGTGAAAGTGGTACACACCGGCCTTAACTGTTTGTTAATTCCACGTTTGTTCATGCATCATATGAAGATCAATTTTATGTGTTTCTACCAATTTATTCTACGTATTTCTGAGTTTTATATTGAAAGTTAACACTGAAAGCATGCATTGCTCTACCTGTGGATCCTCTCTTCATTTTATTTTCACATGTTGTATATGGTTTCTAGTAAGTTATTCAGACATAGAAAATCATTCTATTAATATCTTGTCAGCAAAAAGGCTTTTCCAAGGGTGGAACAATTTTGAGCCTCTGGGCAGACCTGATAACGTAATTCTTTGGTACCTATATTCCCTCATCACGTTGCAACCTTGAGGAAACAAAAAGATGGTAATACATTTTCTTCTTGTAAACAACCATAAGGAAGTTGGCATTGCGTACCTCTTCTGGGATCTCTCATAGACGGTCCCTCACATATCTCTAGATGTTTGATGTGTTTGAGGTACTGTATGATAATGCAGATTTATTGTCTACGAAATAAAGTAAAATGCAGCATTAAAGCTTGTTATTTGTTCCCTTTTTCCATTAATTGTCAATAGGGATTGACAAGGTTAGGTTTGGTAATATGGTTTGGTATTTGCCTTTTCGGTTCTCTCACTATACAGTTACCCACTACACAGTTGACTACTCAGTCTCTCGTCTTCCCCTCCTTCAAATTCCATTGATCTGGTAAAATCCGCTTCCTCTAACCTTCTGTTCTGTTTACCTAATTGTGTTTTTCATCTATATGCTTATATTACAGTTGCAATTGTTGTAGATCTTTCTTAGGGTTCATTTCTTTTATTATATACTCTCAGTTGTCCACTTTCCTTTTTACTAATTTACCTCTTAAGAAATTTTTTTGGAACTAATTTACAAAAAGAATTAATTATAATGATAATATTTAATAGCAAGGATAAATTGACAAGTATTCCGTCCATTTCATATTACTTAGCCCCTATTGACCTGGCACACCCCTCCCTTAAGAAAACTTTAGTTAGATGTGTATTTTACTAAACTAAACTTATTAATGATGCTTTAGAATTTTAAATTTGATCTCTACCTCCGTCCTTCTTTACTTATCCACTATTGACATGACACACACTTTAAGAAACAATTAATAAGGATAATTTTACTAGATCACCCTTTCATCATCATCATCATCATACCTAGTATATTCCCACCAGGTGGGGTCTGGGGGGGGGGGGGTAAAGTGTACGCAGTCCATACCACTACCTCAAATGAAGTAGAGAGGCTGTTTCCGATAAACCCCCGGCTCAGAACCGATAACAATAACAAACAAAAATCATAAAAAAAATCATAAATCAAAAATCATAAAAATCATAAAACAATCATAAAAATCATAAATCCAAAAATCATAAGAATCATAAAAATCCTAAAAATCGTAAAAAATCATAAACAAAAATCATAAACCAACAGCAAAAGGGGTAACACATCGCTAGCAACTCGAAGAAGCAAGGCACTCACAAATCCACACTATGGACTAGTTATTCAAGATCACAAATATCACCAAAACAGCACGAACAAGACTCTGCCTATGAAACAACAGTCAAAGATACAAGCAAACACTCTTCCCTGCTAAAAACGGACACCTTCCTACCCACTAACCCTTTACCCTAATCCGCGTCCTCCACATCTTCCTATCAAGGGTCATGTCCTCTGTAAGCTGTAACTGCTCCATGTTATGCCTAATCACCTCCGTCCAATATTTCTTCGGCCTACCTCTACCCCGCCTAAAATCATCCCTAGCCAGACTCTCACACCTCCGTACCGGGGCGTCCGTGCACCTCCTCTTCACATGTCCGAACTATCGCAACCTCACTTCCCGCATCTTATCTACCACCGACGCCACTCCCAACTTCTCTTGAATAATCTCATTTCTAACTCTATCACTCCTGGTAAGTCCACACATCCCTCGCAACATCTTCATCTCCGCTACCTTCAATTTTTGGGTGTGGGAGTTTTTAACTGGCCAACACTCGGCTCCATATAACATGGCCGGGCGGACGACCACTCTGTAAAACTTACCTTTAAGCTTCAGGGGCACCTTCTTATCGCACAAAACTCCCAAAGCGAGCCTCCATTTCCTCCACCCTGCACGCTGCGTGACATCCTCGTCAATCTCGCCGTTCCCCTGAATCATAGACCCCAGATACTTGAAACTCTCCCTCTTCTGAATGGCCTGGGAGTCCAGCTTCACTACCGCATCATCTTCGTGCCTCGAATCGCTAAACTTACATTCCAGGTACTCCGTCTTAGTCCTGCTCAACCTAAACCCTTTAGACTCAAGGGTCTGTCTCCAAACCTCCAACTTATCATTCACTCCTCCCTGGGTCTCGTCAATCAGTACCACATCATCAGCAAACAGCATACACCAAGGCACCTCCCCTTGAATACGCCGCGTTAAAACATCCATCACCAAGGCAAATAAGAACGGACTAAGAGTCGATCCCTAGTGCAACCCTGTCAACACGGGAAAGTGATCTGAATCCCCTCCTACCGTCCTCACCCTCGTTTTCGCACCGTTGTACATGTCCTGGATCGACCTAGTGTACGCCACGGCAACACCTTTAGCCTCCAAACACCTCCACAGAATCACCCTTTGAATATAATAAATTTAATATTTTGAAAAATGCATTGGGTAATGAATAATATTTAATAGTAAGGGTAAAATAGACCAAGATGGTAAATTATCCATTGACTCTCCAAACTGGACATTTATTGTTGGATATCTATTTTTAGTATAATAGACAAGTAAAGATGGACGGAGGGAGTACTACTTTATTTAGTTATTTAATACTAAGGGGTCGTTTGGTTGGGAACAAGTTATCCCGGGATAATTAATTCTGGGATAATTAATCCCGGGATTAGCTATCCCACCATGTATATGGGATAACTTATCCCATCAACATGGTATAAATGGTGGGATAAATAATCTTCGAACTAACTAATACCTCCAACCAAACGCAGGATAAAATAATCCTGCATTTTATCTCGGGACTATTATACCTTATACCTCATACCAAATGACTCCTAAGAGTAAAAAGGAAAAAATACAATAAAATTCTCTTGATTTCATAAATTGGACAAGTAAATTGAAACAACTGTTTTTAGTGTGGGGGCCAAGTAATATGAAACGGAGGGAGTAATTTGGGACAAACTATTTTTAGCGAGATGGACAACTAATATGGGACGGAGGGAGTATGTTTTCAACTTTGACTCGATGAAACCTTCTGATCATGAGATTTACTTTTGAGTTTTCGATTTTGCTTAAGAAAACAGTGAGAAGCAGCTTGCCCATGTCAAAGATTTGGATTCCATTATCTATTTATGGGAAGCAAGTATTCGAAGGGAACAACTTCCATAAGTGATGCTTCAAACTCGAGTTATAATCTCGCTCCTTTGGAAAGTTTTCGAGTTCCTTTTGTAGCTTTGCAGGAAGCAACTAACAACTTTGAGGTGAAGTTGCTCATTGGATTGGGTGGCTTTGGGAAGGTTTATAGGGGTGTTTTATCTGATGGCACAAAGGTGGCCTTGAAAAGGGGTAATCGTCTGTCCGGACAATGTCTTAAGCGAGTTCCATACAGAGATTGAGATTCTCTCACAGTTCCACCATCCGTATATGGTTTCATTGATATTTGATTGCACATTGTGATGAAAAAAATGAGATGATTCTAGTTTATGAGTACATTGAGAATGGGAACCTCAGGAGCCATTTGTATGAGTCAGATCTACCTAGTATGAGCTGGGAACAAAGGCTTGAGATGTGCATCGGGGCAGCCAGAGGTCTGAACTACCTTCATTCTCGCTCAGTTATACATCGTGATCTCAAGTCTACAAACATATTGCTTGATAAGAATTTTGTGGCAAAAATTACTGATTTTGGACTATCCAAGACAGGGCCTAAGCTTGATCAAACCCATGTTGGCAAACTTGTGAAAGTAGCTTTTGGCTGCCTTGAACCTGAATATTTTAGAAGGCAATAGCTGACAGAAAAATCTGATGTTTCTTCTTTCGGTGTTGTTTTATGCGAAGTTCTTTGTGCTAGGCTTGCCCTAACTCCATCTCTTCCGAGGGAGCAGGTCAGCTTAGCGGGCAATGCATTGGCATAAGAAAGGACAACCGGGACAAATAATATATCTCATTCTTGTTGGCAAAATAAGACCAGATTCCTTCAGAAAGTTTGGAGAAACAGCGGATAAATGCTTAGCTGATTATGGTGTAGATAGGCCATCTATGGGTGCTGTGCTGTGGAATCTAGAGTATGCACTTCATCTCCAAGAGTCCGTCATTCAAGATGATCTTGAAGAAAAAGTGCCATCCCTATTGACGAGCAAATCAATGATTTCAGTCATGTCGAAGGTAGTTCTTCTGCTGCTCAGACCGAAATATCAAAATTGGGATCTCTCTAGTGCTGGGGTTATAAGTCCAATGCTAGATAACCAAGTGAAAATGGTACACTCCTTCCTTAGGTGTTTGTTTCTGTTTGTGCATCATATGAAGATTGATTTTATGTGTTTCTAACAATTTATTCTACAAATTGCGGAGTTTTGTATAGAAAGTTTTCTTTGAAAACATACATTGCTCTCCCTGTGGATACTCTCTTCATTTTATTGGGTGCGTACGATTGTTTCACATTTTGTATATGGTTTCTTATATGTTATTCATACATAGAAAATGATTCTATTAATATCTTGTCAGCAAAAAGGCTTGTCAAAACATGGAACAATTTTGAGCCTCTGGGAAGACCTGATAATGTAATTCTTTGATAACTATATTCCCTCATCACGTTGCAACCTTGAGGAAACAATAACACGGTAATCCATTTTCTTTCTGTAAACAGCAAAAGGAAGTTGGCATTGGGTCCTTCTTTTGGGATCTCTCATAGAGGGTCCCTCACATATCTCTAGATGTTTGATGTGTTTGAGATACTTTGTGATACTGCAGAATTATTGGCTACCAAACAAAGGAAAATGTAGCATTAAAGTTTGTTATTTGTTCCCCCCCTTTTTTTTCATCAATTGGCAATAGGGATGGCAGGGTTAGGTTTGGTAATATGATTGATTGATGTAAATACAATTTCCCATCCTCATGAGATGTTTCTAATAACAAGTGATAGGTTTGGGACAGTAAAGTTGCATCCTATTTGGTCAGTCTCTTCAGGATATCCAAATTGTTTGCTTAGTGTTGTCATTCATGGGTCAATCTTCATTGAAGAATGAAGGTAGGGAGATATGCAAAATCATTGGCTGAAGTTAGCTTTTGCACGATGGAAATTCTTTCTATATCCTGTTGAACACCTTATGAAGTTACATGAGGTAAGCATCAGCTAGCATGAAATGTGATCATTTTTATAGAGTATCATCATATTGTATTTGAGAGGCTATCGGCTTGTATATCACCATTCATTTTGTTCTAAGTGATGTCTGGCCCATCTTTGGGGCACTTGACTATTTCTCCGGTACCTGCTACTTCCACCAGCATAAGTATCAAGTACCATTCAATTTCTTTTTCTGAGAACAAGTAATTAGGTTTCATGTCAAATTACATCATAATTCTGTAACTTTTTTAGGTTTATGAAATACATCCTTGTCATACTTAAAATGCTTCCCTCAATATAATATGAATCCTTGCATCCTCTCTTTTGCCATCAGGCCATCTTATTCTCATTGTTTCAGGTCCATGTTTTTCTCTCATCTTTATCACCCCATTGCTTCAGAAGACAAATATTTATAAAATATGAGATGCGAAATTTTGAGGCAGAGGTGTTATGTGAGAAGTCAACCTATTATTTCACCACCTACTTTAGGTTTAGGTGGCAGTTAAAGGGAATGGCATACGTCTAACTACGGAATCTTTTTTGGATTTCTAGGAAAAGTTGGGTTGTTAGTAAGAATGGCTAGTGCAATATTGATACATTATCATGCATTACGAAGCACACTTAAACGCCGGAGAGTGTTTGGTTGAAGACGTATGCCAGAACCTTCTTGCTGCTTGAACTTTTCAAGAAGGCCTCAATTTGTTGATTGGCAAAGACCAATAGAAAGGCAGATTGCCTATATAGATGCTCTTATTGTGAATTTATTTCATCTGCAGTTGTTTGGAAAGGTGCCATTAGCGGTTTTCCGGAATAGTTGTAGGGAGTAATATAATAGTAAAGCTATGCAAAATGACGTTTAAGTTGTTAATACAAATAAGTTTTTTTGTTGCAGTGTCAAGCTTGTTTATTGGAATGATTATCCAATGCTTTTTCAAGGAGTTAACGACGAACAAGGTGGAGACACTGATATTGACCAGTTTCTTCATGAACTAGGTTGAGGCGTTAATATTGGGACAGGTTCCTAATGAACAAGGTGGAGGCGCTAATGTTGAACAAGTTCCTAATAATCAAGATGTAGATCAACTGGCTGATGAAATGGACAATATGGATCTGAATCTACACATGAACCAACTATGGATGAAAATGCAGACATCAGCAACCTACTGATCGTGCTGATCAAAATGCTGGACCAGCTTATTACAAAAACTAAGTTCAAATTTCTTAAAGACTAAGTACTTGTATGTTTGAGGTCTCTGGTACTAGCAGTTTACTAAACATTTCCTGAGTTGCGGTAAACTTCTGAAAGCTATAAAGTTAACAATTGCTTGGTAGAATCTACATAGTGTTTATTTCTGCTGAATGTGAAAGGTGATTTGTCCCTTGTCCTTTTACAGTGCTTATTCGTTCCCCTCTATTATAGGCCATCATTTCCTAAAAAGTGCATAACTCCTCTATTTGAGTCATGTCAAGTTCTTAGGATGGAATTGGTATTTGCTGAAGTCTTCTACATAAACTTATGTAGTGAAAGGTTCCTGCTTGTTCCAGGGAATTTGTCACATTGTGAAGTTAAAAGAGTGTTGTTATTTGTGACTGTTATACTTTTGTTTCTCCATTATACTCCCTCTGTCCCATATTAGTTGTTCACTTTTAATTTTGCGCGCTTTTTAAGAAATTATAAATAAAAAGGATAGTTTTGCTAATTTACCTCTTAGGATATGTTCTTGGAACTTTACAAACTTATTTTTATACTTTCAAATAGTATTAATTGTAGGGGTAAAATGAGGAATTTTTAATTAATTTTATCTCGATTTAGTAAGAGGACAAGTAATTTGGGACATGTATTGTTAGTAAGATAATCAACTAATATGAGATGAAGGGTGTAAAAGATAATTCTCACTTGCTCTGTTGAAGCATTTATTTTGCAGTCATTTCCCTTTTTCGTGTTGAAATGCCACTGGCTCATTTAGTGTTTCGGCTGCTATTGCAATCTTGACACAATTAAAAATTCATATGTAAGGATTCATGTTGATGTTGGAGCCAAGAAGTAGAGACAACATTGTTATTTACCACTGCAAGTGGAATACTTTACAACAACATATCCTATGTAATTCCACATGTAGGATTGAATGTAGAATGCACGTAAACCTTAGCCCTACCTCTTGGAGCTAGAGACTATTTTTGAAATACCTCGGCTCAACTCTATCTTCTCCATGACCAAATTTGTTGTGAACGGAAATAACATCTTGAAGGGCGCATAGTGAAATTAGCAAATATTATATGGAATCCGGGTTAGAAGATAGTTAAATATCAATAAGATAGTAAATGAAGATGAGACTATTGTTATGTGAACTCTTGAAATCCCCTCGACTCCTTTCTCAGGCTTCTCCTTCTCGATTGTCTCTTTCTGTTCTCCCTCAAATGTCTCTATCCCTCTTCTTAATCCTTTATCCCTTCTACTTTGAATCCTTTCTTTGTTCTAACTTCTGCTATTGTAATGGTCTACTTTTTCGGTTTATGAATTAAATCTATCATTTCCATTGTTTACTTTGTGTTGTTGATTTGGGTTTGTTACATTGATGCTTTCATTATTCGTACTCCAATGACGACGATAATACTTGATCGATTTAGTGGCACCAACCCAGAGGAATGAGTTCTTCAGGCAGAACGGTACTTTGATCTTTAAGGCATCTCCGATAACCGTAAATTGTCTTCGCTTCCTTCTATTTGGATGGTGATGCACTCGAATGGTTTAGCTGGATATATCGCAACAAACACTTTCTTTGATTGGAAGCAGTTCACTGAGAAGTTAGCACTGCATTTTCGAAAACAAACCTATGCAGAGTCATCTATGATGGACACTCAAACCTCTATGAAGAATAGTAGAGGTTGCCCACCAGACTAGGGACCAGGTCCTTAATAATGTTTGCAGACAGATAATAAACAAGAACAGAATTATTGCTAATAAAAGAAATAACACAAGATGTTTACGTGGAAACCTTCTTGGTCAAGGGAGTAAAACTACGACTTCCTAACTCGTAGGATTTCTCAACCACTTCATTGTCTTTAAGCAACATTGAATACAGACTCCGTAGATGCAAGGATTAAACTCTTAATCCTTAAACATCTTGCAACAACTCTATTACAAGACTCTAGCAATAACTCTATTGCTATAATTGAAACGACTAACTCTAGCTGATTCACTACACTGACTAACTCTAGTCTTTGGATGTCAACTAACTCTAGCTAAATATCAGTAACAACACAAGAGAGGAATTTATAAAATTATCTACAACAACTTTACAAGAAAGAGTAGGTTTACAAGTTAAAGACCAAGATACATAGACTCAAATAAAATAAGAACAATCAACAAATGAGTTTGCTTCGAGCAGGTCCCTGTTGCAGTTGAGGCATGATGTGCTTTTTCCACAAGAGAATGTCTTTGTAATCAAGATGCAAAAACTAGGTTTTAATTTGACTATGATTTAGCATATATATGACACATAAAAACCTCGACTCATTCTCATTGGTAAAGGCTGCAAAGCCTAAGCTGTCGTGCTCACCAACTTTCTGCCAAAAGTACACGATACAGCTGTGATGCCAACTGCCAAGACATACACCAACTGAGCACGGACCTGGTCCCTGAGAGGGTTTTAATCATCATAGAACACTTTGAAAGAATAGGAACCAAGTCCCTACAGTAGGTTGTTCATCATCAAAACTAGGAACTTAACAGTTTCAGAGATTGGAGTAAGTGGATTTTTAGTGATTGTAGTTTCACTAATAACTGATGGAGAAGTAGAAGAGGAAGTGATTTCAGTCTTTGTGTGCACTGAGAGAACAACATCTATTGGCAAGGAAGAGGGAGTAAGTTGAATGTTTGAGAAAGGATTGTGGAGATCAGAATCATATGGGGATGGAGAAGAAGATTCAGATGGTATCACAAATACATTAGAATATGGAGGAGGAGCGGATGATTGAGACATGTTTGACACTTGACACATGAAGAATAACAACAACAACAACAACATACCCAGTGTATTCCCACCAGGTGGGGTCTGGGGAGGGTAAGGTGTACGCAGTCCATACCACTACCTCAGGCGAAGTAGAGAGGCTGTTTCCGATAGACCCCCGGCTTAGAACCGATAACAATAGCCAAAAAATAAAATAAAAAATAAAAATAGATAACACAGCGCTGATAAGCAAGGATAGAAGAACACAATCATCAACAAAGCCACGAGAACCAGAATCTGCTAAAAACAGCAGGCACAGATACATTCAAACACTCCTTCAAACCCCCCTCCCTCCTAATACGTACGTCTTCCTACTCCCTAACCCTCTACCCCAATCCGTGCCCTCCATACCTTCCTATCTAGGGTCATGTCCTCTGTAAGCTCTAGCAGCTCCATGTCATGCCTAATCACCTCCCTCCAATATTTCTTCGGCCTACCTCTACCCCGCCTAAAACCATCCACAGCCAGCCTCTCACACCTCCGTACTGGAGCATCCGTGCACCTCTTCAAAATATTCCCGAACCATCGTAGCCTCACTTCCCGCATCTTGTCGTCCACCGAAGCCACTCCCAACTTCTCTCGAATACTCTCGTTTCTCACCCTATCCCTCCTGGTCAGTCCACACATCCATCGCAACATCCTCATCTCCGCTACCTTCAACTTTTGGATGTGGGAGTTTTTAACTGGCCAACACTCCGCGCCATACAGCATAGCCGGCCGGACGGCCACTCTGTAGAATTTACCCTTAAGCTTCAGAGGCACCTTTTTATCACACAAAACTCCTGAAGCTTGCCGCCACTTCAACCATCCGGCACCAATACGGTGCGTGACATCCTCGTCAATCTCTCCATCCCCCTGAATCATAGATCCCAGATACTTGAAACTACTCCTCTTCTGAATGGCTTGAGACTCCAGCTTCACTACCACGTCCTCCTCCTGCGTCACAGCACTGAACTTACACTCCAAGTATTCTGTCTTGGTCCTGCTCAGCCTAAACCCTTTCTCCTCTAAGGTCTATCTCCAAACCTCCAACTTATCATTGACTCCCCCCCCGGGACTCGTCAATAAGCACTACATCATCCGCAAATAACATACACCAAGGCACCTCTCCTTGAATCCGCCACGTCAAAACATCCATTACCAAGGCGAATAAAAATGGACTAAGAGTCGAACCCTGGTGCAGCCCATTCAGCACAGGGAAGTGCTCCGAATCTCCTCCTACCGTCCTCACACATGTCTTCGCTCCGTCATACATGTACTAAATCGACCTAAGGTATGCCACAGGCACCCCTCTAACCTCCAAGCACCTCCACAGAACCTCTCTGGGGACTTTGTCGTACGCCTTCTCCAGATCAATGAACACCATATGCAAGTCCTTCTTCCTCTCTCTATATTGCTCCACTAATCTCCTCACAAGGTGTATGGCTTCAGTATTCGAGCGACCTGGCATGAAACCGAACTGGTTCTCCGAAATAGTCACGATCCTTCTCAGCCTCAACTCTACCACCCTTTCCCATGCCTTCATAGTATGGCTCAACAACTTGATTCCCCTATAGTTGTTGCAGCTCTGAATGTCCCCCTTGTTCTTATATAGAGGAATCATCGTACTCCATCTCCAAGCTTCCGGCATCTTCGTCTTCCTAAAAATGTCGTTAAATAACTTTGTCAGCCACTCCAAACCTACCCTGCCAGAGCTCTTCCAAAAATCCACCGGAATCTCGTCTGGCCCAGTCGCCCTTCCCCTATGCATCCTACTAATATCCCTCTTGACCTCCTCCACCTTAATACGCCTACAATATCCATAATCACGATGCCTCTCCGAGTGTTCCAAGTCCCCCAACACCAAACCTCCGCCTCCTTTGTCATTCAAAAGGCTGTGGAAATACGCCTGCCACCTCCTCCTAATGCTGATGTCATCCATCAACACTCTGTCATCTTCTCCCTTGATGCACTTCACCTGATCAAGGTCACGTGCACTTCGCTCCCTAGCCTTGTCCAACCTATACAACTTCTTATCCCCACCTTTCTCCTCTAAAGTCGCATACAGGCGCTCGAAAGCAGCCGTCTTCGCTGCTGAAACTGCTAGCTTCGCCTCTTTCCTATCTAACTTGTACTCCTCCCTTTTCATCCGCTTCTCTTCGTCATCCTTGCTTTCCACCAACTTCGCATAAGCCGCCTTCTTAGTCTCCACCTTCCTCTTGACTTCCTCATTCCACCACCATTCCCCCCGGTACTTGCCAGCTCGGCCTCTCAAGACACCCAACACCTCTCTGGCTGACTCCCTGATACAACTAGCAGTCTTCTCCCACATACTATCCACATCCCCTGTACTCTCCCAAGACCCCAAATTCGACAACTTCTCCCCTATCTCCAAAGCACTAGCCAAATTCAAACTCCCCCACTTAATCCTGGGTCGATCCTCCACAATCCTATTCCTTCTGCCCTTCTTGACTTCCACGTCCATCACCAATAGCTTATGTTGGGTCGCAGGATTATCACTAGGTATAACCTTACAATCTTTACATAGCACTCTATCACCCTTCCTAAGGAGCAAAAAGTCTATCTGCGTCTTGGCTACCGAACTAAGAAAGGTAATAAGGTGGTCCAACTTCTTGGGGAAGCACGAATTCGCCACCACCAAACCAAAAGCTCTAGCGAAATCTAAAAGTGAGGCGCCTCCCTCATTCCTCTCCCCAAAACTGAAACCTCCGTGCACATCGTCATAACCTCTCGATAAAGACCCGATATGCCCATTGAAATCACCTCGTATGAAAAGCTTCTCGGTGCCCTGAATGCCTCTTACCACCTCCTCCAGCATTTCCCAAAAGTCCTTCTCTTCCTCATCCAAACCCACTTGCGGCGCATAAGCACTAATAACGTTCCATGTAGACTCACCAATGATCAACTTAATCAATATCAACCTATCATTAACCCGCTTGACCTCCACCACATGCCCCCTAAGCTCTTCGTTTACTAAGATACTCACCCCATTCCTATGCGTCACGCTACCCGAGTACCACAACTTATACCCGTACACATCCCTCGCCTTGGTCCCTACCCACTTGGTCTCCTGGACACATGCTATACTAATCCTCCTCTTCCTAAGAATCTTCACCAGCTCTATGGATTTACCTTGAAGAGTTCCTATGTTCCAAGACCCAACTCTCAACCTATATGCTCCCGTGTCCCGCTTAACCCTACTACCCTTCGCCCCCAACCCCGAGCTCCTCCCAAAACCAGACCCTGACCCAATCCCATACCGCCCCCCGGGCCCCAACCCTGACCTATGACATGACCCTGGTCTCCCATCGCCTACCAAAGCCACTATAGAGCATAGAGCATTGGAGAGTGGTAAGGAACAGATAGAATTGAAGGGTTTGTGAGAGGTAAAGAGAGGTAGAGATGGATGTTTATATAGAAGAGAAAGGGAATGGTTCAGATCTGAATGGATGGAAGTGAGGTGATGTGTTAGGTCGGATGGGAATGTCGATTCGACTTAAAGGGTTTTTTACAGCTTTTGGGACAAGCGGGAAAAAACGTGGCATGCTCAACTAGTTTTCAAAAACTTTTTAATTAAGAGTGTATGATACTAACCTTAGCAGAGACTTGATCCCTTTATGAATTTGACCATCAGCGCTTGAGTCTAACCCATCTCCTTTTTGATTTTTTCCTCATTACCATGGATGTATATCTGCAAAGATATGAGACTGAGAAGTACCCATTAATTAAAAGGAAATTCAGTTCCCCCATCATACTCATCTCGAACTCACTACCCATTAACTTGGAAAAATCATCACATAGGGAACTGGTTGTTGCTCCGAAGATGATGTCATCAACATACACTTGTACAATCAGCAAATTTCTTTCTCTAACTTTCAGAAACAAGGTATTATCTATCTTTCCTCTTTTGAACCCATTTTCCAACAGAAATTTAGACAACCTCTCATACTAGGCTCTAGGAGCTTGCTTTAAGCCATATAGAGCTTTACCCAATTAAAACACGTGCATAGGCTGATCAATATCTTTAAAACCAGGGGATTTCTTCACATACACCTCCTCCTTTAGAATTCCATTTAAAAAAGCACTTTTCACATCCATTTGGTGCAACTTGATTTCCATATAAGAAGCAAAAGCAATGAGTCTTCTGATTGCATTCATTCTAGCAATTAGAGCAAAAGTCTCATCATAGTCTATCCCTTCTTCTTGATTATACCCATGTACCACAAGTCTTGCTTTGTTTCTAATAATATTTTAATGTTCATTATCCTTGTTCCTGTAAACCCACCTGGTCCCAATAACTGTTCTGTCAGCAGACCTGGGGACCAGGTGCCACATTTTATTTCTTTAAAATTGATGAAGTTCTTCTTGCATAGCATCTACCTAATACACATCTTTCAGAGCTTCCTTCACATTCTTGGGTTCAATCTGAGATAGAAATGCCGAGAAGGCACACATGTTTCTGGCCCAATTTCTGGTTTGCATTCCTGAATCCAGTGGAGTGAGTAGATTATCCAGGGGATGTGAAGATTTGTGTTTCAAGTTTGATCTTTGCTGAGAAGGTTGTGAGGAATAGGCACTACATCCCTCCGAAGAATTTTCTTCTGGTGTCAGAACTTCTTCAGGAGTGGTGCTTGGGCTAGGTGAAGTGTGGGGAATTTGTGGAGTACCTGTTCCCTGAGCATTTGCATCATCATTCCTGTCATCTTCAATGTTTTTCAATCCATCTGGATTTCCTTTAGACGGAATAAGATCCTCCAAATCTGCATCATCTTGATTTTTTCCTTCATCTAGTACTCCAGACTCATTAAAGATTACATGAACACTTTCCTCCACACATTATGTCCTTTTGTTAAAAACTCTATAATCTTTTCTACTTGAAGCGTAACCTACAAAGATTCATTCATCGCTCCTTGGGTCGAACTTTCCCAGATCATCCATTCCATTATTCAAGACAAAGTACTTTACTCCAAAAGCTCTGAAATAACTCAACTTGGGCTTCCTTTTTTTTAGAAGCTCGTAAGGTGTTTTTTCAAGAATGGACCTTACGAGACATCTATTGATCACATGGCATGCAGTATTGACAACCTCTGCCCAAAAGCTCGTTGAAATCCCAATATCAATCAACATAGTTCAAGCGATATCCACCAATGTACGATTCTTTCTTTCAACTAGACCATTTTGATGTGGTGTTCTGGGAGCGAAAAAGTTATGATGAATTCCATGATCATTGCAAAGCTCATCGAACTTGGCATTTTCAAATTCTGTTTTGTGGTCGGACCTGATTCCAACAATCTTTTTATTCACCTTCATCTTAATCTGCTTGGCAAATGAAATAAAAACTAGAAAGGTTTCATCTTTGGTCCTCAATAACATGGTCCAGGTGAACCTTGAATAGTCATCAACAACCACTAGAATGTAATTATTTCCACCTCGGTTAGCAACTTTAATGGGTCCACATAGATCCATATCAAGCAGTTCTAGGGGCCTTGAAGTGCTTACTTGCTTCTTTTGTTTGAAGGAGGACCTAGTCTGCTTCCCTTTTGCACATGCACTACATACTTTGTTGTTAACAAACTTGAGCTTAGGTATACCACGAACTAGGTCCTTAGAGACCAATTTGATAAGAAGGGAGGAACTCACATGCCCCAACCTTCTATGCCATAAATCAGCAACATCATCCTAAGCACTTAGACAAGTAAGATCTTTTGCAGAGGATGATCCCAAATTAGCTACATACATGTTCTTGCTCCATTTTGCTGTGAGAATTATTTCTCTACTCTTGAGACTAGTAACCACACAATTTTTTGACACAAACTTCACTTCATTTCTTTTGTCACAGATTTGAGATACACTAAGTAAACTATATTTATGGCCGTCTACATAGTGTACGGCTTCAATAGCGTGATCAAGATTCTTACCAATTTTTCCAATACCAAGAATGTACCCTTTCTTTCTATCACCAAAGGATACACTGCCTCCTTCATGGGCTTTGAGCGAGAGAAAATCCTCAATTCTTCCAGTCATGTGTTTAGAGTAGCCACTATCCATGAATTAGTGGTGACTGCCTCCTCTCGCTTTTCCCTGCAAACAACATCATTTGCTAGTTTTGGGAACCTATTTTAATTTGAGTTCCTAATAAGAGGAAAAGGGTAGGATCAGGTTCTTTCTAGCCTTAAATTTTGGACCTGGTCCCCCGCTGTGATTTACAGCCTTAGGGTATTCATCTAGCCACTTATCTGCAACAATTCTTGCAGAACAAGAATATTTAAAAGACCATTTCTACCACAATGAGTGCATAACAAATTGTTTACCACAGACATATATTTGCTATATGGATTGTAAGGAGGATTAGCCTTAGGATATCCAAGACCAGTTCCTCCGTTGGATCTTTGATTGGTGAGATTGGCAAGGGCTTGAGAGAAGGTAGCCCACTTGAGAGATATTTCAAGGTCAGCTTTAATTTGGACCAGGTCCCTCTCAAGTAGTTCAAAGTTCCTTTCCAATGAGGCAGTAAGATCCAATTGAGACTCGTTTAGTTTCTCTTCAAGCTCAAACTGGATACTACTGCCTTCACCTTTCCTATTTTCTCTAGATTGAGCAGTTTTCTTTAATTTCAAGTAGAGAGCATCATTTCCAGAGGACACTAATTGATATTTCTCTTGAATTTCAGAGATTTGCATAGTTAGACTAATTTTCTCTGCTTCAAAATCATCAAGATTCTTGTTTAAACACTCATTTTCACTGGTGAGATCACACACAGAGTATTAACACACTAGCAAGATACTTCAACTCCTAAGAGAATAATCTTTAAGGTTCTTCTTAATGTCAAAGAATGTTACCTTGTCATCATTTTCATCATCGAATTGAGCCATGAGTGTAAAGATTGACTCATAAATTTGATCATCATCTTCTATCACCATTATAGAAACATCTTCAGGCTTTTCTAATGTCTCAGATTTATTGAAAGAGTCTCCCTATATTTCAAGAGCTTGCTTGAACATATTATCAACTGAAACTCTCTTGCTGTATCTTTCAGGGACTCGATCCTTCTTCTTTTCTCTATATCTAGCATTTTTGACATAGTCTTTGTACTCCAACTTATGCAGGGGGCAATCTTTGATAAAGTGACCTGGTTTACCACACTTGTGGCACAAGTTATTTCCAACTGAATTCTTTCTTGAATTGCCTCTTCTTGGAAAGCCTCCATTTCTCTTGACAATCTTCAAAAATCGTCTGGTAATGTAGGCAACATCCTCATCTTCCTCACTTGAGTCTCCATCTGAAGACTTTAATGCCATACTCTTCTCCTTCTTTGGCTCATATCTTCCCTTTTCTAGTTTTTTCTTGAGTTTATGAGTCTTCAAGTTTCCAATCAGCTCATCCATAGTAAGAGTTTTAAGATCTCTTGCATCAGTGATGGCATCAACTTTTCTCTCCCAAGATTTTGGAAGAATACGAAGAATCTTTCAAACCTGCTTAGTTAGTCTAATAACCTCACCAAGACAGTACAGTTCGTTAGTGATAGCCGTGAACCTGGTATGCATCTCCTGAATTGATTCACCTTTCTTCATGCTAAAAGCCTCATATTGAGTGGTTAATATGTCTACCTTTGATTCTTTCACTTGACTTGTGCCTTCATGTGCCATTTGCAGATAATCCCATATCTCCTTAAAAGATTCACAAGTCAAAATCCTATTGTATTTGTCAGGTCCAATACCACAGACAAGGAGCTTCTTAGCTTTGTAGCTTTTTTATATCTTTTTCCTATCACTTTCCTCAAATTCCTTTTGAGGCTTTGGAACCATAAAGGTAACTTCTCCAATCTTTATAGATTTCATGGGAATGAAAGGTCCATAAAAAATTATACCCCACAACTGGCTATCTTCAGCCATAATAAAGTCATGCATACGCATTTTCCACCACCCATAATATTGTCCGCTCCATTGAAACAGGGTGGTCTTGTAGTAGATTGACCTTTTTCAAGATTTGGTGGTGCAGCCATTTGAGATGATCCTTCCTGGGTGTTAACTGATTAGGAATAACCTTCTCTGCTATGAAATGAAAAACAGTAGGGGTTGCCCACCAGACTAGGGACCAGGTCCTTAACAGTGTTTGTAGATAGATAATAAACAAGAACAAATTTATTGCTAATAAAAGATATAACACAAGATATTTACGTGGAAACCTCCTTGATCAAGGGAGTGAAACTACGACCTACCTCGTAAGATTTCTCAACCACTTCACTATCTTCAAGCAACGTTGAATACAGACTCCGTAGTTGCAAGGATTAAACTCTTAATACTTAAACATCTTGCAACAACTCTATTACAAGACTCCAAGAAATAACTCTATTGCTATAACTGAAACGACTAACTCTAGCCGATTCACTACACTAACTAACTCTAGTCTTTGGATGTCAACTAACTCTAGCTAAACATCAGTAATAACACAAGAGAGAAAGTTATAAAATTACCTACAACAGCTTTACAAGAAAGAGTAGGTTTATAAGTTAAAGACCAAGATAAATAGACTCAAATACAATAAGAACAATCAATAAACGAGTTTGCTTCGAGAAGGTCCCTATTGTAGTTGAGGCTATGATGTGCTTTTTCCACAAGAGAATATTTTTGTAATCAAGATGTAAAAACTAGGTTTTCATTTGACTATGCTTTAGCATATATATGACACATGAAAACCTAGACTCATTCTAATTGGTCGAGGTAAAAAGGCTGCAAAGCCTAAGCTGCCGTGCCTACCAACTTTCTACCAAAAGTACATGATACAATTGTGATGCCAACTGCCAAGACGTACACCAACTGAGCACGGACCTGGTCCCTGAGAGGTTTGTAATCATCAAAGACCACTTTGAAAGAATAGGAACCAAGTCCCTACAGTAGGTTGTCCATTATCAAAACTAGGAACTTAACACTCTATTATTTTTTCTTTGCTACTGAAGGTGCAGGAACATTACCTAATTATGTCTAAGCAGCGTGACAAAATCCAGCTCTCAGTTTCTAATATGTCCAGCGGCCTAACTGGCTTGCCCCTAATAATTGTAGAGGCCACAGGGGAAGAAGCAATTGCCTATGTTGCTAAGGGGATTAGTGAAGAGCTTGACTAAGAATTGGTCGAAGGAAATAGGGTGTGCATTGGACGGTTTGGTTCAATTTTACGTATTATCAGTTAGGTTTATCGGTTTTTGATTTTTAAATACTCTAAATCAATAAGATATTTTTTATCGATTTTTGATTTATCGGTTTTTGGTCCTTAACGGTTTAATTTTTGGTTTAATCGATAAGAAAATGCTCATAAAACAAATATATGTACTTTTTCCTCCTGCATAATTATATACTATTCTGCATGCCTATATTAGTGTGACATAAAGCAAGACTCAATTAGTAATATAATTTAAATTATACACGCTTAATTAGTATGTACTTTTGGAATAAAAAAACCACGACTCTAATAATAGACTAAATTGATCTTGACTGATCCAATTAAATAAACATACAAGTTTCTGTAACTTTTAGCACAAAAAGAAACAAGAGAATCAATTTCCAAATCTAGTATTTGGTTTTTATGTTTTCAGGTTTTGTAAAAACTGTGAAGGCATTAATAAGTAATATATAAGTAGGGGTAAAATAATAATTTAGTGTAACCTTAATGGATTATCGGTTTACCCAATAACCTAATATTAAAAATTGAAAACCAAACGGATAAATTTTTTTGTAAAACCATTAAAAAACCGTTAACCCAATAATCCAATAATAATAAACAAATAATATTATTTTTCGGTTCATTTTATTGATCAATTCAATTTTTACACACCACTAAAAGGAAATCCAAACCATGTGGGCAATATGTTCGATGAAAACTCCCAGAGAAATGCAATCCAGATGCCATAAGGGAGTGCTGCATATATGGATATTACGTATGAGAATGAAGATATCTCCCATGAAGGCCACATGTTGAAATCAAAATCATGAAGAATAAGGGAAAATTGTAACTAGTGTTCTACGAGAGAAAGAGAGGAAAAAGAAACTGATTTTATTCATCTAAAATATCTAACTGAGCTATAGTACACTAGATGACCCTTTTATAGTTGGGCAAGTCCACCGACTTAATACCCAGATCGGGTTATAACAAAACGGGTCAGTCTATATAAAATGTGAAGTACAAAAATAAGAAGCAGATCCACTATGTAACACGAACACCCCCTCCCCTTCAAGTTGGAGAGTGGGTACACACCCAAATTGCTGAGTAAGAGCTGGTGCTGAGAACCAGGCAAATACTTTGTAAATATGTCAGCCGGCTGGAAGGCAGTGAGCACATGAGACAAAAATAAGACCCTCATCCAACTAAGTGAGGGTAAAATGACAATCGACCTCAATATGTTTGGTCTGTTCGTGAAAAACGGGATTCTTGACAATGTGTATAGCAACCTGAATATCACACAAAATAGGAATATCTCGATCAACAATCAAATCCAAATCCAAGAACAAATGAACCAACCAAGACAGCTCAGCAACAAACTTTGTCATAGCTCGATATTCGATTTTAACCAAGGACATAGTCACTCCATTTCAGATTTGAATAATATTGCACCATCTCTGAATGTTGGTCCTTCCATTCCTTTAAATGAATTTGTAAATACTAGTTTGTTTCCTTTCTCTGTTTCTACTGCACAATTTATGCATAATGTAAATAATACGGATGTACTTTGGCATTACAAGTTGGGACACATTCCTTTTGTAAAAATAAAGTGCATACCTTCCATATCTTCCGAATCATTTTCCAAACAGTCTTTTGTTTGCCATATGTGTCCTTTGGCTAGAGAAGCTAGATTACATTTCTCAGATAGTTCATCAAAATCTACTTCTTTATTTCAACCTATCTACATTGACACCTGGGGGACCTATCATACACAAACATATTCTGGTGCCAAGTACTTCTTGACTATAGTAGATGATTATAGTTGGGCTACTTGGACACATTTATTAAATTCCAAAAGTGGTGCTTTGCCCATGCTTAAAGCTTTCATTACTATGGTTAATTCTCAATTTAATATACCAATCAAAACCATTAGAAGTGATAATGCCCTGGATCTTGGCTCTTTTAGCCTAGCAAAATAATTTTTTTTGATAATGGAATCATACATCAAACTAGCTGTCCCCACACACCTCAACAAAATGGTGCTGTTGAGAGAAAGCACAAACACCTCTTGGAAACTTCAAGAGCTCTACTTGTTCAATCCAAACTTCCTAAAACCTTTTGGGGAGATTGTCTATTAACTGCCACTTACCTAATAAATAGATTTCCATCTTTAGTTCTGTCCAATAAGACACCTTTTGAATTGATATATGGATCAACTCCTTGGTACAACCACTTGAAACCTTTTGGTTGTTTGAGTTATACATTAGTACCCAAGTGTCAAAGAGACAAGTTTCAGCCAAGGGCATTCCATTGTGTTTTCATTGGGTATTCTTTTGGCAAAAAAGGCTATAAACTCTACAATTTGACAATCAAATATGTTATTATATCCTGAGATGTCATTTTTCATGATTCCATTTTTCCTTATTCTCTCCCTCTATTTTCTTACAGTAGTAACATATTTGGGTCTTCTCCTTGTCCTATACCTGATGATTCTACTTCTATTATCCCAGATTTGCTTTTTTCTGATTCTCTAGTGCTTCACCTATTTCTCCATATATTTCTTCCACCTCTGTCCCAACATCTCCACCTCTATCCTCTATCCCTTCTTCTCCACCTACACCCAGGAGGAGTTCTAGGCATCACCAAGTCCCTTCGCATCTTCAGGATTATGTTGTATAACTTTTCCCTTCAATTTCCTACTCTTCTACTACCTCTATTTCTGCTTCCTTGTCTTCTATAGCAGTTGAGCCTCACTCTTACATTTAGGCAGCGGCTAGTGAAGCCTAGCAAGAGGCCATAAGGAAGGAGTTTGAGGCTTTAGAAGCTAATCATACATGGGATGTTGTAGAGTTACCTGTTGGGATGAAACCTATTGCATGTAAATGGGTTTATAAAATAAAACATAAGGTTGATTGGTCGGTGTAGAGGTACAAGGCAAGATTAGTTGTTCGAGGTTACACTTAAATTGAATGGATTGACTTCTAGGAAACATTCTCACCTGTTGTGAAGATGTGTAACATTCGGTGTCTCATTGCTTTTGCTATCAAGAAACATTAGTCTCTTTTTCAATTGGATGTCAATTATGCTTTCCTCCACGGGGATTTGGATGAGGAAGTGTATATGAAACTTCCTCAGGGTCTTCTTATTTCTTCTTCCGCGCTTTCATCTGCTCCTTTAGTTGGAAAGTTACAAAAATCACTATATGGCCTTCGGCAGGCCTCTAGGCAATGGTATGTGAAGTTATCCCAAGCTCTTTGTTTAAGGGGATATACCCATTCATTGAATGATTACTTACTCTTCTTCAAGAAATCAACTTATTCCACTATAGTTCTTACTGTATATGTGGATGATATCATCCTCACTGGGGATGATTTGACTGAAATCATAGCCTTAAAAGCTTTCCTGGATGAGAATTTTAAGTTCAAGTACCTGGGGCTGCTGCACTATTTCCTAGGTATTGAGGTTCATTATCATCATTCGGGAGCTTTGTTGCATCAGAATAAATTTATTTCTGATTTGCTCACTGAATTCCATTATTCTGAGGTTACATCTGTGGTGTCGTCTTTGGATTTAAGTGTCAAAATCTAGTCCGATATTAGTACTCAATTGCCTCACCCAGACTCCTATTGAAGTCTTATTAGAAATCTTAACTTTCTTACCCACACTAGACCTGAACTCTGTTTTACTGTGCAACACCTTAGTTAATTTTTAAAGTCTTCTTTAGTTCCTCATATGGATGTTGCCTTGAATGTTTTACGATACATAGAAAGGACTCCTGATGTTGGGATGTATTTGAATGGCTCCCCTGACTTCTCCCCGATGGGTTGTTGTGATAGTAATGTTTGATAAAATTTCCCAGAACATTCTAGGTCGGGTGCCTAGTCACAGTGGTGATAAGGAATCAGTTCTGGCTCCTCTTGATGACCAGGAGTATGCTACCGATGGAATCATGTATGATTCTTCTTGGTAGAACTGTGTTTATAGTCTCACCTGCCAGTGCAAAATCTATTGGGCTTGCCGATCCATTTTCTTGTAGTGGGCAAGAATCTTTAGTATCCCTACTTGCACAAATTGCTAAAACTTTCATATTGGGGAACCACGATCCGTAGACTGGTGGTACACTAGTTTCAATAACAAATGTGGCAAATTTATGGACTTAGATGAGTAAGGTTCTCAATTTAGATAATCAAATCTGTAGAATGCCAACTGCTAATCAATTGTTGCTAGTTAAGATTGTGTGCCTCTATTTCCATTCAACCCCAGAGTGTATCTGCTCATTGTAAACCATGGTGTACATGCTATTGTTCTTAGTGAAAACCATATGACCTTGACTCTAACAGGTCATGCCACGCATGTGTGTGCATTACTATTATTGGGATCTACTGATAAGTATTGGTCATTTTCCTATTCTAGCTCTTTGACTATGGTGTGGATCTTAGATGGCAATGGTATCTTTACAAAGGTATGCCTCATGTGCCTAAAATTGTTGAAGAATATATTGTTGATGTTTCAACTCATTTTGTCAACGTGACTGATTATGAGGCCCTTTTATCAGAAGAAAAACCTGATTTCTTGCATACCATCAAAGATATCTTTAGTATAACTACATTACTTTAAAGTGGGGGTGCTTCTCTTGGAGATTTTCATATGGTTGTAGTGAAAACATTGATAGAGCACAAGCTTTCGCCACGGGCAATTGATGATCAAAGTATTCACTTAACTATGTGTTTTGTAAGTGCTAGTCAATCTTGACCTAAGCTAGGGACTTTGTTGAGGTTTCCTGGCTCTCATTGCAACCACTTGAACAAATGGGTGGGGATTTTATATTCTTTAGGAGAATCTTGTGCCAAGGTGCCGAAAACAAAAATAGGAAGTTACAGACTCTTCTGTTGAATCATTTACTGACCTTGCAGCACGGTGTAGACATAAAAAATTTATGGGACTCTATAAGATGAGCCTAATCCTGTTAGGGTTTCTTGGAGGCTACTCTACTCCAAAACCCTAGCTTGAAGGCTATTCTACCTAAACCCTAAATTACTCCTATTTAAAGGGTAGTATACTCCTTGAAGAGATATCTCCGAAGTCCTATAAACTATGAGATATTTAGAAAGAGATAGAGGTACCAAAATACTACCTTTATCAAAGCCACCGCTCGATGTTTCTTGCGGTCAAATATATCATAAGGAGGTTCAAATCATCCTACGTTTGAGAATACGCTACTAACAACCCTCAAATTACAGAGAAAATTTAGAGAGAGGAATTAAGGGAGGAACAAAACTATACCTGCATATTTATCGATAAAATTATGTTTCTTCTAATTTTGTTTGTGGTTGTTTATTTTTCATGAATCAAAATTTTTTGCAAGCAAACAGAAAACATATAGTTGTGATTAAAAATAAGTTTGGCAAAGTGGATCACGACTCGTTGGTTGCTAATTATTCCTTATCTAACAAGGACATTGTCTTGGTTAAAAGAAGTTGTCTATATTGTAATGTTGAGAGACTCTTGGAACACCTTAAGAAGAACATGGACAGATTTAGTGACCTAGTTACAGAGTCTTGCAAAGCATGGTCCAGTTATTGAAACATTTTGTTCGAATGCATTTGTTTTTTTTCTAACATGTCAAATTTAGTGGAGTCGTTACATTGGATTGCGCACAATTGACTCAAAAAAGTTTTGGCTCTCTCATTAATTGCTATAGGTGTTCACTGGGCCAGTGGGATGATGATCTCGAAACCCATTCTAGACCTGTCAGCACTTCAGTTTTAGTTCACGTTGGTGAGGACAAAAGTAAAGGCCTTAAGTTGATAGTAGAACAAGTTGTCCTACCAACTTATGTTGTCTTGAGTGCAACTTATAAAGCAGACAAGGAGTTGTTTGAGGATATTTATTTTCACCTTTTCTCTATTATTATTACATATTGTTTTGCTTATGAACTTCACCATAGGAGGATACGAATCAGGGAGGCAGTGGATTTAGCTCACTTCGCAATGACAATGAACACCACATCTATGATATTTGTGTTGCTGCTCTACTCAAACCTTGAGGACATGGTTCTTCTTGAGGACAGGATTATTGTTGTGAATGGAAATAACATCTTGAAGGACACATTGGGAAATTTAGCAAATTTATATGGGATCCGGGGTTAGAAGATAGTTAAATAGAAATAGGATAGTAAAAGAAGATAGATTATTGTTATGTGAACTCTTGAAATCCCCTCGTCTCCCTTCTCATGCTTCTCCCTCTCAATTGTCTCTTTTTGTTTTCCCTCCACTCTCTCTATCCTTCTTCTTAATCCTTTATCCCTACTACTTTGAATCCTTTCTTTGTTTTAATTTATGCTATTATAATGGTTTACTCTTTCAGTTTATGAATTAATCTATCATTTCCGTTGATTACTTTGTGTTGTTGATTTGGGTTTGTTACAAAATATGTTAATTTTTACCGGTACATTTAAATAATTTGTTCTGCTCAATTGGAGTTCATTTCATTGCCATACTAGTAAATTACTTAGATAAATGAATACAAATTATGAAATATCAAAAGGGAAGAACCTCATGGCGGCACTTTCAGGTGACAATGGAGAAACAAGGATGCAAAACTCCTTGAGTTTCCAAGAGAGATTTGATCTCCCGCCTGTTATGGAATAAAAGGGACGCAAGAAAAAATATAAGAGAGAATAAACAAAACCCACTGCATTGAATTATTACATTATTTCTTGCATTGAAAACAAAAGATTGCATCTCTATTTATAGAGAACTCAAGGAAATAAAATAAAATAAAATATGTTATTTTCCTTATAGATACTAAACTAAAAGGAAACTAAATATTATATAATTAATGTAGGAAGAAAAATAATTATTCTAGAATATTCCTAAACTAAAAAGGTTTGTAAATACTCCACCATTAACATAAAACATAACTTAGAAGAAAAGTAAATTTAACTTTCCCCCGCAAACACAAGTTGAGGTATCCAATTTGAGTTTGAACACTTGATTCTTCTTCTTCTTGAAGACCTTGTAAAATTATTGTCTAACTTCATCTTCACAGATCAATTGTGATAGTTTTCATTGATGAAGATTTGCGGGATATTTAAAGATATATTGATGCTTGTTATGGTTCAAAATAGTATCGGTTAAAATTGGTATTTATTGAAAATTAGAGCCCGATGCATTGAAAGTGAGCACAGATTAAAAATATTATAGTCCTTTTTGGGTTAAAAGTATTGGAGCCTTTCGGGTTAAAAGTATTGGAGCCCTTTCAGATTAAAATTATTGTACCTCTTTCAAGTTAAAAGTATTATTAGAGCCCTTTCGGGTTAAAAGTATTGGAGCCCTTTAGGGTTAAAAGTAATATTGGAACCCTTAAGGGTTAAAAGTGAGCCCTTTACAGGATTAAAAATGAGCCCTTAAAAAGATTAATTTTTTCTTTTTTGATAAAATTCAGAGATCAATGAAGATCCATGAAGGCTCTAAGACCACTATTATGGAATGAAGGGACACAAGAGAAAATAAAAGAGAGAATAAATAAAATCCATTGCATTGAATTACATTATACTGCATCTCTATTTATAGAGAACTAAAGGGAATAAAACAAAATACAATATGTTATTTTCCTTATAGATACGAAACAAAAAGAAAACTAAATATTATAATACTCCTAAACTAAAAAAGTTAGTAAATTTTCTACCATTAACATAAAATATAACGTTGAAGAAAAGTAAATTTTAACACTGCAATTGTTGCACAATTTTCACCTTTATGCTTCAATATTCTCTACCTTACAGAATTTTCTTATTATATAAACAACCCAAAAGCTTCATGAGTTGTGATTTATGCTTCAGTGGTTGTACTCAAAATTTTGATTGATGAATTTAACCTTATACGAGATGTGGACCAGTTTTTCTGAAGCTGGACTTCAAGTGACAGTCAGTCCATTGTGCTAAGTGTGGGCCTTTTCATTTTTGGATCATTTACATCTTTTTGGTTAGTAAGAACCCATGATTAATTCCTTTTCTTCTCCGTTTAAAGAGTTCATTGTGTTAAACGATCATTAAAAATTGATGGAATAAATTACTTTCTAGCTTAAGTGAGTTGTTGAGTGGAATAACAAAATATAAGTGACTTTTCTTTTACAAGAGAAAAAAAAATGTCTCTGTTCACATATTATCAATAATTCAATAGCCATTTAAGTAATGAACTCCATTATATATATATATATATATATACATATATATATATATATATATATATTATTTTTTTTTTTTTAAAATAAGACTTTGCTTATTTATTTCGAACAGTTCAGTAACTATTTACATTTTGTTTGGCTGGTTGTTACATATCGTTTCAGAATGTGTCATATTATATCGCATTTTGCTGTATTATATTGTTTAATGAATACAATATTTTAATAAACTGTATTATTTTCCATTGTTACATAATGTCACACTTAGTGTTTTAAAAGACGTGTGCATGAAGTGAGACGTTTTACCTGATATAGATCAATGAGTAAGCCTCAAGGCGTAAGCCTCGTGGATCTTTAATTTTTAATATTTTAAAATTAATATAATAAAAATAAATAACAAAAAACGTAAAATTACACAGGAATTATAGAAAATTCAAGAAAATATAAAATAAGTGGAAATGTACATGGAGTTGTTTCATCTTAAAACGTTAACCAAAATTAATAATTGACTTAAAAAATAATTAGAACTGCTCATCGCAATAAATTAATTAGACTTTACTTAAAAATTATTAACTTGTAAAAAAAGAAATCTGAAGAATGAACCTACAGCCAGAAATATCAAGTTAGAGAAAGTGATGAAGGATTATGTGTTTTTGATTTATAGTTTGCATATTAAACATTTTTTTCCTTTACCCAATAAAAGACGAATAGAAAGAAAAAAATAGAGATAAGAATAAAAAATATTAAAATTTTAAAGCTTTTTAACTTCTTAAAATTTGATAACAAGTTGATTTTTATAATTTTTTTTTTGTATTAATTTAAGTACTTATTTAGCAATTTTAATTTTAATTAGGATAGATTTTGGGGGCTTACGCCCTACAATAAAACTCGACCCCAACGCCTAAGCATACACCTACACTTATAAGGCTTACGCCTCATGATACTCCGCCCCCACAGATTGCCCTCGGGTGTTTTTACTACGCCCCTCCCCGAGGTTCACCCCTAGAATGCCTTTTAAAACACTGGTCACACTTCAGGAATTTGAAAGACAAACCTACAAGAAAGTAGGGTACAAGTAATTTATTAAAAAAAAGTAAGCTAAATGATAAAATTGTTTTATTTAGGATATAATAAGCAAAGATAAAAATGAGAAAAAAGATAACAACACGATCACACCAAATCAGTCGTTACATTTGTACAAATAGTATTTGAACTGTCCAATAGTACAGTGTTTATTCCCCGAAATAATCAAGTCGTCCACATAAATAAAAACATTGATTCACACATTATCTCGATGTAAGGTAAAAAGAGAATAATTTGAGTATGACTGTTTAAAGCCATACCTGAGTATGACTGTTTAAAGCCATACCTCATCAAACGTTTGACAATTTTCCAAACCAACAATGTGGTGCATGTTTCAATCTGTATAAAGATTTTTTCAAAGTAGACACCTTCTCCATAGTAGAATTCTAGAACCCTGACAACAATTTCATAAACACTTCCTCCTTGAGATTTTCGTGCAAGAGGTCATAATGCACATCTACTTAAAGGAATTCCCAATTCCAATATAGTTACGACTAAAAATATCCGAACATTCACTATTTTAGTAGTAGGAGCAAAAGTCTTGGGGTAATCAATTCCTTCCACCCGATGGTTTCTGAAGATAACCAACCTTGGTTATATCGCTTGATGGTACCAATTGAGTGGTAATTGACCTTGTATACCCACCTGCAACCAAGTGTTTTCTTATCCAGAGGCAATGCCTTAATTGCCCATGTTCCATTATCTTTCGATGCTTTAATCTCTAGTTGCATTGTTTTACTCCACCGTGCAAGAAATCTCTTGCATTCCAAAGAAAAATTATAACAAGTCACATAATGATAGGGTTCACCTTAAGATTGCTATGAAGAAGGTGTATGATCGGATAAACTTTGTTTTTGGACAGTTTTTTGGCTGTTATACTCACACAACCTAATTGATTCCTACTTCGGTTATTTTTCACGTCCCATCTATCCATTTGTACTGGCTTCGGTAAAGACTTCCTCTTTTTGCAATTTTTTAGTGAGATCTTCCTCAGTGTGGGATTCAGTCCGGACTTCTTCTATTCAATCTTTTTCTATCTGGACCTCTTTCATGTGTTTCTTCTCATGACATGATTTTACTTTGGAACAATTTGTCCTATCTCCTTTCGAGTCCTCATAATTTACATTCAATCCCCCTCCCCCCGCCATACTATCTCCATTTTCCAGTGACTGCATATTCCTAATACGTCCGAACAGTTCTCAGGAAACATGAACATAGTCTTGCAGAAGTCTATATCAAATTAGGCTTAGGGCCTATCTCATACCCCAAAAGGCAGGTCAAAAGGAGGATGATCGCCCAAGCCTTATAAAGGGTCCATCAATGTGGGATTCTTTTCATTCATCCACCCCCTCATGCCTAGATCTAGCCATTTTTTATTCAGGGTTTCACCGTATGACCTCATGCATGCACATTTGTGGACTGGGAGCATTTCTAGCCCCACATTTTTTTGGTATACCTTAGGGGACCACATCAGATTGGGCTCGTCTCTATACCATGCTAAAATTAAAAGAATGGAAAAATGAGGGAAGAGACAACAATTTTGGGAGAGTTTTCTCTTCCTTTGTATTAACGATACGACCTCCTTAAATAGAAGTACATAACTGCCTTAAGCTAATCCTTAACTAATAGAACTACAATATTCCCTTACCCTGTAATGATCCGTACCTTGAATTTTAGAACTTTTTGTATTTTGACTATTTTATCCTTCCTCGTAGTTGTATTTTGATATTTGTGGGTTGAGAGTCAGTGGCATAATCCCCGAGGTGTTTGGTTGAGAATTAAGGATTTTTTGATTTTGGAAGGTTCTTAAGTTGCAATAATTGATATTGGTCAACATTCGAAGATTCGAGTGCTATATCAGAATTTTGTCAGTGCCATTAGCTCTGAAACGTTAATTTTAGATTGATAGTGTGGTTGGTTCGGGTCCCGAGGCTCCCCGTGTGATTTTGAGTATTTAGATGGAAAGTTGGAATTTTATATCAAATGTTGGTTATGGACTCCACTTGTTGATAACGATCTCTATTGGAAATTCTGATTCTATCATTGAGTCTGGAATATCGTTTCCAAGCTATTAGTATATTTAGTTTGTGTTTGGGAGGTTCCAGATGAGTTTTTTTTTAACATTTTGGGTGCTTTGACCTTGTTTAAGTAGAATCTGTCGACAAAAAAGATTCATTATTAGCTTTAAAGATCGAAAATTTATTTCAAGACTTCTGAAATTTTGAGCATGAATTATAGGATTGATTTGAAATGTTTGGTGTAATTTTGATAATTTGAGATTGTGCTTTTATCGCGGAACATGAGAAATTTTCTTAATAAGGAACAATTATATTTTACTGGGCAAACGAGCATGAAGTTGAGTTTTGAATGAACAAGTAGATTCATATTATTAATTAGAAATTATAGGAAAAAGAATCAGTGCATTTCGTCATCGTATGAGAGATTTATGGCCTTTTTAGTGAAAAAAAGGTGTTGGTGCCAAAGGATGCTGGTGCACATCTTTAGTGACGGGGAATGCGACTTTTAATGACCTTAAAGGGCCTTTAGCGATGAGAATCACACCTGAACAACATATAAACTTCAGACTTCATCAATTCACTAAAAATTAATTCTTGGGAGTTAGGAAGCTCCGATTGAGGTGATTCTCGATGCATTTTTCTTGTATGATCCAAGGAGATTGGAAGCTCCGATTGAGACGATTTCAAGTGGATTTTGAAGATATAAACCTGGTATTGGACTCATTAGAGGTGATTCGAGAGAGTAGAGCTTTCCTTTGATTCTTTGAGCTATGGTGTGGCTTTAGGGGTCTTCTTTAAGGCAAGTTGAGATTTACCTTGACTATTTTCTGAGGTGTTTATGTGCTATGTGCTAGTAGTTTATCTATTGTAAATAACTGGGTATTTGAGGATCCCGTATAGATGAGATGGCGAGTATCTATGCGGGTGCCGGTGTTTGTTGTTGGTTAAAAGTAATAAAGTGAACATATTAACTATTCTCTCTACTTGTTAATTTGCTTATGGTAATTGTGGATAGATGACTTATTGACCTTGAGTAAATTGATAGTGGCTATCTATTTAAGAGTTTGAATTATGTTTAGTGAATTTTGGCGGGATGATTGGGGTTTAGCAATCACTTAGGGTATAAATAGATTAGAGTTATTTGATGGACTAATTGGGATTTAGTAATCACTTAGGGTATAAATATATTGTAGTTAATTGATGGGATGATTGGAGTTTAGTAATCATTTAGGTATAAATAGATTGTAGTTATAAATTAGAATTAAGAAGAGGAAACTTGGTTTAGTTATTATGTAATGTAAATAAAAGTGAACCTTGAAACATGCTTGTTGGAAAGTATATTTTCCCTCATGAGTATTTGAGTCTAATTGTGGCATAATCGCTGAAGGTAGAAAACTTATCATGTAAAACATGCTATGGATTGGGTGAATTCTCCATGTTTACACTATTTGGGTTGCTTATCATTATGGTGATACCCTTGTGGGGCTTCTGTGAAACTTATTATTGATTTGGTAGATTATTATTATTATGATGCTTGAGTGGGGGATTGTGTTGACTTTATTATTGCTTAGAGAGCTTACTATCATTGTGATTCCCAAGTGGGGGCTTGTGTTGACCTTATTATTGATTTGAGAGATTTCTATCACTATAATGCCCGTGTAGGGGCTGGTGTTGGTCTTGGTTGAGTATTAATAGTTCCTTATTATTATTATGACGCTTGTGTGGTGGCTTGTATCATCATTTACTGAGATTTGGAGGACTTGGGTTCATTTATACCATTGGTGTGTTGATTATTATACATTGTTGATTTTTCCATGATCATGCATACTCATTCATCACTCATATTCATGGAACTGGTACTGTTATGAAACTTGGATTTCTTTGCGAAAGAAAATGAGACATTTTATAAAATGCTTTGGCCGAGGGATGTGCTGGCAAGGTTGATTGATGAGATTGTGATTAGTATATGGTTATGAACCCCCCATGGGTCCCCTCCTGGTAGCTCAAAGCTTGGAAGGTGTATATAGGTTGTACTTTGGTCATTGCATAGCATCTCATATCACTATATTGCATTGCATTGCACTATCGTGAGAGTGATATTGTGTTTGAGATATTATTATATGTTGTGTATAAATTACAACTTGATTCTTTGAGACTGTTGTGTCACATCCATGGATTAAGCGACATACATTTTCCCAACCCTATCTTGGATTGATGTATTGGCATGGTATGTAGATATAATAGTGTGTTGGTGAAATTATCTCCTAAAGTGACTCATGCTACTTTTGTTGATCATATACCTATATATACTTGACTTACTCGAACTGTTTGGGTATCTTTTTAGTTGCTGATATCTGTTAGAATAATGTTCTGAGTGCAAGTTTATTTGGTTGTCTTGGATGGTTAGTGTTATGGTCCTCGCTATCACTTTAGATTAGGGTCGGTTGTTGATGATGCTTGCTGAGTATATGTATTTCATACGCACTCCTTGATTTTTTTTTTTTTGCACTACGTACAGGTATTAAGCAAGTAGTAGAGCATTTATTATGTTCTCCCAGTGTTGGCTTTATGGAGATTAAGGTAGCAACTGTTGGATTGCAGAGCTTACTCAGATCCCTCTTTTCTTTATCTTATGTATTTATTCCCATTTAAGATATTTCTATATATTGTATTACATTCGGCATTAGAGTCTTGTACTAGTGACAATAAGACCTGGGATGTTGTGTTGAGATTGTATTCCTTGCTATATCATTGGGGATTATTTCCATTTCTTATTATATTTTGCTTTGATTTTTCTTTGATTATTGTGTTGGGTTGGGATAGGCTTACCTGTACTAGAGGGTCTGAGAGGTGCCATCACAGACTCTATTTTGAGTTGTGACAAGTTGGTATCAAAGATCCAGGTTCATTGGTCTCACAACTACAAGCCGAGTCTAGTAGAGTCTTATATATTGGTGTGGAGATGTCTATTATCTATCCTTGAGAGGCTACATGACTTTAGGAGAAATCCATTTCTTTTTTCTGTGTCATGCATTTACAGTCTAGTGTAACTCAAAAGTCTCTTATTCACTCTCTCTTTGATGTAAGGACACATTTTTCTTTGGCTAGAGACTTAGAGCCCGTGCCTTTTGTTTATGCAGGGGAAGAGGTCGGACTAGAGCATTTGAATTGAATAGAGGTTAGGTTGAGGTTGCCTTCTCAGGTTCTAGAGTTGTTTTTGATGACGAGTCTATTGGGATAAAGGTTGAGCCCAGTACAGACACTACCTATTTTATTTTATATTTATGCTTGAGGGTGTTTTGGTATGGGTGTTGGATTCCCTTGAGAGGATGGCTTGGACTTTCATTCAGTGCTCTATTTCAAGGCTTTAGACTTCAGATACACAATTGACTACTATTATGGATTTTTCTAGTGTTGATGTGTTACTGCCAGGTGTTGCTCTACATCCAGTGACCTTACCCACCATGTATGTGGAGGGACAGAGGAGGTTTGTGGAGTACATGGGTATCCCAGTGTTGATGCTTATAAGTTCTTGGTTGGGTTTCACGAGAGGTTGCATAAGTTAAGCTTGGTAGATTCTAATGGGGTGGATTTCACCGCCTTTTAGTTGTTCGAACCAACCAGACAATGTGTGTGTGGGGGGGGGGACTGTTGTTGAAAGTAAGCTAGTTGGGTCATTTTTCTCTTTTCAAATCAATTTGCTTAGGAGCTTCTAGAGGAAATCGTGTGGAAGTGTGAGAAGCATGTAGGCAAGAGGCCCCATGGACTTGACAGAGGTAGCGACATGTGTGGTATAAACCAAAATTCTCATGGCTATTTTCAGAGATGGTTAGGCTATAGTGGCTATTCGGGTTTCTCAAATTCAATTCAATGGTTTTCTATTCATTCAGGTTGCTTCATATGTGGGGATCTCGGATATTATATGAGGGGCTCAGTGATATACGCCTTCGGGTGGACTCAGGGAAGGAGCCTCCAGTACAATAGTTACATGTATGGTTTTAGTGTACTTTTGACCTGTCTCGGTATTGTTCGATGGTGGTTCTGCATTCTTCTATGTTACTATTTATTCTTCTTTGGGTCTTGATATGATTTATGGATTTCTTGTTATGTCTATTCATTTTTCTACCTCTGTAAGTGATTCTTTAAGTAGTGGATTAGGTGTAACGATGTTGTGTTGTGACTCGTTGAGAGTGTATTATTGGGATGGATTAGATTATTCCAGGTATTGTTAATTTAGGTATGATTTGGGTATGATCTTCTCGATTGTTATGTTATGGGGTAATGATGGACTAATAGTTGGTAGTGGTATGTATTTTAGAGGTTTACTTGAGGGTCGTGATATCAGTTGGGATAAAGGAAGTGATTCATTTATTTAGAAAGTTTTCGGGTGGATGGGTTCGTGTAAAGTAAGGAAGACTTCCAGGTGTTTTAAATTTGCGGTTTGACGCTACTCTCTTAATGGGTTAAGTTTTGTGCCAAGACTTATGGCCATTTGAAACACTACTTCAGTAGATTTGAAAGAAATACAACTTATAAGAGTATCTACTTTTGATTTGAAGGGTTACTGATTCACCTTCGAGGAGCGGGACTTGTGGTTATAGCGGTATGGTTACTTGGGTCATATTCAGGTTATGGTGGTGCTACTGTGTGTTGATAGAATGGGTTGCAATTACCGAGTATGCTTAAGAAGATGTTTATAGATGTTCTATTGTGATGGGTTCTATGGTGTCTTCGAGTTTGGTATCTAACAAAGTTTATATTTTGACGTGTGCAATACTATAGCATTCTTTGTTACGTGATTCGACAGTCTTCATGGGTTAGACATGGATTCAAATTCTTTTCTTTGTGGTAATGGGTGAAGTCAGGGCATGGATGAGTGAGGTAAGAGAGTTCGACGATAATTGGATATGAAAGTCTTATGCATGGAAAAGTATTTGAGTTGCTGAATTTAGTATTTGTGGTGCCAAAAGAGTGTAATACGGTACTTCTCTCCAAGGATTTTCCTTCAGAGTATAAGATAATACGCCATGGACTTTGTGATGACATATATGGAAGAGTGAACGAGGTAATGAAAGGATCAAGGCATCATGTTTAGATCCATGGTTCAGAGTTAAAGACTTGTGTGGATTTCAGTTGTCGAGTTTAGAAATAATAGTAAGAGATGAACATCAGTTAGTAGAAAATGGAATGGTTTAGCACACTTATGAAGGGCTTGGTAACGATTTTCTAAAGACTTGGTTTTATTGTGGGCGACTATCAGTGTCATGTAGGTAATTTTGCACTCCTACGCCAGGTTAAGCTATTAATATTATGATGGGTTGCTTACATATGTATTACCAAAAGGGCTTTCTGTTTTACCGGGTTGTTGAGGTCTTCGGGATTAATTGACATTACATGGGTGATGACAACTACATAAATTATTGTGATAGTTTGCGTAGTTATTATTGGTGACGTATTGAGTATACCTGCTATAGTATGGAAAGTTTTGTGGTTATTCGTGAGTTTCTCTAAGTGTTGAGCATGATAATATAGATATTCGAATGATGATCGAAGAATAACATTTGTGAATTTGTGTGGATTGATATCAATTTTTGACTCATTTGTTTCAGCTTGAGGAGACAATACTATCCTATTTGACATTTATAGTATAAGCCTTGGATAAGTGCGATTCAGTCAGAAATTGTGTAAAATAGGCTTGAAAATAGCAAAAAATTCTTTTGAGATAGAGAAAGGCATGATTCAGTATTATGGAGAATGATAATGTGATTTCATGGGTTTCTTGATATTTTGTTGATACAGTGACACCATCTATTTGTGATATGGTTAGTGACTTAGTGTTGATGATGTATTTAGAAAAACCGGGTATGTAAGAGCTTCTATCGCAATCAGCTCTGTCATTGGGTATAGAGACCCTTCAGAAATAAAGAAATTAGCTACATTGAGAGATTTGGTTTCAGATACTAGAGTTATGGCCTTTAAAGTGAAAATATGAAGGGATTTTGGTTACTAGGGTGAATGGGTAGTAGTACATGTGTGACATCCCATGAAAGTGTTTGTATGAGGTCTACTATGGTATTTTTTGCTACTTGGAAGTTTTGGTACCTTCCTTATCTTTACGTTCGAAGACGACTGTATGTTTTAGTGGTGGATGATCTAATGACCCGTACCTTAAATTTTAGAATTTTTTGTAGTTTGACTATTTTACCCCTCCTCATAGTTGCATTTTCATATTTGTGAGTTTCGGGAGTGAGTGACACAGTCCTCAAGGCATTTGGTTGAGAATTAAGTGTTTATTTTTTATTTTGGAAGGTTCTTAAGTTGGAATGGTTGACCTTGGTCAACATTCAAAGACCCGAGTATCGTATCAGAATTCTATCACCATTATCTAAGAAACATCGATATTAGATAGGTAGCATGGTCGTTTCGGGTTTCGAGGCTCCCAGTCTGATTTTGAGTATTTAGACGGGAAGTTGGAATTTTATGCCTAAAGTTGGTTTTGGATCCAACTTTTGATAACGACCTTTGTTGGAAATTTTGACTGCATCGTTAAGTCTGAAATGTGGTTTTCAAGCTAGTAATTTATTTGGTTTGTGTTCGGGAGGTTCCGAATGAGTTTTTGAATAGTTTGGGTCCTTTGGCTTGTTTAAGTAAAATCTGTCGACAAGAAGTTTTGTTATTAGTTTTAAAGATCAAAAAATTATTTCGAGACTTCTGAAATTTTGAGCATGAATTATAGGATTGAGTAGGGTAGTTTGGTGAAATTTTGATAATTTGAGATCAGGTTTTTATCGCAGAACATGAGAAAATTTTTTAATGAGGAAAACTTATATTTTTCTGGGCAAACGAGCATGAAATTGAGTTTCGATTGAACGAGTAAATTCGTATCATTATTTAAAAATTATCGGAAAAAGAATCAGTGCATTTTGTCGTCGTATGAGAGATTTATGGCCTTTTGAGTGAAAGAAAATGTGCTAGTGCAAAGGGTATTGTTGCACACCTTTAGCAACCATAAATGAGACTTTTAACGATCGAAAAGGGCCTTTAGCGATGGGAATCACACCTGAACAACATATAAATTTCAAACTTCATCTATTCACTAAAAATTGATTTTTGGGAGCTAAGAAATTCCGATTGAGGTGATTCTCGATGCATATTTCTCTTATGATCCATGGAGCTTAGGAGCTCAGATTGAGACAATTTTAAAAGGGTTTTTGAGATATAAACCATGGATTGGACTCATTTGGAAGTGATTCAGAAGAGTCGCGAGCTTTCCTTTGATTCTTTGAGATGTGGTGTGGAATTGTGGGTCTTCTTTAAGATAAGTTGAGATTTACCTTGACTCTTTTTTCTGAGGTATTTATGTGTTATGTGCTATTTTATTGTATATTGTGAATAACTGGATATTTGGGGGTCCCGTATCGATGAGATATGAGTATCTATATGGGTATCACTGTTTATTATTGGGTTAAAAGTAATAAAGTGAATATCTTAACTATTCTCCCTACTTGTTGATATGTTACTATAATTATGGATAGATAACTTATTGACCTTGAGTAACTTGATAATGGTATCTATTTAAGAGTTTGAATCATGTTTAGTGGATTTTAGTGCAATGATTAGGGATTAGTAATCACTTAGGGTATAAATAGATTGTAGTTATTTGATAGACTGATTGAGGTTTAGTAATCACATAATGTATAAATATATTATAGTTAATTAATGGGATGATTGGAGTTTAGTAATCATTTATGGTATAAATAGATTGTAGTTATAAATAAGGATTAAGAAGTGGAAAATTAGTGCAGTTATTATGTAATGTGAATGAAAGTTAACCTAGTATATTTTCCCTCATGAGTATTTAAATCTAACTGTGGCATAATCGGGGAAGGTAGAAACCTTATCGTGTAAAATATGTTATGGGTTGGGTGAATTCTCCATGTTTACACTATTTGGGTTGATTATCAATATGGTGATGCTCGTGTGGGGCTTCTATGCAATTTATTATTGATTTGGTTGATTATTATTATGATGATGCTCAAACGGGGACTTGTGTTGACTTTATTATTGCTTAGAGAGCTTATTATCATTGTGATTCCTGAGTGGGGGCTTGTGTTGACCTTATTATTGATTTGAGAGATTGCTATCACTATAATGCATGTATAGGGGCTGGTGTTGGTCTTGGTTGAGTATTAATAGTTCCTTATTATTATTGTGACGCTCGCGCGAGGGTTTGTATTATCATTTATTGAGATTTGGAGGACTTGGGTTCATTTATACCATTGTTGAGTTGATTATTATAAATTATTGATTTTTCCATGATCATGCATACTCATTCATCACTCATATTCATTAAACTAGTAATACTATGAAAGTTGGATTTCCTTGTGGAAGAATATGAGACATTTTATAAAATGTTTTGGCCGAGGGATATGCCGACAAGGTTGATTAATGAGATTGTGATTAGTATATAGGTTGCAAACCCCCCATGGGTCCCCTCCTGGTAGCTTAAAGCTCGGAAGGTGTATACAGGTTGTACTTTAGCCATTGCATATCATCTCATATCACTACATTGCATTACATTGCACTATCTTGTGGGTGATATTATGGTTGAGATATTATTATATGTTGTGTATGAATTGTAGCTTGATCCTTTGAGACTGTTGTGTCACATTTATGGATTGAGTGGCATACATTTTCGTTACCCTGCCTTGGATTGAGTATTGGCATGATGAGTGGATATAATACTGTCACACCCCGAATCCCAACGAGGCGTGATTGGCACCCGAAGTCGATATGGCCCGAGAGAACCAATCTTTACTCATGAACACTCGTACGCATAATCTCGAATGAATAACACACTGTTTCATGTAATTGATGAAATATTAAAATGCCATGCATATACATATATAACACTTGGCCTTTGGGACCATTACATCGCACTGAACGTACATATCTTACATCCATGTACCCACATATGTCTACAAAAGCCTCTAACAGATGCATTGACCAAACCAACTAAAAGTCGGGACAAGTCCCCACTTTATACTATATGTACAACATCACAATAAATATACGACTATGACTCAGGAAGCTCCGAACCAAGTGGAGCTCACCAAAACTCTGCAATTGATCCACAGTCTACTGAGGAGGTCTACTAATGCCTGCACCTGCAACATGTAAGGTAAGTCCCCAAGAGGGGTCAGTACGAAGAATGTACTGAGTATGTAAGGCCATACGAACTACGTCAGTACATAAGCACTTTAAGGGAAATAATTATAAGAGGAACTCTATATGTGGAACCATGTACCTTTCTTTCTTTATAATTATCTCCAATGATTCATACATAATAACAACAACCATGGAATCAATATAAGAGAAATAGCAATGTGAATAAACTTTCTTTCTGTATGTGGGATACCATGTACATTACGTTCTTTCTTTTCCTTGCCTTTACTTTACTTTACTTTTACATTGCTCAATGCTGTTAGGGCCCTCATCATGCAGGTGATCTTGTCACCCCATGGATAAAATCATGTCATCATGCAGGTGTTCATTGCACCCTATGGATAAAATCATGTCATCATGCAGGTGTTCATTGCACCCCATGGATACATCATGCAGGTATTCTTTTTACCCCATGGATAAGATCATGTCATCATGCAGGTGTTCTTGCACCCCATGGATAAATGAACATCATCATGCAGGTGTTTACACCCCATGGATAAAGGAACATCATCATCATCATTACTTTGTTCTTACTTCATTTCTTTACTTTTGAGATTGATACTTTAACTTGTGAGAGATGGTACCTTTGCTTATAAGAGATTATTACAATGATAGTCTCAACTTTCTTTGAAGCTTTGGATCAATAATCAATGAGTGAGAATAATGTGAATAAACGTTATTGGAAACATATCCTTCATGGAAACATAACACTGTTGGAACTATTGGACAATGATCAATGAACAAGATACATGAGTATAACCACTATTGAAACCTTGGGACATAACCTCATTGGACTTTTGGAACATTACTAATGAATATGAGACACTTATATAACTCCATTGGAACTTTGGAAACATAACATGATTGGAACAATGCTATTCAACTAAACAAGCTCTCTCTACCTCATTGCTCTTGTTGGGATAATTCTCTTAGGATCTACAACATATGACGACATAAGAACTTCCGCCCATAAATAAGACCTAAGTGGGTCATGATTCATCTAGGAGTAAACCGTATATGAATAACAATATATATCAATCTTAGTTGGAATACTATAGAACCCCTTCAGAATAGAACACTTTTGAAATCTTAGGTTAATGATCACTAAATACGATACATGTGGATTTCAACTGGTCACCAACTAGAAATGTGCTACCTTAGAACCTTATAGAACTTTTCACATACTAGCCAATGATCATAATTCAAACAATGGACATGACTCCATCAATAAATATGAGTCATATGATTCACCATTGACCAATGAGTAAGGGACATATGAGTAACTCTAGCCAACTATCGGATACGAAATATCTTAGAGTATTTCGGAATCGAATGAGTACCATGACAATATGAACACCATATGTTGCAGAAGGAAATAGAAGAATAAACTTACATACCTTTGCGTCTCACTATGAATACCCAACCTTATATGAAAATACAATAGTCCAGCTCTTTCCTTACGTCTCACTCTACATCACAAGTACATAACGAAGCTTATATTAGCATCCAACTACATTACAAGTGCACAAGATGACCATGAATCACATAGTTACTTTTGAATGTCATTTAGCCTTGTTACAATGTCATTTATCGCATCAACATGCCAACACTACCATAACATTTCACTCATTGACCAAGATTCATACAACAATAGCATTTCGCATCACACTTACCCTTTATGCCTTTTCATTTCCATTCCGTCCTATTTACGCTTATCAATTTGCCTCATAACAACATATGAACAACCATACACATTTAATATAGTCCAACATGTCTTCATACGACACTTTAAGGTCATTAAAACGAGATCACAAGTTGATAATTACATCCATGAAGGGTATAGGGGTTTCGGGGGGCCAAAGGGATGCAAAAACAAGCAATTCGGAGTTCTGGGCCGATCCGCTAAGACACCTGCGCCTGCAGTTGGATGACCTGCATATGCAGGTAACCTTTGGCAGTAGCCAGAGGCACCTGCGTTGGCAGGTCCTCCACCTACGGGCGCAGGTGGCTTAGCGGATCGGCCCAGAACTCCGAATTGCTTGTTTTTGCATCCCTTTGGCCCCCCGAAACCCCTATACCCTTCATGGATGTAATTATCAACTTGTGATGTCGTTTTAATGACCTTAAAGTGTCGTATGAAGACATGTTGTACTGTATTAAATGTGGATGGTTGTTCATATGTTGTTATGAGGGAAATTGATAAGCGTAAATAGGACGGAATGGAAATGAAAAGGCAAAAAGGGTAAGTGTGATACGAAATGCTATTGTTGTATGAATCTTGGTCAATGAGTGAAATGTTATGGTAGTGTTGGCATGTTGATGCGATAAATGACATTGTAAGAAGGCGAAAGATGTTCTAAAGTAACTATGTGATTCATGGTCATCTTGTGCACTTGTAAAGTAGTTGGATGCTAATATAAGCTTTGTTATGTACTTGTGATGTAGAGTGAGACGTAAGGAAAGAGATGGACTATTGTATTTCCATATAAGCTTGGGTATTCATAGTGAGACGCAAAGGTATGTAAGTTTATTCTTCTATTTCCTTCTGCAACATATGGTGTTCATATTGTCATGGTACTCATTCGATTCCGAAATACTCTAAGATATTTCGTATCCGATAGTTGGCTAGAGTTACTCATATGTCCCTTACTCATTGGTCAATGGTGAATCATATGACTCATGTTTATTGATGGAGTCATGTCCATTGGTTGAATTATGATCATTGGCTAGTATGTGAAAAGTTTTATAAGGTTCTAAGGTAGCACATTTCTAGTTGGTGACTAGTTGAAATCCACATGTATCGTATTTAGTAATCATTATCCTAAGATTTCAAAAGTGTTCTATTCCGAAGGGGTTCTATAGTATTCCAACTAAGGTTGATATATATTGTTATTCATATACGGTTTACTCCTAGATGAATCATGACCCACTTAGGTCTTATTTATGGGCGGAAGTTCTTAAGTCGTCATATGTTGTAGATCCTAAGAGAATTATCCCAACCAGAGCAATGAGGTAGAGAGAGCTTGTTTAGTTGAATAGCATTGTTCCAATCTTGTTATGTTTCCAAAGTTCCAATGGAGTTATATAAGTGTCTCATATTCATTAGTAATGTTCCAAAAGTCCAATGAGGTTATGTCCCAAGGTTTCAATAGTGGTTATACTCATGTATCTTGTTCATTGATCATTGTCCAATAGTTCCAACAGTGTTATGTTTCCATGAAGGATATGTTTCCAATAATGCTTATTCACATGATTCTCACTTATTGATTATTGATCCAAAGCTTCAAAGAAAGTTGAGACTATCATTGTAATAATCTCTTATAAGCAAAGGTACCAATCTCTCATAAGTTAAAGTATCAATCTCAAAAGTAAAGAAATGAAGTAAGAACAAAGTAATGATGATGATGATGTTCCTTTATCCATGGGGTGTAAACACCTGCATGATGATGTTCATTTATCCATGGGGTGCAAGAACACCTGCATGATGACATGATCTTATCCATGGGGTAAAAAGAATACCTGCATGATGTATCCATGGGGTGCAATGAACACCTGCATGATGACATGATTTTATCCATAGGGTGCAATGAACACCTGCATGATGACATGATGTATCCATGGGGTGCAATGAACACCTGCATGATGACATGATTTTATCCATAGGGTGCAATGAACACCTGCATGATGACATGATTTTATCCATGGGGTGACAAGATCACCTGCATGATGAGGGCCCTAACAGCATTGAGCAATGTAAAAGTAAAGTAAAGTAAAGGCAAGGAAAAGAAAGAACGTAATGTACATGGTATCCCACATACAGAAAGAAAGTTTATTCACATTGCTATTTCTCTTATATTGATTCCATGGTTGTTATTATTATGTATGAATCATTGGAGATAATCATAAAGAAAGAAAGGTACATGGTTCCACATATAGAGTTCCTTTTATAATTATTTCCATTAAAGTTCTTATGTACTGACGTAGTTCATATGGCCTTACATACTCAGTACATTCTTCGTACTGACCCCTCTTGGGGACTTACCTTACATGTTGCAGGTGCAAGCATTAGTAGACCTCCTCAGTAGACTGTGGATCAATTACAGAGTTTTGGTGAGCTCCACTTGGTTCGGAGCTTCCTGAGTCATAGTCGTATATTTATTGTGATGTTGTACATATAGTATAAAGCGGGGACTTGTCCCGACTTTTAGTTGGTTTGGTAAATGCATCTGTTAGAGGCTTTTGTAGACATATGTGGGTACATGGATGTAAGATATGTACGTTCAGTGCGATGTAATGGTCCCAAAGGCCAAGTGTTATATATGTATATGCATGGCATTTTAATATTTCATCAATTACATGAAACAGTGTGTTATTCATTCGATATTATGCGTACGAGTGTTCATGAGCAAAGATTGGTTCTCTCGGGCCATATCGGCTTCGGGTGCCAATCACGCCTCGTTGGGATTCGGGGTGTGACAAAGTGGTATCAGACCAGGTCGTTCTAAGGGTGTCTAGAAAGCCGTGTCTGAGTAGAGTCTTACTTATCAATGTGTTGTGCACCACATTTATAAGTAGGAGGCTACGGGACATTTAGGATGTGGTTTCTCTTCTTCACTTCTAGATCGTGCAATAGAGCCAGTGTTGTAAGTTGAATTATATTTGACCATGGTAATTGCTTCTTATGGTATAGTCAAAATGCCAAACACGAGAAGAGGCAGAGGAAACAGTAAGAAGATAGATATTTCTGCCGGTGAAAGAATGAGTAAATCACCACTTGACCAAGCTGGTCAAGGTTATCTCCACCTGTTGGTGCATTTACTAGAGTTAAAGGCATATGTCGCCTAATGGTATCTTAGATGTTGTGATCATAAATGATTAAGCACTTTGAAAGGTGTTATTAATGAACGAGTGTTCATGAGCAAAGATTGGTTCTCTCGGGCCATATCGGCTTCGGGTGCCAATCACGCCTCGTTGGGATTCGGGGTGTGACAAATATTGTTTTGGTGAAATTATCTCCCAAAGTGACTCAATCTACTTTTGTTGATCATACACCTAATATACCCGAATTACTCAAACTATTTGGTTATCCTTTTAATTGTTGATATCTTCTAGAATAGGATGACACTGTTCTGAGTGCAGTTTTATTTGATTGTCTTGGATGGTTGTTTGATGGTCCTCGCCGTCACTTTGGATTAGGGTCAGTTGTCGATGATGCTTGTTGAGTACATATGTCTCGTACTCATCCCTTGCTTTTTTTCTTTTTTGCACTACGTACAAGTATTGAGTGAGTAGCGAAGCATTGATTGTGTTCTCCCAGTGTTGGCTTTATAGAGATTGAGGTAACGGCTATTGGATTGCAGAGCTTACTCAGATCCCTCTTTCCTTTATCTTATGTATTTATTCGTATTTAAGATATTTTGATCTATTGTATTACATTCAGTATTAGAGGCTTGTACTAGTGACATCCAGACCTGGGATGTTGTGTTGAGATTGTATTCCTTTCTATATAATTGGGGATTATTTCCATTTCTTATGGTCTTCCATTTTTGTTTTACTTTAATTATTGTGTTGGGTTGGGATAAACTTACCTATACCAGAGGATGTGACAGGTACCATCACGGACTCTATTTTGGGTTGTGACATACCCTAATAGGACTATAATTTCTACAATATCATAATTTAGTAAGAGATAAGGCACAAGTACCCTCCAAACTATACCCGAAATCTTAGTGACACACCTAAACTTTGCGGGGTTCCTATTACCCCATAAACTCAATTTTTCTGTATTTTTGTGCTTCTTTTTTGCTAATATTGATGCCAAGTCAGTACAAAAGGAGCACAAAAATATTTTGCTACTTGACAGCCACGTCAGCATAAAAGAGCACAAAAATACAGGAAAAATGAGTTTAGGGGGTAATAAGACCCCCGTAAAGTTTCAGTGTGTCATAGAAACTTCGAGTATTGTTTAGAGGGGGTTCTTGTGCCTTCTCTCATTTAGTAATTACCACATTTACATTTATTAATTATATTGAACACTTATTACTTCTAATATAAATTTGACCTTAACCGCCAATGTACACGTGTAAGGCGCACGTACTCGAAAATTAGTATTCTTATAATCTATTTTTGATTAGTGAAATCTTCACAAGAGCCACATAATTAAGTTGCAACTGTGTTTGTCATAAATAAGTCATAGTTGAATTTAAGTCCCTCCTCTTTTTTCTCCACTCTCTTGAATTAGGTACATTGTTTATCTCCATTGATTTTTAGCAGTGAATAATCTTTGACTTTTTTTCTTCATTTTGTTATTTGTTGAAGTAACTAAATTTGTTCTGTAACAGGTTTCATGAGTTGAAGAAACTTGGTTCTTGATTGAAAAAGTTGATACAAAGGTGGTGATTACTTATGAGCAAGATCAAGTTTGAGAAGAGGATTTAGTTCATTGTAGTTTCTGCAAAACCCAAATTGGATTCGTCAAGGATCACCTTGACATCGTACAGATTTTTCTCATTACTCTCTCTGCATCAGTTTTATCTTTCATTGATGAACGTTCCAAGTTTTAATTGCACATCTTTTATCAATTTCAATTTTTCATGGTGTTTATACAATGGGAATGGTGTTTATTGTTAAACATGAAACTTTCTAGCATATCTTGAATTAGTTTAATAAATTTTACTATTTTGTATCTTTTGATGAAATTGCTACTGAGCCATAAAGAGTATATGTGATAAATTCACTTGCTTAATTTCAACAGATATTTGTAAAATGTGATTAAGCATGGAATTCAGTACTCTTATCTGCATCTGTTATAATTCTGGACTAAAGCACAAAACAACATATTTTGGCAACTATCTTTGTCTGGTGCATTTTGCAGGTGCAAAATGGTAGAACAGGGGTCTTTAACAGCGTGTAAGTCTCAAATTTCATACAATTTCAAAAATTGAGTATATATATTATTCAACTAAACATTTTTCTGGGGTCTATATTTCATATATAAGACTATATGCTGTGTATATATGGATGTTTAATGTCAGAGAGAGTTATCTTAGACAAGCAAATGGAAATACTGTAGCTGATGTTTACTGTGCTCGGTGTGGAATGCTACTTGGGTTGAAACTTGTAAGATATTAAATTACCAAATTTGCTTTTCATGAAAGTGGATTTGCAGTTCTTTTTCTCTTAAAATAATTTATCCATTTATCTAGATTGTTGTGCCTAGTCCATCCCAAGATTTTAGTGAAGGAAGATTCTTGATGAAATTGTAAGTTTCTTACAGCTATGCAAAATGCAACTTTGACCCTATGTGATATGACTTGTAAGGTGATAATACAAATAAGTGTTTTTGTTGAAGGATCAAGCTTGTTCATTGGAATGATTATCCAATGATCTTTCAAGAAGTTAATGACGATGGAGATGTTGATGTTTACCAGTTTCTTCATGAACTAGGTGGAGGCACTAATATTGGATAGGTTCCTAACGAACAAGATGGAGGTGCTAATAATGAATAGGTTCTTACTGATCAAGATGCAGATCAACTGGCTGATGACATGGACAACATGAATCTGAATCTACACTTATGAACCGACTATTGATGAAAATGCAGACATTAGCAACCTACTGATCATGCTGATCAAAATGTAGGGCCAGCTTATTACAAAAACTAAGTTCAAATTTCTTAAAAACTAAGTACTTATATGTTTGAGGTCTCTGGTACTAGCAATTACTTTACGAAAAGTTTCATGAATTGCGGTACTTGGTAGAATCTACATAGTTTTGTTTTTGTGTTGGTTGTTATTTTTTGCTGAAAGTGAAGGGTGGTTTATCCCATATCTTTTTACAATGCTTATTTGTTTCCCTCTATTATGGACCACTATTTCCTAAAGAGTCTGTAACTCCTCTATCTGATTCATGTCAATTTCTTAGGATAGAATTGGTATTTGTTGAAGTTTTCTGCATAAACTTATGTAGCGAAAGGTTCCTGCTTGTTACTAGGAATTTGTCACATTGTGAAGTTAGAGTTTTACAGAAGAATTTCCTATCTATTCCTTTGTTGATTACTTGTGACTGTTATACTTTTGTTTGCCCATTGTAAGAGATAATTCTCACTTGCTCTGGTTAATCATTTATTTTGTAGTCGTTTCCCTTTTTCGTGTTGAAATGCCACTAGCTCATTTAATAAATACAATCTAGAAAAAAGTAAAAAGTTCAAATTTAAGGATTAATATTAATGTTGTGAACGGAAATAACATCTTGAAGAGCACATTGGGAAATTTGGCAAATTTTATATGGGAGATCCGGGTTGGTAGTTAAATAGCAATAGGATAGTAAAAGAAGATAGACTATTGTTATGTAAATTCTTGAAATCCCCTCGTCTCCCTGCTCAAGCTTCTCCCTCTCGATTGTCTCTTTCTCTTCTCCCTCCGCTCTCTCTATCCTTCTTCTTAATTCTTTATCCCTACTAACTTTGAATCCTTTCTTTGTTTTAATTTCTATTATTGTAATGGTTTACTCTTTCGATTTATGAATTAAGTCCTATCATTTCCGTTGACTACTTTGTGTTGTTGATTTGGGTTTGTTACAAAATATGTGAACTTTTACTATAAATTTAATAATTCATTCTGCACAATTAGAGCTCATTTCATTGCAGTACTGATAAATTACTTAGGTATATGAATAAAAATTGTGAAATATCAAAAAGAAGGAAGAAACTCGTGGCATCATTTTAGGTTTCGAGAGAGAGAGAGGCGAGAGAGGGAGAGACAAGGAGAGGTCAGAGAGAGCGAGAGCGAGAGTTTGACTATAAGTTCTCATTATTTTGACCTAAAGTACATTTAATGGTACATGATCAAACTTGGGCCATTATTTAGGGCAAACATCAGAAATATAGGAGGTTTGACACCTAATTACAAGCTATATCAAAGTAATTACCTAGATACACAATACAAATTTTGGGTGTATCTGAGGTAATACAAATCCTTTCACCCTTATTTCTCCACCACCACCAGAACTCCACCAACATCCTCACTCCTTTCACCCTCGTTTCTCCATTTTTTTGGTGAATCCAAACCACTGCTCCACTACCCTTTACCTCCATTCTCTACCTCTCCATCGTCCAAGCACCCTGGTCGAATTTGAATTTCCACTTGAACCACCACCCAACGTTGCCTTATTTTTTCCCTTCCTTGTCACTGTTATGACATTGGAAAACCAACCACCACTCTAGCTGGCTCCAACCAAGCCACCATTATTTTTGGATCTGGACAGATAGATTTGTCGAAGAAGATCAGGGTGAGAATGAGGTGAGGCAAATTTAGGGTTTAGGTAGTGTTTCCATGGGTACAGTAGTGCAGTGGGTGATCCATTGTGGTTGTCGAAAAATACGAATCTGGTCTAGCCAGAAAAGGAGAAGAGGGACGATGGTTGCTGTTGGTTTCGTGTATCTTTATGATTTTTTGAAGTGTATCTACGTACAAATACATGTAGATATGTTGATATTTCAAGTCCTAGATACACAGTCCTAGATACACAATCCTAGATGCACAATCTCAGATACACAATCCTAGATATATAGTCCTAGATACACGCGAGCCTGTGTATCTCAGATACATAGGCCTAAGATACACGCGACCTCGGTATATTTTGTAATTTAATTTAAAGTTAAGGGAGCTTTTGTAAATAACCCCCTTATGTTTGACTATTTTTCCTAATGGTCACCTCGTGTCTTCTTCCCCTTCTTTTTATTCTCCATTTAAAGTGTTAATTTTTTTAAGTGGTCACTACAAAAATTATCAAATATGTTAATTTCAGGCTTAAGTGATTTTTTTGAGTGAAATGGCAAAATATAAGTGACTTTTCTAGTACAAAAGGAAAAAAATAACTTTGTTCACATATTATCAATAATTCAATAATCATTTAAGCAATGAACTCCATTTTAAAGAAATTATTTCAAGCCATTAATGAAAAGATCATAAAAAAGTATTCTCAATAGGTAATCATGTTTTTTGTCAGTTAATTATTCTTTTATACCACAAACAATAGTTTAGTATAGGAAGTCAATTACAATATAAAATATTCAGAATGAATGATTATTCTCCTGTGACTACAAAATTTGGCTGGTTCATGAAAAATCAAATTATGGATGATATAAAGTATCATTTGACAGTCACGATGTATATTGACTGGATACTCATGGTCCACGTTCAAACTCTTCAAAACACTTTTTAGTCATTTTAATTCACAAAGGGTCATTGTCATTTAATGGTATTCTACTTCTGCTAAAGAGCGAGAAATAATTAGTTGCTTTTTGGTCTTTCAAGACACAGTTGAATTTTCAATTGTAATAAATCACCTAGTAAGAGATCTTCAAATAAATCACCTAGTAAGAGATCTTCGGGTTAGTCGGCATCTTAAGAGTTCGAGTCACACCATTTGCACAGCCGAAGGTCACAATCTTTCTGCATCACTTCCTTATCTTGGGTTCCTCTTCAAATAGTGCAACCCTCTAGAGTTGTGTCCTAATGCTCCTATTTACATTGTTGCAAGAACTGAGACATATTGACTTGGCTCCCAATATTCCCCAATCGAGTGCTAATTAATAATGGATGATTACTAGACACCTTATTGCTGTAGAATTCTATTTTTGTAGTTCATAAATATTAGGAATCTGTTGTAACTTTACTTGTTGATATAGGTCTTGTTCTTTAATTAGATGTCATACGTATCTTTATTGATATAGGTCTTGTATAGACTCTTTAAATAGTTGTCATATGATTAATAACAACCCAATTATTTTCCATCTTCTACTCGCGTCTCTTTATGGTATCAGGGCATATCTAAACTCCCACGAGTTGATCCTCTCACCTTTTTTTTTCTTGCTTACTCATCCAAATGGCCTCAACTATTTCTGTGACCAATGTTGATGGAATCAACAATGCCATCACTATTGTTCAGTTCAATCCAGTTACCCAACTGCCCATAAAATTAACAGGTAGTCAAACAATTTCTCCTTGTGAAAAGCTCAAGCTTCAATGCTTATGCGTGGTCACAATTTTTATGGGCATCTCGATGTCTCCATCCCTTCCCCCACTCACTCCATCTCTCAAAACAATCAATATGTTAATAACCCTGAGCTCATTCCTTGGTATCGCCAAGATCAGTTAATTCAAAATTCTATCTTGGCCTTTGTTGATCCTACCCTTGCCCCCACTGTTGCTGTTGCAGTCTCCGCCAAAGCTGCCTGGGATGCTTTGCATACATCGTATGAAAACAAATCTCAAAAAAGAATTTTCAGCCTGCCAGACTGATTGGCTCGCCTCACTAAAGACTCTCATTCAGTCACATATTATCTTTATCAAGTTTGATCACTTTGTGATGAAATCGCAACTGCTGGTGCGCCGGTATCAAACCCAAAACTCATTGTGAAAATTCTTAGTGGACTCGGATCTAAATTTTGAGAACACTCTGCTGCCATTCATGCTTGAGATTCTACTATTTCATATGAAGAGCTTTATGAAAATCTTCTAGATTATGACCTTTTCCTACAGCATGAGAAAGACAAGGAGCCGCTATCAACTCTTATTACCGCTGCTGTATCACAAAAGACAAGAGCAACTCCTTCTCGCTAGGGTAACCATAATTACTCCAGCAATCATCATCCAGGTGTGAACACACCTGCCAATAATCAGTAATGGAAACCACAACATCCACGAAGAAACAACAAGCAACAACCCTTTGACAAAATCCTTCGCAGCCAACTATGTGATCGCATAGGTCATTCTGCTATAGTCCGCAGATCACAGTCGCATAACCATCTGCAAGTCCTAGAAAACTTTGCTGCTCGCTTTCTTTCTCAGCAGACCCCTTGGATTGTGGATTATGGAGCTACTCATCATATTGCATCTTATGCTCAAAGCCTATCTACTGGACATACTACCATGGCACCGAAGAGATAGATATGGGCAATGGTAACACCATTCCAATATCCCATACTTGTAATACTAACATAAGTGCATCAAATCATCATCTAAAACTTCTCAATACCTTATGCTCCCCTGTCATAAAAAATAATCTGATTTTTGTTTCTATGTTTTGTCGTGATAATCATTCCTCTATTGAATTTTTTCCTTTCCATTATCTTGTGAAGGATTTGAGTACAGGGGAATCTCTAGTTCGTGGGCAGAATAAAGATGGGTTGTATGAGTGGCCACCGAGCTGTAGACATCATTCTCCTTAATGCAATGTAGCTGTTCCAATTCACCTGTGGCTTCGGCGTTTAGGCCATCCTAATCGCCTCATTTTAGATACTATCTTGAGTAATTTTTGCCTTCCTATTTTAGATCCTAAAGCTAGTTCCATTTGTAATTCTTGTTATTCAAATAAAATGCACATGTTGACTTTCTCTAAAAATTCATTGCAAAGTAATAAGCCCCTGCAAATTATTTATAATGATTTATGGGGTCCATCTTCAGTTGTGTCAATTGATAAAAAAAGATATTATGTGTTATTTGTTGATCAATTTTCAAAATACATGTGGTTGTTCACTTTAAAATAAAAAAATGAAACTCTAGAAGTTTTTCAAAATCTACATCCATTGCTTGAACGCAGATTCAACACCAAAATTCAATCTTTTTACACTGATGGTGGTGGCGAATTTCAGAGTCTACGGTCCTATCTCAAAACACATAGCATAGAATACTTAGTGTCACCCCCATATACTCTACAACAAGTTGGTCTAGTCGAAAGACATCACTGGCATGTTGTTGAAACTGCTAGGACCTTACTGCACCAAGAATTTTTACCCTGACACTTTTAGAGTTTTTCCTGTCAACAAGCTGTTTATCTTATAAATAGGCTAACTACACCTAATCATCAGCATAAGATCCCCTTTGAAATGTTATTTCAAACTATACCTAAGTATGACTCCATTAAAGTATTTGGTTGCTTATGTTATCCATGCCTCAAACCATATTCCAAAAACAAATTAGAGCCCCGTTCGACACCATGTGTTTATTTAGGATTTTCTAATAAACATTACTGCCATCAATATTTTGATCCTTTAACTTTGAAAATATATTTACCTCGCGATGTCATATTTTTAGAAAATCAGTTCCCCTTCGAAAATATTTTTTCCCATTTGAAAAATACACAAAATAAAAATGTATCTTGGGAAATTTGTTCAATTGAACAACAACCACATGATAATACTCAAAGTTCAAATGATTCTTATGAGCTTTTTGCTCACATTATGTAGCAGCTCATGGACACACATTCACCCATCTCCTCTGCCCCAACAGGTATCACCGTCTTAGGTAATTCAGTTTCTCCCTTATCTGATACTTCTTCTCCTTCTCCATCATCTCCATTTCCCCCTCCCCTCACCATACAAAATTCAGTTTCCAGCCAAAATACACCTCAACCAAATATTTTGGCCTCACCAGTTCATCCTTCTCCCCATTTAAATGCTTAGCCGCAATCCACCATAATCACTTACCAGCGTAGAAATAAGTCCACTAGACCATTGAACCAAAACCCTATGTTACATCCCTCTTCCTCATCGCATGTCCCACCTCTCGTGACCCCACAACCTTCTCTTGTTTCCCCTAACTCTACAACGATGCCCACTCATCACATGATTATTTGATCTAAGACCAATAGCCTTAAGCCTAAATAATTCCACACTCTTGTTCAAACCACTTCCTTCCTCTCTAGAACCTTTAAGCAAGCTCAACAAGTCCCACACTGGCGTGAAGCTATGAAAAATGAATCTGATGCCTTAGTTCAAAACCGGACATGGGAGCTGGTACTATGTGATCCTTCGAAAAATATGGTGGATTGTAAGTGGATTTTTTGGGTTAAATATCATTCTGATGGTTCTGTTGAAAGATACAAGCTCTCCTGATTGCCAAAGGGTTCACACAATGAACTGGCCTTGACTTTCAATGTACTTTTAGCCCTGTAGTAAAGCCCGTAACTATTTGAATTGTTCTTGTAATTGCAACGCAACAAAGTTGGCCCATTTGTCAACTTGATATCAATAATGCCTTCCTGCAAGGTGGTCTTGATGAGGAAGTCTATATGCGCCAACCACTCGGTTTCAAAGCTTCTACACATCCGATGCATGTTTGCAAGCTGCACAAAGCTATTTATGGACTCAAACAGGCTCCCAGGGCCTGGTACACTGAACTCAAAAATTATTTGATTACTTTGGGATTTATTAAATCCTAATTTGATTCTTCATTGTTCATCCTGCATAGTTTTGAGTTCATTGTTTATGTCCTAGTATATGTTGATGACATAATTGTTATAGGCAATCATATTCTGGTGTTCAAAGCATTATAGGTAATCTTGAAACTCAATTCTTACTGAAGGATCTTGGTCCACTTCATTATTTTTGTGGTGTTGAAGTTTTTTCTTATCTTGGTGATCTTCTGGTTTGTCAACAAAAATAAATTACAGATCTTTTGCAGGAAGTTAATATGCACAATTGCAAGGGTGTTCCAACACTAATGGCTTCTACTGTTATTTTATCGGAGTCTACTGAAGATTCTCTAGTCAATGGCTCTCTTTATAGGAGGATAATCGGTAAACTTTATTACCTTTCTTTTACATGTCTGGACATAGCATTTGTTGTTAGCAAACTCTCGCAGTCCATGCACTAGCCCTTAATATCTCATTGGACATCCATGAAGTGTCTCCTTCTGTATCTTCACCAAACATCCTCGTTTGGCCTCTAAATTGCCAAAGAACATTATCACCGTCTTCTAGCCTACTCAGATTCTGACTAGGCTGGAAATCCTCTTGATCGAACCTCCACCACAGGTTATGTTGTTTACCTTGGCAGCTCTCCGATATCATGGTCCTCTAATAAACAAAGATCTGTCTCCCGCTCCTCCACAGAAGTAGAATATCATGTGCTTCGATTTTGTATTTCAGCCATTCCTTAAATATTTTGTGTAAATATCAGCACCACCTATATTTGTGCCAACCCGGTGTTCCATAGTCGGATGAAACATATTGCTATTGATTTTCACTTTGTTCGTGAACAAGTTTAAAATAAAGATATTACAGTTCAACACCTTCACTCAGCTGATCAAGTGGCAGATATACTCACCAAACCACTTCCAAGAGCCTCTTTTGTCAAGCATTTTTCCAAGTTGGGTGTTGTTGACAACTCCAACTTGTGGGGGCGTGATAATGGATGATTACTAGACACCTTATTGTTGTAGGATTCTATTTTGGTAGTTCATAGATATTAGGAATCTGTTGTAACTTTCCTTGTTGATATAGGTCTTGTTCTTTAATTAGCTGTCATACGTATCCTTGTTGATATAGGTCTTGTACAGATTCTTTAAATAGTCGTCATACGATTATTAACAACACAATTATTTTCCATATTCTACTCACGTCTCTTTACTAATTGGCTTGGCTCCCTATATTCCATCCTTAGAAATTACATGCAAGGCATATTTACATTCACACAGAAATATCCCAGTGGGACCCTTAACAATTTCAACTCCCAAAAAATACTTCCGCGCCCAAATCCTTCATATGAAATCACTTGTGGATAGGGGTGTACATGACTGGATTGGTTTGAGTTTTTTAAATACCAAACCAAACCATTCATTTCGGGTTTTTAAATCTATAAATCGAACCAAACCAGTAAAATTTGAGTTTTTCAACTTCGAATTTTTTTGGGGGTTTTGGATTTTTTTTGGTAAAGTCTTCATATAAACATATAATTAAATTTTGCTTCAAATATTTCTTTAGTCCTAGCAAGATAGAACAATCTTAGGTGTTCCTTAAAAAATAACACTAAATATTAAATAAAAAATAAATTTAGGTTATGTATTTATACAAAACCAAAGAATAGATATCTAGCATTATTGTCATTCCTAGTGTTTAATTAAATATTGATTTGAGCTTTATTTGAGTTAGTAATATCTATAGGCTATAAAACTTATTGGACCATTTAAAATTCTAAGTTTAAACTTGAAATGATATGTTGAAAGATAAAAACAATGAAAAAGTTTAAGAAATATTTATAAATTACATCATAGTAAATATTTTTAAAAATTGTACAAATATAATATTGGGTTGGCTTGGTTCGGTTTGACCTTCTTTAGTTAAAACCAAACCAAGCCAATTATAGTCGGGTTTTTTGTTCCAACACCAAACCATTAGCTGTTTTTTTTTGGTTTATCTCGATTTGCGGATTGTTGTGGTTTGCAGTTCGGTTTTGTTCACCCCTACTTGTGGATAGTATTTGAACTGTTCAATAACATCGTGTTCATTCCATGATATAATCAATTCCTCCATATAAATGATTCATGCATTAGCCCGGTGTATAATTTGAGTACGACTATTTAAATTCATACCTCGTGAAAATGTTTGACAATTTTGCAAACCAACACTGTGGTGCTTGTTTCAATCCGTACAAAGATTTTTGGAGCCAACACCCTTCTTCGAAGTAGAAATTCAGGCCATGACGACAATTGCATATACACTTCCTCCTTTGGATTTCTATGCAACAAGGCATTATACACATCCATATGATGTAATTTCCAGATTTGAGATACAACTATGACAAAAAAAGTATTTGGGTAATCACCATTTTAGCAACCAGAGCGAAGGTTTTAGTTAATAAAATCCTTCCACCTTAAGGTTATCAGAGATAACCAATCGTACTTTATATCGCTTGATTGTAAAATTTGAGTGGTACTTGACCTTATATACCCATCTATAACCAAATGCTTTCTTATCTGGAGACAATGTCTTAATTGGTCATGTTTCATTATCTTTTCAATACTTGAATCTCTTGTTGCATCATTTTACTCAACCTTTTATCCTTTATGAATTTCAAGAAACTCCTCAGCTCATTTCCCATGGTAACAACTGCAAGAAAGTTTCTGTGTCGCAAGGAAAAATTGTCACAAGTCACATAGTGAGCTAAAGAATAAGGTGCACCTGAAGATTGTTGTGTAGCAGGCAACACTCGGATGGACTTTGTTTCCTGTCCATTTTGGTGACATAGTTGTGCAACCTAATTGATTCCTTCTTCAGCTATTTTCACGGCCCATCTATCCTATTTTTCGGGCTTCAGTCAAGGACCTCTATGTTACGACCCGAACCGAGGCCCTAGCCGTGAAGGGCCTCCCCAGACCAATGAAGGATCGAGAAGACCCTTAGATTATATCATAAGCATAGTTATAAACAAAGTGTAGAAAATAGACCCATAAGTTATGAAGTTCAAAGGAAATCAATAATTCAGAACTCAAGTCTTGAACATGACATAAGCACATTTAACTAACTTAGTCTATGAAGCCTCTAACAACATGAATAAGAATATCGTACACCGGAACATGGCCCCACCAATACCATAAAACAAAATATCCCAAGTCTAGTTGAAAGAAAACATATGCCATCCGAAAAATGGATGACTCACCACTTGCTAGCTATTGGCCTGAGTGAATCCTAACACTGGAAGAATCATGGGTAAATGCTTGTGAACCTACACCATGAAAGGATGTGGCATCTAGGGACGTTCAGCACGATGAGTACTGGCATGCGACCTAAGGAAAAGGGACCAAATCAGTTTACATAATAATAATAATCAAAATTTGAAAAGAAATATTTATAACACACGCCCTTAATAGATGAAATAGAAGTAAGGGACATTGAGACATAAAATAAAATAATCTTTTGAAACTCTTTAATTCTGAACTATGTAGTTACACCGATATCAAGTAACCCACAGGCAATAAGGGTCCAGTACTACCCAACTGGCGGGGCCTCAGGCTATGTATGTCGCATAGACTGAGATAACATTGTTGGCCAAATCATAACCTAATCATAGCTGTATACAACTTCTCAAGGCAAGCATACAGTCATCCATTTTTCAGGACAAGACCTCTCCACGTCGTCAAACACGGTTTCAAGCATTGGTCACAAGGACTACACCTTCTTGGTGAACTACACAATTCTCTTTAAGACCAATTAAAACATTTACATTACTTTCATTCATGGAGTTTTTCATTAAGGCATTCATATCTTTGGTATTGTCATACCAAGACTTGCAAGTCATTCTTATCATGCCAAAACCATTATCATTAAATATTTTTGACTCCAAAACCCCGTCTTTAAAATCATAAACATAATCATAATTGAAATTCCCATAACAATTTCAAACCATTTAAATAATACAATACCTTCAATGATATAAAGGATGGGGAAAAACATTTGTATCCCCTATGAAATTTCAAAGCTTTCAAGAGACTAGAAATCATGGCTTAACATTTATCAATTTAACATTTTAATTTCAAGAAATAAGGGTTCATCATTTTCAAATAGCCAATTCAATCTCAAAAACCCAATTCAAGATTGAATCATCATTCGTAAAGGAAAGGGAAAAATTTATATCAAGCTTTAAATAACAAAATCTCCAACCCTAGTTTCAAATCACAATCATAATATACATAATAATAATAATCATAATTTAGAATAGTACTTGAAATAGGGAGCATTTAAACATGCCTTTTTGATGGAAGGAATTTGGAAAAGCTTGAATTCTTGATCTTGAAGCTTGAACCCTATCTTGAAATCAATATGAAGACTTACTTTACTTGGATTCATCCCACAAACCCTTAATGATGAATTTGATGAGAAAACATTGAGAAGAAAGCTTAATCTGAAATCTTTCTTGAAACTTTAGTATTGGGAGTTTGGGGTTTGGGAAAGAAGAGGAATTAGGAATTTGGGAATGAATATGATAGTTTAGGATGATTTTTGGAGATTAAAAATGGATTGGGGAAGTTACTTTGGATGGAAGGACTAGTTAACCTGTGATTTAATAAGAGAAAAACACATTTTTACATTCGGGAATGAAAGGGTGCATCGTACACCCTATCGTACGGCACCAGCTGTGCCTCACACGGCCAATCACGCGGTATCAACTGTGCCTCGCACGGCCATCGCGCATCCTATACAGTGTCTCACTAAAATATTCATAACTTTTTACTCCGGACTCAGACTAATGAAAGGTCAGTTGAGTTGGAAAGAAGATTTAAATACCTTTAATTTGGTAGGTTCTAGGCCACCAAAATCATTATATTCTAGTAGTAATGATCATTGGAAGTTGACCCAAGTAAGAACGTCTACTAAAACTCAATCGATAGGAAAGTTCTCAACTCAACTTTGAGCTAGGAGATTTCTATGACCTTAATTCATCTCCAAAGATGTTTCCACACTAAGAAAATGATCTTCACACTTATATCCTAATAGAAATCATAGGATTTGGGTCTATACACGTGTAAAGGATGTTCCAAATTCTAGGCCGAAAGTGTGGGGTGTTACATTATCTCCCCCTTGGGATCATTCTTCCTCGAATGATGGATAGGAACTTATTGAAGCTATAGAAGTACAGAATAAAGGATGAAACTTCACATTATGAATTCCCTCTCAATGAAACATACATATGCATCAAAAGGAGCTTCTTGACAACCAAGCAAATCGTGCAAGCACGAATTATGACATAATAAGAATTGACATAGTCATGATCTTGGACATGAGTTCTATGGAACATGATCATAGCAACATAAGACATGATTTTTTTTGAAAATCATTGTCCTGATTAAAATCGACACAAGACATGAAATAAGTTTTTTTTTACGGGACATAAGGATAGAAGCATTCTCCACCTTAAATGGTACGTCGAATAGCCCTTAAATTTAGCGATGCTTCCCAACTATGCCTTAAACTAGGAATGCCACACTTCATTATATCAAACTTATAATTCCCCAAAGAAATACATAACTATAAGAGTCTTAGTCTAATATGCATATTGGTTCAATATTGAAGTCCAACCTAGAGTTAAAAGGTACTAGTCTAAGCTACAGGGCTCTATACTATCACGCCTCGAATTCCAATGGGGCAGACTGACACCCAAAGCCGTTGAGGCCTGAGAGAACCAATATTCATTCATGTACATTTATATGCATGTCCCTGAGTGAACAACATTCTACTCCTGTAAATCCAAGATACCAATGGTGGACGTCATGGAGAACATGTGATATATATATAAAACTTGGTCGTTAGGTCCATCAAGTCAAAGCATACATTCCTTAAATTTTCTTTATTTGTCCCAAAACATCTACAAAGCCTCTACAGACATGTAGACATAACCAACCTAAAGTCGGGATAAGTTCCCGCTTTATACAACATTTACATGATACCAAAACAAGTGTACACATGTGACTCGAAAAGCCCCGAACAAACTGGAGCTCACCAATATTCCGTAGATGACTTGCAGCCTACTGTGGAGGTCTACTAGCACCTGTGCCTGCAGAAAGTAAGGTAAGTACCCCAAGGGACGTCAGTACGAAGAATGTACTAAGTATGTAAGGCTATAAGAAACTGCATGATGCATGAGTACTTTAATGAAATCAAAACAAGTAAGTAATCAATATGGATAAACCACCGTTCTGTATGTGTGGAACCATGTTCATTGCTTTCATTACTTTCATTTTACGTTCATTCATCCATATCATTAACGTCCATATAATATCATTCATATATACTTTCATTCAAGTTATATACTTTCATTGCTTTTACGATCATCTTCATTACCATTCATCCAACTGATCAGTGGGCCATATACCATTCATCCAGCTGATCAATGGGCCATAGTACAATCATACACCTTATAGGTGGGCCATAACATAATATAACGTATCATATCAACAATCATCGGGATCGTCTCTAGCTGGGTTTTCACCCATTTGAGTTACCACCCGGCCTTTAAGAAATACATATATATATATATATTACTTTCTTTCTTTACTTGTGTGAGATTGATACATTTGTGGTTATAACATCATTATTGGAACTTTGGAACGATGTACATAATTATATGACACATGAATAACAATTGGTCATTGAATACGAAACATGTGAATAACAATATGTGACAACCTGAAATGAGATATCCTAGAACATGTAACACCCCGTACATTTCTGAACTCACGCGACTACCCTAATGTTCATGGAATTAATTAAGTTATGATATATGGTATATTATACATGGAAGTTATTGGGCTAAACCAATCATGTGTTAATGGGCTCAATAAAGGCCCAATAAAATAATGCAAAAGACATGGCCCAAAGTTGGCAAATGATCCATTCTTCCTTTTGACCAAGTAAACCATAAATTATTGATCAAGTATGACTAAGGATAAGATTAAAAGGACTATACAAGGCACAGAATCAGATTTTTTTTTTCATTTTAGACACACATGCAAATCTAGAAATTTCCACAAGACATTCTCTCTCAACTTAAACCCTAAGGCAACTACACTTGGTTGGGAAAGATCATCTCTTTGAAAATATTGGTAAGTGTTTATTCTTGTGATTTAATATATTATAGGTATGAGAGATTGTGTATATCATGATGATTATGTCTAAAAGTGTTGAGTAGTGCTCTTTTGCTTCTTTGATAAAAGATTTGTCATCTATGTGAATTGAACTTGAAAGGAGACTTGAGGTCTTGAAGGAAGTGAATTTGATGGATTAAATATCAACATGTAAGATGTGTTTATGCCCTTAACTTTCTCTTTCTTTTTGTATAACATTTGGAATTGTTGTTGTAAAAATTATGCATGAAATTGGTGGTGCATTGAAAGGAGGATGTAGTTTGGTGATGTTTATGTTCATGTTGAAACCATGGTTGTTTATTAGCATCAATTTGACCTAAAATATGAAAAGATAAGATTAATAATGTCCATGGACCATTCATTGCAAAAAAGGACCTGAAAATGACCCCTGGAGGCTGAAACTGGCATTCGCCCTCGCAAACGGAGGCACCTGCGGGCGCAGGTGACTTTGTAGGTGTCCCTGGACTCTTTCAAGAGGCACCTATGGCCGAACCTCAACCACCTGCGGGCGCAGGTGGCTTTGCAGGTCAGTCCAGGACCCCATTTTGCATGTTTTTGTATCTCTTTGACCCCTCAAAGCCCCTATACCCTTCTTGTATGCAATTATCAACTTATAGTACCTTTTAAATGATTTTAAAGGAGTGGAACGGAAGTATTTTTAATGGTATCAATTATGGATTGTCTTTAAGGTATTATTGTGAAAGCTATGGAGATGCCTTGATGGAGTAAATGCGACGTAGTGTTAATGGCGAAGTATAGAGTGTAAATTTGGTGTGAAACGCTATTGGTTTATGATGTCTTGGTTGATGTGAAGAATGTTGTGGTGTTTTTGTTATGGTAATGCAGTAAATGGTATTGTAAAGGGTGAAATGACTTTATATGGTAGTCATGTAACTCATTGTCGTCTTATGTAGTTGTAATGTAGTTAGTTGTTAACGTGAGTTCCATTATGTACTTGCGTTGTAGAGTAACACGTAAGGAAGGATATGAATTGTTGTAATCATATATTGTATTGTGTATTCATTTTGAGAAGATAAGGTATGTAAGGTTACTCTTTCCGTATCCTTCTACAACACATGTTGTTCACATTGTCATTGTACTTGTTCCATTCTGAAATGTTCTAAGGTATCTTATTTCAGGTTGTCATATATTGTTATAACATGTTTCTTAGTTATTGACCAATTGTGATTCACATGTCTCTTATTCATTGACTGATGTTTCGAAGTTCCAATAATGTTATAACCACCAAAGTATCAATCTCAAAAAAAAGTAAAGGAATAAATTAGTGCATATATGGTTTATTATTTGAGAACCAGGACGGCTCAAAGGGGCACATAAGTCTATCTAGACCGATCCCTAGATTATTGGTTCAAGGGACAGCATTAAAGGGGCACATAAGCCTAGCTCGAGCTGATCCTAATGTTATGATTTTGTTATGACCCAACGATAAGGCGGATGATTATTTTATGACCCACCGATAAGGTGGATGACTATGTTATGACCCAATGAATAGTGGATGAGTGATGATAATGATGAACGTAAAAGCAAAGAAAGTAATGAATGTAAATTGCGTGGTTCCACATATACAAAATGATGGTTTATCCATATTGACTATTCCCTTGTATTTGATTCCACTGAAGTACTTATGTATCATGCAGTTTCATATAGCCTTATATACTCAGTACATTCCTCGCACTGACGTCCCTTTGGGGACTTACCTTACTTGCTGCAGGCACAGGTGCTAGTAGACCTCCACAGTAGACTGCGGGTCCTATACAGGATATTGGTGAGCTCCAGTTGGTTCGAGGCTTTTCGAGTCACATGTGTATACTTGTTTTGGTATTATGTACATGTCGTATAAAGCGGGGACTTATCCCGACTTTAGAATTGGTGATGTATTGGTTAAAGGCTTTTGTAGACGTCGTGGGATAGATGAAGGAAAGTAAGAAATTATGCTTTTGACTTGATCTCCCTAGCGGCCAAGTTTTATATATATCATATGTTTTTACATGACTTCCTCCATTGGCATCTTATATCTATATGTGATAGAGTGTTGTTCATTAGTGACATGCATATGAGTGTACATGAATGAAGATTGGTTCTCTCGGTCCTCAATGGCTCCAGGTGCCAGTCCGCCTCAATGGGATTTGGAGAGTGACAAAAGTAGTATTAGAGCCGGTCGTCCTAAGGGTGTCTACAAAGTCATGTCTGAGTAGAGTCTTTCTTATGGATGTGTTGCGCGCCACATTTATAAGTAGGAGGCTACGAGTCATTTAGGAGTTGTTTCTTTTCTTCATTTCTTAGATCGTGCAGTAGAGACAATTTTGTTGGTGGAATCATATCTGACTATTGAAATTGGTTTTCTTCTGTATAGTAAAATGCCGATTACAAGACAAGGTAGGGACAAAGGTAAGGAGGTAGACATGCTTGCCAGAGAAGGAACTAGTAAGTCACCACCATACCAAGCTAGTCAAGGTGGGGCTGAAACAGAGTTTGCAACGCGGGCTTCCCCTACTTTTCCAGCTCCAGAAGAGCTGAGAGGGAGAGAAGAACCTGCCAAAACACCTGTTAATGATACTGTGTGGGATCTAAGAAATTCGGTCCAAATGTTGAATTGTATAGTTGTTGCATTGACTCAAGGAAAAATTGGTCCAACTGTAAGTAATGATGATACAGATAGGGCAGCTAGTCAGAGGACACAGGATTTTCTGAAATTAGACCCTCCCACCTTTATCGGATCAAATCTGAATGAAGATCCACAGGACTTCATGGACCAAATTCAAAGAGCTCTAGATGTTATGCACATGACTGGTATAGATACAGTGGTGCTTGCAGCATATAGACTAAAAGGCGAGGCTATATTATGGTACGAAGATTGGAAACAATCTAAGGGTATAGGTGCACTTCTAGCTAGTTGGGAGGAATTCAAAACGGCATTCCTTGATCATTATCTCCCATATGAGATCCAAGAGGCTCGTGCGGATCAGTTTCTAAATCTTCGTCAAGGGAATATGAGTGTCAAAGAGTACAGTCTTTGGTTTAACTCTTTGGCTAGATATGCTCCTAATGTAGTAGCCACGATGGAGGACAGAGTCGATCGGTATGTGGACAGATTGGAGCCATATTTGGTGAGGGACTGTACTATTGCTGCATTGAATAGAGATATGGATATAGCCAGAATACAAACCTTTGCACAGAAAATGGAGGCTCAGAGGCAAAGAAGAAGGGTGCACGAAGTTGAAAGGGGCCGTCAAAGAGGGCTAGACCTATGGGATAGTTCATGGCGTCCCAAGGAGAATTTAGGCCTCGGGCTTTTCCTAGACCGCCTAGACCATCATTTTATTATCCTACAACAAGTACTCCATCCCAATTTTGAGGGTTTAAAGGCAGTCAAGTTGGGCAAAGTAGTGGGACTCGGGGTTCGCAGACAGCAGGATTTTTTCGTTAGTTGTACCAGCAGTGCGTTTCATTCCGGTGAATGCTGGTTTAGAATGAATATTTGTTTTCGGTGCGGTATATTGGGATACCTGATGAAAGAATGTATACAAGAGGGCACAGGTAGTACGACGCGACCTACGAGATTAACTATTGCGCCATCATCATTGGTTCCTTCCTTAGGCCGAGATGCACAGCCTATTGGTCATAGAAGAGGTGCTAGAGGAGAAGCTAGTTCTAGTGGAGTACAGAACTGTACCTATGCTCTAGTGGGTCGACCAAATTTGGAGGCTTCTCCTGATGTAGATACAGGTACAGTATTCATATTTTTACATAAGGTATACACATTGATTGACCCATATTATACATTATCATATGTTACTCCATTGATTGCAGATTTTTTTTTTATTTGAAAGGACACCAGAATTACTAGTTAAGCCATTTGAAGTTTCTACACCAGTATGTAAATCTATAGTAGTTAAAAGAGTATATCGTAATTGTATAGTAACTGTTTGTAGTTATGATACACTGGGTGATCTTATTGAGTTGGAAATGGTTGATTTTGATGTTATAATGGGTATGGATTGGTTGGCTTCTTGTTGTACCACGGTAGATTGTCGAGCTAAGAAGGTACATTTTCATTTTCCACAAAAGAATGTTCTTGAATGGAAAGGGTAATGTGGGGGCACCATGAGGAAAATTTATTTCCTATCTTAAAGTAAGAGAAATTATACCCAAAGGGGTACATATGTCACTTAGTAAGAATGAAAGATACTGATGTGAAGTCACCAACTCTTCAATCGGTTCAAGTGGTAAATGAAATTCCTTGATCTATTTCCTGAAGATCTTTTAGGTTTACCTCTAGGACGGGAAGTAGAGTTTTATATTGATGTGATGCCAGGCACTCTACCTATCTCTATTCCTCCATATAGAATGGCTCTAGCAGAGTTACGGGAATTAAAAAGAGCAATTGAAAGACTTGTAGGACAAGGGATACATAATACCTAGTACGTCCCCTTGGGGTGCACCAGTGTTAATTGTACAAAAGAGAGATGGTACACTGAGAATGTGTATTGATTATCGGCAACTGACTAAGGTGACAATCAAGGATAAATATTCCCTTCCTAGAATTGGTGATTTATTTGAGCCATTACAAGATGCTAAAGTTTCTCAAAGATTAACTTATATTAACTTAAGATTGGGTTATCATCAAGTAAGGGTTCGAAAAAAAAATATACCCAAGACAGCTTTTCGAACACGGTATGGTCACTATGAATTTCTAGTTATGTCATTTGGACTAACAAATGCGACAGTTGTTTTTATGGATTTGATAAATAGGGAGTTCAAACCATTTCTAGACATGTTCATGACAGTGTTTATAGATGATATTTTAGTTTACTCAAGTCCACAAGAGGGCCATACTAATCACTTGCGACAGGTGTTACAGATTCTTCGTGACCGTAAGATATATGCAAAGTTCTCTAAATATGAGTTTGGTTACAATACGTATAGTTTGTGGGTCACATTGTATAGAATGAAGGAATATGGGTTGATACCCGGAAGATAGAAGCGGTGAAGAATTGGCCAAGGCCTACGACGCCTATCGAAATTCGTAGCTTCTTTGGGTTGGCAGGTTATTACAGAAGATTTGTTAAAAAGGCTTTCTTCCATTTTAGCACCCTTAACAAAGATAACACACAAAGATACCTAACACACAAAGCAACCAAGTTTCAGTAGAATGATGCATGTGAGAAGAGTTACCAAGAGCTGAAAGATAAATTGACTTCTACACCTGTATTAGTACTTCCCGAAGGCACAGAAGGGTATGCAGTATATTGTGATGCTTCAAGAGTTGGTTTAGGATGTGTATTAATGCAGCACGACAATGTGATAGCGTATGCCTTAAGACAATTGTGTCCACATGAGAGAAATTATCCTACATATGATTTTAAGTTAGCAGTCGTGATATTTGCTTTAAAACTATGGCGCCACTATTTGTATGGGGTTCTTCTTTTTGAAACTCCAGATGAAAGAATTATAGTGTAAAATGCGGCAGAGTCTTCACTTGTAGCTGAGGTGAATAAAAAGCAATATGCAAATCCTATTTTATTTCAGTTGAAAAAGAATGTACAACAAAGTTCGACAAAGGTATTTGAGCTTACGCAAGGGGGAGTACTTTAATGCCAAGGTAGATTTTGTGTACTAGATATAGATGAGTTAAGGAAATGAATTATGACAGAAGCACATCATTCACGGTATTCTATTCATTCGAAAGAAACCAAAATGTACCATGGTTTAGAAGAGATGTATTGGTAAGGTTACATGAAAAGAACATTGCAGAAATTGTAGCTCAATGTCCAAGCTATCAATGAGTAAAAGTAGGGCATCAAAAATCTGGAGGTTATATGCAATGTATAAATCTTCTAGTATGGAAGTGGGAAATGATTAACATGGATTTCATCACAGGTTTGTCTCGTACACTGCGGAAATTTAAATCCATACGGGTAATAGTTGACAGGCTTACCAAGTCAGCACACTTCCTACCAGTCAAGACCACTTATACAGCTGAAGATTATGCAAAGTTGTATGTTAAAGAGATAGTGCGATTAATCCTCCGACAGATGGACAGGCAGAATGTACTATCCAAACACTTGACGATATGCTATGAGCCTACACGTTGGACTTTAAAGGTAGTTGGGATGGTCACCTACCTCTTATTGAATTTACTTATATTAATAGATGCCTTATATGGAAGAAAGTGTAGATCACCAATTGGATGGTTTGAAGTGGGTGAAACTGCTTTACAAAGGACAGATCTTGTTCATCAAGCTATAGAGAAAGTGAAGGTGATACAACAGCGGCTACAAATGGCCCAAAGGCGACACGTCATATGCCGATATTAGAAGAAGGGAATTAGAATTTTCCATAGGTGATTAGGTATTTCTGAAAGTGTCATTAATGAAAGGGGTAATGAGATTCGGAAAGAAAGGAAAGTTGGCCCTATATAACGAGCCATATGAAATTACCCAAAGATTTGGGTAAGTTGCATATAAATTAGCACTACCCCAAGAACTCTCCACAGTTCATTCAGTATTTCATGTTCGATGCTTTGAAAGTATATAGAAGATCCATCTTGTATTGCTCCCAGTGGAGATGTACAAGTTACGGAGGATCTAACATATGAAGAGGTACTTATTACTATTCTAGATCTATAAGTTAAAGGATTAATAAATAAAGAAGAAGCTTTCGTAAAGGTACTATTGGAGAAATCAGCATGTAGAAGAAATCACATGGGAAACCGAAGAAATAATGAAATCTAAAGTACTCGTATTTGTTGTAAACGAAAGAAAAATTTCAAGGTATGGAATTGGAGTAATAACAAGTAAGACTTTACAAGTATTATGTGTATATGATAACATGAAGGATAGACTTAGACTTAAGTTTGTTTCAATGAGATAACGCTACTAACATTCGAGGACGAATGTTCTTAAGGGGGGAAGGATGTAACACCCTGTACATTTTTGAATTCACGCGACTACCCTAATGTTCATAGAATTAATTAAGTTGTGATAGATGGTATACTATTCATGGAAGTTATTGGGCTAAACCAGTCATGTGTTAATGGGCTCAATAAAGGTCCAATAAAATGATGCAAAAGACATGGCCCAAAGTTGGCAAATGATCCATTCTTCCTTTTGACCAAGTAAACCATCAATTATTGATCAAGTATGACTAATAATAATATTAAAAGGACTATACAAGGCACACAATTAGATTTTTATTCATTTTAGACACACATGCAAATCTAGAAATTTCCACAAGATATTCTCTCTCAACTTAAACCCTAAGGCAACTACACTTGGTTGGGCAAGATAATCCCTTTGAAAATATTGGTAAGTGTTTATTATTATGATTTAATATATTATAGGCATGAGATATTGTGTAGATCATGATGATGTAATGCTCTTTTGCTTCTTTGATAAAAGATTTGTCATCTATGTGACTTGAACTTGAAAGGAGACTTGAGGTCTTGAAGGAAGTGAATTTGATGGATTAAATATCAACATGTAATATGTGGTTATGCCCTTAACTTTCTCTCTCTTTGTGTATAAATTTGGAATTGTTGTTGTGAAAATTGTGCATAGAATTGGTGGTGTATTGAAAAGAGGATGTAGTTTGTTGATGTTTATGTGCATTTTGGAAACATGGTTGTTCATTAGCATCAAGTTGACCTAAAATATGAAAATATAAGATTAACTATGTCCATGGACCATTCATTGCGAAAAAGGACCCGAAAATGACCCCTGGAGGCTAAAACGGGCATCCGCCCTCGCAGACGGGGTCACCTGCGGGCGCAGGTGACTTCGTAGGTGTACCTGGACACTGTCAATAGGCACCTGCGGCTACACCTCAACCACTTTCAGGCGCAGGTGGTTTCGCAGGTCAGTCCAGGACCCCGTTTTGCATGTTTTTGTATCTCTTTGACCCCCCAAAGCCCCTATACCCTTCTTGTATGCAATTATCAACTTATGGTACCTTTTAAATGACTTTAAAGGAGTGTACTGGAGGTATTTTGAATGGTATCATTTATGGATTGTCTTTAAGGTGTTATTGTGAAAGCTATGGAGATGACTTGATGGAGTAAATGTAACGTGGTGTTAATGGCGAAGTGTAGAGTATAAATTTGATGTGAAACGCTATTGGTTTATGATGTATTGGTTGATGTGTGGCATGTTGTGGTCTTTTTGGTATGGTAATACAGTAAATGGTATTGTAAAGGGTGAAATGACGTTATATGGTAGTCATGTAACTCATTGTCGTCTTATGCAGTTGTAATGTAGTTAGTTGTTAACGTGAGTTTCATTATGTACTTGTGTTATAGAGTAACACGTAAGGAAGGAGCTGTATTATTGTATTCACATATTGGATTGTGTATTCATATTGGGAAGATAAGGTATGTAAGGTTACTCTTTCCGTATCCTTCTGCAACACATATTGTTCACATTGTCATTGTACTTGTTCCATTCTGAAATGTTCTAAGGTATCTCATTTCAGGTTGTCATATATTGTTATTCACATGTTTCTTAGTTATTTACCAATTGTGATTCACATGTCTCTTATTCATTGGCTGATGTTTCGAAGTTCCAATAATGTTATAACCACCAAAGTATCAATCTCAAACAAAAGTAAAGGAATAAAGTAATGCATATATGGTTTATTGTTTGAGAATCGGGATGGATCAAAGGGGCACATAAGTATAGCTAGACCGATCCTGAGATTATTGGTTCAAGAGACAGCATCAAAGGGGCACATAAGCCTAGCTCGAGCTGATCCTAATGTTATGATTCTGTTATGACCCACCAATAAAGTGGATGATTATGTTATGACCCACCGATAAGGTGGATGACTATGTTATGACCCATTGAACAGTGGATGAATGATGATAATGATGAACATAAAAGCAAAGAAAGTAGTGAATGTAAATTGCATGGTTCCACATATACAGAATGATGGTTTATCCATATTGACTATTCCCTTGTATTTGATTCCATTAAAGTACTTATGTATCATGCAGTTTCATATAGCCTTACATACTCAGTACATTCCTCGTACTGACGTCCCTTGGGGAACTTACCTTACTTGCTGCAGGCACAGGTGCTAGTAGACCTCCACAGTAGACTGCGGGTCCTATACAGGATATTGGTGAGCTCCAGTTGGTTTGGGGCTTTTCGAGTCACATATGTATACTTGTTTTGGTATCATGTACATGTCGTATAAAGTGGGGAATTGTCCCGACTTTAGGATTGGTGATGTATCGGTTAGAGGCTTTTGTAGACGTCATGGGATAGATGAAGGAAAGTAAGAAATATATGTTTTTCACTTGATGGTCCTAGCGGCCAAGTTTTATATAAATTATATGTTTTTCCATGACTTCCGCCATTGACATCTTATATCTATATGTGATAGAGTGTTGTTCATTAGTGACATGCATATGAGTGTACATGAATGAAGATTGATTCTCTCGGGCCTCAACGGCTCCGGGTGCCAGTCTGCCTCAATGGGATTTGGGGCGTGACAGAACATTTCAGAATGGAACAAGTACAATGACGATGTGAACAATATGTGCTGCAAAAGGATACGGAAAGAGTAACCTTACATACCTTATCTTCCCAATATGAATACACAACTTATAGATGAATACAACAATCCAACTCCTTCCTCACGTGTTACTCTACAACACAAGCACATAACAGAACTCACGTTAACAACTAACTATGTTACAAGTTCATAAAGCGACAATGATCTACGTGACTGCTATATATCATACCAACACCACCACAACATTCCACACATTAATTAAGACATTATAAACCAATAGCATTTCACACCAAGTTTATCCTTTACACTTCCTCATTAACACTACGTCACAATTACTCCATCAATTCATCTCATACCTTTCACAATAACACATTAACAACAATCCATAATTGATATAATACCACATGCCATTGAACGACCCTTTAAATTCATTCAAAAGGTATCGTAAGTTGATAATTGTATCCAAGAAGGGTATAGGGACCTTGGGGGGCCAAAGAGGATCAAACAAGCCAAACGATGTTCTAGAAGGGACCTGTGAAGCCACCTGCGCCCGTAGGTGGTTGAGGTGCATACGCAGGTGACCATTTTCCTGGTCCAGGGCCACCTACATTGGCATCTACGCCCGCAGGTGCCCAATCCACAAAAGCGAATGCCCGTTTCAGCCTCCGGGGGTCATTTTTGGGTCTTTTTTCGCAATGAATGGTCCATGGTCATAATTAAGATTATCTTTTCATTATTTCAAGTTATCTTAGATGCCAACAAACAGCCATGGTTTCACAACACACATAAACTCACCTAAACTATATTTTTATTTCAATACGCCACCGGTTCCATGTACAATTTCACAACAACAATTCCAAATGTTACACACAAAGAGAAAGAAATTTAAGGACATTAACACATATTAAATGTTGATATTTAATCGATAAAATTCACTTCCTTCAAGAATACAAGTCCACTTCTAAGTTTACAAGGAAAAACCCTTTCCCGATTAAGCAAATATAGACTGTTTCAAACATAGTGAACTTCTCAACACTTTGTCAACATAACCAACATGATATACACAATCTATCTTGTATATAATATATTATCACAATATTAAACACTTACCCAAAATTCAATAAGAGGTAGGTGACCATCCCAACTACCTTTAAAGTCCAACGTGCAAGCTCGTAGCGTATCTTCCAGTGTTTGGATAGTACATTCTGCCTGTCCATCTGTCTGGGGATTAATCACACTATCTCTTTAGCATACAACTTTGCATAATCTTTAGCTATATAAGTGGTCTTGAATGGTAGAAAGTGTGCTGACTTGGTAAGCCTGTCAACTATTACCTGTATGGAATCAAATTTCCGCAGTGTATGAGACAAACTTGTGATGAAATCCATGTTAATCATGTCCCACTTCCAGACTGGAAGATTTATACATTGCATATAACCTTCAGGTGTATGATGCCTTACTTTTACTTATTGACAGCTTGGACATTGAGCTACAAATTCTACAATGTTCTTTTCATGTAACCTTACCAATACATCTCTTTCAAAGCATGGGACATTTTGGTTGCTCCCGAATGAATAGAATACCGTGAATGATGTTCTTCTGTCATAATTCATTTTCTTATCTCATCTATATCCGGTACACAAAATCTACCTTGGCATTGAAGAACTCCCCCTTGCGTAAGCTCACATACCTTTGTCAAACTTTGCTGTACATTCTTTTTCAACTAAAATAAAATAGGATTTGCATATTGGTTTTCCTTCACCTCAGCTACAACTGAAGACTCTCCCACATTTTACACTATAATTCTTTCATCTGGAGTTTTAAGAAGAAGAACCCCATACAAATAGTGGCGCCATATGTTTAAAGCAAACATCATGACTTCTAACTCAAGATCATGTGTTGGATAATTTCTTCCATGTGGATGCAATCGTCTTGAGGCATAGGCTATTATATTACCGTGTTGCAGCAACACACATCCTAAGCCGACTCCTAAAGCATCACGATATACTGCATACCCTTCCGTGCCTTCGGGAAGTACTAATACAGGTGTAGATGTCCATTTACTTTCAAGCTCTTGGAAACTCTTCTCACATGCATCATTCCACTGAAATTTGGTTGCCTTGTGTGTTATCCTTGTTAAAGGTGCTGCAATGGAAGAAAACCCTTCAACAATCTTCAATAATAACCTGCCAACTCAAGAAAACTATGAATCTCCGTAGACGTCGTAAGCCTTGGCCAATTTTTCACCACTTCTATCTTTTGTGTATCAACCCTTATTTCTTCATCTGATACAATGCGACCCAAGAATGCTACAAATTTTAACCAAAATTCACACGTAGAGAACTTTTGCATGTAACTTACACTCACGAATAATCTGTAACACTTGCCATAAATGGTTAGCATGGTCCCCTTGTGAGCTTGAGTACACCAAAATATCACCTATAAACATTGTCACGAATATGTCTAAGAATGGCTTGAATATCCTATTCATCAAATCCATAAAATAGCTGGTGCATTTGTTAGTCCAAATGACATAACTAAAAACTTATAATGACTGTACCGTGTTCGGAAGGCTATATTGGGTCTATCTTTTTCTCTAACCCTTACTTGATGATAACCCAATCTTAAGTTAATCTTTAAGAAACATTTGGCACCATGTAATTGGTCAACCAATCCACCAATTCTGCAGAGGGAATATTTATTCTTAACTGTCACCTTATTCAGTTGCCGATAATCAATACACATTCTCAATATTCCATCTTTCGTCTATACAATTAACACTGGTGCACCCCACGGGGACATACTAGGCCTTATGAATCCTTTGTCCAGCAAGTCTTTTAATTGCTCCTTCAATTTTCGTAACTCTGTCGGAGTCATTCTATATGGAGGAATAGAGATAGGCTGAATGCCTGCAATCACATCACTACCAAACTTGACTGCCCGTTCTGGAGGTAAACCTGGAAGATCTTCAGGAAATACATCAAGGAATTTGTTTACGACTTGAACCGATTGAGGAATGGGTGACTTCACATCGGTATCCTGCACTCTTACTAGGTGGCATATGTACCCCTTGGATATCGTTTCCTTTCCTTAAGATAGGAAATAAATTTTCCTCTCGGTGCTCCAACATTACCCTTCCACTCAAGGACGGTCATTTGCGGAAAAGGAAAATGTGCCTTCTTAGCTCGGCAATCTACCATGGTACAACAAGAAGCCAACTAATCCATACCCATTATAACATTGAAATCCACCATTTCCCGCTCAATAAGATCAACCAGTGTATCATGACCACAAATAATTACTATACAATTACGATATACTCTTTTAGCTACAATAGATTCACCTTTTGGTGTAGATACCTCAAATGAGTTAACTAATAATTCTGGTGTCCTTTCAAAACTTTTTTTTTTCAACAATCAATGGAGTAACATATGATAGGGTAGAACCCATATTAATCAATGAAAATACATTATGTGAAAAGATGAATAATGTACCTATCACTACATCAAGAGAAGCCTCCAAATTCTGCCGATCCGCTACGACATAGGTACGGTTCTAAATTCCACTAGAACTAGCTGCTCCTCTAGCATCTCTGCCACGACCAACAGGTTGTACACCTAATGATGATAACACAACGGTTGATCCCATAGGTCGTGTAATACTACCAGTGGCCCTCTGTGGGCACTCTCTCATTATGTGCCCTGACTTACTACACCAAAAGCAAACATTCATTCCAAACCAGCATTCACCTGAATGAAACTTCCCGCAACGCTGGCACAGCTGACGAAAAGACCTCGATTAGTTCATACTTCCTTGTTCTCTCTACCCCACTATCTGTGAACCCCGAGTCCTACTACTTTGCCCAGCTTGGCCGCCCCTAAACCCTCAAAATTGGGATGGAGTACCTGCTGTAGGGTAAGAAAATAATGGTCTAGGCGGTCTAGGAAAAACCCAAGGCCTAAATTCTCTTTGGGACGCCATAAACTATCCCATAGGTCTAGCCCTCTTTGACGACCCTTCTTCAAATTCTTGTGTCCTTCTCCATTGCCTCTGATCCTCCATTTTCTGTGCAAAAGTCTATATTCTGGCTATATCCATGTCTCTATTCAAAGCAGCAATGTTACAATCCCGAACCAAGTATGGATCCAATCTATCCACGTACCGATGAACTCTATCGGCCATAGTGGCTACTACATTTGGAGCATGCCTAGCCAAAGAGTTAAACTGGAGACTGTACTCCCTGACGCTCATATTTCCTTGACGAAGATTTAAAAACTGATCCGCATGAGCCTCTCAAATCTCATATGGGAGATAATGATCAAGGAATGCCATTTTAAATTCCTCCCAACTAGCTGGAAGTGCACCTATACCCCTAGATCATTTCCAATCTTCGTACCATAATATAGCCTCGCCTTTTAGTCTATATGCTGCAGGCTCCACTATTTCTACACCAGTCACATGCATAACCTTTAGAGACCTTTTGATTTGGTCCACGAAGTCTTGTGGGTCTTCATTCAGATCTGACCCGGTAAATGTGAGAGGGTCTAATTTCAGAAAATCCTGAGTCCACCGACTAGCTGCCCTATCCGCACCATCATTACTTGTCGTTGGACCAACTTGTCCTTGACTCAGTGCAAAAACTATATGAGTCAACATTTGCACAACATTTCTTAGATCCTTCTCAGTATCATTAACAGGTGGTTCGACAGGTCCTTCTCTCCTTCTCGACTTTTCTGGAGCCGGAAAAGTAGAAGAAACCCGCGATGCAAATTCAGTTTTAGTCCCACCTTGACTAGCTTGGTCAGGTGGTGATTTACTAATTCCTTTGCCGGAAAGCCTGTCTACTTTCTTACCTTTGCCCATACCTCGTCTTGTAATCAGCAAATTACTATACAAAGAAAATCAATTTCAACAGTCAGATAAGATTCCACCTACAACATTGGCTCTAATGCACGATCTAAGAAATGAAGAAAAGAAACTACTCCTAAATGTCCCATAGCCTCATACTTATAAATATGGCGCGCAACACATCCATAAGCACGACTCTACTCAGACACGGCTTTGTAGACACCCTTAGGAAGACCTGCTCTGATACCACTTTTGTCACGCCTCGAATTCCACTGGCGCGGACTGACACCCGAAGTCGTTGAGGCCCGACAGAACCAATCTTCATTCATGTACATTCATATGCATGTCCCTGAATGACCAACATTCTACTCCTGTAAATCCGAGATACCAATGGTGGACGTCATGGATAACATGTGATATATATATGAAACTTCGCCGTTAGGGCCATCAAGTCAAAGTATACATTCCTTACATTTCCTTTATTTGTCCCATAACATCTACAAAACCTCTACAGACACGTAGACATAACCAACCTAAAGTCGGGATAAGTCCCCACTTTATACAACATTTACATGATACCAAAACAAGTGTACACATGTGACTCGGAAAGCCCCGAACAAACTGGAGCTCACCAATATTCCGTAGATGACGCACAACCTACTGTGGAGGTCTACTAGCACCTGTGCCTGCAACAAGTAAGGTAAGTACCCCAAGAGACGTCAGTACGAAGAATGTACTGAGTATGTAAGGCTATAAGAAACTGCATGATGCATGAGTACTTTAATGGAATCAAAACAAGTAAGTAAACAATATGGATAAACCACCGTTCTGTGTGTGTGGAACCATGTTAATTGCTTTCATTACTTTCATTTTATGTTCATTCATGCATATCATTAACGTCCACATAATATCATTCATATATAATTCCATTCAAGTTATATACTTTCATTGCTTTTACGATCATCTTCATTACCATTCATCCAGCTGATCAGTGGGCCATATACCATTCATCCAGCTAATCAGTGGGCCATAGTACAATTATCCACCTTATCAGTGGGCCATAACATAATATAACGTATCATATCAACAATCATCGGGATCGTCTCTAGCTGGGTTTTCACCCATTTGAGTTACCACCCGGTCTTTAAGAAATACATATATATATATACACATTACTTCCTTCCTTTACTTGTGTGAGATTGATACATTTGTGGTTATAACATCATTATTGGAACTTTGGAACGATGTCCATAATTATGTGACACATGAATAAGAATTGGTCATTGAATACGAAATATGTGAATAACAATATGTGACAACCTGAAATGAGATACCTTAGAACATTTTGGAATGGAACAAGTACAATGACGATGTGAACAATATGTGCTACAGAAGGATACAGAAAGAGTAACCTTACATACCTTATCTTCCAAATATGAATACACAACCCTATAGGTGAATACAACAATCCAACTCCTTCCTCACATGTTACTCTACAACACAAGTACATAACGAAACTCACGTTAACAACTAACTACGTTACAAGTGTATAAAACAATAATGAGCTACGTAACTGCTATATAGCATCATTTAGTACTTATACAATAAAACTCACTGCATTACCATACCAACAACACCACAACATTCCACACATTGACAAAGACATCATAAACCAATAGCATTTCAAACCAAGTTTATCCTTTACACTTCCTCATTAACACTACGTCACAATTACTCCATCAAGTCATCTCAATACCTTTCACAATAACACAATAAGAATAATTCATAATTGATATAATCCCACATACCTCCAAACGACCCTTTAAAGTCATTCAAAAGGTACCATAAGTTGATAATTGCATCCAAGAAGGGTATAGGGGCCTTGGGGGGCCAAAGAGGAGCAAAAACAAAGCAAACGATGTTCTGGAAGGGACCTGTGAAGACACCTGCTCCCGTAGGTGGTTGAGGTACATACGCAGGTGACCATTGGCTTGGTCTAGGGCCACCTGCATTGGCATCTGCGCCCGCAGGTGCCCCATCCGCGAAGGCGGATGCTCGTTTCAGCCTCCGGGGCTCATTTTTTGGGTCTTTTTTCGCAACGAATGGTCCATGGTCATAATTAAGATTATATTTTCATATTTCAAGTTATCTTAGATGCCAATGAACAACCATGGTTTCACAATGCACATAAACTCACTAAAACTATATTTTCCTTTCAATACGCCACCGATTCCATGTACAATTTCACAACAACAATTCCAAATGTTACACACAAAGAGAAAGCAAGTTAAGGACATAACCACATCTTAAATGTTGATATTTAATACATAAAATTCACTTCCTTCAAGACCACAAGTCCACTTCCAAGTTTACAAGGCAAAACCTTTTACCGATTAAGCAAACATAGACCGTTTCACACATAGTGAACTTCTCAACACTTTGTCAACATAACCAACATGATATACACAATATCTCATGCATATAATATATTAAATCACAAGATTAAACACTTACCCAAGCTTGCAAAGTGATGATCTTGTCCAAAAGAGATGGTTGCCTTAGGGTTTTGATGAAGAGAAATATCTTGTGGAAATTCTAGAAAGTGCATGTCTTTTGTTGACTAAAAATCTGACTTGTTGCCTTATATAGTGCCTCATGTTCATCCTTATCCAAACACTTAGTCAATAATTGAGGGTTTACTTGGTCAAAGAAAGAATGAGTCATTTTCCCATTTTGGGACATGTCTTTTGCTCAATTATTGGGCCTTTATTGAGCCTATTAACACATGTGAATTCAGCCTTCGAAAATGTATGGGGTGTTACATATACTCTACATCCCTCCAAGATTACTACTCCATCTTATCACTATAATTAAAAAAAAAAATAACCTCCAATCTTAATCAAGGAGTACTTGACCCATAGCACAATGGTCTACATATCCATCAATCATAACATTCAAGTCTATCATTACTACACCCACTTTACACACCTTCACACTTAAAATTTGCATCTTTCATAACATTCACAAGGACTTACACCATGTTTCCCCCTTATGAATTAGCCCAAGTCATCCAAACTTACTAATGCATGCAGTTTAGGGTCTTACACACCTAGAATTATCAATTCAATCACTTCTAATGAAGTCACACCATATATTTCCCCATCTAACTATAATTTATGCAACATGCCATTCACACTTTTAATTTCTTTTGATGGAGAAACTACACCACTATTTTTCATAAGAAAGAACATCTACTTTCTCCATCAAAATCATTACGCGACTTCTTTAAAAACCACTATAATCATAATCTAAGGAATATCAGCAAGGGACTAGAGTACGAGCATCAAGAATAGGGGTGATACTACTCAATTATAACTCATACTTGTCGAACTACTCAAGATGAGGCCTGTGAAGTAAGATACGGTACAATAGGCATGAAGAACTTCATATATCAACACATAGATCAAGAATAGAGGGTCGTTGGGGAATACACATAACATAGAATGAGTTCTTAGGACTAGGCACACTGAGAAACATGGGTGCATTTATCCTGATTTGTATAACATAAGGCTAGAATTCATAAATTTGAGGAATATGACTAGGATTATCGCTTAAATCTATTGCTCCTTATTCAAAGAACTGAGAATGGTCATGAGTTTGCATAGATAGTATCATTTTGGGATTAGACATGACATAAAATGAGTTGGTAACACATAGAAAGTATAGTCTCTTAGAACTAAGCATAACGTGATACGTGGGTTTATAGATCATGAGCGTCATAGCATAGAGCTTGAATACTTGGAAGTTTAGATTGCTGAGAGATGTTATTGCTTCTAGTTCAAGGGACAAAGTTTGGACATAAGTTGAATAGAGAACTCGGACCTTAGGCATAGGCGTGACTTGAATACATAAGATCTTGGTAGAATATCCTCTTAAACTGGAGTAGGAGGAATTTGCTAGAATAAGAATAGATATCTTCATTACTCTTCCCTAAAACTCACCACTATGAGAAAATACAAGATCTGCCTTAGTTCATCATCTCCCCCTTAGCTCAAAGGTCGGTATCCTAGACTTGTGGACATATCCTCTCATTTAGTCTATAAGCACAACACGCAGCATAATGGGGGTATCACTATACACATGAATGCTAAATTCGCCCTGATAAACTATAATGTTAAGACACTAAATTCTTTCTAGGACATTCCTTTCACGAATACTAATCTTACCTTTCACTAGCCTCTATAGTCATCATCCTATAACTTACACTATCACTAGAATATATAACCGCTCCCTCTAACACGTAACAACCCGACCTACGCTTCATAGTCTACTAGCATCACACCTCTAATCTCATATCCACCTAGATCAAGGAAATTTAAAACTATATTAAGAGGTTTAACCTCGTCCGTCAAAATATCACCAATTCATCTTCACAAACATCATACGATATATACCTAGCCTTCTTCATACAAAATAACTCAAGAACATTTACTAGGAACACATAACACTTATAAACTTAAACCTCATCTAACAACATACTACCTGGGGTAGAACTTATTCTTATAAACTTAATGCTCTTATCCATCTATTGACTTAGCCATAATTCTTTGCTTTCAATACTAGTCCACGTGTATATATCATAATTACACACTCAAAATTGCCATAATTTATCAACTTAAGCTCTTGCACACATCAGATCAAGCCTACTAAACCCACTTTTCATAAAGCTTGCATCATTATCCTTGAGCTACCATTTTTTTTACCACAGTCAACATCTAAAGTTCAAACTTAATATCCAGTATCAATCATAAACTGCCAAGGAAACATCCCAAATACTATACTAGTCCATCAAGATATGTGACAAGTTAATCAACCTTAATTTCTTATTCCACTTAACTGCGGCTTACAAGTACATTCTTCTTCACAACTTTACTATTGCACCTTAATATTCATTACACATCTTCTCACATACTATACTAGTTTACAACTACTAAATAAAAATAAAGGGGTAAAACCATATAATAAGGACAGTCAATCTTAATCTTATACTATAACCCATCACGGTCTATTTGCCTATTCTCCTTCCTCACATCACATCTACTTACCCATGAGTACATTTAAACTACCTTTAAAATTCTATAAACACCACTGAGTCCTCCTTTCTAAGATTTCCTCAATTGAAGTCTAAATCTGTAAATTATTAGCCAATCTATCCTTCCATTAATAACCTATAATCATGCTTTACTGCCACAATAATAGGACATCATGAGATCTTCCCTAGTTCACATGTACATTCTAAATCATTTTAACTAATCACTTTTTCTCTACTATTCACTACAAAATCTGTAAATCTTGCTACAACCTTAGCCTATCATACCACCCCATCACTCACTTAATGGGTAGACTCTAGCTATGTTTTTTGATCAATTACTAGCCTAGCCACTCTATGGCTTCTAAGTTTACGACCCTATATTTCTAACTCTAGGATCATCTTACTGCTCATAGCTTCTAATTTATACTATCTCTTGGGTGGAAACATTACCCCAATATTAAGCTACATACCTTTCCCCTTTAGCAAGTCATCTATAGCAAGGTTCTTGAAAAGGTCTAAATACACTTCTCACCTTGACTCAGCTGCACGATTCATGAAGATAGGGACATACACAAAAATTAATAAACTTGAACACGCTAATGAACTCCCGTCAAGTCCTTAGGTAGTTTTGTCACTTTTTGATGACTCTATCTGAAAGGATAACATCGTTAGAAATCTAAACTTTTGTACTTCTATCACTTCGAAGAAGAGGCATAGCCAGCAGAATTAGAGTCAGGCAGGAAATCTGGACAATTGTCTTAGGAGCACACTATTGTACGATTTGGAGTATAAAAGAATAAGAAACATATCCTAAATGCCCTGTAGCCTCCAGATTATAAGTATGGTGCACAACACACCCATAAGCAAGACTCTACTAAACATGACTTCGTAAACACCATGGGACCTTGAACCGTGCTCTGATACAAAGTTTTTCACGACCCGAACAGAGGCCATAGCTGTGACGAGCCTCCTCAGACCAATGAAGGCCCGAGAAGACCCTTAGCATTACATCATAAGCATAGTTATAAACAAAGTACGAAAATAAGTTATGAAGTTCAAAGGAAATCAATAATCCAGAACTCAATTCTTGAGCATGAAGTAAACATGTTTAACTAACTTAGTCTACGATGCCTCTAACAACATGAATAAGAATATCCTACACCAGAACATGGCCCTGGCAATACCATAAAACAAAATAGCCCAAGTCTAGCTGAAAGAAAACTCTGAAAGATCGATGGCTCACCACTTGCTAGTTGTTGGCCTGAGTGAATCCTAACACTAGTAGAACCACGGATAAATATTTCAAAACCTACATCATGAAAGGATGTAGCGTCCAGGGATGATTAGTACTGGCATGTGGCCCAATGAAAAGGGACCAAAGCAATTTACATAATAATAATCAACATTTGAAAAGAAATATTTATAACACACACCCTTCATAGATGAAATAGAAGTAAGGAACATTGAGACATAAAATAAAATAGTCTTTTGAAACTCTTTAATTTTGAACTATGTAGTTACACTGACATCTAGTAACCCAAGGGTAATATGGGTCCAGTACTACCCAACTGGAGGGGCCTCAGGCGATGTATGCCGTATAGACTGAGATAACATATTTGGCCAAATCATAACATAATCATAGCTGCATACAACTGCTCAAGGCAAGCATACAGTGGTCATCCATTTTTCAGGACAAGACCTCCCCACTCCGGTAAATGCGGTTTCAAGCATTGATCACAAGGACTACACCTTCTCGGTGAACTACATAATTTTCTTGAAGCCCAATTAAAACATTTATATTACTTTCATTCATGGAGTCTTTCATTAAGGCATTCATATCTTTGGTATCGTCATACCAAGACTTTCAAGTCATTCATATCATGCCAAAACCATTATCATTAAATATTTTTGACTCCAAAACCCCGTATTTAAAATCATAAACATAATCATAATTGAAATTCCCATAACAATTTCAAACAATTTAAATAATACAATACTTATGATATAAAGGACGGGGAAAAACATTTATATCCCTTATGAAATTTCAAAGCTTTCAAGAAACTAAAAATCATGGCTTAACATTTATCAATTTAACATTTGAATTTCAAGATATAAGGGGTTCATCATTTTCAAATAGCCAATTCAGTCTCAAAAGTCCAATTAAAGATTGAATCATCATTCATAAAGGAAAGGGGAAAATTTATATCAAACTTTAAATAACAAAATCTCCAACCCTAGTTTCAAAGCACAATCTTAATATACATAATAAATAATATTCACAAATTAGAATAGTACTTGAAATAGGGAGCGTTCAAATATGCCTTTTTGACGGAAGGAATTTGGGAAAGCTTGAATTCTTGGTCTTGAAGCTTGAACCCTAGTTTGAAATCAATATAAAGTCTTACTTGACTTGGATCCATCCCACAAACCCTTGGTGACAAATTTGATGAGAAAACATTGAGAAGATAGCTTAATCTTAAATCTTTCTTGAAACTTTAGGATTGGGAGTTTGGGGTTTGGGCGAGAAGAGGAATTAGGGATTTGGGAATGAATATGATAGTTTTGGATGATTTTTGGAGATTAAAAACGGATTGGGGTAGTTACATGGGGTGGAAAGACTAGTTTACCCTTGATTTAATAAGAGAAAAATATATTTTTATTTTCGAGAAGGGAAGGGTGCATCGCACACCCTATCACACGGCACCAGCTGTGCCTCGCGCGGTACTAGTTGTGCCTCGCTCGCCCATCGCGCATCCTGGATAGTGTCTCACTAAAATACTCATAACTTTTTACTCCGGACTCAGACTGATGAAAGGTCAGTTGCATTGGAAATAAGATTTAAATACCTTTAATTTGGTAGGTTCTAGGCCACAAAAATCATTATATTCTAGGAGTAATGATCATTGTAAGTTCACCCAAGTAAGAACGTCTACTAAAACTCAATCGATAGGAAAGTTCTCAACTCAACTTTGAGCTAGGAGATTTCTATGACCTTAATTCATCTCCAAAGATGTTTCCACACTAAGAAAATGATCTTCACACTTATATCCTAATAGAAATTATAGGATTTGGGTCTATACACGTGTAAAGGATGGTTCAAATTCTAGCTCAAAAGTGTGGGGTGTTACACTCTGTATGGACTTATTCCGCATATTCCTTCTCAGGACATACTTTTGTTTGAACTCCTGCTCTTGGTCCACCTATCCTATCTCTTTGTAGTTCCTCATAATAAATATTCAAGAGCTCCCTTGCCACAATATCTCCATTTTTCGGTGATTGCCTATTTCCAATCTGTTTGAACACTTCTTACGCAAAACGGGAACTTAGTCTCATAGAAGTCTACATCAAATTAGGTTTTGGGCCTCATTCACCCCAAAAGCTAGCTTAAAGAGGAAGGATTTCCCAAGCCTTATAAACAATCCATCGATGTGGGATTGTTTACATTCATCATCCCTATTTACACTTAGATCCGAATAGTCTTTATCTAGGGTTCTATTGTCCGATCTAGTGCGTGCACATTCATAGACCGAGGGTATTTCCACCTCTACAATTTATCGAGACCTTATGGGCCAACATCGAATGGAAAAAATGATGGAAGAGACAAGAATTTTGGGAGAGTTTGTATTAACAATACGACCTCCTTATATTCAAGTACCTAGCCACCTTAAACTAACCCTAACCTAATCGGACTACAATATTCCCTTACCACTACAATTGCTAGACAACAACAACAAACCCAGTATATTCCCATAAAGTAGGGTTGGGGAGGATAAGTATACACAGTCCTTACCACTACCTCAGAGGTAAGATAGAAAAGTTGTTTCTGATAGACCCCGGCTCAAGCAAAAATAATCCAGAAAAGAAATAGTAAGGGAACATGAAACAAATGGTAATAACACACACCAGATAATAACATAAACAAGACTAGCACCAAGTTATACGATGAACGATAACTCACTTCAAAACAAGACTAGCATTTTGACTACTAGCACGAAAACCATAGCCAAGTCCTTCTACCTACTAGTAAGGACGCACTCCTCCCTACTATCCTTCTACCCTAATTCACATCCTCTACACCTTCGTATCTAGGGTCATATCCTTGGTACGCTGAAGCTGCTCCATGTCATGTCTAATCACCTCCCTCTAATATTTCTTCAGTCTGTCTCTACCTCACCTGAATCCATCCCTAGCCAACCTCTCATACCTCCTCACTGGGGCATTCGTGCTCCTCCTCATCACATGCCCAAACCATATCAACCTCGCTTCCTACATCTTGACTTCCACCGAAGCCACTCCTACCTTATCTCGAATAACCTCACTTCTAATCCTATCTTTTCTAGTAAACCCACGCATCTATCGTAGCATTCTCATCTCTGCCACCTTCATCTTTTGGATGTGAGAGTTCTTCTGTTCTTGATTGACCACCACTACAATTGCTATAAGATCATAAATTATCACAATTACATAATCACCATATTTACGTTTATTAATTATATTAAATGAGTATTACTTTTAAATATATTGACAAAACTGCCAGAATTCGCATGCGAGGTGCCTACCTCACACATAGAAACTAGTATACTTATAACCTATTTTTGATTAGTGAAATATTTATCATTAAGTTGCAACTGTTTTTATTTATCATAAGTGAATCCTAGTTGAATTTAAGTCTCTTCTCTCTGTGTACATATGGTGAAAAAAGTAAAATGTTAGACGGTTATGATTTTCTCCTCTTTGTTTTAACGGTAAAGATATTATTTTACTTGGTTTCCAGAACTAATTTTTCAGTATAAAAGAATCTCTCTTTTTTCACTCTTGAAATAAAGGTACATTATTTATCTGGGTTGAAGCTAATCTTTCTCCATTGATTTTCAGCAGTGAATAATCTCTTATCTTGATTGTTCTGTAACAGGTTCTTGATTGACAAAGTTGATACAATGGAATTGGTGATTACTTATATGCATGATCAAGTTTTAGAAGAGGATTTGATTCGTTGTACTGACTGCAGAGCCCAAATTGCATTCGTCGAGGATCACGTTGAAATCGTACAAATGTTTCAGTTTTGACTTTCATAGTTGAATGTTCTGAGTTTTTCTTGCACGTCTTCTATCAATTTCATTTCTTTATGGTGTTTATACAATGGGAATGGTGTTGAGCATTAATTTTTCTTGCACATCTCTTTTCAATTTCAGTTCTTTATTTACACACCAAATGGTTATTTAGGTTACAGTCATTTTCTTTGAAAACTCTGCATTTAGGATAATCTTGAATTATTACTGCATATTTGATTAGGGTAACTTTTCCCTATTTTGTATCTTTTGATGAAATTGCTACTGATAACATGTTTGGCCAAGCTTATTTTTTATCCAAAAGTGCTATTTTTTTTTTCTTAAAAATGCTTATTTTAAAAAAATGAGGTGTTTGGCCAAGCTTTTGAAAGAGAAAAGTGCTTCTGGGGAGCAGAAAAATAGTTTTTCACAAGCTAAAAAAAGTAGTTTCTCCTTAAAAGTACTTTTGAGAAAAATACACTTAAAGCACTTTTAAAAAGCTTTGCCAAACACTAATTGCTGCTCAAAAGTGCTTTTTAAATTTATTGGCCAAATACAAAAACATGCGATGAGTCCACAAAGATTATATGTGATTGATTCACCTACTTAATTTCAATAGCTATTTGTAAAATGTGATTAAGAATGGAATTTCAGTACTCTTCTCTACTTCTATTATATTTCTGGAATAAGCACAAAGCAGCTTATTTTTGTAACTGTTTTTCTTTTGTCTGGTGCATTTTGCAGGTGCAAAATGGTAGAACAAGGGTATCTAACATCGTGTAAGTCTCAAGACTTCATAAAATTGAGTTGTATATATTATTCAACTAAACATTTTTCTGGGGTCGTAAGCATGTAAGATATAAACATAGATACGTTATATATATATAAGACTATATGCTGTGTATATATGCAGGTTTAATGTGGAGCTACTAGACAGCGAGAATTATTTTAAACAAGTAAATGGTAATACTGTAGCTAATGTTTACTGTGGTCGATGTGGAGGGCCCTTGGGTTGAAACTTGTGAGATACTAAATTACCAAATTTCTTTTTCATGAACAAGAGGATGTCCAGTTCTCATTCTCTTAACAAAATTTATTCATTTCTCTAGATTACTGTGCATCGTCCGTCTCAGGTTATTAGTGAAGGAAGATTCTTGATGAAGTTGTAAGTTACTTACAGATATGACAAATTGCAACTCTACCCCCATATGCGATATTTGTATGGTGTTAATACAAACAAGTGTTTTTTGTTGTAGGTGCAAGCTTGTTTATTGGAATGATGATCCAATGCTCATTCTAGAAGTTAATGATCCAAAAGATGGAGACGTTGGTTTGACCAGCTTCTTAATGAACTAAATGGAGGCGCTAATGTTGAGCAAGTTCCTAATGAACAAGATGGAGGCGCTAATGTTGAACATGAAGGAAATTGGACCGGGTCACCCACGTGGATCAACCCGGATCCTTCTAAATAAGAAATAGAAAATAAGGATATATTTAATTTAAATTAAAAGAATAAAAAGACACAGCCGTTAGGAATCTTCTTGAAATGGTGTGTCGCTTCTGTTGAATAAAATGGAGATTAACTTCTGCTGTAGATTACGAAAAAAAAAAAAAACAGACAAAAGATTCTTCTCCTTCTTCCTCTCTCAAGTTCTTGTGAAAATATCCATTGAAGATTCTTCCCCGAAATCAAGAACAAACTTCTGTTACAGGTACGCATCATAGACTGTGGCTATTTCGATGTAGTTCGTGTTTATATATACATGTGATTGCACTGTCTGACTGGTGAAACAAATTCAATGACCCTGCAAACTATGTGTTTGATTAGATTCTTCATTGGCATCAGAGCCTACGTTATTTGTTTTTCCTGGTCTTAATTTTCGTTCGAAAAAATCACAAGTTATATGATTTTTGATAGTGCAAATTTTTTACATTCTGTGTTGTCGTATGTTTTCTGAAACGTCGAGATGTTATGCTAAGGGATAAAGATAGTTTCCTCTTGTTTGTTTATTTTCTAGTGAAGAAAAATTAAAGTATCCTAGATTTGTGAATAATCCTTGTTTGCTAAAAGTGTGGCAGAAAGGATCTAGTATATTTTTAGTTAATAACTTTTTTATAAAGAAAAAAACAAATCCTAAAGAAACGAGATGCGTTTCTGGGTGATAAAGATAAGAACAAGAATGGTATATTTTTATTTCCATTCAAATTTTTTTGTTTCTGGCAGTACCAATTTTGTTAAAAAAAATTTGGGATATGTCTCTATTCCTTTTTTTTGTTGGAGCATCAATTTTTTTTTAGCTGTTTAAACAAAGAAAAAAAAGGGGGGGAGGGGGCGGGGTGGGGGGGTGGGGTGGAACTCGTGAGTTGTACTTGTTTCAATCTCTGGTATTTTTATTTTTTTTTGGAACAAATTCTTTGTTTTTTCTTGGAAAGAGAGTTGTTTGTGTCCTAATATGGCCCACATGAATATTCAAAGACGAAAATGTTCTTCTTTCAATTTTTTTTTTAATTGTTGTTATGCCATGTACCAGTGACTTCCTAGATGGTGTTTTTTAAAAAAATTTCTTTACCTGGACTTATGTGTCACTGGAAAAGAATGAAGAATAAAACGTTATGTTTTTTCAAATGCATTTTTCACAACACTGTTTAGTTATATAATTTGAGAAGTTGTGCCTTATTTAAGTAATTTTATATTTGTCATAGAATTTATGTTTGTTTAATCTTAAATTTATGTGATTTAAGATAAGTGGTTCTTAGATGATTGATTGTGTCAGATTTGTGACATATTAGAATTCAGATGATGATTGGGAACTTAGTGAACTTTCGAATCTGAACCTGATGTGAAATGAATGTTGACATAGTTGATTATTTTAAGAATTATTATGTATATGAATTTAGGCTATAATAATGTACCTTAAATCAGTATGTCAACTGCTACAAAGGACATTGTTGCCGAGCTTAATAAAGGTGATAAGCTCAACGGTGATAATTATGAAATATGGAGCATGAAAATCCAATATGTCCTGGAAGAGCAAGAAGCTCTTGAAGGTCTTAATGTGTCTATGACACTTCCTGAAAATGGTGATACCCCCCAACATGTGAAAGATCTTGAGGCATATCAAGTTTGGAAAAAGAAAAATTCTCTTGCTTGCATTACGTTGCTAAGCAGCATGGATAACGATATCATGAGAGAATTTTGAAAATATGACAATGCTAAGGACATGTGGTCTGAACTAAATTTTTTTTTTTGTCATACTTCAGTTGCTAAGTTAAGGACTCTTACTATTAAGTTTGATACTTATAAGAAACATCCTGATCATACTATGCATAAACATTTGAGCCATATGTCAAATATGGTAAATGAATTGAAAGATGTCGGTCATGTATTGACCGAAGAGCAACAACTCCAAGTTGTGATTCTCTCCCTACCCCAAAGCTGGGAAAATATGAAAATGCACTTAACCCACAATGTTAGCATTAAAACTATGGAAGACACTAAGCGTCATTTGGAACTCGAGGAAGAGCACTTTGGAGTAGACAATGCCGCTACAAATGCGTATATGACTAGTTCAGATCCAACAAGTGGATATAGTAACAAACACAAGCATGGTGAATTTTCTCAAAAGAAGGGGAAAGGAAAAGTCTCAAAGAAGCCTAAGAATAGTCAACAAGGAGATGAAAATGTTTTTACTCCAAAGAAAAAGACAAAGGAGAACATGGCTAAGCTCAAGTGCTACAACTGTGAGAACAAGGGACACTTTGCTCGTGATTGTCCTGAGCCTAAAAAGGTACACGACCTTATTACTAATTTATATAGTGATGTAAATGTTTCTTGTTCTGCTTTTTTAACTGAATCACTTCCTATGTGGATTGTAGACTCAGCAGCCACCGAGCACATAGCGACGGATAGAGATGCTTTCATAGATTTTCGACGAATCCCACAAGGATCCAAATGGGTGTATGTAGGAAATAACTCCAGAGAGGAGGTAAAAGGGATTGGTACCTACAAACTTAAAATGCATGGTGGTCGGACTCTATATCTAGATGATGTACTATTTACCCCAACAATACGTCGAAATCTAGTCTCTGTCAGAATGTTGATTAAGTTAGGATTTAATTTTTTCTTTCATGAACATGGCATTGGTTATTTTTATGATCGGTTTTTTGTATTGCATGTTGTTCAAAGTCCTAATAATAATAATATTAGTTTTTCCTTGTTTACGTCAACTTCAAATTATGAGAATGATGTAAATATATGGCATGCTAGGCTTGTCCATATTGGTCAGCAAAGAATGAATCGCTTAGCTAAAAAAGGTTTGCTTGGCACAATAGATAAAGTAGAATTTTCTACTTGTGAATCTTGTCTAGCCGTAAAAACTACAAGAAAACCATTTGGGAAAGGCACAAGAGTTGATACTCTATTGAAATTAATTCATTCTGACATCTGTGGTCCAATGAATGCAAGGGAAAGACATGGTGCTATTTACTTTATAACTTTTATTGATGATTTTACTCGATTCGGTCATGTATATTTGATTTCTCACAAATCTGAAGCTTTGAGTTACTTAATTAAGTTTATGAACTAGGTTGAGAATCAATTGGATAAAAAAATTAAAGCTCTAAGAACCGATCGAGGAACAAAGTATTTGTCCGATGAGTTCAAATGATTGTGTGATGAAAAAGGAATTCAAAAACAATTAACTACTACTTACACTCCACAACAAAATGGTGTTGCGGAACGACGAAATAGAACTGTAACACCCTGTATATTTTCGAACTTATTTGACTACCTTAACATTTATGGAATTTTTTGAACTTGAGATAGTTGGTGTATTACCCACTAAATTTGTTGGGCTGAATTAATATTATGTTTATGGACCTAATTGAGGCCCAAAATTAAGTAAAAAGACATGGGCCCAAAAAGGGAGATGATCCATTAAAAATGGACCAAGTCTACACATCATTATACTTAGACTTTTTTACCAAATAAATGGCTAAGGATGAACAAAGGAGAGGCTGTTTGGAGGGCCTTTATAAGGCTGAAATTCAGCTTATTTTCCACACAATACACTTACCAAAAATCAGATTTTCAATCAAACATATTTTCCTCTTTCAAACCCTAGCCACCCTAATTTTTCTAACGACTTTTTGGACAAATCTTCCACTTGCAAGCCTTGGTAAGTGTTTAACCTTATAGATTAATATATTATATTCATAAGAGGTTGTGTAAATCATGTTGGTTATGTTTAAAAAGTATTGAGCAGTCCACTTTATTTGTAGCAGTCCACTTTTGCTAAATCGGTAAAGGATTTGCCTCTATGTGGTTTAAACTTGAAAGGGGACTTAAGGTCTTGAAGGAATTGAATTATATGGATTAAATTTCAGTATATTTCAGTGTGGTGCTATACCTAATTCGTTACTCCTTGTGTGTGACTTGTGGAAATGTTTATACGTAATTGTGCATGGAACGTTTGGCGTAGTGAAAGGAGAATACTTTCTTGTTATGTTAAAGTGAATTCTGAAATTGTGTGAAATATTTTTGGTATATTATTTTGGAAGGTATTTATGTGACTTGATGGAATAAATATGTGGAGTTGCATTGAGGTAAAAATGTGAAGTATGCACTTGGTGGGAAATCTTGTCGGTTTGTGACATTTATATTGGTTTGTGGACTGTTTTGGCATTTTTGGTGTTGTGAGGCAGTAAATTATGTTATAGGAGGGTGGAATGGAGTTATGTGGTAGTATGAAAGAAGGTGGAATGATATACCATGTTTTTGGGATATTGGATAGTTTTTACTTCCCGTTAAGTGACTAATTACCGTCTTGTGAACTTGTAATGTAGTTAGTTGTTAATGTTAGATATGTTATGTACTTGTGTTGTAGAGTAACACATAAGGAAGGGGATGAATTGTTGTATTCACATTTTGGAAAGATAAGGTATGTAAGGTTACTCTTTTCCGTATACTTTGGCAGCACCTATTGTTCGCATAGTTACCGAACTTATTTCCACTCCGCAATATTTTAAAGTATCTCATTTCAGGTTTATTAGCAACTGTTATTTAAGTATCTCTTATTCATTGACTATTGTTCCAAAGCTCCAATAATGTTATGACCACCAATGTAAAATCTCACAAAAATTAAAGAAATGAAGTAATGCATATGTGATTGAGTACGGGTGGTAGCTTTGGTGGCGAAAGCCTAGCTCAAGCCGATCCCGATTGATTATTGGATACAGGGGGTATCTATGGGGGCGAAAGCCTAGCTCGAGCCAAACCTGATTTATGGATTTATGGGTGGTAGCTCTGGGGGCATAAGCCTAGCTCGAGCCGATCCCAATATTATTTTCCACTGATCAGTTGGTCCCGGGCATTGTATGATTGATATTGATATATTGAAATAAAGGATAAAGTAAAGAACTCAATGTAATGTACATGGTTCCGCAAATACAGTATGGTGGTAGATCAGTATTATCTATTCACTTGTATTTGATTCCATTTGAGTTCCTATATTTCATACAGTTACTTATAGCCTTACATACTCAGTACATTCTTTCGTACTGATGTCCCTTGGGGGACCTACCTTACTTGATGCAGGCACAGGAGCTAGTACACCTTCACAATAGGGTACGGTTCATCTGCAGGCTATTGGTAAGCTCCAGGTTGATTCGGGACTTTTTGAGTCATTTGTATATATTTTTGATACTGTGTAGTAGTTGTATAAGGCAGGGACTTGTCCTGACCCTAGTCATGGTTATGTATGTATTTTAGTGGCTTTGTAGACCATTGTAAAGTCAAACATAGAAGTGTCATACCTTTTTGACGTTGTGGCCCCAACGGCCAAGTCTTGTATCTATTTTGAACGTCTTTACATGATTTCCGTCATCGATATATTATTTCTACTTGTGACAGAATTTTAGTGCATTTAGTGACATGCATATGAATGTTCACAGTCATAGGTTGGTTCTCTCGGGCCTTAACAGCTTTCGGTGTCGGTTTGCCCCATTTGGATTCGAGGCGTGACAAAAGTGGTATCAGAAAGGGTCATCCTAGGGTGTCTACAAAGCCGTGTCTGAGTAGAGTCTTGCTTATGGATGTGTTGTGCACTACATCTATACGTAGGAGGCTACAGGAAATTTAGGAGTTGTTTCTTTTCTTCATTTTCTAGATCGTCCAATAGATCCAAAGTTGTAGGTGGAGTCTTATTTAACCACTAAATTTGTTTTATGTTTTTTTTTTGTTTCCTCAGTATTGCAAAATGCCGTTTACAAGGAGAAACAAGGGTAAAAGTCTAGACAGGATTGTCGGAGAAGGAACCAGTAAATCACCACCTAAACAAGCTAATCAAGGTAAGGCTTAAGACAAGTTAACATCGCGGGCTTCTTCTACTCTTCCACCTCCTGGAGAGCCAGGAAGGAGAGGAGTACCCCAAGAACCACATGTTAATGCTACTGAGCAGGATTTAAGGAATCCGGTGCAAATATTGACTCATATAGTTTCTGCACAAAATCAAGGACAAGTTGGTCTAACTACAAGTAATGACGGTGCAGATAGGGTAGCTAGTCGGCGGACACAGGATTTTCTTAAATTAGACCCTCCCACATTCACTAGGTCAGATCTTAATGAAGACCCACAAGACTTCATGGACCAAATTCAAAGGGATTTAGATATTATGCATGTATCTGGTACAGAAACAGTTGAGCTTACAACATATAAATTAAAAGGAGAGGCTATATTATGGTACAAAGATTGGAAACGATCTAGGGGTATCGGTGCACTTCCATCTAGTTGGGAAGAATTCAAAGTGGCATTCCTTGATCATTACCTTCCATATGAGATCCTAGAGGCTCCTGCAGCCCAGTTCTTAAATCTTCATCAAGGCAATATGAGCGTCAGAGAATACAGTCTTCGGTTTAACTCTTTGGCCAGGTATGCTCCTAATGTAGTAGCTACTATGGATGATAGAGTTCATCGGTATGTGGATAGATTGGATCCATATTTGGTTAGGGATTGTACTATTGCTTCTTTGAATAGAGACATGGATATAGCCAGGATACAAGCTTTTGCATAAAAGATGGAAGATCAGAGGCAAAGGAGAAGAACGCAAGAATTTGAAAGAGGACCGTCAAAGAGGGCTAAACCTACAGGTCAGTTTATGGCTTCCCAATAAGAATTTAGGCCTCGAATTTTTAATAGACCGCCTAGACCATCATTTTATTATTCTACAGCAGGTACTCCATCCCAATTTCAAGGGTTTAGAGGCAGTCAAGTTGGGCAAAGTAGTGGGATTCAAGGTTCACAGATAGCAGGGTATCAAGAATAATGAAGAATGAGCCAATCGAGGTTTTCTTGTCAGCCGTGTCAGCACTACAGAAGCTTCATTTAGGTGCATGTCGGCTTGGGACAGATGTTTGTTTCTGGTGTGTTATGTCAGGGCACATAATGAGAGAGTGCCCACGGAGGGTCACGGGTAGTATGGCGCGACCTACGGGATTAGCTATTACATCATCATCATATGGTGTACAGCCTATTGGGTATGGTAGATGTGGTAGAGGAGCAGCTAATTCTAGTGGAGTCCAGAATAGTACCTATGCCTTAGCGGATAGTCAAAATTTGGAGGCTTCTCCTGATGTGGTTACAGGTACATTATCTATATTTTCACATAATGTATATGCATTGATTGATCCGGGCTCTACCCTATCATATGTCACTCTATTGATTGCTGAAAAATTCAAAAGAGCACCAGAATTATTAGCTAAGCCATTTGAAGTATCTACACCCGTTGGTGAGTCTATTATAGCTAAGAGAGTCTATCGTGATTGTATAGTAACTGTTTGTGATCAAGATATGTTGGCTGATCTTATTGAGCTGGAAATGGTAGATTTTGATGTTATAATGGGTATGGATTGGTTGGCTTCTTGTTATGCCATGATAGATTGCCGAGCTAAGAAGGTACATTTCAATTTTTCACAAAAGACCATCCTTGAACGGAGGGAAAATATTGAAGCACCGAGAGGTAAATTTATTTCTTATCTTAAGGAAAAGAAAATGATATTCAAGGGGTACATATGCCATCTAGTAAGAGTGCAAGATACCGATGTGAAGCCACCAACTCTCCAATCATTCCAGTGGTAAATGAATTCCTTAATGTATTTCCTGGAGATCTTCCAGGTTTGCCTCCAGAATGGGAAGTAGAGTTTGGTATTGATGTGATTCCAGGTACTCAGCCTATCTCTATTCCTCTGTATAGAATACCTCCAGCAAAGCTACGGGAATTGAAGGAGCAATTAAAAGACTTGTTGGACAAGGGATTCATAAGGCCTAGTATGTCCCCATGGGGTGCACCAGTGTTATTTGTCACGTTGAGAATGTGTATTGATTATCGACAACTAAATAAGGTAACAGTCAAGAACAAATATCCCCTGCCCAGAATTGATGATTTGTTTGATCAATTACAGGGTGCCAAATGCTTCTCAAATATTGACTTGAGATCGGGTTATCAACAAGTAAGGGTTAGAGAAAAAGATATACCCAAGACAGCTTTCCAAACACGGTATGGTCATTATGAGTTTTTAGTTATGTCATTTGGGCTAACAAATGCACCAGCAATTTTTATGAATTTGATGAATAGGGTGTTCAATCCATTCTTAGATGTGTTCATGACAGTGTTTATAGATGATATTTTGGTTTATTCAAGATCAAAAGAAGACCATGCTAATCACTTACGACAGGTGTTACAAATTCTTCTTGATCGTAAGTTATATGCAAAGTTCTCTAAATGTGAATTTTGGTTAAAATCTGTAGCATTCTTAGGTCATATTGTATCGGATGAAGGAATAAGGGTTGATACTCAAAAGATAGAAGTTGTGAAGAACTGTCCAAGACCTACAACGCCTACAAAGATTCGTAGTTTTCTCGGGTTGGCAGGTTATTATAGAAGGTTTGTTGAAGGATTTTCTTCTATTGCTGTACCTTTAACAAAGCTAACACACAAGGCAACCAAGTTTCAGTGGAATGATGTATGTGAGAGGAGTTTCCAAGATCTGAAGAATAAGTTGACTTCTACACCCTTATTGGTACTTCGAGAAGGCACAGAAGGGTATGTGGTATATTGTGATGCTTCAGGAGTCGGCTTAGGATGTGTAGTGATGCAGCACGGTAATGTAATAGCTTATGCCTCAAGAAAATTACGGCCACATGAGAAAAATTATCCGACACATGATTTTGAACTAGCAGAAGTAGTATTTGCTTTAAAGATATGGCACCACTATTTGTATGGGGTTCATGTTGACATATATACTGACCATAAGAGTTTGCAATATATCTTTAAGAAGAAGGATTAAATCTGAGGCAGCGGAGATGGCTTAAACTATTAAAAGATTGTGATATTGATATCTTACATCATCCGGGGAAAGTAAATGTGGTAGCCGATGCATTACGCCACAAAGCAATAGAAAGCACTAATGGACAGCTTACGAAAAAGCAAGGTATAGTCAAGGATCTACATCAACTAGCTAGCTTGGGGGGTTCGTCTTCTTGAAACTCCAAATGAAGGAATTATGGTGCAAAATGCGGCAGCGTCTTCATTAGTAGCTGAAGTGAAGGAAAAACAGTATGCCGATCCTATTTTATTGCAGCTGAAAGAGAATGTACAACAAGGTTTGACAAAGTCATTTGATCTTACGCAAGAGGGGGTGTTTCAGTGCCAAAGTAGATTATGTGTACCTGATGTAGATGAGCTAAGGAGACGGATTATGATAGAGGCACATCATTCACGATATTCTATTCATCTGGGAGCCACCAAAATGTATCATGATTTGAAAGAAATGTATTGGTGGGGTAACATGAAGAAGAACATTGCAGAATTTATAGCTCATTGTCCGAATTGTCAACAAGTAAAAGTAGAGCATCAGAAGCCTGGAGGTTATATACAATGTATAGATCTTCCAATCTAGAAGTGGGACATGATCAACATGGATTTCATTATAGGTTTTTCTCTTACACTTCGGAAATTTGATTCCATATGGGTAATAGGTGACAGGCTTACCAAATCGGCACACTTTCTACCCGTCAATACCACCTGCACAACTGAGGATTATGCGAGGCTGTATATTAAAGAGATAGTTCAACTACACGGAATTCCAATCTCCGTTATATCAGACAAGGGAGCTCAATTTACTGCACACTTTTAGAAGTCTTTTCAGAAGAGTCTGGGAACCCAAGTGAATTTAAGTACGGCTTTTCATCCTCAAACAGATGGACAAGCAGAACGTACTATACAAACAATGGAAGATATGCTACGAGCTTGCATATTGGACTTTAAAGGTAGTTGGGATGATCATTTATCTCTTATTGAATTTACCTACAATAATAGCTATCATTCAAGTATCAAAATGGCGCCTTATGAAGCTTTATATGGAAGAAAGTGTAGATCACCGATTGGATGGTTTGAAGTGGGTGAAACTGCCTTATTTGGGCCAGATCTTGTTCATCAAGCTATGGAGAAGGTTATGGTGATACAACATCGGCTACAAACGGCCCAAAGTCGACATAAATCATATGCCGATGTTAGAAGAAGGGGACTAGAGTTTGCTATAGGTGATTGGGTATTCTTGAAAGTATCACCAATGAAAGGGGTAATGAGATTTGGAAAGAAAGAAAAGCTAAGTCCTCGTTATATAGGGCCATATAAGATTATCCGAAGATTTGGTCAAGTTGCGTATGAATTAGAACTACCCCAAGAACTCTCCATAGTTCATCTAGTGTTTCATGTTTCAATGCTTCGGAAGTGCATAGGAGATCCATCTCGTATTACTCCCACTGAAGATGTACAAGTTACATAAGATCTCACCTATGAAGAAGTACCTATTGCTATTCTGGATTGACAAGTTAAGAGGTTAAGAAATAAAGAAGTAGCTTCTGTAAAAATGCTTTGGAAAAATCAGCAAGTAGAAGAAATCACATGGGAAGCCAAGGAAATGATGAGATCTAAGTACCCGCATTTATTTCAAACTGAAGAGAAAGTTCAAGATGTGGAATTGGAGCAATAACAAGTAAGTATATATAAGTATTATGTGTATGTGATAATATGAAGAATGAACTTAGACTTGAACTTGTTTAGATTGGATAATGTTACTAACATTCGAGGACGAATGTTCCTAAGGGGGGAAGGATGTAACACCCCGTACATTTCCGAACTTATTTGACTACCTTAACATTTATGAAATTTTTTAAACTTGAGATAGTTGGTGTATTACCCATTAAATTTTTAGGGATGAATTAATATTATGTTTATGGACCTAATTGAGTCCCAAAATTAAGTAAAAAGACATGGGCCCAAAAGGGGAGATGATCCATTAAAAATGGACCAAGTCTACACATCATTATACTTAGACTTTTTGACCAAATAAATGGCTAAGGATGAACAAAGGAGAGGCTGTTTGGAGGGCCTTTATAAGGTTGAAATTCAGCTTATTTTCCACACAATACACTTGCCAAAAATCAGATTTTCAATCAAACATATTTTCCTCTCTCAAACCCTAGTCACCCTAATTTTCCTAAGGAATTTTTGATCAAATCTTCCACTTGCAAGGTAAGTGTTTACCCTTATATATTAATATATTATATGAATAAGAGGTTGTGTAAATCATGTTTGTTATTTTTAAAAAGTGTTGAGCAGTCCACTTTATTTGTAGCAATCCACTTTTGCTAAATCGGTAAAGGATTTGCCTCTATGTGGTTTAAACTTGAAAGGGGATTTAAGGTCTTGAAGAAATTAAATTATATGGATTAAATTTCAGTATATTTCAGTGTGGTGATATACCTAATTCGTTATTACTTGTGTATGACTTGTGGAAATGTTTATACGTAATTGTGCATGGAATGTTTGGCGTAGTGAAAGGAGAATACTTTCTTGTTATGTTAAAGTGAATTCTGAAATTATGTGGAATAGAGTTGGTATATTTTTGTGGAAGGTATTTATGTGACTTGATGGAATAAATATGTGGAGTTGCATTGAGGTAAAAATGTGAAGTATGCACTTGGTGGGAAATCTTGTCGGTTTGTGACGTCTATGTTGGTTTGTGGACTGTTTTGGCATTTTTGGTGTTGTGAGGCAGTAAATTATGTTGTAGGAGGGTGGAATGAAGTTATGTGGCAGTATGAAAGAAGGTGTAATGATATACCATGTGTTTGGACGTTGGATAGTTTTTACTTCCCGTTCAGTGACTAATTACCGTCTTGTGAACTTGTAATGTAGTGGGTTGTTAATGTTAGCTCCGTTATGTACTTGTGTTGTAGAGTAACACATAAGGAAGGAGCTCGAGCCTAGCTCGAGCCGATCCCAATATTATTTTCCACTGATCAGTTGGTCTCGGGCATTGTATGATTGATATTGATATATTGAAATAAAGGAAAAAGTAAATAAATAAATGTAATGTACATTGTTCCACGTATACTGTATGGTGGTATATCAATATTATCTATTCACTTGTATTTGATTCCATTTGAGTTACTATATTTCATACAATTACTTATAGCCTTACGTACTCAGTACATTCTTTCATACTGACGTCCCTTGGGGGACCTCCCTTACTTGGTGCCATCACAGGAGCTAGTATACCTTCACAATAGGTTACGGATCATCCACAGGATATTGGTGAGCTCCAGGTTGATTCGAGGCTTTTCAAGTCATTTGTATATATTTTTGATACTGTGTAGTAGTTGTATAAGGAGGGGATTTGTCCCGACCTTAGTCATAGTTATGTATGTCTTTTGGAGGCTTTGTAGACCATTGTAAAATCAAACGTAGAAGTTTTTTACCTTTTTGACATTGTGGCCCCAACGGCCAAGTCTCGTATCTAATTTGAACGTCTTTACATGACTTCCGTCATCGATATATTATTTCTACTTGTGGCAGAATTTTAGTGCATTTAGTGACATGCATATGAATGTTCATGGTCATAAGTTGGTTCTCTCAGGTCTTAAGGACTTCAGGTGCCGGTCCGCCCAGTTTGAATTCGAGGCATGACAAGAACCTTGTTAGAAATGGTTCGGTCAATGATGGCGCAAGTGAAATTGCCTATCACCTATTGGGGTGATGCATTGCTCACTACTGCGTTTGTACTCAATCGTGTCAGCCCGATTTGAGCATTTCAAAGCCTTAGGGTTGTGCTTCTTTTATACATAGCCCTTCTTCCCAATATGGAAAATTAGGTCCTGCCAAAGCTTCCTAAATAGGAGTCTTTCCCTTCCGCGAGACCTCAGATTTCTGCCACGCTAGTAAAATAATAAACTACATGTCAAAACATGAATTTTGATACCCATATTGCATTAGTTCGGAAAAAATATCCGAACGGTCCATGTGGGGCCCACTTGCGGAATCGCAAAACCAAAACCGTCACAGCGTCCCAAACCACCCCATGACCAATAGTCACAACTAACACCGCTCAATTTAAGCTCAATATCTAGCTCAAACATCAAGGGGAAAGAAGTGTATCTTTATAAGATATTCTGAATAGTCTAAGGGTTATGTGCTCATAGGTGAACAAGACAGTAACACTGTAACTGAAATTGAGAAACATGATGTTACATTCATAGAGAATGATTTTCCTAAGCAGGTCGAGAAAGGCCAGGACTTATCTCTTTATGAAACTATGGACCAGACCGCTTCTTCTACCGATATTCTAATGGATTTGAGTGGGAGTCATATTGATGATAATGGATCGGTTCCTATTTTGAAAAATCCTAGTGATATTGTTGGTCCGAGTGGGAGTAACTTATCAATTGAAAAATCAATTTGTCAATCTCAACCTCGACAAATAAGTAGTCCACAAGTTACCCGTCGTCGATTTGAGATCAAAGGGAAAACATTTATAGTTACTCCGGATGATGAAGAGCCAAGAAACATAAATAAGGCTCTTACATGCCCCACTAAATAAAAATGTTTAAAAGAAATGGAAGAGGAAATGAAGTTAATGAAATCTAACCAAGTGTGGCAATTGGTTGGTCTACCTATAGGCCGAAAAGCTATTGGAAATAAGTGGAATCTCAAAATCAAGCGTAAGGCAGATAGTAGTATTGAAAGATTTAAAGCTCGCCTAGTAGCTAAGCGGTACACACAACAGGAAGGAATTGATTATGAAGAAACAATTTCACCGTTGTACACTTTAGTTCAATAAGATTAATTTTGTCTATAGTGGCTATGTTGGATCTTGAATTGCATCAAATGGATGTGAAAACTCCACTTCTCAATGGAGAACTAGAAGAAGAAATATATAATGAACAACCTGTAGGTTTTGTGGAAAAAGGTAAAGAAAATAAAGTATGTTGACTTCGAAGGTCGATTTATGGCCTTAAACAATCTTCTAGATGATGGTACTTACATTTCCATAATGCGATAATATCGTATGGTTTAGTTAAGATTCATGAAGATCATTGTGTATACATCAAAAGATCCAAAGATAAGTTTATAATCTTATCATTGTATGTAGAAGACATACTTATAGCTGCAAGTGACATCGAGTATGTAAAATAAATAAAAGAGTGGTTATCATCTACTTTTGAGATGAAAGATATGGGTGAAGCGTCATACATTCTTGGAGTTAAGATTTCTATTGATCGTTCGAAGAGATTGTTATCTATTTCACAAGAACCTTACATTAAGAAAGTTCTTGAACGCTTTAATATGCAAGATTTCAAACCCATAAATACCACAGTTTCTAAAAGTGAAGCTTTAAACCAAAGGATGTGCCGTCAGACTCCATAAGAGAAGGAACAAATGAGAAAAGTTCCTTATGCCAACGCAGTTGGAAGTCTAATGTATGCTATGATGTGTACTAGACTTGATATTTGTTATGCCGTTGGGTTAGTTAGCAGATATAAATATGACCCAGGACCGCAATATTGGAAAGCAGTTAAAAGAATATTGAGGTATCTCAAAGGCACAGTCGACTATTCCTTATGTTATCAAGGAAATGATCTACAACTCAAAGGCTACACTGATACTGATTGGAGAGGAGATTTAAATGAGAGAAAGTCCACCTCTGGATATGCTTTCTTGCATAACAATGGCGCCATATCACGGAGTAGCAAGAAGCAGTCATGTATAGCCTTATCTATGATGGAAGCTGAATTCGTAGCACTTTTATCTGCTATGTAAGAAGCTGTTTGGCTTAAACATTTTTTGGTCAACTTGGGTGTGAATAACAATGTTGTTTAACCTGTCACAATTAATTGTGATAGTCAGGCTGCAATAGCCTACACAAAGGATCCAAAGTATCATGGGAAGACAAAACATAGTGACATAAATTATAATTTTGTTAGAGACATGGTTGTACAAAAGGAAGTGAACGTGAAATACATATCTACGCATCAAATGATAGAAGATCCCATAACAAAACCCATAGCATGTGATGTTTATGAAATACATATAAAGTTGTTGGGTTTACGTAGATGCTGATGTAATTTTTTTTTTTCCAATCATGTTCATATATATGCACATTATTGAAGTTAATGTTGATTTATGCTTAATTTTTCATCTTGTTGGTTTATATACATATATCATTTTTATGTGATGTACATAAATTTCTGAGAATAAAAAGTACGTCAAACAGACAAAAAGATTGGCCTATTCACACAGGCAATCACCTCTATTGTTTAAGTGACAAGTAGAGATGAGATAGTTATAAAATTATTATTGTCAGAAGTGATGATAAAAGAGATCTGAAAGTTTATAATCTGAATGTCGTTTGTTAGATTGTGTTTAATTATATGTGATTAAAATAAGTTAGTCTGTTTCTAATGCCAAATGTGAGTTTTGAAGAATAAAATGATTGAGTAGATTTGTGAACTCAAAGTTAGATATGGGTTGTCTGAACTATTATCCACACAATATTTAATTTATCAAAGACATACGCTCCATGAGCAAGGAGTCAATACAGTGATATATGTTTCATACCATTTATGCATATAGTGACTGATGTCGCCCAAAATATACCTTCGAAAAAGTATAATGCGGTCGCTGTATCAAATATAGAACCCAACTAGGTTAGGGTCGATCCCACGAGGAATATGGTTATAATCTAGGTCAATGTGGTTATTTAGACTTTTAGTCGTTTATTTTCAATGGGGGGATTTAAAAGAACAAGTAACAATTTTTAGTTAGAAGTAACAAGTAAACAAATATCAATTTATGATGAGAAAGTCAATGAGAATGATGAACTAGGATTGTGTTCCCCATGACTTTATAAATTCGTAGGTTCTACGTACTAGTGATCTATTCCGATGCGTTGCATGCAAAATCTAACAAGTTAGGCTCATATAAACGTCTCTCGATCTTGGTTAGACAAATTTCACTCTTCTCCTCTCGGTCTCCGAGTGTCGCACTACTAACCCTTGTCCTGGATCTCAAATAACTATTCCCGCTAAGGCTCAAGTTATTAGATGAAGGTTGATAGCTTCAAATCTCTGTTGTTATTTCCTTTTCCTAATCTCTACCTCTCTCTCGAGCAAGTCTAGAATACAGGCGAGTTTCTAACGTTTGCAACCATTAGAAAGCAATCAACACGAAGGAAATAACAATACATGCATTCACACCGTTCCAAAAATTACTATGTATTTTAACCTACTTTATTAATTCATCATGGTTCCCACAATCCTAGTTGTGGTATTTAGCTACTCATGGCTTGAAAATCACAACTAGAAATCATAGACAAAATCATAATTATGAACTTACAAATTGAGTAGAATAAATCCGAAATCTTGAATTATCAAAGAAAAGAATAAACCAATTTTCTCTGGCCTTCACGGCGGCTCCAAACTTTCTCTAAATAAAAAGTTTACAAGTTACCTCTCCAAGGTTTCAATAATCTGAAAAGTTATGAAAGTTGGAATATTTATAGGTGTAAGAAAAAACCTCCAAAATGGACTGGGAAATAAAAACCCAGTCCAATTGGGCGACGGACGTTGGTGGGCATGCCGCCTCAACTTCAATTCTGCATGCAATTCAACTTAACTGTTAGAAATTTATTATTATAATGAATTTAATCTATTAAGCTGCTTGCTTGATTTTCTTATATAACTTCTCGATTTTAATTCCATTTTTGCTCTAAATTTCTTCATCTTCACCCCAATTTAATCCTACAAATAAAACTATAATATTAAGCATAATTCATAAAATCAATACTCTAAAAGGACAAATAAAAATACTAAATACGAGGTAAATAGTACTAAATATATGTAATTTTGGCCACACATCAACACCCCACACTTAGACCCTTGTTCGTCCTCGAGCAAGCCTTAAAGCTCATCTCAATTATTCAAATCTAGGAACGCCATGACTTTGGTTGATACAAACAATTAGACCATATAACAATTCACAACATCAAGTACACTTTCCGATCATTGTGCAAGAAATACAAACAAACAACAAACCTCTAACATCCTAACCTCAAAGATGGATTCTAACTAAATCAAATTTAAGATTGCTGACCTATTTATGTCAAAGAAAGCTAATAACATCACCTATCTATCATGAAACAAGTGCCCTCACAAGAAAAAATAGTCCACACACTCAATTCAAAAGATCGAATATAATTTAAGGACTTAACATCAAAGAACAACTCTCACACTCACAAAGAATTCACATGTATGCACAAAGAACCATATGCTTGCCCATTATGTACATCTCCACTAATTAAGCATACTCAAATAGAATTAAATAGGAATTTAACGGGTTGTAATGTTGGCTAGGGGACGGGTCGGAAAACTATATAATAGTCACTTACACTTACCTAAGCACTTTGTACTTTTTAATCTTCATCACCCATTATTTTCATCACTTTATTTTTTTTCAGCCCTATCTTCATCAATTATTTTCACTAGTATTTCTCATCATATCAAGAATATTTCAAAATTTTTTTCTCTTTTTTTTCTTCATTTCACATTCTTTCAAAGAGGGTTTTTTCATCACTTTGTAGCTAGCATTGATCACCTTTTACACTCAACCATCTCCTTTCTTCAGATTTAACAATTTCAAACACAATCTATGCTACAGTGCTCAAGGAAGCATGGTGCAAAATTTAGGGATTCAAAAGAATGGATCAAGGTAAAAATATGGCTACGAAAAAATAGGCTACAGGCTCAAAGAGGCTAACTAGCGATATAATAGCTGAAAAGGCTAAAATTTACAAGACATATCAAAGAAAGCCTAGTATCATATTCTAAACAAAGCAACACTTTTTATTTTGCTTCAATAACATGCAGGGCAAGTTCTAGACTAAGATGCAAAACATGGAATATATGCAAAAAAAATCCTCACCACACATGGCACAAGCATCAATCAAGATGGATCAATTCCACTTCTAAGACAAATAGGGTCATAGCAAACTACAAAATAAGAATAAGCTATGTATAGAGTCACAACCATGAACCTAGGTGTCAAAAAGTCTATTATTTTATTTATACTCAAATACTCACAGAAAAGTACTACTCAAAATTAGACCTAAATTGCTAGTGTCAACCAAATAAAAAAATCTTTTCTTTTCACTCCAAAAAAATAAAAAAAGGAAAATTATTCCTAAAAAAAAAAGTAATATGGTTCAAAGGGCCCCCCCTCGGAAAAGAACCGAAAAGAAAAACCAAGGGGTGGGCAAAGTATGCTCAACTAAAGATAAAAAAAAAAACTAAAAACAAAAAACTATTTTAATCTAAAGAATAAAAGTAAAATATTTTTGTATTTTTTTTTTGATTTTTTCAAAAATAAATAAAAATAAAAAATAAAAATTCTCTTTTTTTTTTTTTCAAACTAAAAATAAATCAATATAAAAACCTATAGCATACTTTACCCTTAACAAATATTGGAAGATATTCCACCCCACACTTAAAATCATGCATTGTCCCCAAAACAATAAATAAAGTAAAACGAGGGTTAAAGATACTCCCTGAGCCCCTCTAGGGCCTAGCTAGCAACATGTTGCTTCAATTTTCATCAAGGATCACGCGCACCTCACACTTCAGTTCAAACATGCTCCTTAGCTTTAAATTTGGGTACTCAGACTTCCCCTAAATCTGCAAAAACAAAACAAAACAAAACAAAAAAGAAACAACAACAACAAAAAAAATCGTGATATTATAAAAAAAAATTAAAAAAAATAAGAAGTTAAACTACTAGTTGGGTTGCCTCCCACTTTTCCTTCCACTTTGAACTTATAAATTTCACCCCTAATTTCTTTTCTAATTTTCTACTACGCTCAAGGGGCGGTGGTATAAAAGTAAAGGAACCAAGCAATAGATGTGGCATATTGCAATTCTTGGCCCTTAAGTGAGGAATAAAATTTTTCGACTTTGGAATAACAAATTCAAGAATATAGACATATTTTTCCTCATCTTTACACTCTTCCATAGGCTCGGATGGCTCGATTAATATCTTACTATCCAAATATAATGTGGAAAAATGATTAGAATGAGGTCCAATACACCCTAATTCATGAATTGTATTACTATTTACATCCTCATATTTAAACACACTAGAGTTTTTAAAAATAATACTATCTCCTTCCTCACATAACTCTAGTGTACTCTTATCAACAGTGACAACATCAATAAAACTATGATCAAGTATTTGACCCTCCAATTTTAGCTCCTCAATTTGGCTTATAAGAATTTTTTCAGCTTCACACAACTCATAACTAAATTGTTCGACGTTACACGCATCAACCTTTGCATTCAAATCTTCATTTAAGTTGTGAATATCCAAGCCAAATCTATCAACCTCTTTCATGAACTCACGTTTTTCTACTACAAGGAGTGTTAACATTTCTATCATGCTCTCATTATGATCCCACAATATATCTACCACACTCCTACAATAATGCACTATATCAAAGGGATAAGGATCAATAAAATAGGAGTCCTCATTAGTCCATACTTCATCTTGTAAAGATGTCATATCAAGAAGAGTAGTAAAATATTCAAAAATAATAAAAAACTAAAAACTAAAAATAAAATAACAAAAAGTTACGAGACAAATAAAATATATACAAGAAATAAGAACTAATAGTCAAATAAACACAATTAATCTAACCCTAAACCGTATTCCCCAGCAACGGCGCCAAAATTTGGTGTCGCCCAAAATATACCTTTGAAAAAGTATAATGCGGTCGCTGTATCAAATATAAAACCCAACTAGGTTGGGGTTCATGTATAACATATTTAGAGACATGATTCCGAGTTCCAATAATGTTGTGTTCCAAAGCTTTCAATAATGTTACAATTATCAAAAGTATCAATCTCATGAAGTGAAGGAGGAAAGTAATGTATTTATGTGTGCTTCCAACAATGTCATGATCCTCAATATCTATTAATCTCTCATAAGGGTTAACGAATAAAGTAAGGTATAATTATGAGTGTATCCATGGGGTGAAATAAACACCTTCATGATGATGATTCCGATATTATGAGTGTATCCATGGGGTGACATAAACACCTTCATGACGATATCCATGGGTGAAAGAACACACCTTCATGATGACTATCCCAACATTATGGGTGTATCCATGGGGTGACATGAACACCTGCATGATGATAATATTTTTCCCACTGATCAGTTGGGCCCGGGCAATATATAATTAATGACTGACAAGCAAGTAAGAAGAGGTACAAAAATGAGGTAAGTATCGAAAATAATGCACGCAGTTCCAAATATATAGGTTGATGACTTATTCATAATGGGCATGTCCCTTGTGATTATTTTTCCATGAAAGTTCTTATATACTGATTCAGTTTCATACAACCTTACATTCTCAGTACATTCTTCGTACTGACCCCTCTTGGGGAATTTACCTCACTTGCTGCAGGCACAGGTTCTAGTAGACCTCCCCAGTAAGCTGTAGGACACCTACTGATCTTTGGTGAGCTCCAGTTGGTCCGGGGCTTTCCGTATCCACGTTGTACATTGATTTTGGTATTGTACATATTATGTAAAGTGGGGCTTGTCTCGAACTTAAGTTGGCTGTGTATGTACTTTTCTTAGAGGCTTTTGTAGACGTATGTGGGTGTGTAAATGAATGTGGAAGAAATAGATGCATGTCTGGTTGACTTAATGGCCCTGAAGGCCGAGTTTCACTTATATATATATATCATCATGATCCATGATTTCCGATATTGGTCCTTTATGTTCTTACGTGACAGTAGTGTTTCTTATGGAATGCATATGAATGAATGTAGTCAAAGCTTGGTTCTCTCGGGCCTTATCGGCTACGGGTGCCAATCCACCCCGTTGGAACTCGGGGTGTGACAAAAGTAGTATCAGAGCAGGTCGTTCTAAGGGTGTCTACAAAGCCGTGTCTGATTAGAGTCTTACTTATCGATGTGTTGTGCACCACATTTATAAGTAGGAGGCTACGGGACATTTAGGATGTTGTTTCTTTTCTTAATTTCTAGATCGTGCATTAGAGCCAAAGTTATAGGTGGGACTGTTTCTGACCATATATATTGTTATTCTTGTATATTATAGAAAATGCCGATGACAAGAAGAGGTCGAGGAAAAAGTAAGAGGATAGATAGAATTGCTGGTGTAGGAACCAGTATACCACCACCTGATAAAGTTAATCAAGGCGATACTGAGCATGAATTTGTGTCACGAGCTTCCTCCACTCCCTCTGTTCCAGAAGAGTCGAGTAGGAAAGGAGCAACTGTAGATCCACCAGTAAATACTACCACTGATCAGGACTTAAAGGATGCAGTCCAAATGTTGACTCAAATAGTAGCTGCACAGGTTTAGGGACAAGGTGGCCCAATGACAGGTGATGACAATGCAGCGAGAGAAGCTAGTCGCAGAACACAGGACTTCTTGAAATTAGATCCTCCCACATTCACTGGATCAGACCTGAATGAAGATCCCCAAGATTTTATAGATCAAATCCAAAGGGATCTGGAGGTGATGCATGTGTCGGGTGTAGAAACGGTGGAGCTTGCGGCATATCGATTGAAGGGCGAGGCTATATTATGGTATGAGGATTGGAAGAAAGCTCATGGGATTGGTGCAAACCCACATACGTGGGATGAATTTAAGGTGGCATTTATTGATCACTATCTTCCCTATGAGATCCGTGAGGCCTGTACGGATCCGTTCTTAAATCTACGTCAAGGGAATCTGAGTGTCAGGGAATACAGTCTGCAATTTAATTCCTTGGCTTGTTATGCTCCAAACGTAGTCGCCACAATGACGGATAGAGTACATCGATATGTGGACAGGTTAGAGCCGTACTTGGTATGAGACTGTACTATTGCTGCCCTAAATCGGAACATGGATATAGCTAGAATACAGGCCTTTGCTCAGAAAATGGAAGATCAGAGGCAACGGAGAAGAACACAAGGGTTTGAAGAAGGGCCGTCCAAGAGAGCTAGATCTACGGGACAGTCCATGGCGTCCCAAGCAGAGTTCAGGCCTCAGAGTTTTAATAGACCACCTAGGCCTTCATTTTCTCATTCCGCGGCAGGCACTTCTTCTCACTTTCGAGGGTCCCGAGGTTTTAATCAAGCCGGGCAAAGCAGCGGAAGTTGTGGTTCACGGAAAGCGGGATCTTTTCACCCTTTATGTAAGTATTGTAGACGGTTTCATTCAGGTGAATGTCGGTGGGGGATGAACGTATGTTATTGGTGTGGCATGGCGGGGCACATGATGAGAGATTGCCCGCGAAGAGGCTTGGGTAGTGTGGCGCGACCTGCGGGATCGACTGTTGCGTCATCATCATCGATTTCTTCTGTAGGCCGAGGTGTGCCGTCTGTTGGATGTGGTAGAGGTGCCAGAGGAGCAGCCAGTACGAGCGGGGTCCAGAATCGCACTTATGCTTTGGTGGACCGATAGAATTCAGAGGGTTCCCCTGATGTTGTCACAGGTACATTATCCATATTCTCATATAATGTATATGCATTGATTGACCCCGGTTCCACATTTTCCTATGTTACTCCATTAGTTGCTGCAAAATTTGCAAAGGCACCAGAATTATTAATTAAATCAATTGAAGTGTCTACACCGATTGGTGAATATATTATTGCAAAGAGAGTATATCGTAATTGTGTGGTAACGGTGTGTGGTCATGATACATTGGACGACCTCATTGAATTAGACATGGTGGATTTTGATGTGATCATGGGAATGGATTGGTTGGCCTCTTGTTATGCCACGGTAGATTGCCGGGCCAAGAAGGTGCAATTTTGCTTTCCGCAAGAAAATGTTCTTGAATGGCAGGGTAATGTAGGGGCACCACGAGGAAGATTTATTTCCTATTTGAAAGCCAGAAAAATGATTGCCAAGGGTTATATATGTCATTTAGTACGGGTGAAAGATACTGAACTGGAACCACTAACTCCGCAGTCGGTTCCAGTGGTTCATTAATGTCTAGATGTATTTCCAGAGGATCTTCCAGGCTTACCCCTAGAACGGGAAGTAGAATTTGGCATTGATGTGATTCTAGGAACTCAGCCTATTTCTATTCCTCCATATAGAATGGCTCCAGTAGAATTGCGTGAATTGAAGGAACAGTTGAAAGATTTGCAGGACAAAGGCTTCATTAGGCCTAGTATGTCCCCGTGGGGTGCACCGGTATTATTTGTACGGAAGAAAGATGGCACGTTGAGAATGTGCATCGATTATCGCCAATTAAATAGGTAACGATCAAGAACAAATATCCCCTCCCTCGAATTGATGATTTGTTTGATCAGTTATAGGGTGCCAAGTGTTTTTCAAAGATCGACTTGAGGTCGGGTTACCATCAAGTCAGAGTTAGAGAAGAATATGTACCCAAGACAGCTTTTCGAACACGGTATGGCCATTATGAGTTTTTAGTTATGTCATTTGGACTAACAAATACACCGGATGTGTTCATGGATTTGATGAATAGGGTGTTTAAGCCATTTCTATACATGTTCGTCACGGTATTTATAGATGACATCCTGGTTTATTCAAGATCACCAGAGGATCATGCTAATCACTTACGGCAAGTGTTACAGATTCTCCGTGAGCGTAAGTTGTATGCAAAGTTCTCCAAGTGTGAATTCTGGTTAAAATCAGTCGCATTCTTGGGTCACATTGTGTCAGATGAAGGGATACAGGTTGATACACAGAAGATTGAAGCAGTGAAGAATTGGACAAAACCTACGACACCCACAGAGATTCGTAGTTTTCTTGGGCTGGCAGGTTATTACAGAAGATTTGTGGAAGGTTTTTCCTCTATTGCTGCACCGTTAACAAAGCTTACACATAAGGCAGTAAAATTTCAGTGGAATGATGCGTGTGAGAAAAGCTTCCAAAAGTTGAAAGATAAATTAACCTCCACACCAGTTTTAGTGCTTCCCGAAGGTACTGAAGGTTATGCAGTGTATTGTGATGCTTTTGGGGTTGGCCTCGGATGTGTATTAATGCAACACGATAATGTCATAGCATATGCCTCACGACAGTTGTAGCCACATGAGAAAAATTATCCCACTCATGATCTTGAATTGGCAGCGGTAGTTTTTGCTTTAAAGATATGGCATCATTATTTGTATGGAGTTCATGTTGATATCTATACAGATCACAGTATATCTTTAAGCAAAAGGAACTCAATTTGAGGCAACGAAGGTGGTTAGAGCTCATAAAAGACTATGATATTGATATTCTTTATCATCCAGGCAAGGCAAATGTGGTAGCTGACGCATTGAGCCGTAAGGCAATAGGAGGCGCTAGTGGTCAATTGATAGAAAAGCAGGATTTAGTCAAAGATTAACATCAGTTAGCCAGCTTGGGGGTTCGTCTTCTTGAATCCTCAGATGAAGGCGTTATTGTGCAGAATGCAGAGGAATCCTCCTTAATAGCGGAAGTGAAAGAGAAGCAGTTTGCGGATTCTATGTTATTACAATTAAAGGAAAATGTACAACAGAATTTGACAAAGGCATTTGATCTTACACAAGAAGGGGTACTCCAATGCCAAGGTAGATTATGTGTACCAGATGTTGATGAGCTGAGAAATCGAATTATGACTGAGGCGCATCACTCGCGCTATTCAATTCATCCGGGTGCTACTAAAATGTACCATGATTTAAAAGAAGTGTATTGGTGGAGAAATATGAAAAAGAACATTGCAGAGTTTGTCGCTCAATGCCCGAATTGTCAACAAGTAAAAGTAGAGCATCAGAAACCAGGAGGTTACATCCAATGTATCAATCTTCCAGTCTGAAAATGGGATATGATTAACATGGACTTCATTATAGGTTTGCCTTGTACATTGCGGAAGTTTGATTCCATATGGGTTATAGTGGACATGCTTACTAAATCAGCGCATTTTCTACTAGTCAAGACCACCTATACAGCTGAGGATTATGCAAGATTATATGTTAAAGAAATAGTGCGGTTGCATGGTATTCCACTTTCCATCGTATCAGACAGAGGAGCACAGTTCACAGCGCACTTTTGGAGATCTTTTCAGTAGAGTTTGGGAACACAGGTGAACTTGAGTACGGCTTTCCATTCCCAAACTGATGGACAAGCAGAACATACTATTCAGACACTTGAAGATATGCTACGAGCTTGTAAGTTAGATTTTCAAGGCAGTTGGGATGAACATTTGCCTCTTATTGAATTTGTTTATAACAATAGTTATCATTCAAGTATTAAAATGGAACCTTATGAAGCTTTGTACGGAAGGAAATGTAGATCACCAATTGGATGGTTTGAAGTGGGTGAAACTGCTTTACTTGGGCCAGATATTGTTCATCAGGCTATGAATAAAGTTAAAGTGATCCAACAACGGTTACAAACGGCCCAAAGTCGCCACAAGTCATATGCTGATGTTAGAAGAAGAGGGCTTGAATTCGCCATAGGCGATTGGGTATTTCTAAAGGTGTCGCCGATAAAAGGGGTAATGCGGTTTGGAAGGAAAGGGAAATTGAGTTCACGTTACATAGGCCCATATGAAATCATTAGAAGATTTGGGCAAGTTGCTTATGAATTAGCACTAACTCAAGAACTTTCATCAGTCCATCCCGTATTTCATGTGTTGATGCTTCGAAAGTGCATAGGGGATCCATCTCGTATTGCTCCCGTTGAAGATGTTCAAATTACAGAGGATCTTACTTATGAAGAGGTACCCATTGCTATCCTAGATCGACAAGTAAAGAGATTGAGGAATAAAGACATAGCTTCCGTGAAAGTCCTTTGGAGAAATCAACAAGTAGAGGAGATTACATGGGAAGCTGAAGAAATGATGAAATCCAAGTATCCCTATCTATTTCAAGTGGATGAAAAAGTTCAGAGTACGGGAGTGACGCCCTAACAAGTAAGTATTTTTGAGCATTAAGTGTTTATGTATGTGTATACTAACATAAAGACGTCATTGTCGTGATTCAAGCGATATTGTTAACATTCGAGGATGAATGTTCCTAAGGGGGGAAGAATGTAACACCTCGTACCTTCCTAACCCTACTTGAAGACATTGAAAAATGGTTACTTATGGCTCCTAACCCTACTTGACGACATTGAACAATGGTTACTTAGGTGTCGAGAGCCATACGTATGTATTTTGTAATGCTATTGATGAGATAATTGAATTTGTCCCTCGTCTATGTGATTAAGCCTTCGTAGGAGGTGTTTTTTGATTTTCGTGGAGCATTTGTGGGGTTCGAAACGAGGCTAAGAGGACCTCTAAACAAAGGATATTAAGGTTAAGAAGTAAGTTAAAGGATAGGACTTGAAGTGCCTAAGCAAACCCGCGAAGAAAAGTCGAAAAATGAAATTTTCGAAAAATCTAAGGCTGGGGCGCGCCATAGGGTGTGCCACGCTGGTTTTGCCACTTTTTCAAAGTTTGAAATTTTCGTAAGTCCCAAGGGTACCCGGGGACGTATCGAGCCAATTTTTGCCATGCTTCTTCTACAAATACGAGTATATACATGAAATGAGTAAAGTATTACATTGGTATGATAAAATTACTCAAGAACGAATTTGGAGTCAAAATGACGATTTTACCCTTAGGGTCAAAATAGGCCATACGTGGCTAGAATCGCTTGTTTCTGGGATTTAGGCTACGAATATGAATCACGTGAGTGGGAATATCGTCGTAACGCATATGAAATGATTTAAACATGGGAAATTATTGGATTAATTGAATTGGGCTCAATACAAGCCCAAAATGAGGCAAAAGACATGGCCCAATTAGGCCAAAAATGACCCATTCTTCACCTTTGACCACTTATACATGGCATTTAATGCCAAGGAGACTTGAGGGACTATAAATACTTGAAAAATCTGATTTTTATTCAAAGTCTTACACTACACTTTTCTAGAAATTTACCAAAATTGCTCTCAACTCTAAAGAACCCTAAGCCAACTTCTTGGAGCAAAACCATCAATTTCCAAGCTTCGGTAAGTAATTATTCTTATGGAATAATATATTATATGCATGAGAGAGTATTTAAACCATTTTGGGTATGCTTGGGAGTATTGGATATGGGACTTTGTGTCTTTTGTGAAAGATGTGAAATCCATGGAATTGTAACTTGAAATATGACTTGTGAGTTTAATGAAAGAGCATGGTATGGATGAAATAACAAAATGTATGGTGTGATTATGTTATTAAACTTGTTATTTTCATATAAGTATAAATTATGGGATTTTGGCCGATTTGATGTTGTGAGGTGTATTGAAGTAATTTGATGGAATACATGTGATGTTGTGGTGATGAAGAGTGGAAAGTATAAACTTGGTGTGACATGCTAATGGTTTATGCTATTTTGGTCAATGTTGGGAATATTGTGGGATTATTGGTATGATGCTTTTAGCAATGGTATTGTCAAGGGGGAAATGACATTTTAAAGGCAAACATGTAACTCATTGACGTTATGTGCATTTGAAAGGTAGTTGGTGGTTAATGTAAATTCCGTTATGTATTTGTGTTGTAGAGTGAAATATAAGTAAGGAGCGGGACATTGTATGCACATCTAAGATTGTATAGTCGTATTGAGAATACGAGGTATGTAAGGTTTCTTTTTCTGTATCCTTCTGTAGCATATAGTGTACACCTTGTTATGATACCTACTCATTCCCGAAATGTCCTAAGGCATCTCATTTCATGTTATAATCTATTGTTGATAATATATATCTTATTATTGATCTATTGCCATTCATGTATAACATATTTAGAGACATGATTCCGAGTTCCAATAATGTTGTGTTCCAAAGCTTTCAATAATGTTACAATTATCAAAAGTATCAATTTCATGAAGTGAAGGAGGAAAGTAATGTATTTGTGTGTGCTTCCAACAATGTCATGATCCTCAATATCTATTAATCTCTCATAAGGGTTAACGAATGAAGTAAGGTATAATTATGAGTGTATCCAAGGGGTGAAATAAACACCTTCATGAAGATGATTCCGATATTATGAGTGTATCCATGGGGTGACATAAACAACTTCATGACGATATCCATGGGGTGAAAAAACACACCTCCATGATGACTATCCCAACATTATGGCTGTATCCATGGGGTGACATGAACACCTGCATGACGATAATATTTTTCCCACTGATCAGTTGGGCCCGGGCAATATATAATTAATGACTGACAAGCAAGTAAGAAGAGGTACAAATATAAGGTAAGTATCAAAAATAATGCACGCAGTTCCAAATATATAGGTTGATGGCTTATCCATAATAGGCATGTCCCTTGTGATTATTTTTCCATGAAAGTTCTTATATACTGATTCAGTTTCATACAGCCTTACATACTCAGTACATTCTTCGTACTGACCCCTCTTGGGGAATTTACCTTACTTGCTGCAGGCACAGGTTCTAGTAGACCTCCCCAGTAAGCTGCAGGACACCTACTGATCTTTGGTGAGCTCCAGTTGGTCCGGGGCTTTTCGTTTCCATGTTGTACATTGATTTTGGTATTGTACATATTATGTAAAGCGGGGCTTGTCCCGAACTTAAGTTGGTTGTGTATGTACTTTTCTTAGAGGCTTTTGTAGACGTATGTTGGTGTGTAAATGAATGTGGAAGAAAGATATGCATGTCTGGTTGACTTAATGGCCCTGAAGGCCGAGTTTCACTTATATATATATATATCATCATGATCCATGATTTTCGATATTGGTCCTTTATGTTCTTACGTGACAGTAGTGGTTCTTATGGCATGCATATGAATGAATGTAGGCAAAGCTTGGTTCTCTCGGGCCTTATCGGCTACGGGTGCCAATCCGTCCCGTTAGAACTCGGGGTGTGACACGATCCCATGAGGAATATGGTTAGAATCTAGGTCAATGTGGTTATTTAGACTTTTAGTCATTTATTTTCAATGGGGGGATTTAAAAGAACAAGTAACAATTTTTAGTTAGAAGTAACAAGTAAACAAATATCAATTTATGATGAGAAAGTCAATGAGAATGATGAACTAGGATTGTGTTCCCCATGACTTTATAAATTCGTAGGTTCTACGTACTAGTGATCTATTTCGATGCGTTGCATGCAAAATCTAACAAGTTAGGTTCATCTAAACGTCTCTCGACCTTGGTTAGACAAATTTCACTCTTCTCCTCTCGGTCTCCAAGTGTCGCACTACTAACCCTTGTCCTGGATCTCAGATAACTATTCCCGCTAAGGCTCAAGTTATTAGATGAAGGTTGATAGCTTCAAATCTCTGTTGTTATTTCCTTTTCCTAATCTCTACCTCTCTCTCAAGCAAGTCTAGAATACAAGCGAGTTTCTAACGTTTGCAACCATTAGAAAGCAATCAACACGAAGGAAATAACAATACATGCATTCACACCGTTCCAAAAATTACTCTGTATTTTAACCTACTTCGTTAATTCATCATGGTTCCCACAATCCTAGTTGTGGTATTTAGCTACTCATGGCTTGAAAATCACAACTAGAAATCATAGACAAAATCATAATTATGAACTTACAAATTGAGTAGAATAAATCCGAAATCTTGAATTATCAAAGAAAAGAATAAACCAATTTTCTCCGGCCTTCACGGCGGCTCCAAACTTTCTCTAAATAAAAAGTTTACAAGTTACCTCTCCAAGGTTTCAATAATCTGAAAAGTTATGAAAGTTGGAATATTTATAGGTGTAAGAAAAAACCTCCAAAATGGACTGGGAAATAAAAACCCAGTCCAATTGGGCGACGGACGTTGGTGGGCATGCCGCCTCAACTTCAATTCTGCATGCAATTCAACTTGACTGTTAGAAATTTATTATTATAATGAATTTAATCCATTAAGCTGCTTGCTTGATTTTCTTATATAACTTCTCGATTTTAATTCTGTTTTTGCTCTAAATTTCTTCATCTTCACCCCAATTTAATCCTACAAATAAAAATATAATATTAAGCATAATTCATAAAATCAATACTCAAAAAGGACAAATAAAAATACTAAATACGAGGTAAATAGTACAAAATATATGTAATTTTGGCCACACATCAGTGACCTATAAGGGCGATACAAGTTTAGTCTCTACTTGCTATTGTGTGAAGCCTTAAAAATTATAAGTAATTTTCCATAATTGTACCCTCATGACTTTAATCAGTTTCTTGAGATTCAATTTGGTGTTTGATATCTTAGTATGTTGCCAGAGATCATGCTTGACTCGGTCTGGTGGGATATTTCTAGAAAAGTATATCATGTTGAGATTAAGAGATTCATGAGATGAGGGAGATCAGTGGATATTATCACATTAATTGTGTTCATTGACGTCCTTTATGTTTGTATGTGAGACATGTACATAATGATGAACTCAAAATTAAGAAAAAGAGATGATGAGAAATATGAATGTGATAAATGATCTAGGGTATTGCATACTATAATCTACTCTAAGTTTCATTGATCGAGATATTGTATAATCCTAAAAGATGTATAGCAGCGAAGCTCTCGAAGTATGCACTGGTCACATGGTCTAGTTGTTAAGTATGAATGTTGCAGAATATGTATGAGAGTTGACCCACTATGTGTGAGTGGGAGATGAAGGAAATTGGACCGGGTCACCCATGTGGGTCAACCCCGATCCATCTAAATACGAAATAGAAAATAAATATATATTTTTTATAGATTTAATTTAAATTAAAAGAATGAATAGACACAACCGTTAGGACTCTTCCTGAAATGGTGTATTGCTTCTGTTGAATAAAAAGGAGATTAACTTCTCCTGCAGATAACCAAAAAAAACAACAACAGACAAAAGATTCTTCTCCTTCTTTCTCTCTCAAGTTCTTGTGAAAGTATCTATTGAAGATTCTTCCCTGAAATCAAGAATAAAATTCTGTTATAGGTACGTGTCATAGACTGTGGCTATTTCGGTGTAGTTCATGTTTATCTATACATGTGATTACACTGTCTGACTAGTGAAGCAAATTCAATGATCTAGTAAACTATGTGTTTGATTAGATTATTCAGAACAGGTTCCTACTAACAAATTGGAGGTGCTAATGTTGAACATGTTCCTAATGAACAAGTTGGAGGCTCTAATTTTGAACAGGTTCCTAATGAACAAGATGGAGGTCTAATGAACAAGTTCCTAATGAATAAGTTGCTGACGAATATGATGGTGGTGCTCATATTGAGCAGGTTCCTAATGAACAAGTTGCTAATGAACATGATGGTGGTGCTAATATTGAGTAGGTTCCTAATGAATAAGATGGAGGCGTGAATGAACAGGTTCCTAATGAACAAGATGGAGGCAAATGAATAGGTTTCTAATGATCAAGATGGAGGCACTGATGAATAGGATCGTAATCAAGATGTTGCTCAACTAGGTGATGGAATGGACAATATGAATCTGAATGTACCCATATGAATCAACTATTGATGATAAGGCAGACATCAACAACCTGCTGATAAGGCTAATCAAAATGTAGGACCAGGTTATTACAAAAATAGTTCCTTTACTGAAAGACTAAGAACTTGGTAGAATCTACATAGTTTTTGTTTCTACTGAAAGTGAAGGGTGGTTTATCCCTTATATTTGAAAACCAAGTACTTCTTATATGTTTGAGCTCTTTGGTACTTCCAATTACTTCATTAAAAAATTCCTGTATTGTGGTAACGTAACACCTCAAACTTTTGGGCTAAGATTTGAAACGTTCTGCATTTGTAGGAAGACTCAAACCCGATAAATCTTTTTAATTGTACCTAGGTACTAAGGTCAATTCTTAAGTGTGGGAACTGTATTGGATATGAATTAAGGTCATAAGGAACCTCTATCAAAGTTGAGTTGGATACACTTGTAAGATAATTGATTGTTAACGTGAGCTCCGTTATGTACTTGTGTTGTAGAGTGAAACATAAGGAAGGAGCTGGAATATTGTGTTCACGTATAGGATTGTGTAGTCATATTGGAAGATAAGGTATGTAAGGTTACTTTTTTCGTATCCTTCTGCAACACATATTGTTCACATAGACATAGTACTTGTTCCATTCCAAAAGTATCTCATTTCAAGCTGTCATATTGTTACTCACATGTTTCTCATTCATTGATTAACTGTTATTCATATGTCACATAATGGTGTACATTGTTCCAAAGTCCCAATAATGTTGTCAATGTATAATTCACTCAAAAGTAAAGAAAATAAAGTAATGCATATTTGTTGGTTTGAGTATGGGTGGAAGCTCAAAGGGGCGAAAGCCTAGCTAGAGACGATCCCGATTGATTAATGGATACAGGGGGAAGCCTAAAGGGATGAATACCTAGCTAGGGACGAACCTGCTATATTGATTTATGGGTAGCAGCTCAAAGGGGCATTAGCCTAGCTAGAGACGACACCAATGGTATCTTATGACCCACTGATCAGTTGGGGCTCGGGTATCACATGGCAATGGTAAATGATAAATGAAAGCAAAGTCAAAGAAAGCAATGAAAGTAATATTCATATTCCCAAAACGTACATGGAACAATGGTTATTTACATTTATTTGTCATTTGTGTTTGACTCTATTGAGGTCTTTATGTTCCATACAGATTCCTATAGCCTTACATACTCAGTACATTCTTCGTACTGACATCCCTTGTGGGACTTACCTTACTTGCTGTAGGCGTAGGTGCTAGTAGACCTCCACAGTAGCTTGCAGGTCATTTGCAGAGCAATGGTGAGCTTCAGTAGCTTCTGGGATTTCCTAGTCACATATGTACATTTTTGTTGGTGCTGTGTTGGTATTGTATACGTGTATAGAGCGAGGTATTGTCCCGACTCGAAGTTGATTTTGGTTAGGCATCTGTAGAGGCTTTGTAGATGTTGTGGGACAGATGAAAGATATGTAAGAAATGTATGTTTTTGTCTTGATGGCTCTAACGGCCAAGTTTCATAGTTATCATGTATTTTCCATGACTTCCGCTATTGGAATCTTATATCCATTTCCGATGGTTATTGAGTAGCATGTGTACGAGTGTACATGAGCAAAGATTGGTTCTCTCGGGCCTCAATGGCTTCGGGTGCCAGTCCGCCCCATTGGAATTTTGGGCGTGACAAAAGTGGTATCAAAGCCAGTGTAACACCCCGTACATTCCCGACCCTACTTTGATTGATTGGTGATCTAGGGTGTGCTTATACACCTTAGATTCGAGAGCACTAAGTGCGTATGTTGCAATGGTTTTGGACGGAACATTTGATATTGTACTAGTCAATGTGATTGGACTCTTGATGGAAGATGTTAGGAACTTATTCAAACATTTTAGGAGTAATAAGTGAGGCTTTAAGGTATTCTAAACAAAGGTTTTTAAAGCTAATAGGTAAGCTAAAGATTAAAACTTGAAGTATCTAACTAAATCCGCAAAGGAAAGTCGAAGAAACAAAAAATTGAAAAAATAAGGGAGGGGTGCGCCCAGGGGCGTGCCAGGCCGTTCTGGCTGAAATTTTCATCCCATAGGCAGCAAAGGGGCGTGACAAGCAGCATGCCAGGCCGCCCCTGCGCACCTTTCAAATGCTTAAATTTTTCTAAGTGTTTGGGGCATCCGGGGCCGTGCCGGGGGGCTTTTTGCCACGTTTCTTCTTCAACCAAGAGCCTATACATGAGATTATCGAAGTATTATGTTGTTATTCCATTTTGGTGAAATTATTCATGGACGAATTTGGCGTCCAAATTATGTTTTTACCCTTTTTGTCCGAAATGAGCCATGGATGGCTAGAATCACTTGTTCGTGAGAATGGGGCTACGAATGTGAGTCTCGTGAGTTGTAATATTATTGTAACACATATTAAATGATTTAAACATGAGAAATTTGGTGGATTATACATTGATTTTATAAATTGGTCTCAAGGAAATAAAGGCCCAAAAAAAGCTAAAAGGCATAGCCCAATGGGTCAAATGGCCCATTCTTCCATTTGACCAAGTAATACACCTCAATTATTGAATCAATGTGGCTAAGGATGACCATGAGAACTATATAAATCCACAAAGGGCTGATTTTATTCATTAAAAACCCTCATGCCTTTAGAGATATTTCCAAACCCATTTCTCTCAACACAAACCCTAAAGCTACCAACTCTTGGAGACAAGATCACTCATTTGCAAGTTTAGGTAAGTGATTATTCTTATGGATTAATAAATTATATTCATGGGAGAGTATGTAGATCATGATGGGTATGTCAAAAAGTGTACATAAGGCATTCTTTCTTTTTGGCTAAAAGGTGTGTTATCCATGGAACTTAAACTTGAATTATGACTTGAGGTTTGAATAAAAGTGAATGGTATGGATGAGATATCAACATGTATGGTGTGTTTATGGTCCTTAATTTATTATTTTATTTTTTTCTATAAGTGTAAATTATGGAATTGTTGGCGATATGTTGTTATGACATGTGTTGGAGTGAATTGATGGAATAATTGTGACATGGCAATATTGAAGAAACGTAAAGGAGAAACTTGGTGTGATTTTGTTCTTTAACTTGTTATTTTGCCAAAAGTGTAAGTTGTGGGATTATTGTCGATATGTTGTTATGAAGTGTATTATAGTGACTTGATGGAGTACTTGTGATGTTGTGTTGATGGAGAAGTGGAAAGTATAAGCTTGGTACGACATGGTAATGGTTTATGATATTTTGGTCAATGTTGGGAATATTGTGGGATTATTAATATGATGATTTCATCAATGGTATTGTCAAGGGGGAAATGACATTTTAAAGATAAACATGTAACTCATTGTTGTCATATGCATTTGTAAGATAGTTGGTGGTTAATGTTGGTTCCGTTATGTACTTGTGATGTAGAGTGAAATGTAAGGAAGGAGCAGAATTGTTGTGCTCACATATTGGATTGTGTATTTATTTTGGGAAGATAAGGTATGTAAGGTTACTCTATCCGTATCCTTCTGCAGCACATAGTATTCATATTGACATTGCACTTGTCCTATTCCGATATGTTCTAAGGTATCCTATTTTCGGATACCCATTATGGTTCATCACATGTTCCTTATGCATTGATCAATTGTCATTAACATGTCTCATATGCATTGACTAATGTTCCAAAGATCCCATGTTTCCAATAATGTTTATTCACATGTTTCTTACTCATTGGTTATTGTTCCAAAGCTTCCAACAATGTTATGACTACAAAAGTATCAATCTCTTAAATCAAAGTACCAATTTCTTATAATTAAAGAATGCAGTAATGTGAAGTAAGGAATGAAGTAAGGAATAATTATGAGGAAGTAAGGAATAATTATGAGTGTATCCATGGAGTGGAAGAAACACCTGCATGATGTATCCATGGGGTGCAATGAACACCTGCATGATGTCTATCTATTCCCAATATCACGGGATGTATCCATGGGGTAAAAGGAACACCTGCATGATGATGTTATCTTTCCCACTGATCAGTTGGGGCCCGGGTATAGCAGAGCACAGAAAAAGATGAATGATCATAGAAGCAAAGAAGCAAAGAAAGTATTAAAAGCAAAGTACAAAATTCCAAACATATAGGACGATGGTTTATCCTTATTGGTTATTCTCTTATATTTAATTCCATTGAAGTTTTTTTGTATTGATGCAGTTTCTTATGGCCTTGCATACTCAGTACATTCGTCGTACTGACCCCCTCGGGGGACTTACCTTACATGTTGCAGGTGCAGGCACTAGTAGACCTCCACTGTAGGTTGATAGTATTTGCAGATTTTTGGTGAGCCCCAGTTGCTTTGGGACTTTTCGAGTCACAGTAATACAGCTGTTTTAATGTTGTAAATATTGTATAAAGCGGGGACTTGTCCAGACTTTTAGATGGTCTTGTAAATGTGTCTGTTAGAGGCTTTTGTAGACATGTGTGGGTATGTTAATGTAAGTGACGTATGATCATTTTGACTTGATGGCCCTAACGGCCAAGTTTCATTTATATATAGATATGGCATATATTCCCATGTTCATGAATTCCTCATAGTTGCATGAGGTATAATAAGATTCATATGAGGATATGCATACGAATGTACGTGAGCAAAGATTGGTTCTCTCGGGCCATATCGTCTTCGGGTACCAGTCAGTCCCGAATGGGATTTGGGGCGTGACAGCCAGGTTGTTCTAAGGGTGTCTACAAAGCCATGTCTGAGTAGAGTCTTGCTTATGGATGTGTTGTGCACCACATTTATAAGTAGGAGGCTACGGGACATATAGGAGTTGTTTCTGTTCTTTATTTCTAGATCGTGCAATAGAGCTAATGTTGTAAGTGGAATCGCATCTAACCATGGGAATTGGTTTTCTTGTGTTATAGAAAATGCTGATTGCAAGGAAAGGTAGAGGCAAAAGTAAAAAGATAGACAGGATTGCTGGAGGAGGAACTAGTAGACCACCACTGGAACAAGCTAATCAAGGTGGTGCTGAACAGGGATTTGCGTCGCGGGCTTTTTCTACTTTACCCGCAGAGCCGCCGATGAATGCCACAGACCAGGATTTAAGAAATGCAGTGCATATGTCGATTCAGATAGTTGCTGCCCAAACTCAGGGATGAGATGGTCCAACGACAAATGAGGATGACGCGGCTAGAGTAGCGAGTCGCAGAACACAGGATTTTTTGAAGTTAGATCCTCCTACATTTACGGGATCAGATCCTAATGAAGACCCACAAGATTTTATAGATCAAATCCAATGGTCCCTAGAGGTTATGCACGTGATGGGTGTAGAAACAGTTGAACTTGCGGCTTGTAGATTGAAAGGTGAAGTGATATTGTGGTATGAGGAATGGAAGCGGCCGAGGGGCATTGGTGCAAATCCAGTTAATTGGGACGAATTTAAAACGGCGTTCCTTGATCACTACCTTCCATATGAGCTTCGAGAGGCTCATGCGGACCAATTTCTAAACCTCCAACAAGGTACTATGAGTGTGAGAGAATACAGTCTCCAGTTTAATTCTTTGGCTTGATATGCTCCAAATGTAGTAGCCACAATGACAGACGGAATCCATCGGTATGTGGACAGATTGGAGCCATATTTGGTAAGGGACTGTACCATTGCTTCTTTGAATAGGGATATGGACATAGCCAGAATTCTGGCTTTCGCACAAAAGCTGGAAGATCAGAGGCAAAGAAGAAGGGTATATGACTTTGAAAGGGGGCCTTCAAAGAGAGCTAGGAATATGGGATAGTCTATAGTGTACCAAGGAGATTCTAGGCCTCGAATTTTTCCTAGACCACCTAGACCATCATTCTCTTATCCCACGGCAGGCACTCAACCTCAATTCTGAAGGTTTAGGGGCAGTTATAGTGGGCAAAGTAGTGGGATGCAAGGTTCGCCGATAGCAGGGTCTTCTCGTCCACTGTGTAAGCATTGCGAGAAGTATCATTTAGGCGCATGCCATGCTGGGACGAATGTTTTCTTCTTGTGTGCTTTATCGGGGCACATGGTGAGAGACTGCCCACAAAGAGGCACGGGTGGTGTAGCACGACCTACGAGATCAGCCGTTGCATCATTATCATTGGTTTCTTCCCTAGGCATAGGTGTACAACCTGCTGGTCGTGGAAGAGGTACTAGAGGAGCAGCTAGTTCCAGTGGAGCCCAGAATCGTACTTACGCTCTAGTGGACCGGCAGAATTCGGAAGCTTCTCCTGACGTAGTCATAGGTATCTTATTCATATTCTCACATAATGTATATGTGTTGATTGATCTGGGTTCTACATTATCATATGTTACTCCTTTGATTGCTGAAAAACTCAAAAGAACGCCGGAATTACTAGTTAAATCAATTGAAGTAGCCACACCGGTTGGTGAATTTATTCTGGAAAAGAGAGTTTATCGTGATTGTTTAGTCACTGTTGGTGGTCATGATACGTTAGTTGATATTGTTGAGCTAGACATGATAGATTTTGATGTTATAATGGGAATGGATTGGCTAGCTTCTTCTTATGCCGCAGTAGATTGTCGAGCCAAGAGGGTACAATTCCATTTTCCACAAGAGGATGTTCTTGAATGGAAGGGTAATGTGGGAGCACCGAGAGGAAAATTTATTTCCTATCTTAAGGCTAGGAAAATGATATCCAAGGGGAATATATGCCACTTAGTGAGAGTGCATGATATTGATGCAAAACCACCAACTCCTCAATCAGTTCCGGTGGTAAATGAATTTCTTGACGTATTTCCTGAAGATCTTCCAGGTTTGCCTCCAGAACGAGAGGTAGAGTTTGGTATTGATATACTACCAGGCACTCAGCCTATTTCTATTCCTCTGTATAGAATGGCTCCAGCCGAATTGCGTGAATTGAAGGAGCAATTGAAAGATTTGTTGGACAAGGGCTTCATCAGGCCTAGTATGTCCCCGTGGGGTGCACTGGTATTATTTTTACGGAAGAAAGATGGCACATTGAGAATGTGCATTGACTATCGATAATTGAATAAGGTAACAATCAAAAACAAATATTCCCTCCCTAGAATTGATGATTTGTTTGATCAGTTACAGGGTGAAAAATGTTTTTCAAAGATTGACTTGAGGTCGGGCTACCATCAAGTCAAGGTTAGAGAAAATGATGTACCCAAGAAAGCTTTCCGAACACGGTATGGCCACTATGAATTTTTAGTTATGTCATTTGGACTAACAAATGCACTAGCTGTTTTTATGGATTTGATGAATAGGGTGTTTAAACCATTTCTAGACGTGTTCGTGACGGTGTTTATAGATGACATCCTAGTTTATTCAAGATCACAAGAGGACCATGCTAATCACCTACAAAAGATGTTACAGATTCTTCGGGATCGTAAGTTGTATGCAAAGTTCTCCAAGTGTGAATTTTGGTTAAAATCTGTCGCATTCTTGGGTCACATTGTTCAGATGAAGGAATTCGGGTTGATTATCAAAAGATTTAAGCGGTGAAAAATTGGCCAAGACCTACGACGCATACAGGGATTCGTAGTTTTCTTGGATTGGCAGGTTATTACAGGAGATTTGTGGAAGGGTGTTCTTCTATTGCTGCACCACTAACGGAGCTAACACACAAGGCAATTAAGTTCCAATGGAATGATGCATGTGAGAAAATTTTCCAAGAGTTGAAAGATAAATTAACTTCTACACCAGTTCTAGTACTTCCCGAAGGCACAGAAGGTTATGCAGTGTATTGTGATGCTTTCGAGATTGGCCATGGATGTGTATTGATGTAGCATGGTAAGGTGATAGCGTATGCCTCACGACAGTTGCGGCCACATGAGAGAAACTATCCCACACATGATCTTGAGTTAGCAGCTGTAGTATTTTCTTTAAAGATATGGCGCCATTATTTGTATGGAGTTCATGTTGATAGTTATACGGATCACAAGAGTTTGCAATATATCTTTAAGCAGAAGGAACTTAATCTGAGGCAGCGGAGGTGTCTTGAGCTATTTAAAAACTATGATATCGATATCTTATACCACTAAGGGAAGGAAAATGTGGTAGCTAACGCACTAAGTCGCAAAGCAATAGAAAGCACCAATGGTCAGTTAAGGGAAAAGCAAGATATGGTCAGGGATCTACATCAATTAGCAAGCTTGGGGGTTTGTCTGCGTGAATCTCCAGATGAAGGGGTTATTGTACAAAATACAGCAGAATCTTCCTTAATAGCTGAGGTAAAGGAGAAACAGTATGCAGATCCTATTCTATTGCAGCTGAGAGAGAATGTGCAGCAAGAGTTGACCAAGGCATTCGATCTTACATAAGAAGGAGTATTTCACTGCCAAGGGAGATTATGTGTACCGGATGTAGATGAGCTGAGGAAGCGGATTATGACAGAGGCACATCATTCACGGTATTCTATTCATCCGGGATCCACCAAAATGTATCATGATTTGAAAGACATGTATTGGTGGGGAAATATGAAAAAGAACATTGCAGAATTTGTAGCTCAATGTCCAAACTGCCAACAGGTCAAAGTGGAGCATCAGAAACCAGGGGGTTATATGTAATATATCAATCTTCCAGTCTGGAAATGGGATATGATTAATATGGACTTCATCACTGGTTTGCCTCGTACACTGCGGAAATTTGATTCCATATGGGTGATAGTTGACAGGCTTACCAAGTCAGCGCATTTCCTACCAGTCAGGACCATCTATATAATTGAAGATTATGCACGGCTGTATGTTAAAGAGATAGTAAGATTACATGGGATCCCAATATCCATTATATCAGATAGGATCCCAATATCCATTATATCAGATAGGGGGGCACAATTTACTGCACATTTCTGGAAATCCTTTCAGAAAAGCTTGGGAACACAGGTGAATTTAAGTACGGCTTTTCATCCTCAGACAGATGGACAAGTGGAGCGTACTATCCAAACAGTTTAAGATATGCTACGAGCGTGTACAATGGACTTTAAATGTAGTTGGGATGAACATCTTCCTCTCATTGAATTTGCCTACAACAATAGCTATCATTCAAGTATTAAAATGGCACCTTATGAAGCTTTGTATGGAAGAAAATGTCAATCACCAATTGGATGGTTTGAAGCGGGTGAAACTTCTTTACTTGGGCCAGATCTTGTTCACCAAGCCATGGAAAAAGTTAAAGTAATCCAACAGCGGCAACAAACGGCCCAAAGTCGATACAAGTCATATGCTGATGTTAGAAAAAGATGACTCGAATTTTTCATAGGTGATTGGGTATTCTTGAAGATATCGCCAATGAAAGGGGTAATGAGGTTTGGAAAGAAAGGTAAGTTAAGTCCACGTTATATAGGTCCATATGAAATTATCAGAATATTTGGGAAAGTTCCATATGAGTTGAAATTACCCCAAGAACTCTCCTCAGTCCATCCAGTGTTTCATGTTTCAATGCTTCAAAAATGCATAGGAGATCCATCTTGTATTGCTCCCATTGATGATGTTCAAGTTATAGAGGATCTCACTTATGAAGAGATACCTATCGCTATCCTGGATAGACAAGTGAAGAGATTGAGAAATAAGGACGTAGTGTCCGTAAAAGTCCATTGGAGGAATCAACAAGTGGAGGAGATCACATGGGAAGCTGAGGAAATGATGAAGTCCAAATACCCTCATCTGTTTCAAATAGAAGAAAAAGTTCACAATGCAGAGGTGGAGAAATAACAAGTAAGTATCTAAGAGCATTATGGGTATATGTATATGTAATATAGAGATGCATTTGTTATACATGAGATGATGTCGTTAACATTCGAGAAAGAATGTTTCTAAGGGGGGAAGAATGTAATACCCCGAAAATTACCGACCTTACTTGATCACTTGGAGTCATGTTCACCTTAGTGTTGAGAGAAATAAGTATGTATTTTGTATTGCTTTGATGGGATATCGGATGGTATGCTAGTGTTTGCAAAAAAGAAAAAAAAAAAGGGAAATTTTCAGAGAATCAGAAAAACTTGCGCCACTCCCTGTTTCAGGGGGTGTGGTGCAAGCCTCCTGATTCAAAGGTCAGCCAATCCTTGCGCCATTACCTGCTTTGCAGCAAGTGGCACAAGGCATTAATAGTATGGCCCCTCCGCGTTCGTTTTGCAACGTCGATTTTTCCTTGGTTTCTTTTGGTTCTTTGGTGTTCCTTTACTCCTTGTTAAATCTTCAAATACCTCAATACACTCCTACATGATCAAATCATGAAACACAAATATTTATCAAAAATGTTCAATGAAGCTATGAGTGACTAGAATTTCTATTTTTGAAATTGAGGCTACAAACATGAATCTCGTAAGTGAATATTGTCGTGATATTATGAAATTATTTAAACATGAGATATATGATGGATTACACATGTAATTTGGTGGGCTAAGTAACATGTGTTAATGGGCCCAATTTTAGGCCCAAAATGAAGCCAAAATGCAAGGCCCAAAGGGAAAAATGACCCATTCTTCCATTGACTAAGTAAACAAGGCATTTAATGCCCAAGAATTGGATAAGGATGATTACAAGGACTATATAAAGGAAAATACATAAGATTTTTATTTCCACAACTCACACATGCCTTTCTAGACAATTCTCTAAGATATTTCTCTATTTTCCAAACCCTAAGGCAACCAACTTTCTTTGGACACTTTGGACAAGATCATCACTTTGAAGGCTTGGGTAAGTGTTTATTCTTGTCATTTAATATATTATAGTCATGATAAATTATGTAGATCATGATGGTTATGTGGCAAGCTTGAAGAGGGCACTTTTGCCCTTTTCTAAAAGATGTGCCATCGTTGTGAAGTAAACTTGAAAGGTGACTTGAGGTTTTAATGAAAGTGCATGGTATGGATGAAATATCAACATGTATGGTGTGATTATGTTTCCAAACTTGTTATTTTTCTATAAGTGTAAATCATGGGATTTTGGCCGATACGTTGTTATGAGGTGTATTAACGTGACTTGGTGGATTAATTGTGTTACGGCGTTGATGAGAAAGTGTAAGGGCTATACTTGTTGTGAAATGCTATGCGTATATGATGTTGTGGTCAATGTATGGCATGTTGGGGTATTGTTGGTATAACAATGCCGTGAATGGTATTGTAAAGGGAGAAATGACCTTTTTAGGCAAACATGTAACTCATTGTCGTTTTATACACTTGTAAGGTAATTGATTGTTAACGTGAGCTCCGTTATGTACTTGTGTTGTAGAGTGAAACATAAGGAAGGAGCTGTAATATTGTGTTCACGTATAGGATTGTGTAGTCATATTTGAAGATAAGGTATGTAAGGTTACTTTTTTCGTATCCTTCTGCAGCACATATTGTTCACATAGACATAGTACTTGTTCCATTCCGAAAGTTCCAAAAGTATCTCATTTCAAGTTGTCATATTGATACTCAAATGTTTCTCATTCATTGATTAACTGTTATTCATGTGTCACATAGTGGTGTACATTGTTCCAAAGTCCCAATAATGTTGCCAATGTATCATTCACTCAAAAGTAAAGGAAATGAAGTAATGCATATTTGTTGGTTTGAGTACGGGTGGTAGCTCAAAGGGGCGAAAGCCTAGCTAGAGACGATCCCGATTGATTATTGGATACTGGGGGTAGCCCAAAGGGGTGAAACCTAGCTAGGGACGAACCTGCTATATTGATTTATGGGTGGCAGCTCAAAGGGGCATAAGCCTAACTAGAGACGATCCCAATGGTATGTTATGACCCACTGATCATGTAACACACCATACCTTACCAACCCCATGTGAAGACGTTGAATAATGGTTACTTAGGTGTCGAGATGTCATGAGTATGTATTTTGTAATGTTAGTGATGAGAAAATTGATATTGGGCCTCGTACATGTGATTAGACTTGTGTAAGAGGTGTTTTGTGATTTCATGAAGTAATTGTTGGGCTAAAAACGAGGCTTAAAGGAAATCCAAACAAAGGATATTAAAGGTAAGAAGTAAGTTAAAGAATAGAACTTGAAGTATCTAACCAAATCCGCGAAGAAAAGACGAAGAAACGAATTTTTTTTTTTTAAAAAGGATGGGGCGTGCCAGGACGCTCTGGGCTAAAATTTTAGCCCACAGGCAGTAAGGTGGAGCGCCCAAGGGCGTGCCAGGCTGGTTGTGTCCACCTTTTAAAAGTTGGAAATTTTTCTAAGTCCCAAGGGTGCCCGGGGACATTCCAGACCGATTTTTGCCACGTTTATTATACAACCACGAGCATATATATGGAATGATTGAAGTATTAATCCAAGTTGGTAAAATTACTTGTGAACGAATTTGTCATTAAAATGACGGTTTTACCCTTGTGGTCAAAAGAAGCCATACGTGGCTAGAATCACTTGTTTTTGAGATTGAGGCTACGAATATAAATCGCGTGAGTGGGAATATTTTCGTAACACATATGAAATTATTTAAACATGATAAATTATTGAATTTGTTGGATCAAGTGAATTGGGCTCAAAAGAGGCCCAAAATGAAGCCAAAGACATGGGTCAAAAATGGGTCAAATGACCCATTCTTCCTTTGACTAATCAATAATTGAGCAAAGTGGCTAAAGATGACTTCAAGGGTCTATAAAAGGAGGAAAAAATCAGATTTTAATCCAACAAAAACCCACATGCTTTTCTATGCTTTTTCTAGAACTCTCAAGAACACCCATTTAGGCTCTTCAAACCCTAAGTCATCTTTGGAGAAAGATCATCATTTTTTAAGCTTGGGTAAGTGATTATTCTTATGGATTAATATATTATATGCATGGGAGAGTATGTAAATCATGTTGGTTATGCTTGAAAGTGTTGAACATGGCACTTTGTGTTTTTGTAAAAGATGTGTCATCTATGGAATTTAAACTTGAAATATGACTTGTGGTCTTGATGAAAGAGCATGGTATGGATGAAATATCAACATGTATGGTGTGATTATGTTTCGAAACTTGTTATTTTTCTATAAGTGTAAATTATGGGATTTTGGCCGATTTGTTGTTGTGAGGTGTATTGACGTGATTTGATGGAATGATTGCGATGTTGTGATGATGGAGAGTGGAAAGTATGAACTCGGTGTGACATGCTATTGGTTATCATGTATTGGTAAATGTATGGAATATTGTGGGATTATTGGTATGATAATTTCATAAATGGTATTGTTAAGGGGGAAATGACATGTTAAAGCCAAATATGTAACTCATTGTCATTATATGCCTTTGTAAGGTAGTTGGTGGTTAACGTAAACTTCGCTATGTATTTGTGTTGTAGAGTGAAACATAATGAAGGAGCTGGACTATTGTGTTCATAGATAGGCTTGTGTATTCATACTTGGAAGTGAAGGTATGTAAGGTTACTCTATCCGTATCCTTCTGCAGCACATAGTATTCACACTGACATTGTACTTGTTCTATTTCAAAATATTCTAAGGTATCCCATTTCTGGTTATTGAATAGTGTTACTCACATGTTCCTTAATCATTGATCAATTGTGATTCATATGACTCATGTTCATTGGCTAAGATGTCAAAATGTGTTAAGATATCGCATCGTAGGTTGGTGAACTAATAGTGAATAGTGATATCCACATGTTTCTTATTCATTGAATATTGTTCCAAGGTTCCAAAAGTGTTATATTCCCTATGGTTCGATAGTATCCCAACTCAGGTTGACATCTAATTTTATTTACATGTGTCCTATTCTTAGACGAATTATGTATCACTTATCTCTTATTCATCGACTGGAGTTCCAAAGCAGTCATAATATTATAAGTGCTGGGAGAACTATCTCAATGAGAGTAATGAGGTAAAGAGTGCTTGTTTAGTCTGAATAGTATTATTCCAATCATGTCATGTTCCAAGGTCCAATATTATTGTGACTACGTTTGTACCAATCTCTCTCACAATTGTAAAGGTACCAATCTCATAAGATCTCATAAGAGTAGTGAAGAAGTAATATGTAAGTTAATAGCTCTACCCCTCACAAGTTAAGGTGTGAATCTTATGAAGTCAAGAAGTGAAGTAACATTTGTATGGTTCAACAGTGTCATGATCCTCAATGTATAAATCTCTCATAAGTGAATAAATCAATCTCTCCCAAGTAAGGAATAAGAAAATGTGTTTGGATGTATGTTAGCCCACCATAGAGTGGATGTATGTTAGCCCACCAGAGAGTGGATGTATGTTAGTCCACCAGAGAGTGGATGTATGTTAGCCCACCATAGAGTGGATGTATGTTAGCCCACCAGAGAGTGGATGTATGTTAGCCCACCATAGAGTGGATGTATGTTAGTCCACCATAAAGTAGATGTATGTTATATTATTAACCCACCGAAAGGGTGAATGCATGTTATTTTACAACCTACTAACCAAGTGGATGAATAGCAAGGGTGATGAGCATTGAGGTAAGAAAGAATCTCTTGAATAGAGGAATCTCATGAATAGAGGAGAAGAATCTGTTAAGTGAAGGAAAATTTCCCTTGAATGAAGATGTGTTTGAAAGATATTAAATGAATATATAAATGAGTGATCTATAATAACAGTAACATAAGTGATATATATGTTTCCACATTTAGAACGATGGCTTGTCCACGTTGAATATTCTCTCATATTTTATTCCATTGACATTTTTATATATGATGTAGTTTCTTATAGCCTTAGCCTTACGTACTCAGTACTTTCTTCATACTGACCCCTCTTGGGGGACTTACCTTACATGTTGTAGGTGCAGGCACTAGTAGACCTCCACAGTAGACTGCTAATCTTTTGTTCAGTATTGGTGAGCTCCAGTTGCTTTGAGGCTTCTCCAAGTTACATGTGTATATATGTTTTTGTGATATGTAATTATTGCATAAACATGGTCCTGTATCTATTAGAGGCTTTGTATACATATGTGGGAAGATGAACGGAAGAGATGTATTTTCATTTTGACTTGGTGGTCCCAATGGCCAAGTGTCATATGTATATAGCATATGTTCCCATGACTTCCGCCATCGACATTTCATATTTTATATGTTACACGAGATAGACTGGTATTCATATAGATACATGCATATGAACTTTCAGGGGCAAAGATTGGTTCTCTCGGGCCATATCGGCTTCGGGTGCCAGTCAGTCCTGAATGGGATTCGGGGCGTGACAAAAGTAGTATCAGAGCAGTTCGTTCTAAGGGTGTATACAAAGCCGTGTCTGAGTAGAGTATTACTTATCAATGTGTTATGCACCAAATTTATAAGTAGGAGGCTACGGGACATTTAGGATGTTGATTCCTTTCTTCACTTCTAGATCGTGCAATAGAGCCAATGTGGTAAGCAAAATCGTATCTAACCATTGGAATTGATTTTCTTCTGTATAGTAAAAATGTCGATGACGAGATGAGGTAGAGTCAAGGGTAAGCAGGTAGAGATGCCTGCCAATGGAGGCATGAGTAGAATACCACCTGACCAAGCTAGTCAAGGTGGAGCAAATGTTGAAATTGTATTGCGGTCTTCTTCTACTTTTCCAGAAGGACCAAGAGGTAGAGAAGCACCTACAGGACCACCTATGAATGCCACTGGTCAGGATTTAAGAAATGCAGTACATATGTTGACTCAGTTAGTGGCTGCTCAAGCACAAGGATGAACTGGTCCAATGGTAAATGAAGATGATGTGGCTAGAGAAGCTAGTCGACGTACACATGATTTTCTAAAATTAGACCCTCCCATATTCACAGGGTCAGACCCGCAAGCAGATCCACAGGAATTCGTGGATCAAATTCAGAGGGCTTTGGAAGTCATGCACGTGATTGGGATTGAAACAGTCTAACTTGCTGCGTATAGATTGAAAGGAGAGGCGATATTGTGGTATGAAGATTGGAAGAAGTTTCGTGGTACTGGTGCAATTCCACCAAATTGGGAAGAATTTAAAGCAGCATTCCTTGATCACTACCTTCCGTATGAGATTCGGGAGGCACATACCGACCAATTTCTAAATTTGCGTCAAGGAAATATGAGTGTTAGAGAATACAGTTTGCAGTTTAATTCCTTGACTAGATATGCTCCAAATGTAGTAGCCACCATGGAAGATAGAGTCCATCGATATGTGGATAGACTGGAGCCATATTTGGTACGAGACTGCACTATTGCTGCTTTGAACAAAGATATGGACATAGCCAGAATTCAGGCCTTCGCATAGAAAATGGAGGACCAAATGCAAAGAAGAAGGACGCAGGAATCTGAGGAAGAGCCATCAAAAGGAACTAGACCTATGAGGCAGTCTATGGCATCCAAAGGAGAATCGAGGCCTCTGATGTTTTCTAGGCCACCTAGACCATCACTCTCCTATTCCACAGCTTGCACACACTCTCAGTTTCGAGGGTTTAAAGGTAGCCAATCTGGACAGAGTAGTGGAATTCATGGATCACAGGCAACAAGATTGTTTCGTCAGCTGTGTCAGCATTGTGGGAGATTTCATTCAGGAGAATGTCGATTTGATACGAATGTTTGCTTTTTGTGTAGTAGGCCAGGACACATAATGAGAGAGTGCCCACAGAGTCCCACGGATAGTATGACGACCTACAGAATCAGCCGTTGTGGCATCGGAGGCTGGTGTATGGTCTGCTGGTCATGGTAGAGGTACCAGAGGGACAGCCAATTCCAGTGGAACTCCAAATTGCACCTATGCTCTCGTGGACCTGCAGAATGAGGAGGCACCTCCTGATGAAGGTATAGGTACATTACCATATTTTCACATGATGTATATGTACTGATTTATCTGAGCTTTACCCTATTATATGCTACTCCATCGATTACGGTGAAATATAGCGGGACACCAGGGTTATTAGCTAAGTTAATTGAAGTATTTCCACCTGTCGGTGAATTTATTATAGTTAAAAGAACATATCAAAATGGTATAGTAGATGTTTGTGAGTATAGATGATTAAGTACTCTTAAAACCGTCACCAACGAAAGGAGGAAGGGGATTTGGAAAGAAAAAAAAAATAATGATGAAATCGACGTACCAATATTTGTTTCAAATGGAATAAAAATTTCAAAAGGTGGAAGTAAACCAATAACAAGTAAGTATCTATAAGTATCTATGAGTTTTAAGTGTCTATATATGTATAGGCAAATATAGAGATGCATTTATTGTAATTGAAGCGACATCGTTAACATTCGAGGACGAATGTTTCTAAGGGGGGGAGAATGTAACACCCTGTACCTTCCCAACCCTATGTGACGAGGTTGAATAATGGTTACTTAGGTGTCGAGATTTCATGAGTATGTATTTTGTAATGTTAGTGATGAGAAAAATGATATTGTGCCTCGTACATGTGATTAGACCTGCGTAGGAGGTGTTTTGTGATTTTATGAAGCAATTGTGGGGTTAAAAACAAGGCTTAAAGGACCTCCAAACAAAGTATATTAAAGGTAAGAAGTAAGTTAAAGAATAGAACTTGAAGTATCTAACCAAATCCGCGAAGAAAAGTTGAAGAAACAAAAAAAAAATTAAAAAAGGGGTGGGGCGCGCCCAGGGGCGTGTCAGGCCGCTCTGGGCTAAAATTTTTAGCCCACAGGCATCAATGTGGAGCGCCCAAGGGCGTGCCAGGCTGGTTGTGTCCACCTTTCAAAAGTTGGAAATTTTTCTAAGTCCCAAGGGTGCCCGGGGACTTACCGGACCGATTTTTTCCACGTTTCTTCTACAACCACGAGTATATACATGGAATGATTGAAGTATTAATCCAAGTTGGTAAAATTACTTGTGAACGAATTTGTCATCAAAATGACGGTTTTACCCTTATGGTCAAAATAAGCCATACGTGGCTAGAATCACTTGTTTTTGGGATTGAGGCTATGAATATAAATCGCGTGAGTGGGAATATTGTCGTAACATGTATGAAATGATTTAAACATGAGAAATTATTGAATTTTTTGGATCAAGTGAATTGGGCTCAAAAGAGGCCCAAAATGAAGCCAAAGACATGGGCCAAAAATGGGTCAAATGACCCATTCTTCCTTTAACTAATCAATAATTGAGAAAAGTGGCTAAAGATGACTTCAAGGGTCTATAAAAGGAGGAAAAAATCAGATTTTAATCCAACAAAAACCCACATGCTTTTCTATGCTTTTTCTAGAACTCTCAAGAACACCCCTTTGGGCTCTTCAAACCCTAAGTCATCTTTGGAGAAAGATCATCATTTTTCAAGCTTGGGTAAGTGATTATTCTTATGGATTAATATATTATATGCATGGTAGAATATGTAAATCATGTTGGTTATGCTTGAAAGTGTTGAACATGGCACTTTGTGTTTTTGTAAAAGATGTGTCATCTATGGAATTTAAACTTGAAATATGACTTGTGGTCTTGATGAAAGAGCATGGTATGGATGAAATATCAACATTTATGGTGTGATTATGTTTCGAAACTTGTTATTTTTCTATAAGTGTAAATTATGGGATTTTGGCCGATTTGTTGTTGTGAGGTGTATTGACGTGATTTGATGGAATAATTGTGATGTTGTGATGATGGAGAGTGGAAAGTATGAACTTGGTGTGACATGCTATTGGTTATCATGTATTGGTAAATGTATGGAATATTGTGGGATTATTGGTATGATAATTTCATAAATGGTATTGTCAAGGGGGAAATGACATGTTAAAGCCAAATATGTAACTCATTGTCGTTATATGCCATTGTAAGGTAGTTGGTGGTTAACGTAAACTCCGCTATGTATTTTTGTTGTAGAGTGAAACATAAGGAAGGAGCTGGAATACTGTATTCATATATAGGCTTGTGTATTCATACTTGGAAGTGAAGGTATGTAAGGTTACTCTATCTGTATCCTTCTGCAGCACATAGTATTCACACTGACATTGTACTTGTTCTATTCCAAAATATTCTAAGGTATCCAATTTCCGGTTATTGAATAGTGTTACTCACATGTTCCTTAATCATTGATCAATTGCTATTCATATGACTCATGTCCATTGGTTGACTCATGTTCATTGGCTAATATGTCAAAATGTGTTAAGGTATCGCATCGTAGGTTGGTGAACTAATAGTGAACAGTGATATCCACATGTGTCTTATTCATTTAATATTGTTCCAAGGTTCCAAAAGTGTTATATTCCAAACGGTTCGATAGTATCCCAACTCAGGTTGACATCTAATGTTATTCACATGTGTCCTATTCTTAGACAAATTATGTATCACTTATCTCTTATTCATCGACTGGAGTTCCAAAGCTGTCATAATGTTGTAAGTGCTGGGAAAACTATCTCAATGAGAGTAATGAGGTAAAGAGAGCTTGTTAAGTCTGAATAGTATTATTCCAATCATGTCATGTTCCAAGGTCTAATATTATTATCACTAAGTTTGTACCAATCTCTCTCACAAGTGTAAAGGTACCAATCTCATAAGATCTCATAAGAGTAGTGAAGAAGTAATGTGTAAGTTAATAGCTCTACCCCTCACAAGTTAAGGTGTGAAATTTATGAAGTCAAGGAGTGAAGTAACATTTGTGTGGTTCAACAGTGTCATGATCCTCAATATATAAATCTCTCATAAGTGAATAAATCAATCTCTCCCAAGTAAGGAATAAGAAAATGTGTTTGGATGTATGTTAGCCCACCATAGAGTGGATTTATGTTAGCCCACTAGAGAGTGGATGTATGTTAGCCCACCAGAGAGTGGATGTATGTTATCCCACAATAGAGTGGATGTATGTTAGACCACCATAAAGTGGATGTATGTTAGCCCACCAGAGAGTGGATGTATGTTAGCCCACCATAGAGTGGATGTATGTTGGCCCACCATAGAGTGGATGTATGTTAGTCCACCATAAAGTAGATGTATGTTATATTATTAACCCACCGAAAGGGTGAATGCATGTTATTTTACAACCTACTAACCAAGTGGATGAATAGCAAGGGTGATGGGCATAGAGGCAAGAAAGAATCTCTTGAATAGAAGAATCTCATGAATAGAGGAGAAGAATCTCTTAAGTGAAGGAAAATTTCCCTTGAATGAAGATGTGTTTGAAAGATATTATATGAATAATGAGGATATAAATGAGTGATCTATAATAACAGTAACATAAGTGATATATATGTTTCCACATTTAGAACGATGGCTTGTCCATGTTGAATATTCTCTCATATTTTATTCCATTGACATTTTTATGTATGATGTAGTTTCTTATAGCCTTAGCCTTACATACTCAGTACTTTCTTCGTACTGACCCCTCTTGGGGGACTTACCTTACATGTTGCAGGTGCAGGCACTAGTAGACCTCCACAGTAGGCTGCTAATCTTTTGTTGAGTATTGGTGAGCTCCAGTTGCTTCGGGGCTTCTCCAAGTTACATGTGTATATGTGTTTTGTGATATGTAATTATTGCATAAGCATGGTCCTATACCTATTAGAGGCTTTGTAGACATATGTGGGAAGATGAACGGAAGAGATGTATTTTCATTTTGAGTTGGTGGTCCCAACGACCAAGTGTCATATGTATATAGCATATGTTCCCATGACTTCCGCCATCGACATTTCATATTTTATATGTTACACGAGATAGACTAGTATTCATATAGAGACATGCATATGAAGGTTCAGGGGCAATGATTGGTTCTCTCGGGCCATATCGGCTTCGGGTGTCAGTCAGTCCCGAATGGGATTCGGGGCGTGACAGATCATTTGGGGCCCGGGTATCACAAGGCAATGGTAAATGATAAATGAAAGCAAAGGCAAAGAAAGCAATGAAAGTAATATTCATATTCACAAAACGCACATGGAACAATGGTTATTTACATTTATTTGTCATTTGTGTTTGACTCTATTGAAGTCTTTATGTTACATACAGATTTCTATAGCCTTACATACTCAGTACATTCTTCGTACTGACGTCCCTTGTGGGACTTATCTTACTTGCTGCAGGCGCAGGTGCTACTAGACCTCCACAGTAGGTTGCAGGTCATTTGCAGAGTATTGGTGAACTCCAATTTCTTCGGGGCTTTCCTAGTCACATATGTACATTTGTGTTGGTGCTGTGTTGGTATTGTATACGTGTATAGAGCGGGGTCTTGTACCGACTCGAAGTTGGTTTTGGTTAGGCATCTGTAGAGGCTTTGTAGATGTTGTGGGACATATGAAGGATATGTAAGGAATGTATGTTTTTGTCTTGATGGCTCTAACGACCAAGTTTCATAGTTATCATGTATTTTTCATGAATTTCGCTATTGGCATCTTATATCCATTTGTGATGGTGATTGAGTAGCATGCGTATGAGTGTACATGAGCAAAGATTGGTTCTCTCGGGCCTCAACGGCTTCGGGTGCCAGTCCGCCTTGTTGGAATTCGGGGCGTGACACCAACCTACAGTCGGGACAAGTCCCCGCTTTATAAAACCTTTACAGTACCAAAACAACTGTACACATGTAACTCGGAAAGCCCCGAAGCAACTGGAGCTCACCAATGATCTGCGGATATCTCGTAGCCTAATGTGGAGGTCTACTAACACCTGTGTCTGCAGCAAGTATGGTAAGTCCCACAAGGGACGTCAGTACGAAGAATGTACTGAGTATGTAAGGCTATAAGAAGTTGCATGTAACATAAAGACTTCAATGGAGTCAAACCCAAGTGAATAATCAATGTAAATAAACCATTGTTCTATATGCATTTGGGAACATGTGTATTACTTTCATTGCATTCTTTGCCTTTGCATTTATTTATCATTAACCATTGCCATATGATACCCGGCCCCCAACTAATCAGTGGGTTATAACATACCATTGGATCGTTCTAGCCAGGCTTATGCCCCTTAGATTGCGATCCGTAAATGATACTACAGTAGGATCGTTCCAGCCGGGCTTATGCCCCTTAGATTGCGATCCATGGATCGTTCCAACCAGACTTATGTCCCTTAGATTGCGATCCATAAATAACATAACATTGGGATCGTTCCATCAAGACTTATGTTCCTTAGATTGCGATCCCTAAGAATAACAACTATGCATTACTTCATTGCCTTTACTTTTGAGAGATTGATACATTGGTTACTATTGGAGCTTTGAAACGACATTATTGGAATATTTGGAACAATGTACACCATTATGTGACACATGAATAACAATTGATCAATAAATGAGAAACATGTGAGTAACAATATGACAACCTAAAATGAGATACTTTTGGATATTTCGGAATGAAACAAGTACAATGTCTATGTGAACAATATGTGATGCAGAAGGATACAGAGAAAGTAACCTTACATACCTTATCTTTTCAATGCGTAACTATAACAATTCATCTCTTCCTTAAAGCATTACTCTACAATATGAATACATCATGGAGCGAACATTAACGGCTAGCTACATTAAAAGTTCACAAGAAGGTAAGTAGGTGCTTAACGAAAAGTAAAAACTGTCCAACCTCCAAAACACATGGTGCATCACTCCCCCCTTTATTATACTACCAAATAACATTATTTCACCATATTACACTATAACTTACTATTTCAGAAAAACACCACCACCAAAACAGTCCACACACCACCAAAACAGTCCACACATCAACGTACACATCACAAACCGATAGGATTTTACACCAAGTTTCTACTTTACATTTCTGCCTCAATACAACTCCACATAATTATTCCATCAAGTCACATAAATACTTTCCACAACAACATACCAAAAATAGTCCACACAGTTTCAGATTTCACTTTAACATAACAAGAAAGTATTCTCTTTTCACTACGCCAAACGTTCCATATACAAACACGTATAAACATTTCCATCAAGACATACACAAGGGGAACTAATTAGGGACATAAACACACATTAATATTCTGAAATTTCATCCATATAATTCAATTCCTTCAATACCTTAAGTCCCTTTTCAAGTTTAAACCACATAGGAGGCAAATTTTTAACCGAAAGCACCGGTGGACTGCCACTTACAAAGTGGACTGCTCTATGCTTTTTAAAAATAACCAACATGTTTCCCACCATATATCATGCATATAATATATTAAACCATAAGAATAAACACTTACCAAGTCTTGCAAAGAGGTGATCTTGTCCATAAGTGATTGCTTAGGGAGGGTTTGATAGAAAAAGGAAATATCTTGTTGGAAAATTCTAGAATTTGCAAGTGTGGAATGGTGAATAAAAATCTGATTTTTCTTGGCCTTATATAGTCCTTAATGTTCATCCTTAGCCACACTATTTCCAATAAATGTTATGTTTACTTGGTCAAAGATAGAATGGATCATTTTCCTTCTTTTGGGCCATGTCTTTTTGCTCAATTATTGGGCCTTTATTGAGCCCATTAACACAAGATTAGTTTAGCCCAATAACTTACATGAATAATATACCATCTATCACAACTTAATTAATTCCATGAACATTAGGGTAGTCGCGTGAGTTTAGAAATGTACGGGGTGTTACACTGATATACTCTCGTCGGGTCAAGTTATAGAGTTCTACATGACTATGTTCATATTCTTTTGAAATTCTTAGAATTCAGGTGTTATATCCATCACATGCTATTAATTAGAATAAATAGCCATAGTGTCGTCACACTAGTACATTTGATCACATAGTGACATATTATAAGGTGATATAAAGAACTAACATTTAAATAGCTAGATACCATTAACGCAGTTAGTTGCATATGGATAGTACTACTTGAATAGCTAAACAACCCTTATCGTAACTTACTTGGTATAGACCTTTAAGGAAGTACTTGATAAAAGCTATCATTAACAATGGGAGGGTATTCATAGGTTTTGCTTGACATACATGAGCGATGTAATTCTGTGCACAGAATTGAGACCAGACCATTATAGTGAGCCCGAATATTGTGGCGTACCTGCCCTTGTGGCATCATTTGCATTTGGAGTCAGCTGGACTAGTTTCCCTGACTCGAGACAATATATGACACATATGGCCTATGGGTAGCTACTCATAGTGAGCCTATGGGGGGTGTACACTGTATCAGACCGCGATTCCAGTTATACGTATAAAATTATAGACTCAAGTATTTGGGTAACACTTGTCGTGCACTTGACATAGATTTCCTTTGATAGGCCATCACATGATTACTTGTATTAAAATTAGGTATAGGACACAACCTAGGCAAATTACTTGGCGCTTCATAATGATTAATTACTTGTAAGTAGTTATATGATGAGTTAATAAGGTAAATTCATAGGTGACAACTTTATATAGTGTATTTGTTATCCATTTTCTCATAAGTTATAGTTCCAGATAAGAGTTTCTAGTATTCAGTTGTTTGCAGTTGCTCATTTTGTTATTTGATTAATTGAGCATCCTTATATATCTACTTGTTATTCTGTCTTCTTTATGTATCGGTACATATTTTATATGTACTGACGTCCCTATATTCGGGGGAGCTACATTTCTTTAAATAAAGGATTAGGTATGCCGGTTAGCAGACTTCCATGGTAGACTCTCGTTCTATATTCAGCAAAATAGTTGGTGAGCTCCTTTTTCATCTGGAGCTAATAGATGTCTAGTATTCTTTATTCATATCTATAATTATAGTTTAGGTATGCCGGGGCCCTGTCCCGACCATATGCCAGTGTACCATTACAAACACTATTAGAGGCTTCGTAGACAATATATAAAGTGGCCATACATAACTATAGTTCCAGTAGTCAACTACATTTGTTTGACCAGTTGGCTAATTCTGCATAGATACAACTCCTTATTATTGTCCTGTCAATAGTGGCTCGTCCGCTCACACAAGTCAGTTATATAGTACATGCTTACATGGTACTTGTCCGTCTCATCTAGACCTGGGGCATGACAAAGTAGTATCAGAGTGCCGGTTCAAGGTGTCCCAGGGAGTCTACGAAGCTATGTCTAGTAGAGCCTCACTTATGGATGTGTTGTGCACCACATTTTTAATGGGGAACTACTTAGGAATTTAGGATTTTTGACCTTTTTCCATAATCTAGATCGTGTGACACAACTAAGTCATTAGGAGTTACTTCTGATTTACACTCTACTTAATTTTCATGCTCATTCTACCTATTAAAGGCAACCTTAGAGCAGGCCAATGGGTCCAATACTGGCATTTCTAAAAGGAAATTTACAAAAATAAAAATAAAAAATACCTGCGACGAGGCTCAAATTAAGATTCTAGATAGCTTGGTGAGTTTGACTCTTCTAGTTCACACTTGCTTACATAATAAAGGTATATAGAGATTCAGGTGGACTTTACCATTATAGTTGCACTAGTTTTACCCCTAAGTTATCTTGTAGGATCTATGGGGGGATTACTCATATGATTATTCAGTTAAGGATCGTTAATCTACAAAGATGGGAAATGGCATATCTCAATATAAATGTTGCAACATAATTTAGTGGAGTTCTAAGTCTGAAAATTTCTCTGCGTGAGCCCTCCAATAATTATAGGATTTAAGCATATGGAGGATGTTCAATATTTCCTCAATAATATATCCCTAAGCTTGTAGATAACGTATAACTTGAGAATAGAGGCAATCAAATCGGCTCTTTACAAGTTTAAGGTACAATAGTAGCTTTGACTATTAGGTAAGTATGTCTCACCAACTAGAGGTATCCTTAGCTGGCCGATAAGGCATAGTCTCTTTATAATACATTGTCCTAGGCAAATATATAGATCCTTCCCATAGAACGCGTACATTTAATTATGTTGAGTAGGCAATGACCTATATGTGTGGATCCTCATAAGCTAGCCAGCTCAAGGATAAGTAGTGTTTTCATTTTATAGGAATATATGGGTAGGGATTACTGATTACCCCATTGTGATTTGTTTCGAAAATAAAATAGGACTACTATGCGCCCAAAGATTAGGGTCGAAAATATCGAGGAGTCAAACATAAACTAAGTTTTATCATATGTGCTCAGAGTAGAAGAAGACATAATATTGGTTAATTGGTTATAAGAAGGAAATTGTTACATTTGTGCAATAGTATAAAATGCTATTTGAATATCCTAGACTAAGTATATATGTGGAATAGCACTCCCAGTTAGAATATGATTTTTATGAGGGTCAAAAGAAGTTACAGAAGGATGATTATATAGCCTTAGTGGTTTAATGTGGCATATCATTAGAAATAGTGTAGGTATCTAGTTAAGTTCTGGTGCCCTTTCTATTTAACAGTGGGAGTTGGCAGATCAAGTAGTAGCCCCCCTTGATAAGGGGCACATTGGTCTAGTACGGTGCTCAAGAATGCACCTGCATTGGAGGATATGAATATATTTTAAGATGTATAGATTGCCAATAGTAGATTACAGAGCCTATAAGATGTAAATATTATTTGTTCACCTGATTTTGCATGACCATACTCATTCACTAGGTGCTTTTGCGGCCTAAGTAGCTACTTCTTGTATATTGATGAAGTTTATAAGATTTCTTCCCTATGGAAGGAAACATGAATGTATTCACCTGCTATACTTTCATCATTCATCATAAGCTTACTGATCATAACCCGACTTAGAAGAAAAAGGATTGGATTACCTTTATTTTATTTTTTGTTTTGTTATCATACTAGTTTTGCCAAGCATAGTTAGACCTCAATTGTTGAGCCCAAGGTGGCTGATCTTTAGATGTTATGGAGGGATAACAAGATGACTCCATGGGATGTCCCATAGTTTACAAAGGAATTAAATGTCAACAAGATTAAGTCATCGTGAACTCATATACGTATGTGTATAGGTAACTTACTTGCAAGAACGTACTTGTTACATGTATGATAACTTAATTGTTCACATGCTACATGTTTTCATAAGCTTATTAGTTTACTTGTCATCCTTTCATTAGAGGTTAATTATTTACACGTTATTTGTATTGATACCGGCTTATAGGTTATATATCATATGAATCGTTGTTATATATTGTATGTTTTATATAGAACGTGCTTACATACTATATATTTCATGAACTGTTGATGTGTACTTATATGTTTCATAGCATATTTGATCACATGTTACGTGCATACACATTAGAGGTTATTTGTTTAAAGTTCATAAGGTTATTCTTTCATATGTTATAGACATCATATATCATTTATTTACGTGTCATATGCTCTATAGCTTATTTGTTAAGCGTTATACATTCCACCAGTTTATAAGATTAGAATGTAAAGTTTAACTGCTTACAGGACATATGTTTAAATTTTATAAGTTGAAAATGTATTTGTCCAAAGATTTTATTTCATATGCTCATATATCATAATCAAGTTATATACAAGCTATGTATTTTTATAATGTTAAGATTTGAGCATCAAGAACTTTCATAGTTTACTTGTTTATATAACTATATGATAAATACAACACCATAGTGCACCTATCTACATGTTATATGTATCATAGATTATTGTTTATAATTTATAGGCTAGATAGATTATTTGCTTATATGTTATCCTATTGATGGTGTAGTTATCCAAGTAGTATATGTTCTCATCTTATGCGTTTAGAAATTTCAAGGGTCTATTTGCTCATTTGATATACGGGTATTTTCTTAAAAACCAATATTATATAGTTGAAGGGTTGTAGGCTTGTAGCTACAAATTCTTCCATTTCCTCAGAGCCAAAAAAAAAAAAAAAATCCAATATTAGATCCCTTGGATTCATTAGCAAAAAAAAATAATGAAACTTCTGTTCAATTTTTAGCATGATAGAACATCAACAATTTGAAAGTTAAAAAGCTATAAAAAAAAAATATAGATGTACTTGGTGCATACCTTTAATGTTGGGTCTATCTCCAGAATGTGTTTCGTGTCGATTAAAATCTTTGTTTCTTCTATTAGTTTCATTGCTTTGCTTGCTTTTTTAGAAAATGGTGAAATATTAGCCCCTTCCATCTTCATATGGTAGCTACCAAGGTGTTGGATATTAGCGCTAATACAAAATATACGCTCATGTGTGTAGCAAAATTTGTCCACTTTGCCCACTTGTATGCTAATACTTTTACAGTTGTGGAGCCCATGTATTAGGTGCTTTCATTATTCACATGATTATATATCGCAATTAATTTACTTATATGATATTCGTCTAGCCGATTTAAATTTTATCGCCTACTCGCCTATATGATTATATAATAGATTTCATGGCATGGCTCATCTATTTACATGTTGTATGTTTAATTATCCATCTGTTTGCATACTATCTTATAGTCTACATATTCATTTGCCATAGATTTTCATAGCCTACCTGGACATATATTACACGTCCCAGAGTTTATTGTTCATAAGATACTGACGCCTATTAGATTTACATGTTTATAGATTGAGGACCTTTTATGTGTCTTACATGTTCACATGACTTAGTGCCCTTTGAGCTTAATTGCCTATACATTATAATTTCTATAGGATCCGAGTTTCTTAGATGCTACACAAGAGTTAAGCTTATCTCTAGGTAGAAGGCAAGTCGAGACCTACCCAGCTGTCCAAAATATTATCGAAGGACTTGAGTCATTCATTCCAGAAGAATGGAAACCTAGTTATTTTTTATTGGTATTTGGCTCATCAAAAAAAAATTGAAGACCATTTAGAGATATCATATGTGTGGCTTACAAAAAAAAATAATCAGAATTTAGATTATTAGTTGATGCTTCCAAGCTATTGCCTATGAAAGGCGTCACATGATTTAGAGGGACGACAAGTCGGGCCTAAATATATATGGGACATACATTAGCATATAAAGATTAGCCAAGCAGCCCATAAGGTAGGTTAACCTCCAGAGGTAGCGAATAGCGATTGTACTCTAGGCATCCTGTATGTCGATATGAGAATGTTCATAGGATATAATGTATGCCTACAACTTTTGGACTCTCAGTTATTCTTTACACGTAAGTTGCTCTACTCGGCAATCTTTATTAGAAATATAGGGCCTAGAGAAACCTATTCTTTATTTTTTTTGTGCTATATTTGTTGTGATACTGTGTGAGGTGTCTATATTGTCTCATTCTGCTAGCTGACGGATTTTCGGATAGGCCTGTCTACAGCGCAAATCCTGTCGAAATTTTGGAATATCAAAGTTAAGTTCGTAATAGGTCTGAGCTTCCATTCGAGGGAGAATGAATCCAAGGGGGATAATGTAACATCCCGTATCTCCAGACAAAGGTTTGACCCGTTTGACGTGTGTATGGAGTGGGGGGGGGGGGCACCTGAGGATTTATTTTTTTTCGCATCCAAACATTGGATATGCCTAAAACTATGTGGTACGTGAGGAAGTCTATAGATGAGAATTTATATATCATAAGAATGAAGATTATTTTCTCATTATAAGAGAAATGGAGATATTATTTTCCATCTTGAGAATTAATAGTTCAAAAATTGTATTGTTGATATTGTGTTGGAAAATTAGAATTGGATGAAATATATTTTCTAAATGACCTTGCTTTTTATATACAAGTTTTGGGAACGTGCATTGCACGTGTGTCCCAAATAATTTTTTAATAAAAATGTTTAAAATTTTAAAAAGTTATTAAACATGTGTTGAATAATAAAATTAAAACTAACAAATTCCTGGAACTATGGATATATTCCTTGATTAGTATTACATAAATTGGAACAATTGAAGTGATAAGGTCTAAGGCTTTGTTTAATTTATCACGCATTTTGATTTCTTTTATTTTGAATGTTTTTCATATGAAAGATAAATAATGTTTTTAATATCTGTTAAGTTTTAAAATAAAATAGAAGAAATTTGCCGCAATAGGAACAAAATAGCAATAGAAACACCGCATAAGTAATTTGACTACTATCTATAAAATACTTGTCAAAATAATTGTTACTTGACTTCTTGATTCCCTTGATAAAGCCCGTAATTAATTTCAAATAACACGTTTTTTGTATTTCTATTTTCTACTTATATAAAAAAAAAATTAAAATGATATACACAAGCTTATATGCACATGATCAATAATTTTTTGTTAAAGATGCACCACACATACTTACAAATTGTTGGAAAAAGAAAAAAAAAATTCAATGAAACACGCATGACATAGTCTTTAGATGCATAATCAGGTGAAAATTCATGCATCTTGAGACCTAGGAGTATAAATTATGAAAAGCGCACTACAAAATAGATTCTTCTGATAGAAAAAAATTATCAAATCTTTAAGATAATTCATTAAAATAAAGATAAAAAATCATCCATAATAAAATAGAGTAATACCGTCTTCACCATCCAAGTCCCACTCATCCACCGTGTTCCCATTAACAGACTCTACATCCCTCTCCTCTTTGTCAATAAATCCAGTAAGATATCGTAAAATAGAGAATGAACTTATACAAATATATATGAGAATATAAAATGGTGTCAAACTTTGAAAAGGTAAAGACAATACAAAACCTTTTTAATCTTCACTTCGTAACGGGATACATCTAGAAAATATGACAATTTTGTGTTTAATAAAACGGTCCATGAAATTAATTAGAAATAAATGAATACTCATCCCTCAAATAATAACAAAAACATTAAAAGTTATACTATTTGATATGTGCAAGAGTCATTATTATGGTCAATTCATTGTATAGTATTCAATTTTATAATGATACTTAGCATTTATTTAAATGTATACTTTATGTAATTTAGTTAACGGAAAAGGGCCTAAAATGTCCTTCACCTATTGAAAATGGTGCAAAAATGCCCTCCATCCACCTTTAGGCTCTATAATGTCCTTCACATCCACCTTTGGGCTCCAAAATGTCTTCCACATCCACCTTTGGGCTCAAAAATGCCCTTTATATACATCTTTGGGCTCCAAAATGCCCTTTATTTAATATCCCCAATATTAAATTGAAAAAAAAAGTTTCATTAATGACGTGACAACTTCCCATTGGTTCCCATTTAATTAATTAAAAATTTTTAAAAACCACCCAAAAACTAATAGACCCAATTCACATTGTTACCCGCCCTGCCCCATGCTTTTACCTATTATCCGACCCCTTCATCCACTTCAGTTTCGACATTCCACTCAAAAAATGAGAAAATTTCATCCATGGTCACTTAGCTTTGTGTCTATTACACAAAACTCATTTTTCTTTCTTTCATTACACAAAAGTCATTTTAATTTGCTCCGGTCACCACAAAAGTCACTTTAGCCAAATTTTATAATAATCTCACCTAGAAAATGACGTGACAGCCTTAATTAATGCATTTGCTTGATTAAATAAGGCTAATATACTAAACTAATATTATATATATAATTTAAATAACTATTTAATTTTGTACAATACATTAATTTTTATAAATATCACAAAATATTTGTATAATTTTTCATGAAAATTTTAATTATATTTATAGCCTGTTTGGCCAAACTTCTAAAATCAGCTTATTTTCAAAATTGCTTTTTTCAAAAGTGCTTTTCAAAAAAGTACTTTTGGCGATAAGCAATTTGTGTTTGGCCAATACAATTATAAAAGTACTTTTGAGCAGCAATTAGTGTTTGACCAAGCTTTTAAAAGTGCTTTTAAGTATATTTTTCTCATAAGTGTTTTTTTCAAAAGTGCTTTTGGAGAGAAGCTACTTTTTTTAGCTTATGAAAAACTGTTTTTTTTACTCTCCAGAAGCACTTATTTACTTTCATAAGCTTGGCCAAACACCTCAATTTTTTAAAATAAGCACTTTTGAGAAAAAATAAGCACTTTTGAGAAAAAATAAGCACTTTTGGAGAAATATAAGCTTGGCCAAACAGGCTATTAATATGCTAATTAACTTTACACCTTAAGAGACCTTCGGGTCGGCGCAGTTGGTTTGGAGGCAGGTTGCCCACCCAGGCAACCAGGGATCGACCCACCTCAATGCCTTCTGCGTCTGAGCCTGTCGCACGGGGCTTGCCTAGTGCGGTTTACATCCCCTGTGTGGTTTGCAGGCTATTACACAGTGGGGGGTTTACCCAGTGCGCACAAAGTGCTCACCACAGAGTGCTCACCCGAAGGGCAGAGGCTGTGGCAGAGGTTGTAGCGGCTGCGGGTTTTCCTGGGATTACCAAAAAAAAAAAAAAAAAAACTTTACACCTTAAGCAATTTTTTTAAAAGAAAGTCATGAGTCCAAACTTATTATTAAAAAAAAAAACACATGAGATTTACCTATATATTTATTTTATTTTTTTATTAACTTTATTCACTTGATTAAATTAAGCTTATAAATTTTTTTTAAGACATTTCCTTCACAATTCAAAAAAATTATAGCCACCATAGTAATAGATTAATAACATATTATAAGTTAAAAAATGATGAAATACCTTTTTTCTACTTGTAGGGAAAAAATAAGAGAGGAAAATACTATTATTTTCTTAAAAATAAAAAATTTCAAACCAAACCGATATGAGCCAAATTGATGGATATGAATTATATATATTTGATTTTAATAATTAAAAAATTAACTAAATTGATTTGATTTTAGTTTTAACCAAGAAAGGACCTAAACCAAACTATGAACACCCCCTAATAAAAAATATTGCATGTGAGTTATAATATTGATTAATTTAAATAATTATATATTATAGTGCATTGCTAAATTAGCAAACTTAATCATTGTTGATAAATATTTTACTTATTTTTTATAATTTCTTTTCATATATTGAACTATGTAATACTTGACAATTATCTTTTAGAACATTATTTTTTCTTGAAAAGAGTTACTTTGTTCTATTCTGTTAAATGTAATACGTATATCTTTATAACTGAACAATGGAAAGTTGACATGGTATTAATGAAACTTTTTTTTAAAATTTAATATTGAGGATGTTAAATAAAAGACATTTTTGAGCCCAAAGGTGGATGTGGGCATTTTGGAGCCTAAAGGTGGATGTGAAGGGCATTATAGAACCTAAAGGTGGATGGAGGATATTTTTGCACCATTTTCAATAGGTGAAGGGCATTTTAGGCCTTTTCCGTTTAGTTAATAATAAAAGTTGTTTATAATAATCCTATCAGTAAACCTATTAATTGATAAAGCAAAGAAGATGTTCAAAACTGTTTCGTGTGGCATCTGAAAGGTTCCCACGTTCTTATATTTATAGATTTTAATTTTCCTATTATTTCTGTTATTTTATCAAATGTTTTTGCACAAAAAATTCTTAATTAAAATAGAAAAGGAACTACAGTAAATATATATTTTAATTACTCCTACTCCAGTAAACAACACATTTGAGTTATAGAAAAGGAAAAAAAATATTACAGCTCTAGCAATGGAATTAGTCCCTTTTCAACAACAAAAAATCAAATTTAATCCCAACGGAATGTACGATTGAGTGTACACAGACCTTATCTCTACCTCGTAGTAGAGAGAGAGATTGTTTTCAAAAAAACGCTCATCTCAAGTAACACAAATCAAGGAACCAGTCCTTTTAATTTAATGTAATGTATATCAAGAGGAAGAAGAAAGAAACAAAGAGAAACAATATAAACATATGAAAAGGTCATGGACCGTTGTTCTTACCAATCTATTGCAAACTGAACAAATAGATAAAACTAAATTAAAAGAGCCGTAATGATCTTTGGCAAAAAATAAAAAAAAATTCAAATTGATAATGCATAACAGAGAAAAGAAATAAGGTGAATAGGAAATGATAAAATAAATCGAAAGTATCAATTATATCTTTTGTCACAACCTACATACCATATGTTGTTATTCCAACAGAATATCCTTTTGTCATGCTTTCCCCATAAAGAAATGAAATATTACAAAGATTCTGATTAAAAAAACGATGATCTAAAATATTCGTTATTGCATACATGCACAAAATATTGAGTACAAATATACAAGTAATATATACAATGTAGATACCGTTGAAGCAATGATCGTGTCTTGAGTATCAAGGCCAAAGCTTTTCAACCTTTTTATCCAATGGTTGACTGTACAATGGACAATACACAATTGCTTGAGCTTTTTTTCCTTTTTGTATACTGCAAATTCTACTTTGTCCAATTGTTAATGAATCATATATATAGTTATTAGAGAGTAGTTGAGGGGCCACATTAGTAGATGAAAAGCCATTAAGAGGATCAAAATATTTATTTGAGAGAAGTTTGGTGGTCACATCAGTTGGCAAAACAATAACTCATCAAATGTTATAATTAAAAACTTAAAGGGAATTAAATGGGATTTAAAGCAATTAGGGGTAGAAGTTAATTTTTGTTTTTAACTCCACGAAAGAACTGAAGTGCAATAGCCAGATTTCTAATTAATAATTCTGCTTTTAAGTAAATAAAATAGGACATTTTAATTAAATTTACTGTTTATTTAGATAGTTAATTATATTTTTATTTAGTGTAGGGGCAAAATGGTAATCCAACTTTGAGGTTGAGAGCTTCCCAATTTTAATATAATATGATTAGTATATGTTTTATTTATTAAGATATTTATGATATTTATGATATTTATTTTATATATATTATAGAAATTGGTTATTTGAGATTTTTTTTTTAAAGTAGTACAAATATCGATTTTCTATATGATAATATTCCTTAAGGAGTCATATTTGGATGTTTATCCAAATTGGTTCCACCGCCAGAAACGGTTAGATGACCCCATTACTTTCCATATTTGTCCAAACTCTTTTAAATTAAATCAACATAGTCCTTTATGTTTTAAGTGGAAAATAGAAAGAGTTTTAAAGGAAGAAGGGATCTCCCATTGCTGGAACACGTCAGTAGGCTTTTGCCCTTCCAATTTTGCTGTCAAGTGATCCTTTAAGAAGACTAGATCAATTCTTCACTTGGACACTTTTTATAATTTATTTTCAACAGGTAACTATGTAATTTCTTAGTTTTTCATGGAGTTATAATTGATGAATTTTAGAATTTAAAGACGTGGTTTAACTCATGGTAACCCCAACTTTGAAGTCTCGGAGTGATGGAATTGTACGTGGGGTGGATTATAGAATTGGGATTCAAGATTAAAGTTCTTGAGGTTGTTTGGAACCCGCAAAAGTACCGTAGCTATGAAGCACCCGAGGTATGTAAGCCTTGACCTCACTCTTCTCCTATGAACTAACGAGAGTGTTTTTATGCATTTTAGTAAAGAACTCACGGATGGTCTTCGGAAGTCGAGAGTTCAAAGTTATTTGTATTTGGTGTAGACTTCTTGGGGCTGTTTGTGGTAAAATCGGGTAAAGGTGGATAACCTTGACCTCAAGTGGGGGTCATGTGTTCATTTGAGAGGCAGGGTGTAGTGATACACCGTATATTTATCGTGTTTCCCGAGCTTGTCTCTAGTGGATTATTATTGTATTGTTGGCATAGCCGTGCTTCTTGGTTAGCCATTTATTTGTCCTCCATATTTTTATTCAGTGTAGATATTGACTGTAGAATGAAAGGCCAAATCGGCACGCCATGATATTCGAGAAAAGATTGGAGGTATGTGAAGCTAAAACCTCTTTCTTCATAAGACACAACCTAAAGTCACATGTTTCTCGGATAAGAGTCCACATGAGTTACATGAATAGAGCGTTCGTATGTTATACGTTAAGCACATAACCACATGTTTGTCATACCCATATATCTGTACGTTCTTCCCGTTTGAATTCACTTGTCTCCACTCTTCTTGCGTCTATTCGTTGAAGTCACGACACTGATATACTCTCATCGGGTCAAGTTATAGAGTTCTACATGACTATGTTCATATTCTTTTGAAATTTTTAGAATTCACATGTTATATCTATCACATGCTATTAATTAGAATAAATAGCCATAGTGTAGTCGCACACATTTGATCACATAGTGACATACTATAAGGTGATACAAAGAACTAACATTTAAATAGCTAGATACCATTAAAGCAGTTTGTTGTATATGGATAGTACTACTTGAATAGCTAAACAACCCTTATCATAACTTACTTGAAAAAATATTCTAAAACTAAAAAGGATAGTCGGTTCAAAGGGCTTTTCCTCGGAAAAGAATCGAAAAGAAAAATCAAGGGGTGGGTGAAGTATGCTTGTACTAAAAAAACTAAAAAGCTAAAACCAGACAGAAATTAAAAAAAAATATTTTTATGTTTTTGAATTTTTTATTTTATTTTTCACATTTTCTCAACTAAAGCAAGCAACTAAAACAAAGCAACTCCTATAGCATACTTCACCTTTAACAAATATAAAAAGAATCCCACCCATACTTAAAATCATGCTTTGTCCCTAAAATATTAATCAAAATAAAATAGTGGTTAGAAATACTCCCTGAAAGCCTTTAGGGCCTAGCTAGCAGCATGTCTTCATCAATCTTTCATCAAAGGGGTGAATGTCCCCACACTTATGCATCATCCATGCCTCTTAGCTTCAAAATCTGGGTACTCAGACTTCCCCAAATCTGTATGAACCAAAAAAAAGTGAAACTATAAATATAAAACTATGCTATTACAATTTGGGTTGCCTCCAAGCAGTGCCTAATTTAACTTCGCGGCACGACGTAAGTGATAGAATAATTGAATTCTCTCTGTCTTTTCCTCCCTATATGATGCAACTTTGGCCTCTTCTTCACTCTAGGAGGATCATAATTATTATTCACTCTCTTTGTCTTTGGATCTTTCACTTTTTCGAGCCCATACTCTTCCACCCTACACCTATCATTGACCACCTCTGTTATCATACACAAGTCTCTATAATGTGAAGGAGTGGAGAGGGACATATAAACTTTAAACATTGCCTCCTCATCATGAACCCTCATCTTAAGCTCCCCTTTTCGTATATCAATCAAAGCTCCACCACTGGCTAATAATGGGCATCCCAAAATAGCTGGTACATGCTCATCTGCTTCAAAATCTAAAACAATAAAATCTGCAGAAATCACAAACTTACCTACCTTGATGAGCACATCTTCAATCACTCCTTCTGGTTGCACACGAGAGCGTTCTGCCAATTGTAAAGTGATAGTAGTTGGGCGTGGCTCTCCCAAACCAAGTGTCTGAAATACATATAAGGGAATTAAGTTTATATTTTCCCCAAGATCACACAATGCATTCCTAACTTCATCTTCACCAATTTGTATAGGGAGAGTGAAACTCCCAGGATCTTTGAGCTTTTTATGAAGCTTGCTCAATACCCTCGAACTACACTCTTCAATGATTTTAACTATCTCAAACTCTGCATGTCTTCTCTTTCCAGCCACCACCTTTCTCAAGTATTTGGCATATTTGGGCATGACCCTCAAAGCATCAATCAATGGAATATTAATGTGAAGTTGTTTGATGATATCAAGAAACTTTTTAAAATTTGAATCCTCCTTGATTTTTTGGAATCTTTGTGGGAATGGTGGTGGAGGTCTTCCTATTGTACTCTCAGGTTACTCAACAACCTCTTTTTCTCTTCTTTCCTCTTGCACAGGTTGTATCTCTAGAGTTGGTGTTGGGATCAACCTTTGTGGAAAAGGAGGTGGATACTTGTAGTTTTCCCAGTTAATTACTCTCCCTTTTAGAGGTTTTGCATTTGGCATCTCTACACTTGCATCTTGACTTCTCTATTTAAGAGGAGCTTTAACTAGCTCTCTTCTATTTCTGAGTGAGATTGCCATTACCTGTTTAGTATTATTCTCTGTATCACTTGGTAGTGCACCTGCAGGTCTTGCATGTTGTGATGAAGCTAGTTGGCCCACTTGACGCCCAAATTCATGAATGGACTTCTGCATTTCATTCACAATCTGAGTTTGTAGTCCCATGAACTGTTTCATTATCTCCTCTAAAAAACTGCTCACTTATGGAGCTTGCGGTGTATATTGTTGTCTTTGGACCTGCTGATTTACACTTTAAGAGAAATTTGGGTAGTTTCTGTAATTTTGTTGCCCCACATAATATATAGATTTTGGATTCAAAGGACATCAAAAGTAGGTATGATTTTCACCACACTTCTTACAAAATAATGCAGCAGCCTGAACCTGTTGTACCTGTTAAAACTGACATTCACTTGGAGCTAATAGACTCTGCTTCATTAAGGCACACAATTTCCCAATATCAGCTCGAATAGCTGACACTTCATCCAGCTCGAACTTACCTGGTATTTTTTATGTAGATGTGAACACTCGACTGGGCTCTGAATAGTCTCAGTGACCTGCAAACATAAGATTGAGCAGCGCCTCTATTTCATCATACTCTTGGACAAATTTTGCCTTTGAGCTGTAGCATCAAATAAAGACTTAGAGTCTGGCCTCAATCCTCCAATAAAATTATGCACAATAATCTCCATGGGATGATGGTGGTGTGGGCAATCTCTCAAGTATCCCTTGTATCTCTCCCAAGCTTAGGGAAGGGATTCAGAATATTTTTGAAAAAATCCAAACATTTTGCCTCTAAGCTCTTTTGTTCTACTAGATGAGAAGAACTTGTTGAGAAACTTTTCAGACAAAGCATCCCAAGGCGTGATACATCCTGCTGGTTCATTCTACAACCATTGATTTGCTTCCCTATTCAGTGAGAAGGGGAATAGTGTCAACTTCACGTATTCATCTAAAACATTTTGGAAGTGGAAGTAGTCACTCAACACAGTAAATTCTAGTAGGTGCTTGTATGGGTCTTCATGTGGTTTACCCTCATATTGACAAGTGTTCTGCACTAGTTGCACCGTAGCCTCTTTAAGCTCAAAATTTCCAGTGATATTCGGCTTCACAATAGCTCTAGAGGCATTTTAGTGATTTGTCCTTGCAAAATTCAACATCAGTACATATGGTGTATGAGGGAGATAAAATGCATCTCTATCCTCCGCATCATTCAGTGTGTCTTGAAGAATTGGATTGTTCGAGTTATCACCTATTTCTCTCAACCCTCTAAGAGTACGTTCAAGCTCCTGGTCAATTGAAATCAAGGGACTGCCTGGACTTTGGGTATGTAGCATAAACTAACAAGTACCCTAAAAGAAACAAAAACAATAAGCAAAAGTGAAATATAAATAATTCAGTAAAAACTCAAAATAGTATCAGTTCAAATCCAATCCCCGATAACGGTGCCAAAAACTTGTTGCTTCCTTTCGCACACGCAAGTGTATGTGGTCATACAAGTAACAAAGGATGTAAGTCTAGATATCGTACCCACAGGGATTTGATGAATTGATTTCTACTTTGAATTCTTATCTGATTTATTCAGTCCGTAACCAATAATTAAGAGTGATTTGTATGTTTTAAATGTTAATAAAAGCAATTGGAGACAAGTCGTCTACTAGTTGTGTTGTAATTTAGATTTGAGAAAAGATCTGGGGTTGCGGTATTTTGACAATCCAGCTACGCTATACAATCATTCATCTAATTTGCTTTCCTGAGTTACTAATTAAAGGTTATTTATAGCTATATTGATCATTTTTCCAACAACTATATGCCAACTCGACTATCCGTAACGCCTATATTTCTATGGTCGTCAGTTAATAGTGAAGTGCATAAAGATATCGTCTGTATCAACTAGGCTAGGTCACAGGGTATATTCCTATCCCTAGTGACGAATCGATTCCCTTTTCCTATAAGGTTCACAAACTAGCCCTATTTCTTCTTTTTATCCTTGTCGTTCCCTTTTTCAAGTCCAACAAACAAGCCCTAGATAATATTCGCAAGGTGATCAATCAAACGAATAATTGAAAGCAAGAAGAAATAAATAACTCAATATATGGAATCAAAATAGATAATATGATGTTCATGTCACAACTTTCATGTTCAACCACAACCCTAGAAATTAAGAGGTTTGGCTACTCATTAATCTCTTTGGAAGAAGAGATTTTATTAGTTTACAAGGTAGAAATCAAAAATAAAATAAGAAAATAAAACAAAACCTTGTTCTTGAGCTTTGCCCTAGCTTTTTGCTTCCCCAAATAAGATGTATCTCTTTAAAAACGTGGGAGGGGGATTTATATAGAGTTTAGGAACCCATAGAATGTCTAAAACCAATCCCAATCGGGTTAGGATAATTTCTGACTCGTGACACAGCCCAATCCCAATCGAGTTAGGATAAGTTTTGACTTGCGCCACATCCCAAAATAGGAGTTGTGGTGCAAGAAAAAACTGAAATTCCCAATGGTATCACAAATTTTCTCCACTACTCCCAAAGCAAGAGAGTGGAGCAGAAGAGCAGATGATGAGATTCTGCAAGAAGTGACTATTTACACCACCTGTTGTGCCACTAGGTAGATCTCACAATATGAAATTCTTTTGCACTTTGTTGTCATTTCTGCCACGTAGATGTCCTATTGTTGCCTTCAATTGTTGTTTTCAGCAATTGTTCCTACACTTTTTATTAATATTGGCATATTGCTAATCATTTTATAATCATCATGCCACCATGTGTCAATCATTGGATTTTAATTAGTATCTTGTTTCCTTTCTCTTCCTGCACTGGTAATTCACGTGAGCAGCTTCCATCTGTATTCAATTCTTTCAACTTTCACTTTTTATCCAATTTTTCTCCAAATCTCTTCATCTCCACACCATTTTATTTCTACACATTGAAATATTTGTCGAAGCACAAATAATATAATATATACTCAAAGTACAATTAAAAAGTACTAAAATGTGAGACAAATAATGGTTAAATATATGTATTTATTGGCCGCACATCAGTACACCCAAAGTTGATTCAATGATATTGGTGTTTATGGTGTTTACTGTTATGCATAAGTTTTTCTTGCAGATCTTTTATCAATTTCAATTCTTTATGTACATACCAAATGGTTATATGGGTTACAATCATTTTCTTTGAAAACTTTGAATGTAGGATAATCTTGAATTATTTTAATGAATTTGAATTTACTACATATTCGATTCGGTAAACTTTTCCCTATTTTGTATCTTTTGATGAAATTGCTACTGAGTCCATTAAGAGTATATGTGATTGATTCACTTGCTTAATTTCAATAGCTATTTGTAAAATGTTATTAATCATGGAATTCAGTACACTTGACCTGATTCTCTTATATTTCTGTACTAAGTATTGCGTCCAAACGCACACACAAGTGTACGTGATCGTACAAGTAATATAGTAGCTCTTGCGAGCCGAATGTTGAACCTACAAGGACTTGTGATTTAACTATTTACTAAATTAGACTAATGTTGATTATTTATTCAAGCAGTAAATTCTAAAGATATATTTAAGAATTAACTAAACTAAAATTAAACAAATAAAAGAAAACCAACTAATGAACAATTAACACAAGTAGAGCAGATTCTTACACAATAAATAAATGAATCGGTCTAGGGTTATGGATTAGCTAACAATCATATGTAGAGTACTTGAGTTCATCTACTTGTTAGTTTATCTAGTTGTTGGTTAACGTGATTGATTTTATGATTATGATATGGTCAACCTCTAATCGTCTATCCGAACTAGCCTCACAACTACATCGTTGAGAGGGGATGTGAGAATCCAATTCGAATTCATTCATTATTCTTCCCATTTTACAACCGAGTAAGGCGATCTAGGGGTATGTCTATCCTAACCACAAATAAATTCTTTATGTTACTAAAGAAAAGATCTTACCCCCTATATTCTTCGTTCTATCCCTCAGTTTACTTGATTTATTTTTTTGAAATTACATAGTTATTGTAATGGTGGATAAATATTAAAATAGTAAGCTCAAGAATATAAGAATAACTAAAATGATAAACAACTATGTAGAATCAATCATGTAATAAACAATCATGCAGCTACCATAATCCCAAAATAAGAAGTTCATCTCCACATAGACATGGAGCAATTACAACATATCATCCAAAGAAAATCCTTAAAATAATTAAAGGAGAAGAAAAGAATAAACTAATTTTCTTTGGTCTCCAAGGTGGCTCCTAGCTCTTCCTAGTTCAAACATTCCCAAAATAATAGTCCAAGGGTTCTGTTTATAGTGTAAGAAAAAAACCCTAATCATACTTGTACTTGGCTTGAAGATTGCAGACCGAAGACCCCCCCCCCCCCCCTCTTCCGTGTCACGCTATGCTCTAATCCAGTACCGTGTCATGCTTTTCAATGCACCAATCCAACATTGTGCCACACTGCTTAATGTACCAGACAACCTCCGTGGTACGATATAGGTGGGCCATGCTACTATTTTGGCCTCTACAACACTTCTATCTCGGATCATTACTCTGTGGCATGATATGTAATGCAATAAAATGTCTCCATGAACCAAATTCATCTTTTTACACTGCTTTGCAAGAATCACATCCATTGATTCCGACTTTTGCGTTCTTCATACATTTTTTCTCATTCTAGCTGCATTTTAACCTAAAAATTATCTAATCATATCTATTAGCTCACCAACATCAATTGTGCATAAATAATATAGATATATACAAATTCATTCTCGAAACTTATACTTAAATATGGGTAAAATATGACACTTGAGTGTATAAATATGCCCAAGATCGCCAACCCACGCTTAAACATTTGTTTGTCCTCGAACAATCGTTAAAGCCCATCTCAATAAATCAAGTTAAGAATACAACCACATTGATTGATAAAAATAATAAGACCATATATAAGTTCATAACATCAAGTACACTTACTGATCATAATGCAAGAATTGCAAACAAATAACAAACCTCTAACCTCCTAACCTCAAAGTATGTAACAACCCTCGTAGTGAATTTTAGAAATTTCTATGTTTTGACTATTTTTCCCTTTCCCATTTTTGATTTATCTCATTTATCAGTTGCGGGAATGGTTGATATGGTCCCCGATACATTCGGGAGTGATTTATATGAATTTGTGATTTTGAACATCCAAAAAGGGTTTAGTTTGACTTCGGTCAATATTTGGTGATCCAAGTATTGGATGGTTATTCTGACAGTTCCATTAGATACGGAATATTAATTTTCAATTAGTAGCATAGTTAGTTCGTGCCCCGAGCCTTTATTTTATATTTTGACCTCTTAAACGAAAATTAGTTGAATTTAACTAAGAAAAAGAGTCTCGAGGGGTTAATTTATTGTAAAAGACCTATTTTTATAAATCCAATGATTTGGTCTAAAACATGTTTTATGATCAATTTTCACTATTGTTTCTTGTTTATAGGGTTTTAGATGAGTTCCAAGGGTTAAAAATACGTTTTGAAAATTTTTGGTTTTCTGGTGCGAAGGTTCTTCATCGCGAATGCGGTGAGGGTACTGTAAACATTAAGAAGGACCATTTTGTTGACCGATCAACACAAAAATTTGTTCATCGCAAATGCGGTGGGTGTATCGCGAACGCGAAGAACAAAATTTTCACCTGGACAGTGCTTAAATCGGCAGATCGTGAAATTTTAGTATTTTTGACATTTCGGGAGATAGAAAACTCCATATTAGGAGATTCTCTTTTCTTGTTTCTCATATGATCATTGTATATATTAATATACCTTCATATTTCTCATTTTCAAAGAATATCCATCCATTTTGTCAAGATTTCTATCCAAAGCTGAGATTCAAAAACCCCATTTCCCGAGTTTTCAAAGCTTTCAAGCTCGTTTTTGGGAGTTTTAAAGTGAATTTTCAAGATTGGAACTTTAGGTAAGCTTATAAACTAGTATTTAATTATTTTTCTTTTATTAATTCATGTTTTCATCTTCAAATCATTGATTTTAAACTTGATTTGGGGGTTTCTACTCGGTAAAGTACAAAATTGATTTTTGTTCAATTTCAAGTCCAATTTAAACTTATTTTAGTTGGATTTTCAAATATAGAACCCTAAGAGTGTGTGGAACATAATTATTAAATAGAATCGTAATTTTACCTCTGTATTTTTGGAACTATTTTTTGAAGCGATTTTTGACCCGGAACCAAAATATATCGATATGGGTATTGTTGGACTCCTTTTAGCTTATAGATGTCATATTTGATTAGATTGGTCATGTTTGGTAATGATTTGAGTGGATTAGATTTTTCAGTTGACGCTTTGAGCTGAGTTTTGGCTTGCGGGTTTTCTTTAAAGGCAAGCTGAGATGTACCTTCACTTTCTCTGAAGTGTTTATCTATCATATGTTTGTTTTTGTCACGCCCCAAATCCCATTGAGGCGGACTGGCACCCGAAGCCGATAAGGCCCGAGAGAACCAATCTTTACTCAGGTACACTCATACGCATGCCATTCAATGATTCTTATTATCCGATGCAATTACAAAATGCCAATAGCGAAAATCATGGAACACATGTCATATACATACATGAAACTTTGCCGTTGGGGCCATCAAGTCAAAAGGAATGTATATGTCTTACATTCATCTTCCCACATACGTATACAAAGCCTCTAATAGATACATGACCATGCTTATGCAATATTTCTATAATACCAAAAATCAATGTACACATGTGACTTGGAAAGTCCCGAAGCAACCGGAGCTCACCAGTACTCAGCAAATGATCCGCAACCTACTGTGGAGGTCTAGTAGCGCCTGCGCCTACAACATGTAAAGTAAGTCCCCCAAGGGGGTCAGTACGGAGAATGTACTGAGTATGTAAGGCCATATGAAACTGTATGACATATGAGTACTCTAATGCAAACAAACATAAGAAGATAATAAATATAGACAAACCACTAATCTGGATATGTAGAGCCATGTCCATTGCATTCATTACTTTCTCATCTTTTCTTTTATTATCGTTAATGTTCATCCACTGATTCGTGGGTAATGAGATAGTTATCCACCTTATCGGTGGGTAATAGTGATCCACTCATTGGTGGGTAATAGTCATCCACTCATTGGTGGGTAATAATAGAATCATAATAATAGGATCAGCTCTAGTTAGGCTTATGTGCCCCTTTGACGCTGTCCTTTGAACCAATAATCTCGGGATCGGTCTAGCTAGACTTATGTGCCCCTTTGATCCGTCTCGGTTCTCAATAATAAACCATAAATGCATTAACTTAATTCTTTACTTTTGTTTGAGATTGATACTTTTGATGGTTATAACACTTTTGGAACTTAGAAACGTTAATCAATGAACATTATTGGAACTTGGAAACAATACCCACAATTATGTGACACAAGAATCACCGTTTACCAATGAATAAGGAATTATGAGAATAATAATTTATGACAACCTGAAATGACTTACTTTTGAACATTTCGGATAGAAATAGAACAATGCCAATAGGGACAATATGTACTGCAGAAAGATACAGAACGAGTAACCTTACATACCTTATCTTCCCAATATGAATATACAGTCTTATATGCGATTACAACAATTCATCTCCTCCCTTATGTGTCACTCTACAACACAAGTACATAACGGAACCAACATTAACTACAAGTCACATTCCAAGTGTATAAGGCGACCATGAGCTACATGATTGCCCTACAACATTATGTCACCCTTTACAATACCATTCATGGTATTATCATACCAACAATACCACAATATTCCATACATTGACCAATACATCATAAACCAATAGCTTTTCACACCAAGTCCCTTCTTTACTTGTTCTCATTAACATCTCATCACAATGAACCCATCAAGTCACTTCAATACATTTTATAACCAAAATTTCACAATTTACTCATATAGAAAAATAACAAGTTATGGACACAACCACACCATACATGTTGAGATATCATCCACACCATTCACTTTTATCAAAACATCAAGTCCTTTTTTAAGTTTAAGTCACAAGGATGCACATCTTTTAGAAAAAAGCCAAAGTGCACTATTCAACACCTTGACAACATAACCACCATGATATACATACCATCTTAAGCATATAATAAATTAATCCATGAGAGTATACACTTACCAAAGCTTGCAAAGTGATGATCTTTACCAAAGAGAAAAGGTTGCTTTAAGGTTATTAGGGTTTGGGTTGAGAGAAATATGTAGAAATTTCTAGAAAAGCATGTGACTTTTTAATGAATAAAATTTGATTTGGTGGCCTTTATATAGACCTTTTAATCTTATCCTTAGTCATTCTTGATCAATAATTGATGGTCAAAGGGAGAATGGGTCATTTGACCCATTGGGCCAAGCATTTTGTCTTCATGTTGGGCCTCAAATTGAGCCCAATTCATTTAACCCAATAAGTCAATACATAATCCACCAAATTTCTCATGTATAATAATTTAATAAGTGTTATGATAACATTCCAACTCGCGAGATTTATTTTTGTAGCCTCAATCCCAAAAACAAGTGATTCTAGCCTCTTATGGTTTATTTTGACCTAAAGGGTAAAAATGTCATTTGGATGCCCAAAACGTCCAAGTGTAATCTTAACAAGATGGAATAATTATATTATAATCCAATAAGCACATTTATACGCTCGTGGTTGGCGAAGAAATTCAGCAAAAAGCTCCCCGGCACGGCCCCTGGCGCCCTTTAGACTTAGAAAAATTTCCAACTTTTGAAAGGTGTGCACAGGTAGCCTGGCACGCCCCTGGGCGTGCCCCCTTGCTTCCTGTTCCACAAAATTTTTATCCCAGAGCAGCCTGGCACGCCCCTGGGCCAAAATTTTTGACATTTTTCTTTCTTCGACTTTTCTTTGCGGATTCGGTTAGATACTTCAAGTTCTATTCTTTAGCTTACTTTTTACCTTTAATATACTTTGTTTGGAGGTCACTCAAGACTCATTTATCACTCCTAAAATGTTTCAAGAAGTCACAAACTCCTCTTACAAATGTCTAATCACATGAACTAACACCATATGAATGTTTCCATCAATGCCAATACAAAATACGTACTTATTGCCCTTGGAACTAAAGTGTATGACTACGCCCTAGGTCACCAAATGATGAGGGTCAGAAATGTACAGGGTGTTACATCCTCCCCCTCTTAGAAACATTCGTCCTCGAATATTAGTCACAATGTTTCATCGAAACAATGTAAGTCGAAGTGAATCCTTCATGTTATCATATACGCACATAATACTTGTAAAGACATACTTATCATGAATTCAATTCCATACCTTGAACTTTTATTCCAGTTACAAAAAATGTGAATGCTTTGGATTTCATTGTTTCTTCGGTTACCTTGTGATCCCCTCTATGTACTGATTTCTCTAATAGTACTTTTTCAGAAGCTACTTCTTTATTTCTCATTTCTTTCACTTATCGCTCTAGAATAGTACTAGGTATTTCTTCACATGTGAGATCTTCCATAAGTGGGATCAATACGATATGATCTCCTATACATTTTCAAAACATTAGAACACGAAATATTTGATGAATAGTGGAGATTCCTTGGAGCAGTTTCAATTTATACTCAACTTGCCCAAATCTTCTAAGAACTTCATATGGAAAGGCCAATTTCCCTTTCTTTCCGATCTCATTATTTTTTTTCAGTGGTGACACTTTCAAAATACCTAATCACTTGTGGCAAATCCTAATTCCCTTTTTTTAATATCGGTATACAACTTGTGTCAACTTTGGGCCATTTGTAGCCGTTGTTTTCTTTATAGTTGCTCAAGTAAAGCAGTTTCACCTGCTTCAAACCATCCCATTGGTGATCTACATTTTCTTCCCTATAGGGCTTCATAAGGTTCCTTTTGATACCCGAATGATAGCTATTATCGTAAGAAATTTCAATAAACGATAGATGTTCATCCCAACTACCTGTAAAGTCCAATGTACAAACTCGTGGCATATCTTCAAATGTTCATATAATACATTCTGTTTATCCATCCATCTGAGGATGACAAGCCGTACCTACATCCACCTGTGTACCCATGTTTTACTGAAAAGACCTCCAACATTGTGCAATAAAGTGAGCTCCCCTGTTTGATAGAATAGCGAGTGGAATACCATGTAATCGTACTATCTATGTGTCATACATCTTTGCATAATGTTCAGCTGTATGGGTGCTCCTAACTGGTAGGAAATGTGCTGACTTAGGAAGCCTGTCAACCACTACTCATATAGAGTCAAACCTTTGCAGTGTACGAGGATAACCTGTGATTAAATCCACGTTAATCATGTTCCACTTCCAGGCAGGAAGAGTAATACATTGCATATATCATACAAATTTCTGATGCCCTACTTTTAAGCATTGACCGCTTGGACATTGAGCTACAAGTACTACACTGTTCTTTTCATGTCGCCTTACTAATACATCTCTTCTAAATCATGGTACACTTTGGTTGCTTTCGAATCAATAAAATACTGTGAACGACGTTCTTCTGTCATAATTCATTTCCTTAACTTGTCTAGATCTGGTACACATAATCTACATTGGCGTTACAACACTCCCCTTGTGTTTGTCCAATATCTTTGTTGACCTTTACCGTGCATTCTTTTCCATTGAATAAAAATAGGATTTACATATTGCTTTTCCTTCATTTCTGCTACAAATGACGACTCTGCCAATTTTAACACTATACTTCTGTCACCTGGAGTTCTATACAAGTATAGGTGCCATCTTTTACAAGCAAATGTCACAACGACTAACTTAAAATCATATGTGGGATAATTTATCTCATGTAGCCGCAGCTGTCGTGAGGCATATGCTATGACATTACTGTGTTACATTAATATAATTCCTATTCCATGTGACCCAAGAGCAATACAAACTTTTATCAAAAAGCACGTTTAGAAAACTTTGCATATAGCTTACGATCACGAAGAATCCGTAACACTTGTTGCAAATGATTAGCATGGTCCCTTTGTGATTTTGAGTAAACCAAAATGTAAACACCGTCCCGAACACGGCTAGAAATGACTTAAACACCCTAGTTATTAAACTTATATACGCAACTGAAGCATTTGTTAGCCCAAATGACATGGATAAGGATTTGTAATGACCATACCATCTTCGGATGGCTATCTTGGGTATAATTGTTTTCTCTAACCCTTACTCGATGATCACTCGACCTTCCGTTAGTCTTTCGGAAGCACTTAGCACCCTATAACCGATCAAATAAATCATCCGTTCTGGGGAGGAGATATTTATTCTTAGCTATCACCTTACTCAGTTAATGAATAGAGGTAGACTGAGTGTCTGGCATCATATCAATACCAACTCATACATCGAAGATTTCATTTACCACCGAAACTGATTAAAGAGTTGGTATTTCCATATTAATATCTTTTACTCGTACTAAGTGACATATGTATCCCTTGGATATCATTTTATTTGCTTTAAGATAGGGAATAAATTTTCCCTCTTGGTGCTCCTACATTACCCTTGCCATTCAAGAACATTCTTTTGTGGAAACGAAAATGTAACTTCTTAGCTCGGCAATCTACTATGGCACAATTCCTTTATAACATCAAAATCCATTATTTCCAGCACAATAAAATCAACCAGTGTATCATGACAACAAACAATTACTATGCATTTATGATATATTCTTTAATTACCATAGATTCACCAACTGATGTATAGACTTCACATGGTGTAACTAGTAATTCTGGTGTTCTTTTGACTTTTCAGCAATCAATGCAATAACATATGATAATGTAGAGCATGGGTCAATCAATGCATATACTCTATGTAAAAATATGAATACGGTACATGTATCTACATCAGGAGAAGCCTCCAAATTTTGCCAACCAGCTAGAGCATAGGTACGATTCTGTACTCCACTGGCACTGGTTGCTCCTCTAGTACCTCTTTCATGATCAATAGGTTGTGCATCTCTGCCTAAGGAAGGAACCAATGATGGTGGCGCAATGGTTAATCCCGCAGGTTGCGCTGTACTACCTGTGCCCTCTTGTAGACAATCTTTCATTATATGTCCTGACATACCGCACCGAAAATAAGTATTTGTTCTAAACCAGCATTCGCCTGAATGAAACTTTCCACAGTGATGGCACAACTGACGAGAAAAGCCCATTGTCTGCGAACCACGTATTCCACTACTCTACCCCATGTGACCGCCTCTAAACCCTCAGAATTGGGATGGCGTACTTAATGTAGGGTAAGAAAATGAGGATCTCGGTGGTCTATTAAAAACCTGAGGCCTAAATTCTCCTTGGGACATTGTGAACTATCCCATAAGTCTAGTCCTCTTGGACGATCCTCTTTCAAATTTTTGCTCCCTTCTCCTTTGTCTCTGATTCTCCATTTTCTGTGCAAAGGCTTGTATTCTCGCTATATCCATATCCTTGTTCAAAGCACCAATAGTACAGTCCCTCACCAAGTATGGCTCCAACCTATCCACATACCGATGGACCCTGTCCTTCATCGTGGCTACCATATTAGGAGCATACCAAGCCAAAGAGTTAAATTAAAGACTGTATTCTCTGACACTCATATTCCCTTGGCGAAGATTTAAAAATTGGTCTGCACGAGCTTCTCAAACCTCATAGGGAAGATAGTAATCGAGAAATGTCGTTCTAAATTCCTCCCAACTAGCTGGGCGTACATCAACACCCCTCGATCTTTTCTAATCCTCATACCATAATATAGCCTCGCCCTTTAATCTGTATGCTACAAGTTCCACTGTTTCTATACCAGTCACATGCATAACATCTAGAGCCCTTTTGATTTGGTCCACGAAGTCCTGTGGATCTTCATTCAGATCTACCCGGTGGACGTGGGAGTGTCTAATTTTAGAAAATCCTATGTCCTTCGACTAGCTACCCTGTCTGGTGGCATTGGACCTACCTGACCTTGATTCAGTGCAGCAACTATCCCAGTAACTGCGTGAGTCAACATGTGTACGACATTTCTTAGATTCTGTTCAGTATTACTAACAGGTGTTTCAGCAGGTTCTTCTCTCCCTCTCAGCTCTTCTGGAGCTGGACAAGTAGGGGAAGCCTACGATGCAAACTCTGTTTCAGCCCCACCTTGACTAACTTGTCAGGTGGTGATTTACTCATTTCTTCTCCGGCAAGTATATCAACCTGTTTACCTTTTCCCTTAGCATGTCTTGTATTCGGCATCTGACTATACAAACGAAAACCAATGTCAATGAGTCAATATGATTCTACCTCAAAATAAAACCAATGTCAATGAGTCAAGATGATTCCACCTACAACTTTGGCTCTATTGCACGATCTAGAAATCAAGAAAAAGAAACAACTCCTAAATGTCTCGTAGCCTCCTACTTATAAATGTGGCGCGCAACACATCCATAAGCAAGACTCTACTCAGACATGACTTTGTAGACACTCTTAGAATGACCTGCTCTGATACCACTTTTGTCACGCCCAAAATCCCATTGAGGCGGCCTGGCACCCGAAGCCGATAAGGCCCGAGAGAACCAATTTTTACTCAGGTACACTCATCCGCATGACATTCAATGAGTCTTATTATCCGATACAATTACAAAATGCCAATAGCAGAAATCGTGGAACACATGTGATATACATACATGAAACTTGGCCGTTGGGGCCATCAAGTCAAAAGGAATATACATCTCTTACATTCATCTTCCCACATATGTCTACAAAGCCTCTAATAGATACATGACCATGCTTATGCAATATTTATATAATACCAAAAACCAACGTACACATGTGACTTGGAAAGCCCCGAAGTAACTGGAGCTCACCAATACTCAGCAAATGATCCGCAACCTACTGTGGAGGTCTACTAGCGCCTGCGCCTGCAGCATGTAAAGTAAGTCCCCCAAGGGGGTCAGTACGAAGAATGTACTGAGTATGTAAGGCCATATGAAACTGTTTGACATATGAGTACTCCAATGCAAACAAACATAAGAAGATAATAAATATAGACAAACCACTGATCTGGATATGTAGAGCCATGTCCATTGCATTAATTACTTTCTTATCTTTTCTTTTATTATCGTTAATGTTCATTCACTGATTCGTGGGTAATGAGATAGTCATCCACCTTATCTGTGGGTAATAGTGATCCACTCATTGGTGGGTAATAGTCATCCACTCATTGGTGGGTAATAATAGAATCATAATAATAGAATTAGCTCTAGCTAGGCTTATGTGCCCCTTTGACGCTGTCCTTTGAACCAATAATCTCGGGATCGGTCTAGCTAGACTTATGTGCCCCTTTGATCCATCCCGGTTCTCAATAATAAAACATAAATGCATTAACTTATTTCTTTACTTTTGTTTGAGATTGATACTTTTGATGGTTATAACACTTTTGGAACTTAGAAACGTTAATCAATGAACATTATTGGAACTTGGAAACAATGTCCACAATTATGTGACACAAGAATCACCATTTACCAATGAATAAGGAATTATGAGAATAATAATTTATGATAACCTGAAATGACTAACTTTTGAACATTTCAGATGGAAATAGAACAATGCCAATAGGGACAATATGTACTGCAGAAAGATACAGAACGAGTAACCTTACATACCTTATCTTCCCAATATGAATATACAGTCTTATATGCGATTACAACAATTCATCTCCTCCCTTATGTGTCACTCTACAACACAAGTACATAACGGAACCAACATTAACCACAAGTTACATTCCAAGTGTATAAGGCGACCATGAGCTACATGATTGCCCTACAACATTATGTCACCCTTTACAATACCATTCATGGTATTATCATACCAACAATACCACAATATTCCATACATTGACCAATACATCATAAACCAATAGCTTTTCACACCAAGTCCCTCCTTTACATGTTCTTATTAACACCTCATCACAATGAACCCATCAAGTCACTTTAATACATTTTATAACCAAAATTCCACAATTTACTCATATAGAAAAATAACAAGTTATGGACACAACCACACCATACATGTTGAGATATCATCCACACCATTCACTTTCATCAAGACATCAAGTCCTTTTTCAAGTGTAAGTCACAAGAATGCACATCTTTTAACAAAAAGCCAAAGTGCACTATTCAACACCTTGCCAACATAACCACCATGATATACATACCATCTTAAGCATCTAATAAATTAATCCATGATCCTTACCAAAGAGAAAAGGTTGCTTTAGGGTTATTAGAGTTTGGGTTGAGAGAAATGTGTAGAAATTTCTAGAAAAGCATGTGCCTTTTGAATGAATAAAATCTAATTTGGTGAACTTTATATAGACCTTTTAATCTTATCCTTAGTCATTCTTGATCAATTATTGATGGTCAAAGGGAGAATGGGTCATTTGACCCATTGGGCCAAGTATTTTGTCTTCATTTTGGGCCTTAAATTGAGCCCAATTCATTTAAACCAATAAATCAATACATAAACCACCAAATTTCTCATGTATAAATCATTTCATAAGTTTTATGATAACATTCCAACTCGCAAGATTTATTTTTGTAGCCTCAATCCCAAAAACAAGTGATTCTAGCCTCTTATGGCTTATTTTGACCTAAAGGGTAAAAACGTCATTTGAATGACCAAAATGTCCAAGTGTAATCTTAACAAGATGGAATAATTATATAATAACCCAATAATCACATTTATACGCTCGTGATTGGCGAAGAAATTCGGCAAAAAGCACCCCGACACTGCCCCGGGCGCCCCTTAGACTTAAAAAAATTTCCAACTTTTGAAAGGTGTGCATAGGCAGCCTGGAAGGACCCTGGTCGCACCCCCTTGCTGCCTTTGCCTCAAAAATTTTTAGCCCAGAGCGGCCTGGCGCGCTCCTGGGCCAAAAATTTTGACATTTTTCTTTCTTCGACTTTTCTTTGCGGATTCAATTAGATACTTCATGTTCTATTCTTTAGCTTACTTCTTACCTTTAATATCCTTTGTTTGGAGGTCACTCAAGCCTCATTTATCACTCCTAAAATATTTCAAGAAGTCACAAACTCTTACAAATGTCTAATCACATGAACTAGCACCATATGAATGTTTCCATCAATGCCAATACAAAATACGTACTTATTGCCCTTGGAACTAAAGTGTATGACTACTCCCTAGGTCACCAAGTGAAGAGTGTCAGAAATGTATGGGTGTTACAGTTTTCCTATGTTTTGTTAATATTCTCTTAGTATTGAGGGTCCCACTTAGGTGAAATATCGAGCATCTCCGTGGGTACCTGAGTCTTTTGATGGATTGTAGTTATGTAATTGCTTACCATAGGTAGTCTTACTACTTGAGGATATGCTTAGAATAGGATGTGCATAGTTGTCTTATTAACCTTGAATAAATTGATAGGAGGTACCTATTTTAGAGCTTGAATCGTGTTTAGTGTACCTTGTTATGTGATCAGGGCTTAGTGACCTTTTAGGGGATAATTATATTATTATTGTTAGTGATGGAATTATGGAGTTTTAGAGAATACTTAGAGTATAAATGGACTTATAGTAGTTGATGTGATTATCGGTTTATTATCGCTTATTAGGGCACATAATTATCTAGCATAGTTTATCTTAATATTTTTTAGTCTAATGACGTCATCCTTAGAAAAGATGAGACTTATCGTATGTAATAAGCTAGTTTTGGGTAGTTTCTTGATATATTGTTATTGGGATTATTGTTAATTTTGTGTTGCCCGTGTGGGGGCTTATGTGGACATTATTCTTAACTTGAGATATTATTTATTATAATGTGCCCGAGTGGGGGCTTATATGCATATTATTATAGAATATGGAGAGTATATTGTTGTGATGTTCAAGTGAGAGCTTGAACTAATATTATTGGCCTTGATTGTGCATTAAATTGCCATATTTGTTATTGTGTCGCCGAGTTGGGCTTGACTTGTCATCATAGGCTCTATTTGTGTATTAAATTATCTTATCATATTGATGATACCCGAGTGAGGGGTTTGAATTAATATGACTGATGTTGTACATGACTATTTATTCAAATGGTGCCGAGCGAGGGCTGATATCATGAATTATGGACACATTAAGTTGATTTTGAGCTCACTTTTACATGTATTGAATGGATTACCATCTTCATACTGATTGGTTATGAGTATTACATCCTTAATTCATACATACATATTCATGAGATATTGGTACGATTGATAAACACTTTATAAAACCCTTGATCCATGAACAATATTCGGAGAGGTGAGTGAGACACTTTATAAGACCCTTGATATGTGAACAATAGCTGGAAAGGTAAATGAGACACTTTATAAACCCTGATTCATAAACATTAGTCGGAGAGGTGGATTAATATTATGGGAAAGTATATAGATTGCAAACCCCCCATGGGTCCTATCTTGGGAGCACTGCGGCTCGGTTGGTGTTTATAGAAAGTTATGTAATATGTTTCAATCATTCTTCATCACTACATTACATTGCATCACTTGCATTGCATGGCATTTCCTTGGTATGTTTTGATATTGTGTTTGAATAGTTACTTTTTCATTAAATGCTCTGATTGAACCTTGTTTGTGATATTGTGTATTTCACATTCAGTTTACTATATTACATCATATTATACAACCTCTTGGTTGATTTGGCAGTTGAGATACTCATAAGACGTGGGGTATAACTATGGCTTTATTAGTGGGACATGTAGTGTCGCACCTTTGATAACATAATATAAAACTTTTATATATACTCTCACTATTTTATCCCAGATTATTAGTTGAACATGTTTGATTAATACTGATATACTGTGTTAGTTAGTCTCCTTCATAAATGACTTTCCTTAACTGTTGTTCATAAATGACTAGTATTGACTCATCGATACTCATGTGTTAATCCTGTATATTGATGAGCTCATGACTGTTGTGTTGGGTTACCCTGATAGGATAAAGTGGTTTATTTATCGGTTATAGATCTATTTGGGAAATCTTAGGTAGTTGGGGTGGTGGTTCTCTCTATCACTTTGGATTAGAGTTGGTCACAATGATGCTTGCTGAGTATATGTGCTTCATACTCACTCTTGCTTTTCTTTCCTTTTTCTTGAATTTTTGCACCCCGTGTAGGTATTGATTTGAGTAGTAGTTGTAGATTGTGTTCCTTCGGCATTGAAGTTGTAGAGATCGAGGTAGTGGTTGGCAGACTTCAAAGCTTACATGATCTCTCTTTATTTATATAATGCTTACCCTCATTAAGATACTTTAGCTATTAATATCACTCTGTATTTATAGGCTTGTACTAGTGACAATCAGACTTGGGATATATCTTGAATCATTGTTTTGTTTAAATATATATTTTGGGATTATATCTATTCTTCTTCTTCCGCTTTTGATTTCTTAAATTATTATGTTTGGGTTGGGATAGTCTTACCTATACCATAGGGTGTGACAGGTGCCATCACGACTCAATTTTGGGTCGTGACAAATTGGTATCCAAGCCCCAGGTTCATTGGGCTTATCAGTACAAGCCAAGTATAGTAGAGTCTTGCGGATCAAATGCACAGATGTCCATTATCTATCTTCAATAGGCTATATGACTTTAGGAGAAAATCATTTCTTCATTCTATGTCGTGAGTTCCTAAGATTTGTATAACTAAAAATCTCTTATTCACTCTCTCAAAAATGGTGAGCACGTGTTCTTCCATAACTAGAGATTTAGAGCCCATACCTTTGGTGCTTAGTAGGAGTAGATTTTGGGGCAGAGGTCGTATTGGAGCATACAGACCAGCTAGAGGTCAATTTGGGATTGCCTCTTCAGGTTCTAGAGCTGCTAGTGGTGATAGGAATTTTGAAATAGAGGGGTTGAGGCCAGTGAAAACACCACTTATGACCATACCTATGCTTGAGGATTGCTTGCTTGGAGTGTTGGGTTTCCTTTAGAGGGTGACTCCTATATTTGTTTGGCAGGCTACTTTGAGGCTTCAGACTCTAGAGACTCTTTTGACTACAGATCCTCCTATTATTGATTAGATATTACCAGGGATTGCTCCACATCTAGTGGACTTACCTTTTTTGTCCTTGAGAGGACAAATTAGGTGTATAGAGTTCATGAGGACAGATCCTTCTCGGTTTGATGGAGATCCTAGGTTTGATGCTTATATATTCTTACTTAGTTGCCGTGGGAGATGCATCGGTTGGGCTTGTGGATTCTAATGGAGTGTATTTCACTGCTTTTAAGTTCTATGGGTCAGCCAGTCAGTGGTGGAGGACATTTATAGAGAGTAAACCAGTTAGATCACCTCCTCTTTTGTGGTATCAGTTTGCTCAAGAGTTTCTAGAGGAGTTTTTGTGGATACATGAGAGGTTTGTGGGCCAGAGGCCACATAGGTTTGATGATTATAGTTATGTGCATGGTTGAGGCTAGGATCCTCATGGTTTATTCTTGGAGAGGGTTAAATCATTGCAGCCATTCAGATCCTTCAGGCCTATCACAACGGACTCCTACTTATTCAAGTTACCTTAAATATAGAGATTTCAGGCACTATAGGAGAGATTACCCACAACTTAGATAGAGAGATACCTTATCAGTTGCTTAAGGAGATGATAGGTCTCAGTATTATGCTCCACATGATGGACTTGAGGATAGAGCTTCTAGTACAGTAGCCATAGGTATGTTTTTAGTATGTCCTTAATATGTCTTGGCAGTGTTTGACTGTGGATCTATATTCTCCTATGTGTCTATTTATTCAACATTGATGTCTTGATATGATTCAAGAGTTTTTTGGGTCTGTTGATGTTGCTACCTCGTAGATGATCCTTTAGTGGTGAATCAGGTATGTCGATCCTACATTGTGATTCATTTAGAGTGTATCATGATGTTAGGTTTGGTTTGTTTGAGTATTACGGATATTGGCGTATTTTTGATATGATCTTCTCAATGGTTATGTGGTGGAGTAGTAGTGGATCGATTCTATATTTTGGTATACTTATTTGGATTGTAGGATGGATTAGGCTCGTGGTGAGATTATTTTAAAAAGATTGTAAGTATAGGATTCTAGGTTGATAAGGGAGGATTTTCTGGCATTCATGCCTTGCGAGTTGTTATTTTCTTATTGATTAGCTTTTCTTGCACGGAGAGACTTATGGGTGTTGAAAAACCCCTTGATTAGACTAGAAGGATTTTAGTTTATAAGGAATTCTTGCCTTGGTTCTAAAAGAGTTTCGAATGAAAAGGAAGCTTGCATGTAGCATTTGTTACTATGGTAGCTAAAAGGCTTAATGGAATACGTTTGCTCATGAGTTTTTATTAGAGTATGCATTATTGTTCCTTGACTCGTACGTTAAAGAAAATCGAATGGGAGTTGAATTAGGAAAAAGATAAGGGACTGGTACATAAGGAATTTTGATATATTTGGAATTTAGCTATAAGTTCTAGTTAGAAATACAAAGTCATGACCGTGTGGTTCAGCAGTAGTTATGAAAAGTCTAGCGGTGATTCTCCTAAGATTTGATTTATGATTTGGGCATCCGTTAGTGAGATATAGTGATTGTTGCATTTTTTTCTATGGGTTTGTTTCCCCTATTATGACGGGTTACTTACGTGTATATGATCGGAGAGGCTCTTCATTCTACCGAATTATGGAGGACTTTGGTTATTTGATGGCACTTAGGTTTTGAGATTGCATGGGTTATGATGATGAGTTACATGAGAATTTGGTGCATTTAGAGTGTTCATGTCTGTGGTATTTAGAGTTTATGATGTTTCTCAGTTGCCTCAAAGGGGCTAAGCATAAAGACATAACTAAGGTATGGTGTTCTAAGTATGCTATGTATGGATTTTAAGGGTTTTTGTGGATTTTATTGTTGATTTCTAACTTAGTGATTTTAGTTTGGGGATATAGTGTTATCTGATCTGACAAATATGGTATCATCCTTGAGTAGGTTGATTCAGTATTTTGGTGACCGAATATGTGTTTTCAAGGGTTTCTTGGAATTTTGTAGGTTTGAGGATGATTTTTGGTTTTGTGGTTGTAGCCAGTGGCTTGTGGTGTCTAAGATAGATTTAGGTTAGTCAGGTATATTGTGAACTTCTGTTGTGTTCGACTCAGTTTTGAGTATAGAGGAAGTTTGATAATTAAGAAATTTGGGTTCATTGAGAAATTTGGTCTCAGATGCTAGTGTGGTGACCTGGTGAGTCATTGTATGATAAATTTCTTGTTCTATAGTGAGATCGGTAGTTCTATAGTTGTGACTCCTCATTGGAGTACATGCTTGAGGTTCTCGAGGGTATTTTCTATCCATTGTCTGTTTTGATGCTTTTCTTTCTTGTAAGTTGGAGGACAAACGTGAATCTTAGTGATGAATTATGTAACAACCCACATAGTAAATTTTAAAAATTTCTGTGTTTTGACCATTTTTCCCTTTCCTGTTGCTGCTTTATCTCATTTATGAGTTGTAGGAATGGTTGGTACAATCCCGATGCATTCGGGAGTGATTTATATGAATTTTTAATTTTGAATATCCAAAAATGGATTAGTTTGACTTCGGTCAACATTTTGTGATCCGAGTATCAGATGGTGATTCTAACAGTTCCATTAGATCTGAAATTTTGATTTTGGGTTAGTAGCATAGTTAGTTTAGGCCCCGAACCTTTATTTTGCATTTTGACCTCTTAAACAGAAACTAGTTGAATTTAGCTTAAAAAGGGGGCCCAGGGGGTTAATTTATAGTAAACGACGTATTCTCTTAAGTTCGATGATTGTATTGGGACCAGAATGTGTTTTATGATCAATTTGCACTATTGGTTCATGTTCATAGGGTTCCGAATGAGTTCCAAGGGTCAAAAACAAGATTAAAAAATTGCTGGTTTTCTGGTGCATAAGTTCTTCTTTGTGAATGTGGTGGGGGTCCCACAAATGCAAAGAACGACCATATTTTTGATCGGTTAATGTGAAAATTTTTTCTTCACAAATATGGTGGGGGTCCCAGCGAACGCAAAGAACAAAATTTTCACTTGGACAGTGCTTAAATCAGCAGATTGCAAAGTTTTATTATTTTTTACATTTGGGGGGCTAGGAAGCTCCATTTTAGGCGATTCTCGATGCTTTTTTTTCTCAAATGATCATTGTCTATTAGAGAATAGCTTTATATTGCTCATTTTCAAAGAATATCCATCCTATTTCTAAAGATTTCTATCCAAAGTTGAGATTAAAAAGCCCCATTTCCACCATTTTCAAATCATCCAAGCTCGTTTTTGAGAGTTTTAAAGTGGGTTTTCAAGATTGAAACTTTGGGTGAGCTTCTAAACTAGTATTTCATTATTTTCTATTGATTAATTCATGTTTTCATTTTCAAATCTTTGATTTTAAACTTTATTTTGGCGTTTTTACCCGTTAAAGTACAAAATTGGTTTTTCTTCGATTTCAAGTCCAATTTAATCTCATTTTTAATTGGGTTTTAGATTTAGAGCCCTAAGAGTATGGGGAACATGATTCTTAACTAAAATTCCAGTTGTACCCCTGTATTTTTGGAATCATTTTTCTAAGCGATTTTTGACCCAAAACCAAAATATATAGATATGCATTTTTCATAGTGATTTTTGACCCGGAACCAAAATATATCGATATGGGTATCATTGGACTCCTTTTGACTTTGGATTATGTGGACATTATTTTCAATGTGAGATATTATTTATTTCGTATGCCCGAGTGAGTGGTTATATGCATATTATTATTGACTGTGGAGAATATATTTTTGTGATGTCCAAGTGGGAGCTTGAACTAATATTATTAGCCTTGATTGTGCTTTAAATTGCCATATTTACTATTGTATCTCCGGGTGGGGCTTGACTTGTTATCATAGGACTTATTTGTGCATTAAATTGCCTTATCATATTAATGATACCCGAGTGAGGAGTTTAAATTTATATTACTGATGTCGTACATGACTATTTATTCTAGTGGTGTCGAGTGAGGGATGACATCATGAATTATTGACACATTGAGTTGATTTTGAGCTCACTTTTACATGTATTGAATGGATTACCATATTCACACTGATTGGTTGTGAGCATTACATCCTTATTTCATACATACATATTCAGGATATATTGGTACGACTGAGAAACAATTTATAAAGCCCTTGATCTGTGAACAATAGTAGGAGAGGTGAATGAGACACTTTATAAAACCCTTGGTCCGTGAACAATAGCTGGAAAGATGAATGAGACATTTTATAAACCATAATTCATGATCATTAGCCAGAGAGATAAATTAAGATTATGAGAAAGTATACAAGTTGCAAACCCCCCATAGGCCCTATCTTGGGAGCATAGAGGCTCAGTAGGTGTATGCATAAAATTATGCGATAACTTTCAATCATTCATCATCATCCCATCATTATCACTACATTGAATTACATCACTTGCATTGCATGACATTTTCTTGGTATGTTTTGATATTGTGTTTGAATATTTACTTTTATGTTGAATTGCCGCGATTGAACCTTGTTTGTGATATTGTGTATTTCACATTCATTTCACTACATTACATCATATTATACTACCTCTTAGTTGGTTTCAAAGTTGAGATACTCATGAGACGTGGGGTATGACAATGGTTGATTAGTGGAACATGTAGTGTCACACCTATTGGTAGCATGATCTTCACTTTTATATACACTCTCACTATTTTATCCCAGATTATTGGTTGAACATGTTAGATTAAACCTGATTTATTGTGTTAGTGAGTCTTCTTCATAAATGACTTTCCTTAACTGTTGGTCATAAATGACTAGTATTGACTCACCTAGACCTATGTCCCTATCCTGTATATTGATGATCTTATGACTGTTGTGTTGGGTTACCCTGATATGATGAAGTGGTGTATTTATCGGTTATAAATCTATTTGGGAAACCTTGGGTAGTTGGGGTGGTGGTTCTCGCCATCACTTTAGATTAGGGTCAGTTATCGATGATGCTTGCTGAGTACACATTTTTCGTACTCACTCTTGATTTTCTTTCCTTTTTCTTATTTTTCTTCTCCTGGTGCATGTATTGGTTCGAGTAATAGTTAGTAGATTGCGTTCCTTCGCTGTTGGAGTTACGGAGATTGAGGTAACGGTTGGCAGACTTTAAAGCTTACCGAATCTCTATTGATACTTTAGCTATTGATATCATTCTATATTTAGAGGCTTGTACTACTGACAACCAGACCTGGGATCTATCTTGAATTATTATTTCGTTTAAATATATATTTTGGGGTTATATCCATTCTTCTTCTTTTCCTTTTGATTTCTTAAATTATTGAGTTTGGGTTAGGATAGGCTTACTTGTACCGGAGGGTATGACAGGTGTCATCACGTACTCTATTTTGGGTAGTACAAAGATTGACTCTAACTCATCAAATTTTGAGCTAGCTCACCTGCTCAGTCAAAAAAGCTAATAAAATCACTTATCTATCATGAAACAAGTTCCCTCACAGGAAAAAATTGTCCAAACACTCAATTCAGATCACTTAGGGACGGGTAGGAAAACTATATAATAATGACTTACACTTTCTAAGAACTTTGTATATTTTAGACTTCATCACCCATTATTTTCTCCTCTATGTTTTTAGCCCTCTCTTCATCTATTATTTTCACTAGTATTCTCATTATATCAAGAAAGTTTAAGTCATTTTTATGTCATTTTCAAAGAGGGCCTTCTCATCGCTTTGAAACTATCATTGGTCACCTTTTACACTAAACCATTCCTTTTCATCAGATTTAACAATTACATCACAGTCTATGCCACAGTGTTCAAGGAAGCACGGTACAAAAACTAGGGATTCACAAAAGGATCAAGGAAAAAATACGGCTACCAAACAAAAGGCTACAGGCTCAAAGGGGTTAACTTGTGATAATAATATCCGAAAAGGATAAAATTTACAAGACATATTATAATGACCCTCTAGGTAATTTTTCAATTTTTGTGCGTTTCCGGCATTTCGACCTTCTCGATAATTGCTACCTATTATTTATGACCTGTCGGGACAGGTGGTTCAGTTCCCAGGTAGTTTGTTTGAGAATTTTATCTATACCGAGTGTATTATGATGTAATGATCCTCATTTTTGAATTTGAGAATTTTCTGTATTTCAACCATTTTGCTCCTCCCTGTAGTTGAATTATCTTGTTCATTAGTAGTGGGGATGGTTAGGGTGGTCCCCGATACATTCGTGAGTGTTTTATCTGAGTTCGTGGTTTTGAGTATCCTTAAAACGATAGATTTGACTTCGATCAATATTTTGTGATTCGAGTCTCAGATGAGGCTTCTGACTGTTCCATTAGATCCGGAGCGTCAATTTTAGTTGGCAGCATGGTTGGTTTGGGTTCGGAACCTTTCATTGTATTTCAACCCTCCGTTTGAAAATAATGTATTTTGGCCTAAAGGGGCTTTAGGGGTTAATTTATTGTAAACGATCTTTTTTCATAAATCCGATAATACCATTAGATCCGGAACATGTTTTATGATCAATTTGCACTATTGGTTCATGTTCATAGGATTTCGGATGAGTTTCGAGGGTTAAAAATAAGTTTTTAAAATTGCTGATGGTTGGTCAACAGTTGACCGCAGTCAACGCGCGGTCAACGGTCAACAAGTCAACTTTCCTTGCTGAAAAGTGCCCAATTTCGGGATTTGCCCCATTTTTACTCATTTTCACCATTTTTATCATATTAGGAGTTTGGGAAGAAGATTTTGGGGGAGATTTCTTGCATAAGTTCGTGCGGGTAAGTTCCTAACTCAATTTTAAATCATTTTCTACCAATTTTATCATCTAAATTCTTCTAAATCAAAGATTTCAAAAAAGGGTTTTTGGAGTTTTTCCCTCAAATTGAAAATTTGGTATTTCTTTGATTTGAGCTTAGATTCTTTCTCGTTTTTGCTCGGGTTTTCACCCATAGAGTCCTTTTCACTTGAGGATTATGATTTTCAAACAAAAATTCCATTTTTACCCTTTTTGATTTTCGAGGGAATTTTGGGGTTTTACCGGTAAAACATAAAGATGGTTTTTCTTCGATTTAGACCTCGTTTTTAACTCATTTTTGCGTGGGTTTTCAGCTGTAGGTTCCTTTAACCTTGGGGAATGTGTTTTTAAAATAAAATTCCATTTTTACCCCTTCGTTTTCAAAACCCATTTTCGAGGTCCGTTTTTGACCCATTTCAAATATGGTCAATATGGGTATCAATAGCTTCCTTTTGACTTGTAGATACTATATTTGATGTGATTGGATTCATTTGCTGTTGATTCGAAAGATTTAGGCTTCCGGTTGAGGTCTTAGACTGCATTTGAGCTTGCGGGTTTTCATTTAAGGCTAGCTATATTTTGACTTTTTCCAAAGTGTTTATGTGTTTATATGCTTGGTTGTGGTATTTTCATGATTCGTTTAGGATTGGGGGTCCTGCTTAGGTGAAATGACGAGCATCTCCGCGGGTACCGGAGTCTTTGGTGGATCATAATTAGATTATTGTTTTCCTTAGTTAGTATTATTGTTTATGCTTATCCTTAGAAGTAGATTATAGATAACTAACTTAGTGTTTCTGTAATGTTAGTATTAATGCCTGTTTTAGAGCTAGATTCATGTTTAATGGACTTTGACATAATGATTGACACTTTAGTGACCTCTTAAGGGATAATTATGTGATCATCGTGATTTTATGGAATAATTGGGGTTAGAAGATACTTAGAGCGAGATTGACTTGTAATAGTTAAGGAAGCTTAAGTTATGATCAAGCTAAGTTTGGGTAGTCTCACGTTCTACAATTATTGAGATTGTTGATATCTATCATTGCGTGCCCGAGTGGGGATTTATATGCATATTATTATTACCGGTCTTGAGTGTATATTTTGTGGTGATGCCTGAATGGGGGCTTGAATTGTGTTAATTGGCTATGAGCGTGCATTTCATTATCATATTATGTACTATGTCGCCGAGTAAGGGCTTGGCTTGATGATTGTTGGTCATGATTTTACATTAAGACCATATTTATTATTGTGTTGCCCGAGTGGGGGCTTGACTTGACATTATAGGCCTTATCTGAGCATGTGATTGCATATTCATCATAGTGATGCCCATGAGTGGGCTTGAGAATGGTAATTTTGATGATTACATGACCATATATTCGGTTGGTACCAAGTGAAGACTGATATCATGAGTTATTGATACATTGAGTTGATTTTGAGCTCACTTGCATATATCATGCGTATTGATGGATTTGAGATCCTTGTGTTGAGATTACTATGAGCATTACATCCTCATATCACACATGCAAATTTATGAGACATTGGTATCACCGGGATATTTTGTAAAACCCTCTACCGTGATCCACGAGGCGAAAAGGCGATATTGATGAGACATTTTACCAAACCCTCTACCGTGATCCATGAGGCGGAGAGGAGATATTGAGATTGAGACTGAGTAGTATATGGGTTGCGAACCCCCCATGGGTCCTACCTAGTAGTTACTAGCTCGGTGGGTGTATACAGAAAGTTATGCGATAACTTTTAAAGATCCATCATCATCACTTCATTGCATTGCATCATTTGCATTGCATTATCATCCTTGGTGTGTTTTCATATTGTGTTAGTGTCTACTATTGTACCGTATTTCTGTGTTAGGACCTTGTTTGTGATACTGTGTTTGAGTATTCATTTCACTTTATTTTATTATCCTATTTCATCGTATATTGGTCGAAAGGAAGAGGTGTGATAAGACTTGGGTATGATTGTGACTTGATCAAAAGATAGATGGATAATACCCTTTTGGTAGCATGAAATACATCTTTATATATATACACTCTCCTTGTTGCTATCCCACAGTATTGGTTAATGATGATTGACTCACATGGATTAATGTGCCTACCCTGTATTTGGTTTACCTGTTGACCATTGTCTTGGGTTACCCTGGTAGGATAAAGTACTGTGATTTTGGCGAGTTATAGAATGATTGGGTAAACCTTGGGTAGTTGGGGTGGTGGTTCTCGCCATCACTTTGGATTAGGGTCGGTTATCGACAATGCTTGCTGAGTACATGTGGTTTCGTACTCACTCTTGCTTCCTTTTCTTTTTTCTTGCTTTGTCTGCACCCCGTGCAGGTATTGGGTCGAGTAGCAGTTTGTAGATCATCTTCTTCCAGTATTAGCATTGCGGAGATTGAGGTAGTAGCTGAGGGACTTCAGGACTTCTCAGATCTCTCTATTTATGTCTTATGCTTTATTCGCATCTAAGATATTATAGAAGATTATTATTCTTATTTTATATTAGAGGCTTGTACTAGTGACAACCAGACCTGGGATATATCTTAAACTAATTGTTTCTTCTTTATATATATTTTAGGGATTAATCTTTTTCTTCAGTTTCTAATTTACTTGATTATTGAGTTTGAGTTTGGATAGGCTTACTTGTCTGGAGGGTGTGACAAGTGCCATCACGTGCCTAGTTTGGGTCGTGACAAATTGGTATCAGAGCCCGGTTCATTGGTCTCATTAGTACTAGCCGAGTTTAGTAAAGTCTTGCGGATCGGTGCGGAGACGTCCGTTATCTATCTTCGAGAGGCTACATGACTTTAGGAGATTTCCATTTCTTCATTCTTCTCATGCCTTCGTAGATTTGTATAACTCAAAAATCTCTTATTCACTTTCTCACAGATGGTGAGCATGCGTTCTTCTGTGGCTAGTGATTCAGATTTCGTGCCTTAGGTAAATGGTAGGAGTATAGTTTGGGGTAGAGCTAGGATTGGAATGTCGGAGATAGCTAGAGGTCAAGATAGAGTTGCCTCTACAGGTTCTTGGATGGCTAGTGGTGGTAGGTCTAGTGAGTTAATGGGTTGAGTCCAGTGCAGACACCACCCGTGACCATACCTATGCTTGAGGATTGTCAGGTTCGAGTATTGGGTTTCCTTCAGAAGGTGGCTCCTATTCTAATTCAGCATGCTACGTCAGGGCTTCAGACTTTAGACGTATCTGCTACTTCTACTGATTCTCCTAGTGTTGATGAGATATTGCCAAAAATTGCTTCACATCCAGTGACCTTACCCTTCATGTCCATAGAAGTATAGATTAGATTTATAGAGTTTATGAGGACAGATCCTCCTTGATTCGATAGAGATCCTAGGGTTGATGCTTAAATGTTCTTGCTGGGTTGCCGTGAGAGGTTGCACAGGTTGGGCTTAGTGGATTGGAATGGAGTAGACTTCACTTCCTTTCAGTTCTTTGGGCCATCTAGGTAGTGGTGAAGGACCTTTATAGAGAGTAGACCAGTTGGATCACCCCCTCTTTCATAGGGTCAGTTTGCTCGAGTGTTTCTGGAGAAGTTAGTGTGGAGATAAGAGAGGCTTACGGGTCAGAGGGCCCGAGGTTTTGATGCTCATATCTATATGCATGATGGCGGACAGGATATTCGTGGTTATGCTTAAAGGGGGTTAGATCATGGTAGTCGCCCAGGTTTCTCAGGCCCAGTTTTGTGGACTCCTACTTTGTTGGGTTGCTTCTTATATGGAGATTTGGGGTGCTATAGGAGGAGTTTCCCAACGTGTTGGACAGGGAGATGCTTCACTAGTTACTCTAGGAGATGACATATTTCAGTATCATGTCTCACAGGATGGACTCGAGGTAGGAGCTTCTGGTACTGTAGCCACAGGTATGATCCTTGGTACGTCTTTTCTATACCTTAGGGGTGTTCGACTATGATTCTATATTTTCCTATGTGGTCGTCTATTCAGCATTGAGACTTGATATGATTTCGTGAGTTTTGTTGGTACCGTTGTTATTTGCTACCCCCTAGATATTTCTTTAGTGGTGGATTGGGTGTACCGATCCTATATTGAGACTCGTTCATAGTATGTCGCTGGATTTACTTTAATCTCTTTTGAGTATTGTGGATTTTGGTGTTCTGAGTATGGTTCTCTTGATGGTTATGTTGTGGAATAGTGGTGGATCGATTCTAGGTTTCAGCGTCTGTCGATTGATTAAATGGATTGGTCTCGTGGTTTGGCGTTTCGGGTTATAGCATGCCTAGTGGTACTTCTTAGTAGTAGACCCTGTGATTGCCTAGACTTGTGGTGTGATTAATTCGAAAGGGATTGCGAGTAAGTGATTCTAGTTGGATAAGGAAAGACTTCAGGCATTCGGGCCTCGCGATTCGTTACTTCCTTAGTATTTGACTTTTGTTTGCGTGAATACACTACTTGGTATTGAGACACTCCTCGATCATAATGGAAGATTTCAGCTCATGAGAATGTTTGCTTTCAATTTGGAAAGAGTTCAACTAGAAAATGGTGCCTAGTTGTGGCATTGTTACTTGTGTAGCTAAGTGGCTTGGTGGAACATTCAGCTCATAAGCTTCGATTGGAGTATGTGCTACTCTTCGTGGACCTTTTGTTAGGGAATGTCGAATGAGGATTGAGCTAGTCCGAGTTGTACTTTATTAGTCCACGACTCATGTGTTAAAGAATTTTGAATGGAAATAGAGTTAGGAAAAAGAGATAAGGTTTCCTTCTTGTGCATAAGGATATTTGATTCATTCAGAATTGATCTATAGGTTGAGTTAGAGATTTGAAGCCTTGATAGTGTGGTTCACCGATAGTTTGTGTAGAGTTTAGCAGTGTCTCTCCCGATATTTGATTTGTGACTTGGGCGTTAGTCAGTGAGATATCGTGATTGTTGCGCTTATTCTATGGGTTGATTATTTCTGATATAACAGGTCACCTATGTCTGCGGGATTGGAAAGACTCTTTTTTCTACCCGATTGTTGAGGATTTTAGGTTGTGTGATGGCTTTTGGGTATCGAGGTTTGCTGGGTCATTGTAATGTGCCACGTGAGGGTTTGATGCCATTTCTATGTTCATGTCTAGGGTATATAGGGTTTGATGGTGCTCGTTGATTGCTTCAAAGGGGCGAAGTATGAGACTGTGATGGTAGAGTAGAGTTTTAGTGTGCTGAGTGTGGCTTTTAGGTGTTTTGTATAGTTTTGATATCGGTTTCTGGCCTAGTAGTTTTAGCCTGGGGCTATAGTGTGAGTTGTTTTGATAGTGATAGTATCGGCCTTAGGCAGGTGGATTCAGTGTTTTTGTAGGTGGTTATGTAATTGGTGAGTCCTTTTGTTTTATGAGTCAGAGAGTGATTTGTGGTCTTGTGGTTGTGGCCTGTGCCTTGTGGTGCCTTGTGCAGGTTTAGATTAGCCGAGCATGCTCAGTACCTCTATTGTGTTTGACTCAGTTTATGAGTTTAGAGGAAGTTCATTGATATAGAAATTCGATTTCATCGAGAATTCTGGCCTTTTGAAACTTGTGTTGTGACCTGGTGAGGTCTTATGTGATTTATTCTAGTTTTATGATGAGATCGGTAGTTCATTAGTTGTGACCCGCGTTGGGGTGCTTGTTTGATGTCTCTCGAGGGTATCTTCCATCTTTACCTGTGTTGGTTTTTTCTTATTTGTACGTTCGAGGACGAACGTGAATCTTAGTGGTGGATACTGTAATGATCCTCATTTTTGAATTTGAGAATTTTCTGTATTTCGACCATTTTGCTCCTCCCTGTAGTTGAATTATCTTGTTCATGAGTAGTGGGGATGGTTAGCGTGGTCCACGATACATTCGTGAGTGTTTTATCTGAGTTCGTGGTTTTGAGTATTCTTAAAACGATAGATTTGACTTCGATCAATATTTTGTGATTCGAGTCTCGGATGAGGCTTCTGACTGTTCCATTAGATCCGGAGCGTCGATTTTAGTTGGCAGCATGGTTGGTTTGGGTTCGAAACCTTTCATTGTATTTCAACCCTCCGTTTGAAAATAATGTATTTTGGCCTAAAGGGGTTTTAGGGGTTAATTTATTGTAAACGATCTTTTTTCATAAATCCGATGATGCCATTAGATCCGGAACATGTTTTATGATCAATTTGCACTATTGGTTCATGTTCATAGGATTTCGGATGAGTTTCGAGGGTTAAAAATAAGTTTTTAAAATTGCTGATGGTTGGTCAACAGTTGACCGCAGTCAACGCGCCGTCAACGGTCAACAAGTCAACTTTTCTTGCTGAAAAGTGCCCAATTTCGGGATTTGCCCCATTTTTACTCATTTTCACCATTTTTATCATATTGGGAGCTTGGGAAGAAGATTTTGGGGGAGATTTCTTGCATAAGTTCGTGCGGGTAAGTTCCTAACTCAATTTTAAATCATTTTCTACCAATTTTATCATCTAAATTCTTCTAAATCAAAGATTTCAAAAAAGGGTTTTTGGAGTTTTTCCCTCAAATTGAAAATTTGGTATTTCTTTGATTTGAGCTTAGATTCTTTCTCGTTTTTGCTCGGGTTTTCACCCATAGAGTCCTTTTCACTTGAGGATTATGATTTTCAAACAAAAATTCCATTTTTACCCTTTTTGATTTTCGAGGGATTTTTGGGGTTTTACCGGTAAAACATAAAGATGGTTTTTCTTCGATTTAGACCTCGTTTTTAACTCATTTTTGCGTGGGTTTTCAGCTGTAGGTTCCTTTAACCTTGGGGAATATGTTTTTAAAATAAAATTCCATTTTTACCCCTTCATTTTCAAAACCCATTTTCGAGGTCCGTTTTTGACCCATTTCAAATATGGTCAATATGGGTATCAATAGCTTCCTTTTGACTTGTAGATACTATATTTGATGTGATTGGATTCATTTGGTGTTGATTCGAAAGATTTAGGCTTCCGGTTGAGGTCTTAGACTGCATTTGAGCTTGCGGGTTTTCATTTAAGGCTAGCTATATTTTGACTTTTTCCAAAGTGTTTATGTGTTTATATGCTTGGTTGTGGTATTTTCATGATTCGTTTAGGATTGGGGGTCCTGCTTAGGTGAAATGACGAGCATCTCCGCGGATACCGGAGTCTTTGGTGGATCATAATTAGATTATTGTTTTCCTTAGTTAGTATTATTGTTTATGCTTATCCTTAGAAGTAGATTATAGATAACTAACTTAGTGTTTCTGTAATGTTAGTATTAATGCCTGTTTTAGATCTAGATTCATGTTTAATGGACTTTGACATAATGATTGACACTTTAGTGACCTCTTAAGGGATAATTATGTGATCATCGTGATTTTATGGAATAATTGGGGTTAGAAGATACTTAGAGCGAGATTGACTTGTAATAGTTAAGGAAGCTTAAGTTATGATCAAGCTAAGTTTGGGTAGTCTCACGTTCTACAATTGTTGAGATTGTTGATATCTATCATTGCGTGCCCGAGTGGGGATTTATATGCATATTATTATTACCGGTCTTGAGTGTATATTTTGTGGTGATGCCTGAATGGGGGCTTGAATTGTGTTAATTGGCTATGAGCGTGCATTTCATTATCATATTATGTACTATGTCGCCGAGTAAGGGCTTGGCTTGATGATTGTTGGTCATGATTTTACATTAAGACCATATTTATTATTGTGTTGCCCGAGTGGGGGCTTGACTTGACATTATAGGCCTTATCTGAGCATGTGATTGCATATTCATCATAGTGATGCCCATGAGTGGGCTTGAGAATGGTAATTTTGATGATTACATGACCATATATTCGGTTGGTACCAAGTGAAGACTGATATCATGAGTTATTGATACATTGAGTTGATTTTGAGCTCACTTGCATATATCATGCGTATTGATGGATTTGAGATCCTTGTGTTGAGATTACTATGAGCATTACATCCTCATATCACACATGCAAATTTATGAGACATTGGTATCACCGGGATATTTTGTAAAACCCTCTACCGTGATCCACGAGGCGAAAAGGCGATATTGATGAGACATTTTACCAAACCCTCTACCGTGATCCACGAGGCGGAGAGGAGATATTGAGATTGAGACTGAGTAGTATATGGGTTGCGAACCCCCCATGGGTCCTACCTAGTAGTTACTAGCTCGGTGGGTGTATACAGAAAGTTATGCGATAACTTTTAAAGATCCATCATCATCACTTCATTGCATTGCATCATTTGCATTGCATTATCATCCTTGGTGTGTTTTCATATTGTGTTAGTGTCTACTATTGTACCGTATTTCTGTGTTAGGACCTTGTTTGTGATACTGTGTTTGAGTATTCATTTCACTTTATTTTATTATCCTATTTCATCGTATATTGGTCGAAAGGAAGAGGTGTGATAAGACTTGGGTATGATTGTGACTTGATCAAAAGATAGATGGATAATACCCTTTTGGTAGCATGAAATACATCTTTATATATATACACTCTCCTTGTTGCTATCCCACAGTATTGGTTAATGATGATTGACTCACCTGGATTAATGTGCCTACCCTGTATTTGGTTTACCTATTGACCATTGTCTTGGGTTACCCTGGTAGGATAAAGTACTGTGATTTTGGCGAGTTATAGAATGATTGGGTAAACCTTGGGTAGTTGGGGTGGTGGTTCTCGCCATCACTTTGGATTAGGGTCGGTTATCGACAATGCTTGCTGAGTACATGTGGTTTCGTACTCACTCTTGCTTCCTTTTCTTTTTTCTTGCTTTGTCTGCACCCCGTGCAGGTATTGGGTCGAGTAGCAGTTTGTAGATCATCTTCTTCCAGTATTAGCATTGCGGAGATTGAGGTAGTAGCTGAGGGACTTCAGGACTTCTCAGATCTCTCTATTTATGTCTTATGCTTTATTCGCATCTAAGATATTATAGAAGATTATTATTCTTATTTTATATTAGAGGCTTGTACTAGTGACAACCAGACCTGGGATATATCTTAAACTAATTGTTTCTTCTTTATATATATTTTAGGGATTAATCTTTTTCTTCAGTTTCTAATTTACTTGATTATTGAGTTTGGGTTTGGATAGGCTTACTTGTCTGGAGGGTGTGACAAGTGCCATCACGTGCCTAGTTTGGGTCGTGACAAATTGGTATCAGAGCCCGGTTCATTGGTCTCATTAGTACTAGCCGAGTTTAGTAAAGTCTTGCGGATCGGTGCGGAGACGTCCGTTATCTATCTTCGAGAGGCTACATGACTTTAGGAGATTTCCATTTCTTCATTCTTCTCATGCCTTCGTAGATTTGTATAACTCAAAAATCTCTTATTCACTTTCTCACAGATGGTGAGCATGCGTTCTTCTGTGGCTAGAGATTCAGATTTCGTGCCTTAGGTAAATGGTAGGAGTATAGTTTGGGGTAGAGCTAGGATTGGAATGTCGGAGATAGCTAGAGGTCAAGATAGAGTTGCCTCTACAGGTTCTTGGATGGCTAGTGGTGGTAGGTCTAGTGAGTTAATGGGTTGAGTCCAGTGCAGACACCACCCGTGACCATACCTATGCTTGAGGATTGTCAGGTTCGAGTATTGGGTTTCCTTCAGAAGGTGGCTCCTATTCTAATTCAGCATGCTACGTCAGGGCTTCAGACTTTAGACGTATCTGCTACTTCTACTGATTCTCCTAGTGTTGATGAGATATTGCCAAAAATTGCTTCACATCCAGTGACCTTACCCTTCATGTCCATAGAAGTATAGATTAGATTTATAGAGTTTATGAGGACAGATCCTCCTTGATTCGATAGAGATCCTAGGGTTGATGCTTAAATGTTCTTGCTGGGTTGCCGTGAGAGGTTGCACAGGTTGGGCTTAGTGGATTGGAATGGAGTAGACTTCACTTCCTTTCAGTTCTTTGGGCCATCTAGGTAGTGGTGAAGGACCTTTATAGAGAGTAGACCAGTTGGATCACCCCCTCTTTCATAGGGTCAGTTTGCTCGAGTGTTTCTGGAGAAGTTAGTGTGGAGATAAGAGAGGCTTACGGGTCAGAGGGCCCGAGGTTTTGATGCTCATATCTATATGCATGATGGCGGACAGGATATTCGTGGTTATGCTTAAAGGGGGTTAGATCATGGTAGTCGCCCAGGTTTCTCAGGCCCAGTTTTGTGGACTCCTACTTTGTTGGGTTGCTTCTTATATGGAGATTTGGGGTGCTATAGGAGGAGTTTCCCAACGTGTTGGACAGGGAGATGCTTCACTAGTTACTCTAGGAGATGACATATTTCAGTATCATGTCTCACAGGATGGACTCGAGGTAGGAGCTTCTGGTACTGTAGCCACAGGTATGATCCTTGGTACGTCTTTTCTATACCTTAGGGGTGTTCGACTATGATTCTATATTTTCCTATGTGGTCGTCTATTCAGCATTGAGACTTGATATGATTTCGTGAGTTTTGTTGGTACCGTTGTTATTTGCTACCCCCTAGATATTTCTTTAGTGGTGGATTGGGTGTACCGATCCTATATTGAGACTCGTTCATAGTATGTCGCTGGATTTACTTTAATCTCTTTTGAGTATTGTGGATTTTGGTGTTCTGAGTATGGTTCTCTTGATGGTTATGTTGTGGAATAGTGGTGGATCGATTCTAGGTTTCAGCGTCTGTCGATTGATTAAATGGATTGGTCTCGTGGTTTGGCGTTTCGGGTTATAGCATGCCTAGTGGTACTTCTTAGTAGTAGACCCTGTGATTGCCTAGACTTGTGGTGTGATTAATTCGAAAGGGATTGCGAGTAAGTGATTCTAGTTGGATAAGGAAAGACTTCAGGCATTCGGGCCTCGCGATTCGTTACTTCCTTAGTATTTGACTTTTGTTTGCGTGAATACACTACTTGGTATTGAGACACTCCTCGATCATAATGGAAGATTTCAGCTCATGAGAATGTTTGCTTTCAATTTGGAAAGAGTTCAACTAGAAAATGGTGCCTAGTTGTGGCATTGTTACTTGTGTAGCTAAGTGGCTTGGTGGAACATTCAGCTCATAAGCTTCGATTGGAGTATGTGCTACTCTTCGTGGACCTTTTGTTAGGGAATGTCGAATGAGGATTGAGCTAGTCCGAGTTGTACTTTATTAGTCCACGACTCATGTGTTAAAGAATTTTGAATGGAAATAGAGTTAGGAAAAAGAGATAAGGTTTCCTTCTTGTGCATAAGGATATTTGATTCATTCAGAATTGATCTATAGGTTGAGTTAGAGATTTGAAGCCTTGATAGTGTGGTTCACCGATAGTTTGTGTAGAGTTTAGCAGTGTCTCTCCCGATATTTGATTTGTGACTTGGGCGTTAGTCAGTGAGATATCGTGATTGTTGCGCTTATTCTATGGGTTGATTATTTCTGATATAACAGGTCACCTATGTCTGCGGGATTGGAAAGACTCTTTTTTCTACCCGATTGTTGAGGATTTTAGGTTGTGTGATGGCTTTTGGGTATCGAGGTTTGCTGGGTCATTGTAATGTGCCACGTGAGGGTTTGATGCCATTTCTATGTTCATGTCTAGGGTATATAGGGTTTGATGGTGCTCGTTGATTGCTTCAAAGGGGCGAAGTATGAGACTGTGATGGTAGAGTAGAGTTTTAGTGTGCTGAGTGTGGCTTTTAGGTGTTTTGTATAGTTTTGATATCGGTTTCTGGCCTAGTAGTTTTAGCCTGGGGCTATAGTGTGAGTTGTTTTGATAGTGATAGTATCGGCCTTAGGCAGGTGGATTCAGTGTTTTTGTAGGTGGTTATGTAATTGGTGAGTCCTTTTGTTTTATGAGTCAGAGAGTGATTTGTGGTCTTGTGGTTGTGGCCTGTGCCTTGTGGTGCCTTGTGCAGGTTTAGATTAGCCGAGCATGCTCAGTACCTCTATTGTGTTTGACTCAGTTTATGAGTTTAGAGGAAGTTCATTGATATAGAAATTCGATTTCATCGAGAATTCTGGCCTTTTGAAACTTGTGTTGTGACCTGGTGAGGTCTTATGTGATTTATTCTAGTTTTATGATGAGATCGGTAGTTCATTAGTTGTGACCCGCGTTGGGGTGCTTGTTTGATGTCTCTCGAGGGTATCTTCCATCTTTACCTGTGTTGGTTTTTTCTTGTTTGTACGTTCGAGGACGAACGTGAATCTTAGTGGTGGATACTGTAATGATCCTCATTTTTGAATTTGAGAATTTTCTGTATTTCGACCATTTTGCTCCTCCCTGTAGTTGAATTATCTTGTTCATGAGTAGTGGGGATGGTTAGCGTGGTCCACGATACATTCGTGAGTGTTTTATCTGAGTTCGTGGTTTTGAGTATTCTTAAAACGATAGATTTGACTTCGATCAATATTTTGTGATTCGAGTCTCGGATGAGGCTTCTGACTGTTCCATTAGATCCGGAGCGTCGATTTTAGTTGGCAGCATGGTTGGTTTGGGTTCGGAACCTTTCACTGTATTTCAACCCTCCGTTTGAAAATAATGTATTTTGGCCTAAAGGGGTTTTAGGGGTTAATTTATTGTAAACGATCTTTTTTCATAAATCCGATGATGCCATTAGATCCGGAACATGTTTTATGATCAATTTGCACTATTGGTTCATGTTCATAGGATTTCGGATGAGTTTCGAGGGTTAAAAATAAGTTTTTAAAATTGCTGATGGTTGGTCAACAGTTGACCGCAGTCAACGCGCCGTCAACGGTCAACAAGTCAACTTTTCTTGCTGAAAAGTGCCCAATTTCGGGATTTGCCCCATTTTTACTCATTTTCACCATTTTTATCATATTGGGAGCTTGGGAAGAAGATTTTGGGGGAGATTTCTTGCATAAGTTCGTGCGGGTAAGTTCCTAACTCAATTTTAAATCATTTTCTACCAATTTTATCATCTAAATTCTTCTAAATCAAAGATTTCAAAAAAGGGTTTTTGGAGTTTTTCCCTCAAATTGAAAATTTGGTATTTCTTTGATTTGAGCTTAGATTCTTTCTCGTTTTTGCTCGGGTTTTCACCCATAGAGTCCTTTTCACTTGAGGATTATGATTTTCAAACAAAAATTCCATTTTTACCCTTTTTGATTTTCGAGGGATTTTTGGGGTTTTACCGGTAAAACATAAAGATGGTTTTTCTTCGATTTAGACCTCGTTTTTAACTCATTTTTGCGTGGGTTTTTAGTTGTAGGTTCCTTTAACCTTGGGGAATGTGTTTTTAAAACAAAATTCCAGTTTTACCCCTTCGTTTTCAAAACCCATTTTCGAGGTCCGTTTTTGACCCGTTTCAAATATGGTCAATATGGGTATCAATAGCTTCCTTTTGACTTGTAGATGCTATATTTGATGTGATTGGATGCATTTGGTGTTGATTCGAAATATTTCGACTTTCGGTTGTGGTCTTAGACTGTTTTTAAGCTTGCGGGTCTTCATTTAAGGCAAGTTGAGCTATATCTTGACTTTTTTCAAAGTGTTTATGTGTTTATATGCTTGGTTGTGGTATTTTCATGATTCGTTTAGCATTGGGGGTCCCGCTTAGGTGAAATGACGAGCATCTCCGCGGGTACCGGAGTCTTTGGTGGATCATAATTAGATTATTGTTTTCCTTAGTTAGTATTATTGTTTATGCTTATCCTTAGAAGTAGATTATAGATAACTAACTTAGTGTTTCTGTAATGTTAGTATTAATGCCTGTTTTTGAGCTAGATTCATGTTTAATGGACTTTGACATAATGATTGACACTTTAGTGACCTCTTAAGAGATAATTATGTGATCATCGTGATTTGATGGAATAATTGGGGTTAGAAGATACTTAGAGCGAGATTGACTTGTAATAGTTAAGGAAGCTTAAGTTATGATCAAGCTAAGTTTGGGTAGTCTCACGTTCTACAATTGTTGAGATTGTTGATATCTATCATTGCGTGCCCGAGTGGGGATTTATATGCATATTATTATTACCGGTCTTGAGTGTATATTTTGTGGTGATGCCTGAATGGGGGCTTGAATTGTGTTAATTGGCTATGAGCGTGCATTTCATTATCATATTATGTACTATGTCGCCGAGTAAGGGCTTGGCTTGATGATTGTTGGTCATGATTTTGCATTAAGACCATATTTATTATTGTGTTGCCCGAGTGGGGGCTTGACTTGACATTATAGGCCTTATCTGAGCATGTGATTGCATATTCATCATAGTGACGCCCATGAGTGGGCTTGAGAATGGTAATTTTGATGATTACATGACCATATATTCGGTTGGTACCAAGTGAAGACTGATATCATGAGTTATTGATACATTGAGTTGATTTTGAGCTCACTTGCATATATCATGCGTATTGATGGATTTGAGATCCTTGTGTTAAGATTACTATGAGCATTGCATCCTCATATCACACATGCATATTCATGAGACATTGGTATCACCAGGATATTTTGTAAAACCCTCTACCATGATCCACGAGGCGGAGAGGCGATATTGATGAGATATTTTACCAAACCCTCTACCGTGATCCACCAGGCGGAGAGGAGATATTGAGATTGAGACTGAGTAGTATATGGGTTACGAACCCCCCATGGGTCCTACCTGGTAGCTGCGAGCTCGGAGGATGTATACAGAAAGTTATGCGATGACTTTTAAAGATCCATCATCATCACTTCATTGCATTGCATCATTTGCATTGCATTATCATCCTTGGTGTGTTTTCATATTGTGTTAGTGTCTACTATTGTACCGTATTTCTGTGTTAGGACCTTGTTTGTGATACTGTGTTTGAGCATTCATTTCACTTTATTTTATTATCCTATTTCATCGTATATTGGTCAAAAGGGAGAGGTGTGATAAGACTTGGGTATGATTGTGACTTGATCAAAAGATAGATGGATAACACCCTTTTGGTAGCATGAAATACATCTTTATATATATACACTCTCCTTGTTGCTATCCCACAGTATTGGTTAATGATGATTGACTCACCTGGATTAATGTGCCTACCCTGTATTTGGTTTACCTGTTGACCATTGTCTTGGGTTACCCTGGTAGGATAAAGTACTGTGATTTTGGCGAGTTATAGAATGATTGGGTAAACCTTGGGTAGTTGGGGTGGTGGTTCTCGCCATCACTTTGGATTAGGGTCGGTTATCGACAATGCTTGCTGAGTACATGTGGTTTCGTACTCACTCTTGCTTCCTTTTCCTTTTTCTTGCTTTGTCTGCACCCCGTGCAGGTATTGGGTCGAGTAGCAGTTTGTAGATCATCTTCTTCCAGTATTAGCATTGCGGAGATTGAGGTAGTAGCTGAGGGACTTCAGGACTTCTCAGATCTCTCTATTTATGTCTTATGCTTTATTCGCATCTAAGATATTATAGAAGATTATTATTCTTATTTTATATTAGAGGCTTGTACTAGTGACAACCAGACCTGGGATATATCTTAAACTAATTGTTTCTTCTTTATATATATTTTAGGGATTATTCTTTTTCTTCAGTTTCTAATTTACTTGATTATTGAGTTTGGGTTTGGATAGGCTTACTTGTCTGGAGGGTGTGACAAGTGCCATCACGTGCCTAGTTTGGGTCGTGACATATGAAATATTTGATTTAAATTAGAATTTAGTAAAGTTATATTTATATTTTTATTGCCTTTCTAAAATGGTTTTTATATTTATGAAAATTCTTTAGTTATGATATATTTATATTATTTTATAATTTATTAATATTTTAAATGGAGATAGTGAGTCTAGTTATGTTGAAAAATTCTTATTATATGATAGAGGCTTTATTCCAAATAATTTTCTATTAATTATGGTATATTCAAAAATGTCAATTTTATTTTACCACAATCTATGCAACACCCGAGTACATATGTAGCGAGATAAAAATATTTTTTGTTGTGTAGATACTTCTACTACACGTGGAGGAGAAAGGGATGGACAACAAAAGTAACAAATGTGGTGACAATTATTCATTAAAAGTTATCACTTTTTAATTAAATATCCTAGAAATATCCTTTTTCTTAGTAAATGAAGTGGCTTGTATATCTATCTTTCTATACTACCTTAAAAGCATGAACTCAAAAAACTTAATGTGAAATTACTAATCTACCCTCCTAATAAAAAAAAACCAAACCCTGAAACATCCTTTTACTTGACCTGACAGACAGCTCATCCACCTCTCTCTACTTGAACAGACACCAAACTAGAAGAGATGGACCTTTACACTTTGCTATGTTTGCCATACACAAATGCATATTGCACTTTTCTGCCAAATATTCAACTTCTCCGGTAACAAAGAGGTTTGCGTTCTTACTCCTCCTTACCCAATTTTACTGTTTCTTTAAGCAAGACACCAAAATCACTCCGTTTCACGTTACGTTTATTATTTTTTGTTGTCACTACCAGGTTTGCGTCTAACATATTCAGATCATATTGCAAATGCATATTTCACTTTTTCGCCAAACATTCAACTTCAGCGGTAACAAACAGGTTTGCGTTCTTACTCCTCTTTGCCCAATTTTGATGTTTCTGTAAATAAGACACAAAAAAACTCTGTTTCACATTGTGTTGCTGGAAATAATAATTCAAAGTTGGAGTAGGAATCTTAGTTGTTTAGGATTTAATATTTTTGGTATTTATTGAATTCATATCTAATTAGGATTATGATTTATTTGTCCTAATTTATATAGGAATAGATTTTCTAATCCTAGTTTAATTTGGTTATACACTATTATAAATAGGAGTGCTTGCTGCATATTTTCTATGGTTGTGAGGTAGTCAAATATAGTGTAGAAATTCAAGAGTTTTTTGAGTCATTGAATAAAGCCTCCTACCTATTGTCTCTTGTTTAATTAATTTCATCTATTTAGCCATTGTTGGATCTTTCACTTGTGCTTATATTTTTTCTTTGAGTAATTTTATTTCCTTCAAATTGGTATCAGAGCTTGTGTGAGATTCTGTTCGAGCCTCGTGTGAGATCAAACTTATAAAAAAAATTATGGATATTCCATATTTACCTGATTGTCCTATTTTTGAGTTCGATGGAAAAATTTTTGAGAGCTGGTATCAACAAATGAAGAATTTTTTCAACGCTAATGGATTATGGTCCATTATTGAGAATGGATTTGTAGAGCCCCTAGAAGGCACAACATTAATGGGTGAAGAAGCTATTCAATTGGACAAAAATAGACAATTGAATTATAAGGCACGGTACTACATTTACTGCAAGGTTGAATTCCATGTATCCATCAAAATTTTATATGTAGAATCTGCAAAGGAAGCTTGGAAATTTTTAGTGAAATACCATCGACGTTATGCTGACATGAAGAGAGAGAAACTTCAAGAGCTTTGGACACAGTATGAGTTGGTCAAGATGAAACCAACTGAATCACTTAAAGAATTCTTTATAAGAATTAGAGAAATTATTAATGATATGAAGGTCAATGGAGAAATATTGAATGAGGTTAAAGTTGTTAAAAAGATATTAGAATCTCTAAGTTTGAAGTTTCATGACAAGAAGACAGTCGTAGAGGCTACTCAAAATCATAATACTTTGAGACTTGATGAGCTAGAAGATGAGTTGGTGACATATGAGATGTCCTAAATCAAGAGACAATTGAATCTATGGAGGATACATTGCAAGAAAAGTATGATCAACCAACAGAAAATGAAGAGGTAACAAATATGCCAGAAATTGATGAAAAAGATCAAAATTCAAAAATAGTGGAGAAAAGAAATGAAGGCAAAGATAATTTTTGTTGTCGTATAGATGTCTTTGAGTTTAAAGAGGGATCCAATAGTGTCCAAACTAATTTGCCAAAAATTCTTGAGATGACTAAAAATGATGATTTGGTTGAAACTGATGCTCTTTCAATAGAAGCTAGTATTTTAAGTCATGAGAAGTGTAATAGACATGATTGGTCTATACAAGGTGAGGCTATTGAAAAAGAAATACCCACCGTTGTCGCACAAGAAAAATTGTGTGAACATAGTAAAGATAAAAATAGCGATGAAAGAAGCAAAAGTATTCACCAAGAGCAAGTTTTTGATGATCTACTCAAAATTGAAGCAGAAACAATTAAGGATTTAGATCCGCAATAGAAGTGCATGATTATGGATATTGAAGATAAAAGCAACTTTGAGCCATTGTTCAAAATTGAAGATTTTGAAGAGCGTGAAAAATTAATTGTTGATGATACTACTCCACCACATATAAAAAGGCAAATTGAAGTTGAATGGGCATGCAAGGCCAAGTACATACCAATTGGAGAAGCAGATGATTTTAATGCAAAAAGAAAAATTATTCAATATTATAAGAAAAGGAAAAAATATGATGATGATGATGGTATTTTGAAGATGAAGAAATTCAAATTGACTTTGGATCGCGTTGTACTAAAGATGGCACCCACAATTTTGTTGAAGCTACATATTTTAGAAAGTTGATGAAAAGTCTAAGATACTTGATTTCTCCAAGATATCATATTATTCAAGACATGCTCAAGTTTGAAGATCATGATTTAAAGGAGGCTATATTGGAATTAAACCAAGAAATTGAAGATTGGAGAGAAATTCTCCAACACAAACAAGAAATTGAAGATTAGGGAGAAGTGTTCAATACAACAACCATGACAACAAGAAAAGGCAAAAGTATACAACTTTGAATTACGGGAGGATGTTGGAAATAATAATTTAAAGTTGGAGTAGGAATCCTTAGTTGTTTAGGATTTAATATTTTTGGTATTTATTTAATTCATGTCTAATTAGGATTAGGATTTATTTGTCCTAATTTATATAGGAATAGATTTTCTAATCCTAGTTTAATTTGGTTCTGAACTATTATAAATAGGGGTGCTTGCTACATATTTTCTATGGTTGTGAGGTAGTCAAATATAGAGTAGAAATTCAAGTGTTTTTTGAGTCATTGAATAAAGCCTCCTACCTCTTGTCTCTTGTTTAATTAATTTTTTCTATTTATCCATTGTTGGATCTTTCACTTGTGCTTATATTATTTCTTTGAGTTATTTTATTTCCTTCATGTGTTGATTATTTTTTGTTGTCACTACCAAGTTTGCGTCTATTGCAATTCACATATTGCATTTTCCCGCCAAATATTCAACTTTTGCGGTAACTAATATACATGCCCTATTACTCCTCTTTACCCATGTTTATTGTTTCTTAAAACAATCCACCATACTCTATTTCAAGTTTTGTTAATTATTTTTTGTTGTCACTACCAACTTTTTGTCTGTTGCAATTCCCATATTCAGATCCTATTGCACTTTTCCGCCAAATATTCAACTTCGCGGATAACAAATAGGTATGCTCTATTACTCCTCTTTATCCAAACTTACTGCTTCCTGAAACAAGACATCATACTCTATATGTTTAATGTTGTGCTGTCAACTTTTTCTAAGACATGAAATTAATTTCACACTCCCTAAATGAACATAAAATGTTTCTTTTCGCTAAAAGAAGTGTTCGGTCAAATCTCCCTCGATTATGAATCAAATTTTATGAAGTCAAATTCCAAATCCCATGAATAAAAATAGGATATGTTCTTTTGTGGAAAGAACACTGTGTATTAAACATAGGATGTGTACTTTCACTAAAAGAATTATACTGCACACTGTGTAATTCTTGAACATAGGATGTGTTCTTTTGCTAAAAGAATTGTAATGAACAGTGTCTAATACTTCTGATCTTTAGTTTCCTCTTCAAACACTTAAGCAATCACCTTCTTGTTTCCCCCAGGAGCGTAGCCTCCAATTTCTATTGCTCGGTGGACATAACGAAATAAATCAACCAAATATTCAACTTCTACGGCTACAAACAACTATGCCCTATTACTTCTCTTTACCCAAACTTACTGTTTCTTGAAATGAGACATCATACTCACTCTGTTTCACGTATTGCTGTCAACTTTTTTCTCAGTCATGAAATTAATTTTATACTCCCTGAATGAACACAAGATGTTTCCTTTCAGAAAAAAAAAGTGTTCTGTCAAATCTGCCTCGATTATGAAATCAACTTTTACGAAATCAAATTCAACATCACATGAATAAACATAGGATGTGTTCTTTTGCTGAAAGAATAGTGTGTACTAAACATAGGATGTAAATTTTACTAAAAGAATTGTAGTGCAAACTGTGTAATTCTTCTGTTCTGTAGGATGTGTTTTTTTTGGAAAAAACACCTGTACTTAACATAGGATGTGTTCTTTTAACTAAATTTACTTATTCTCAATTTCATTCTTGTAACAGGCATCATTCCAGCTCAATTGTGCTTCATCAACCCGTTTGGCAGCTTTAATACATTTGGAACTGGCATCAACATCTGCCTCTGGCAATTTTTTTTTGTAAGTTTAAATTATTCCAGAAAACTATATTAAATTACATTGGAATGCTTTAATGCTTAGGTTTTGGCCGTTTTCTCGGATAGATAGACTTACCTATTAGACTAACCATCTGTCATCTTCCCCATATGCATAATCTTTACTAACATTGTTGTTTTCGAGTACAACTATCTGTATTTAAACGACAAGAACTTCAACTTTAAGTTCAAGAACAATAAAGAAGTTCAACAACTTCAAACACAAGTTCAACAATAATGAACTATCAAAATGAAGTTTCTACTATTTTCTGGTAAATAACAAAACCGTAAGAAAGAAGATGAAACAGAAAATTTAGAATCAAGTCCACCGAATTCACGGTGTGTCCTTAAGAAATTTATTCCCCTCAAGTAACCGAGGTTATATAATGATTCCTCCCAGGATAAAATGTTTCACTTCAGTAGAATAGTGGTACCTCAAATTCTACTGAACTTTGAACACACTGAATGAATTGATGATCACACTTGAGTTTTTCAAGAAGAAGAATATGTTTTTCTTCTACAAATTTCGTGTCAATACCTGAGGAAAAATCAGGTTTTTATAGCGATAAAGAGCTGCTTCCGAAAAGAAATAATGGTTCATAAAAAGAGATAACTTTCTGGAACCAGTGCCGACCTGCGGACCTCATCTGCACCCGCAAGTGGTCCATCTGCAGCAGCAGGTCGCATAATGTCAATTTCCAAAAAATTCACTATTTTCTTCAAAGGTCACCTACGTCCGCAGGTGACGACCTGCACGCGCAGGTCGCCTTTTTTTGCGTGAAACAGTGTGTCGCTTCCTCGAAGGGTCGCGTCCCTTCGAGATGCGTTGTGACATGCGTATGCACATGCCATGTGCGTCCGCAAATGGAGAAAAATCATTTCTTAGCGGATTTTTGGATTAACATAGCACTATATTTCAAGTTTCAAATGAATTTTGTCCAAACAATAATCTCTCGATCGATCATTTTCCAAATCCAAATCAAAATCCAAATCCGAAGCCGAAGCCGAGCCGAGTGAGCGACGACGACGACGGCGCGAGGCTTGTCTTATTCTTGCCTCACTATCCACATGAAGAGGAGTGTTCCAATATAAACACTAAGAAGTTTCTTTCTCCCACCAATATGGGAGAACTTAAATTTCTTAAAGTGAATTTTAATTCTTTCACTTTCCGTCCATTTTTCTTCCCTCCATTTTCCATTCACAATACACTTAGAACTCAACAATCCCCTACATGAATGGAGAATGGCTATTTCTACAAAGAATATAAGGACAAGTGTGTGATCAACAAACAAATACTAAATGCATCTGGATAAGTAGGTTTCCCTTTGAGCTTTCCATAGTGAACTTGCATCGGATGCACTCGGTCAATTGGTAGATATGATATCTTTGAACCGTCGAACTTTAATGTACACCTAGACAACACAAGTCACACAACCAGCCTTTTACCATTTATGGTTCTCACGGTTTTATTCGTTTCAGCCATGAACACGACCTGGTTTCATAAGAGCTTAGAGAATAGACCTTTACTATCATTCTCCTTGAAGCGGCTTCCACTTCACTTTCACATAGGTGATTCCTAAACGTTTCAATCCTATAGATCAAACTATTTGGTCTTCCAAACTTAGAAACCATTAAAAGACTACCAACCATAAGTCTTATCCTTGTTTCCTGAACATTGTCTTTATCATGAGAATGAGTTGAGTTTATTTGACAATGTTGAACCGTTAGTCGCAACTTTGTTTTATCTCCTTGAACCTAGCTCTTGGTATCTCCAATCTACTAGGTAGAGTTACCGCCATGACGACTTGTCCTAGGCCGTAAACCCATTCCCTTCGATGATCTCTCAACTCCCTCTCTAGATAGGCCTTTTGTTAGTGGATCCGACACATTATCCTTAGACTTTATATAGTCAGTCGTGATAATTCCACTAGAGAGAAGTTCTCTAATGGTATTATGTCTTCGTCTTATATGACGAGATTTACCGTTATACATCATGCTCCCTTCCCTACCTATTGTCACTTGACTATCACAGTGTATGCATACTGGTGCTAATGGTTTGGTCCAATAAGGAATATCTTCCAAGAAATTCTGGAGCCATTCAGCTTCTTCACCGGCTTTATCTAACGCGATAAATTCAGATTCCATAGTAGAGCGGGCAATACATGTCTGTTTGGATGATTTCCAAGAGACTGCTCCTCCACCAAGAGTAAACACATATCCACTCATGGATTTTACTTCATTCGATCCGGTGATCCAATTTGCATAACTATATCCTTCAATTACCGCAGGATATTTGTTATAATGCAAAGCATAGTCTTGAGTATGTTTTAGAAACCCCAAAACTCTTTTCATTGCCATTCAATGAGTTTGATTGGGATTACTCGTGTATCCACTTAGTTTACTAATTTCACATGCTATATCTGGTCGCGTACAATTCATGATTTATATCAAACTTCTCAACACTCTTGCATATTCCAATTGTGAGTCACTTTCACCTTCATTCTTTTGGAGTGCATAGCTCACATCCAATGGAGTCTTGGCAATATTGAAATCCAAATACTTGAACTTGTCAAGTACCTTTTCAATGTAATGAGACTGTGACAATGCCAATCCTTGTAGAGTTTTATGACTTCTTATTCCTAAGATCACATCCGCAACTCCAAAGTCTTTTATATCAAACTTGCTCTCAAGCATTCGTTTCGTAGCATTAATGTTAGAAATGTCTCTACTGATGATCAACATGTCATCCACATACAAACAAACAATGACTTTGTGATTTGGAGTGTCTTTAATGTAAACACATTTCTCACATTCATTTATTTTGAATCCGTTTACCAACATGGTTTGGTCAAACTTTGCATGCCACTGTTTGGGTGCTTGTTTTAGTCCATAAAGTGACTTAACAAGTTAGCACACTTTCTTTTCTTTATCGGGAACCACAAAACCCTCAGGTTGTTCCATGTAAATTTCTTCCTCCAATTCTCCACTTAAGAATGTTGTTTTCACATCCATTTGATGGATTTCAAGACCATATACCGCGGCTAATGCAACCAACATTTGAATGTATGTTATCCTTGTTACTGGCGAGTATGTGTCAAAGTAATCAAGACCTTCTTTTCTAAAGCCTTTCACTACAAGTCTTGCCTTGTATTTGTCAATAGTACCATTAGCTTTCATTTTCATTTTGAAGATCCATTTAGAACCTAAAGGTTTATTTCCTGGAGGAAGATCAACTAACTCCTAAGTATGGTTTCTCAAGATTGAATCAATCGCACTATTGACATCCTCTTTCCAAAAGGATGAGTCCGTAGACGACATCACTTCTTTAAACGTTAGAGGATCATTTTCAAGAAGAAATGTTACAAAATCTGATCCAAAGGAAGTCGACGTTCTTTGTCGTGTACTACGCCTTGGATTCTCTTCATTATGTTCATTCTCCCTTGGTTCATCCCTAGGTCATTTAGACCCTTCACTAGACAGCTCATGTCTAGTCTTATATGGATAAATGTGTTCAAAGAACTTAACATTATCTTATTCCATTACCGTATTCTCATGGACATCCGGATGTTTGGATTTATGAACCAAAAATCGACATGCTTTACTAGTTGTAGCATATCTAATGAAAATGCAGTCCACAGTCTTTGGTCCTATTTTCACCCTTTTGGGTATAGAAACTTGGACTTTTGCTAGATACCCCCACACTTTGAAATATTTCAAGTTGGGTTTCCTTCTTTTTCATTTCACATATGGAGTAGATTGTGTCTGTCTATGGGGCACTCGATTGAGTATTCGGTTTGCTGGAAGGATAGCTTCCCCCCACAAATTTTGCGGTAAATCTGAACTTATAAGTAAGACATTCATCATTTTCTTCAACGTTTGGTTTTTCCTTTCCGCAATACCATTTGACTGAGGTAAGTACGGGGCAGTAGTTTGATGGATAATTCCACTTTCAAAATATATCTCGGCAAAAGGAGATTCATATTCTCCACCCCTATCACTTCTTATCGTTTTGATCTTTTTATCCAACTGATGTTCAACTTCATTTTTATATTGCCTAAATGCATCTATTGCCTCATCCTTACTATTCAGCAAATAGACATAACAAATCTAGTGCAATCGTCGATAAAATTTATGAAATACTTTTTCCCACCACGAGATGGTGTCGACTTTATATCACAAATGTTTGTGTGAATTAAGTCTAAGGGATTGGAATTCCTTTCAACAGACTTATACAGATGCTTAACATACTTATATTCAACACATGTTTGACACTTTGATTTACTGCACTCAAAGTTAGGCAAAACTTTCAAGTTAATTAGTTTTCGCAAGGTTTTATAATTGACATGTCCTAAACGTTCATGATATAAATCATTTGACTCAAGTAAGTAAGAAGAACCAGAACTTTATTCATATCAATATTCATTACATTTATCTTAAAAAGGCCCTCGATGAGGTAACCTTTGCCTACATACACTTCATTCTTACTAATTACAACTTTGTCGGAAACAAATACACATTTGAAACTATTCTTAGTCAGAAGTGAAGTAGAAACCAAGTTCTTTCGCAACTCCGGAACATGAAGGACGTTGTTTAGTGTCACCATCTTTCCTGATGTCATCTTCAAACAAACCTTGCCCGTTCCTTCAACCTTTCCTGAAGCATAGTTGGCCATAAATATCTTCTCATCATCTTGAGTCGGAGCATATAATGCAAATAATTCTTTGTTGGTACACACGTGGTGGGTGGCACCTGAATCAATTCACCACTCTATAGAGATTGATTACGGTTGCTTTGGGAGAATTGGCAGTGGTACAAGGATTTGTTGTACATCATTTATGTGGTTTCTCGTTACTAAACCTCTATATCCAGTTCGAATTTGTCATTTGGCCTTATGTTATTTCCCACTATTACCTGTTCGGGCCCAGCATCTGGCCTCTCATTACTACCAATTGGTACTGGTTCAAGCTCGGTGCATAGTTGGATGGTTTCTATGGTTACTTTGGACTGGTTCTGTTACTGATTAATTACACTTTCCTTTTTACTTATTTCTTATGTTTCCCACCGGCTTATGGGGGCTCGGTCGGGTTAATTATTTTCTTTCGTATGCCTTCTGGGCTTATAGAACAGAAAACACATCATACCAACCAAACACACCCAAGTTATAGAATATTTTCCTTGTTTTAAGCATAGAAAGTTCCATGAAATCATGACACATCAACACCCTCAACTTCGAACGTTTGCATGTCTTCAGGCAAATAAAGCAAAATAAACACAATCAATGCTTAACGAAGAGAAACCTTAGAGACCTGCAGCAGTCAACTAATTGATTTTGGCACCAAAACTTTTTCGACCTCTCCTATTTGCAAATCAAAACCACGGTGTGCATACATGCATCATATTATCATGACAAAGAAGGAATCAAGTAATGGCATCAGATTATGAACAAACAACTAACCATATATGCAAATAACATTATCGGAACAAAAAACAGCTAACAATGCAACCCATGTATTGTCACAACAAAGAAATCCCATACACTCACAGTATACCAATGAATATCAAAGTAGGGACTGGATCAAGACACTTTCTCTCACAAAGAAGTTGAAACAATGTGCGTGAAATACCATAGGATTGCCCTTATTTTCTATGCCTTAGTTTTTCGGACAGTTGGACTAGGATCACTATAGGACTTTCATCGGCTTGTAATTTAGGCTTGGGGATGGTTGTGGTACGTTTGAATATGGTGACTCAACCCTCCTTGACACTACACTATTTTTGGCTCCACTTTCCGACTATTCTCATTTTATTCTCCCTTATTTCTGCTTCATTTATTTTTAGATTTTCGGTGTGATTTTCTTCATACTTTCAAAACACACTTTTTTTTCTTTTTCTTTTTCTCTTTTTCTTTTTTTTTTCTTTTTTGCAATTTCTATTTATTTCACTCATTTTTTTTTCTTCTTCACACCCAAATTTGTTATCTTTTTCTTTTACTAACCTCTTCTTCATACCCAAGTTAAACTGCGCACCCTTATAATTGCCAACCTCAACTTAGGCGATTTTCCTGAGTTGAGGTACATAATGTCCAAGGAGGGACCAGGTCCAAGACAGGTTCATTGTAAGTCAAATGGGAAAGTGAATAGGCTAATGAAAGAAATAGGTCAATTAAGGCTCAAAATCAGGATCAAGGGATATTTATTTTATTTGGTCAGGCATTTACGCTAAACATGGATTTATTCAAAAATGGCCTATGATCCTTTCCTAACCACTATCCTATAACCTAGAGAAGACTAACCGGGCAAGTTCTGGATCGCACACACAAAGTGAACTCGGTAATGACCTCACACACACATAGCACAGGGTTACACTATCGACTACTACCTATATAGTTCATGCATTGCTGGCTACAGTTATCCTGCCTATAATACTAATGCCATAACAAGATCCAACAGCTGTCACAAATTAACATGACTACACACAGAGTTCAAAACCAAATTTTCAGGAGCGGTGTCCTTTAAACAATCAAAAAACATCATTATCATTCAAGATTCATTCAAAACTGGACTGAATTATGGTTCCCCTATTTTTCTCCTAATTAAACATGAAAACACATAAATAATATAAATAACAACCTAAACATGCCATTTCTACTATGATAGCAAACTCGGGGGAAAAGAAAATGGCAACAAAACCCCCAAGCGGTGGTATACCTCCACCCACAACCAAATAATGGTGCACTGTCATCAATGCACAACTATCAACATGATAAGTTTAAGGGATTAAAGACATACCTGCGGAGTCCTAGGCACCGGATGTGGGATCATCCATAGCGAAATTATCAATGTGCTCGCTGGGCTCCACGCTGCGTGATGACGGTGGAGCGAGTGGTTGACTAGAAGATGCACCCCGGGCTCTCTGCTCATGGTCAATCTAGCTAGCAAGGTATTCAGCCTGAGTGGCCTTAGTTACCCTCCTCAGCTCTCTCTTAAACACATCGTCACTCTCACCTTGGTCCTCAGGACTCCGTGGCCTCTTGCCCCTATTAGTAGGAGGCTCCTCATCAACAAACAAATCCACCTCAAAGGCCGATGCTGTGGGTACCAATGTCAGTATGGGTGGAATGATCAGAGTAATAGGAGTATGGCTAACTGCTAAATCTCTAACCTCTTCCCTCAATGCAGCCACCACTTTTGTCAACCCCGTTAAATCTGGGATAAGGGCCTCTCTCAACTAGCTACCCATCTAGTGCTCAAAACTATCAATCTGCCCATTTCGCTCATGCATAAACCTCTCCATAGTAGCAATCATGCAAGCCTCAACTCTCGTCTCTGAAGCATCTATCACAATCGGAACCCATAGGTTAAGTTGAGAGACCAACTTAGCCATCTGAGACTCTGTATGAGCCTGTTGCTCAATAGTATGTATCTGTCTATACTCTAACTACTACAAAAACTCTCACAAAACTGTAACCATGCCAGACGGGGGTGGTGGTATGGTAGTGCCTGCTTCTCCCTCATCAATCATGGGGTCCATGACCTCAGTAGGCAACCTCCTAGCCTCGGGATCACTAGCTGGAGCGGAAGTGCTAACCGGTTCCTCTCAATCTATTTTCCCTTCAAAAAGGGTGGTGCCTGACGAAGTAGAGGGCTGATACCCCCTCAGGGAAGTCGGGATAGCACCTCGCTACAGCACCAACCCTATATCAGCTAAGTAGGTCACCTTAATGTCGTGATCTATTACAGGCATCGTAACCACACCAACACTATTACATAAGCCCTGAATCCGACAGGAGAGAGGGATGCTGGTAAACTCTCTAAAGGCGCGCTCATGAATCTCCTCGATAATGTAGTGGGAGATGTTGATGTCATATCTAGCAATGATGCTTGTTATCAGAACAACTAGGTCAAGAGTTAGAAAATTATCTGCACATGTGGGACGGAGATGATGTCGTGCAACTGAGTACCAAAACCTTCCCGCAAATTGAAGTGAAGACTTCTTAATATCCAACTTCTTAGCTACCTATCTCGCATCTACACCATCCTCAGTGATATACTGTGTAACCCACTGTATTAGCTCTAAGCGCTGATCAACATCTTTTATTTTGTTTCTATTTTTCTCCATCTCCATGTTGTGATCAAACTCAACAATACTAGCTGGAGGTGTATGTTTGGCACCAAACAAGAACATGTGGATAGTCTGCTCGGATATTTTTACTCTGGTACCACAAATCAAAGAGTGAGTTAATAGAGGTTGGTCCCGATATCGCTGCTCATTTTGTGAAATCAATACAATCAAAGCAGTACATGAAGCATAAAACTCGCGGACCAACTCTGGGCTGTAGCTACTAGAAGGCTCTGTCATACACCAGAATCCATAACGATCAAACACTGATTTAATCTCGGTTAGTGTCTTTAACTTATCTATTTGATACCGGGATCCTCATTGATATTTCTTTTACATACACCCCACTCAGTTGGCTTTACATCCCTATCATAAATGGACTTCATACCCTGAACACACCACCTCTTATTTTCCCTTCATGCTGTAGCCGCAGCTAGCTGGGCAGCCAACTGTCTCTATGAAGAAGTCATGGAATACTGGGCACCAGTAACAAAAATAGATGATGTCTCATCAACCTTACCCAAACCATCGGACTCAGAATCATCCGCACCATCAATAATCTCATCGATTCCATGTACATCAACTTTGTCTTCAGCATCACCAGTTCCAGAAGCACCCACCCCCTTTTCAGACCAGGGGAGGAATCATATGATTGAATATGAGTCAACGATATGGCAGAAGGTGGGGCCTGTGTAGTAGGCTGAGGTGTGCCTCGGGTTGTAGCCTGTGCCCTAGTTCATTATTTTGTGGCACAAGGCATATGAGCAGAGTGATCCCCCGCAATCTCATAAACCTCTTCAGACCCACTTTTCTCCGGCTCCAAAGGGTCATCTTACAGCCTTATTGTGAATTCTGGGTTCTTGGTATGGATTCACGAAGAGGAACACATATCTTCACATTTGGGATTTCCCTTTGGTGGTATTTGGTTCAAATGGGTCAGGTTTATGATGAATTAGGTCGGGTTGGGTTCGTGGGTAGAGGGTAAGTGTTGATTTTAGGGTTTTTAAAATTGAGATGTTTAGGGATTTAGGATTTTTGGGTTTTAGGAAGTTAATGTGGATGAATTTGTGTGTTGGATACTTGGGAAAGGTAGTGAATTTTGGCTTGGAAGTATTAATTTTGTAGCAATTTGTGTTCAAGGTATCGGATATTTAGAGGCTTTGAAGATTGGTTTTAGGGTTTTAGATTGGGTAGCATCAAATTTTATATAAAATAGGCCAAAATTTCTGGTTGGGTCGGGTCGGATCTTTAGATTCAGAGTATTTTTGATTTTCACTGTACCGACAGAGGTCACGTGGAATGACCAACATCACGTGGGTCCCTGGCGTGGGTTGATGTCCTGAAACAAATATTTTTGGTCTGATTTTCATAGTACAGACCCACATCACATGGAATGCCCTACGTCACATGGGTCCCTGGCGTGGGTTGAAATCCTGAAACATAAATTTTTGGTCAGATTTCTATGGTACATACCCATGTCACGTGGGTTGACCAACGGGAAGTGGTTTACTGGGGTGGGTTGAATTCTACAACTTTTCAAATATTTAAGGTGCACACTTTTTAGTTCTCATCTTAATTTTTAGCTCATCTGTTTCGCATCACAATCTGCACCCAACAAGGAACAAATTACAATTGGTAGAAATCCTTGGGTTTCCTCCCAAGCAGTGCCTGATTTATCGTCACAGCACGATGTAGCTAGGTTAGTTAATCAAACTTCACAAACCAGCCCATGGGTTGCCTTCCATGAAGAGCCTGATTTAACGTTGCAGTATGACCCAACTCACTTGACTACTCAGACTTCATCAAGACTAAACTCTACACACGTCCTTATTTTTCTGTGGTTCCCATAGAGGGCTTTACACGCTGTCCATTAACCTTGAAAAGGACATCATTATCACCTTTTATCTTAATTTCCCCATATGGGAACACCCTAACCACTGTGAATGGTCCAGACCATTTGGACCTCAGTTTTCCAGGAAACAAACGAAGCCTGGAGTTATAAAGCAATACCAAGTCTCCTGGGTGAAATTCTCTTCGTTCAATCTTACGATCATGATACAACTTCATCTTGTCTTTATATAGTGCCTATAATGCATTATCTAACTTTCTGGCCCAATCAGTCCTGTTAGCATTTACCGTCTTTGCCAAGATAGATTTAATCTTACAATTTGACACCTCAACCTGCTGCGCTTGTATGAGGATGATAAGGCATTGCCACCTTGTGTTTGACACCACACATTCCAAGTAGGGCTTTGAACAACCGATAACAGAAATGGGATCCTCAATCACTAATGATAACTCGGTGTGTACCAAATCGTGAAAATATGTTCTTTTCCAAAAATGTTGTGACACTCCTTCCTTCATTATTGTGAAGCGCGATTGCCTCCACCCACTTAGAAATATATTCAATAGCTACCCAGATGTACTTCATCCCATGTGAACTTACAAATGGGCCCATAAAGTCAATACCCCATACATTGAACAACTCGAGCTTAAGAATAGTCGTCATTGGTAGTTCGTGTTTGCGAGAGATGTTTCCCTGCCTTTGACATTGATCAAATATCGGAGCATAGCCTGACCATCTTTATAAATGGTAGGCCAATAGTACCTACATTGCAAGATTTTATGGGTAGTTCGTTCACCTCCATGATGACCCCTAACTGGAGATGAATGGCATTCTTCAAAAATACTTATCATCTCAACCTCCAGAATACATCTTGAAATCATACTATCCGCACACACCCTAAACAAATACGGCTCATCCCAAAAGAATTTTCTTACCTCATTCATGAATCTCTTCCTTTGCTAATACGACATCTCTTCCGAGACTAGATCACTTGCAAAAAATTTAGCAAAAATCTGTATACCAAGGGATTAAATCTTGTGATGCTGCCAACACTTGCTCCTCTGGAAAAGTATCATAAATATCAAGATCATTCCTTAATTTAAGCATGGCCTCTTCCTCAAGGCATGATAGATGGTCTGCGACCTGATTCTCAGTCCCTTTTCGGTCCTTGACCTCAAAATCAAATTCTTGCAATAGAAGTACCCACCGAATCAGTCTTGGGTTGACATCCTTCTTTGACATAAGATATCTATGTGATGCATGGTCTTTATGTATAATCACTTTCGTACCAATCAAATATGATCGAAACTTTTCAAAAGCAAAGACCACCACCAACAGCTCTTGCTCAGTCACAGTGTAATTCTTCTGGACTAGATTAAGTGCCTTGCTAGCATAGTAAATTAGATGTAAAATCTTCTCATGTCTTTGGCCAAGGACTGCGCCCCAGGCCACTCCGCTAGCATCACACATAACCTCAAATGGCATCGTCCAATCTGATGAGACAATAATAGGGGCTAAAATAAACTTCTTTTTTAGACATTCAAACATTTTTAGGCACACCTCATCAAACATAAACTTCACCTCCTTCTCTAAAAGCTTGCGTAATGGATTTGGAAACTTAAAGAAATCCTTGATGAATCTTCTATAAAAACCAGCATGACCAAAAAAACATTGAATCCCTGTCAAAGAAATAGGTGGAGGTAATTTTTCAATCACCTAAATCTTTGCTTTGTTTACTTTAATACCCTTCTTTGAGATTCGATGACCCAATACAATACCTTCTTTAACCATAAAGTGACATGTCTCCCAATTTAGCATTAAGTTGTACTCTTCACATCTTTGTAGCACATTAGCGAGGTGGGGCATATAGTTGTCAAAACAGTCTCCTACTATAGAAAAATCATCCATTAAAACCTCAATAGTGTCTTCCACCTTGTCGGAGAAAATAGACATCATGCAACGCTGAAAAATGGTTGGCGCATTGCATAAACCGAACGGTATCCTTTTGAACGCTAATGTCCTATATGGATAAGTGAAAGTGGCCTTCTCTTGGACCTCAGGGGCAATGAAAATCTAATTATATCCTGACTAATCGTCAATAAAACAATACTATCCTCTACTAGCAAGACGGTGTAACATCTGGTCCACGAAGGGCATAGGAAAATGATCCTTTTCAGTCAAAGGATTCAACTTTCGATAATCCATGCAAACTCTCCATCCGGTAACTGGCCTCATTGGGATCAACTAATTCTTGTTATTTGGAACTACAGTGACTCTTCCATTTTTTGGCACACACTGAACTAGGCTCACCCACTTGGTATCAGCAATGGGATAAACCACACCCGTATCTAACCACTTAAATCTCAATAATGTCAGCAATGGACCAAGCAATGGCCCTATTAAATCTCTTCATTACTAAAATAAAAGCCTCTACTTTCCACTCCACCAACTCAGTAGAAATAATCACAGGCAAGGTGTTATTAGCTCCCAAAAATGCTTAGCTAAGGTTAGACGAAAGAGCCTTAAGCTCCAAAACTAGAGACTCCTCAATAGAAGGCCGAGCCGGTGTGGTCCCCCTATTCTTCAAATCCAGATCAAGTTTCTTCGAATCATAAGTGTATGATCCCCTATAAGTAAGCCAACAATCTCCTCGTATTCCTTAATACCATCGCTATCAAAATTCATAATCACAGCCGCAAGAGCTTCTACCCCTAACCTTTCTTTAATAAGAATGACTATGTCACTCTTATCAACCGTATCTAATACAAAAGCACCCGCATATCTTTTGGTTGCTTCATGGAACGACAAACATTGAAAGTAACATGTTCATTATTTAACCTAAACTTCATCTAACCAGTTTTCATATCAATCAATACATAGCCAGTGGTAAGGAATGGTCTTCCTAAGATGATGGGAACCTTGAAATAAACTTAACAATCTAGAATCACAAAGTCAGTCGAAAAGATAAAAGATGCAATTTTTACCCAAACATCATACAAAATGCCCACTGGCTTTTTCATAGTTCTATCCTCCATAAAAATTATTATAGAAGTCAGTTTCTGTGCTCCCAATCCTAACTGCCTGAAAATGGCTAGCGACATCAAGGTAATGCTAGAACCTAAGTCACAATGAGCTTTTGCAAAATTGTAGGACCCAATGATACAAGGAATCGTGAAAGCTCCTGGGTCTTCCCTTTTCTCAACTAGTGAATGAGAAGCAATTGCACTTAAATGATGTAAGTTATTTGCCAGCTCAAAACTAACAGTCTTCTTCTTCGTCACCAAGTCCTTCATAAATTTTACGTAACCCGATATTTTCTCCAAAGCCTCAATAAAAGGGATATTCACCGATAATTCTTTCAGCATTGAGATAAATTTCTGATAATTATGCCCTTCAATTTTCTTTTTCAACTTTTGAGGAGAAGGAGGAGGAGGCCGTGGAATAGGTTTCAACACTTGAGTAGCCTCCTTTTTCTTTTTCTTTTTAGACTTGGCCGCTTTGTCATCAACATTTGAATTCTTTTGTTCTATCTCAGCTTCTACATCAACTACCGTCGTCTCATCTTTCTTACCACTATCCAATATGAATAGATGGGTCAGTCGTGCTCTTCCCGCTTCTAGCAGTAATGGCCAAACAATGACCATCATTTTTTGGATTTTGAATGGTGTTGCTTGGAAGAGTGCCTGGCTGACGCTGGTTAAATGCTATCAATATCTACCCGAACTGTTGCTCCAACTATTTTATTGCAGTCGAGTGAGATTCTTCTTTTTGACTTATTCCTGAAATGTCTGCCCTAATCTCCTTCAAGCAACTCTCCTGGCTTTCTGACCCCTTAACTAATTTATTAAAAAAGGCTTCCATTCGGGAATTTTTGGAATAAGCGTCACGGTTCCCCAGTGGAACATATTCACCACTCTTCTCTTTGTAATCATCCTTTTACCTCAAATCACTGTCATGATCCCAATCTCTGTCTCTATATCCTGACTTATTATAATTGTCTCCATAGTAGTTCTGACCTTGATTCCCTTTCCTCGAGTTATAAGAGTCTTGATTAGACCCTTGGCCCTTGGCTCAGAAACCCGCCATTTCTCTATCCAAATACTTAGCTTCTTTCTCCGTATCTGAATCCTTATACCTAGGTGTTTTTCCTTATTCACCTACGATATGTATCTTCTCAACACCCCCTGTCTAAATCTGTTTTCCTAAGAATCCAAGTTCTGTCCTCAACTGTGCGACCTCTTGTGCTACAGATTCATCCAACACCAGTTGTGCTGTCGAGGCTCTAATAGCATATGTCCTAGCTGATGTATCTGCCTCCCGAGTATGCCATCCTAGGCTGCTCTTAGTGATAAAATCTAAAATCTCTGAAGCTTGTTCCCATCTCAGACTCATAAATGCTCCGCCAGAGATAGTGACTGCTACCATTTTCGTATTGGTATTCAAATCCCAGAAGAATATCTTGAGTAAACTCCTGCAACTCATACTATAGTTTGGAATATTCTGTAGCTTCTTCTTGAACCTCAACCATGTTTGTAGAGCGCCTCTGAATGAAGTTGTCTAAAGGTATAGATCTCATCTTTTAATTACAGCATTCTAGAATGTTGAAAGAATTACTCCAAGAACAAATTTCTCAACTCTTTCCAACTAGGGATAGAACCTCATGTTAACTCAGCCAACCACTCCCATTAGAGAGAATGCAAAATAGCCTTAGTCAAATTGCTTCTTAACTCACTCTTGATAGATTGTACGAGGTGCATATCCTTACAAAATTCATTGCATGCATGTTTGCATCATAAGTCGAAAGGCCAGCGAACATTCCTTTTAAGTTCAATAGGTGGATCATAGCACTTGTAATGTCGCATTTAGTTCCTTTAGGTAACTCTGGTGGAATAATGGAACAAGTATTAACCGGCTCTAAATAGGCCACATCCTCTTCTTTGAGATCATCATAAACCGGTACATGTGGTCTTTGTGGTGGTTGTTGCACCATCGGTCTTCTTTGTCTCTCTTTAATTTCAGCAAGACATTGTGCTGCTTCTTGCATTCCTTGATGATCTTTATCTTCTTGACTAAGAGTTGCTTACCTCACATTCTCCTCAATCGTTATTCGAGTAGTGGTTTACTCCGCAATTTCATGACCAACTGGATGAATTGGTAGTTGGTTATGAATACCTCTCGCGACTAGAGGATCATGAACTCTGTCGGTGTTTAACATTCTTTGATTTGCTCTCAGTGTTCTTTATAGCTCAGTATCAAGTGGGATCAAGGGATTTCCTTGACTCCTAGTGTTGGGCATACACCGGTTTGTGCCCTTAAAATTATAAAAAAATAAAACCAATCAACTCCAACAAGAACACCAATCAACTCCGTAACTATATTCCCCGGTAACGGCGCAAAAATTTGATGTCACCCAAATTATACCTCTAGGAAAGTATAATGCGGTTGTTGTATCAAATATAGAACCTAACTAGGTTGGGGTTGATCCCACAGTGAATAGGACGAAATTAGGTCGTGTGCTTGGCCAAGTAATTGGTAAATATGTAAAAAGGGGAGGTTTTGTAAGCAAATAGTAACAATAACAATTATTGACATTTGGATTTGTAATCAATATGAGGAATACACTAGGACTGTGATCCCCAATGATTCCTTAACTCCACCGGTTGCTTGTGTATGCAAACTGTCCTACTGTGTTGCATGCAAAGTCTAACAAGTTAGGTTCATCTAAACATCTCCCGACCTTGATTAGATGAATTTCACTCTTCTCCTCTCGGTCTCTGAGTGTTTCACTACTAACCCTTGTTTTGGACCTCAGATAACAATCCTTGTTAAGGCTCAAGTTATTAGATGAATGTTGATAGCTTCAAATCTTTATTGTTATTCCCTTTTCCCAATCTATACCTCTCTCTCTCAAAAGTTTAGAATACAAGTCGGTTTCGTATGTTTGCAACCGTTAGAAGATCAATTATAATGAAGGTAATAACAATACATGCAGTCACACCAGTTTAGAATTGCTTCGTACTTAACCCATTTTTTAAATTCCTCATGGTTCACACAACCCTAGTTGATGGGTTTAGTTACCCATAATTGTAAGAATGCAAGCAGAATTCAATGATGAAAACATAATTGCAAACTCACAATAAGAAAAAAACTCAGAAATATCAATATGAATAAAAACCCTAGAATCGATGTTCCAAGATTACAAAATCAATAATGGGTTTATGAACTTAAAATAATGAAAATATAATCCAAACTAATGTAACTCCTAAACATAGAACAATATATGGATATTAATAGATACTACTTTAATCCTATCAAAATAAAGTAGGAGAAAGAAGTCAGCAGCAACCCACGATTCCGTGGGTTGGTATCGTGGAACCAAACCACGTCGCGTTGGTACATACCGTGAAAATCAGGCTTCATTACACACTTTCAGAAGCTGAACCATGGCACTAACCTACGTCACGTAGGTCAACTCACATGATGTGGGTCCCTGTCATGGAAATCAGTCCACTTCACAAACTTCAGGCATTGATCCACAACACCAACCTACGTAATGTAGGTCGACTCAAATGATGTGGGTAATGTCGTGAGTCACTCCCCTGGTTTTGACTTGGCTCTTTCATCTTCAAAGACTTCATTCTCGTGCATGATTCTTTCTTTTTGTCCATTTTGCCTCAAAAAACCTACTCTCATACAATATAGAACAGAAAATACATCATACCAACCAAACACACCCAAGTTATTGCATATTTTCCTTGTTTTAAGCATCAAAAGTTCCATGAAATCATGACACATCATCCCTCCGGCTTATAGGGGCACGGTCAGGTTAATTATTTTCTTTCGTGTGCCTTCTGGGCTTATGGGGGCCCAGTTAGGTTACATTTGGCTTGCCTCTTTACTTATTGTATATAAGACCAAAAGGTTATGTTTAGCTTGCCTCTTTACTTATTGCATATTTATTTTCCTCTACCTCTTTTACTTATTCCTTATCGTATTTGCACAGCTTGGTAGCTATTTACATTCCTACCCCTATTTACTATTGACTTAGATATTACTCTCAAATTTTGGTTATACTTTTATTATATTGAGCTCAGTCGGTCGATGATTCCTACTAAGTACCCGTTGCTTTGGTACTCATACTGCACTTCTATATCTTTTCCCTGATGTAGATTGCTATCGTCCAAGGCTAATCCTCCTCCATCAGTTCCAGTATAGTCTTTTTCTTCCGAGGCTACTTTGTATATATTATATATATTTTTGATTATGTCTAGTACTCTGGTTTTCTTTTAGTACTGTCTCTAGTACCAACCTTACCAGGTCTTGGGGAGGGTTATCTTGTATATTTTGTCCTCTTCCTTCTCCCGTATGGTATATTATGTATATATTGCTTCGCTTCAGCCTATATTTCTGTTATTGTTGGTTTTAATTCTCGTTTCTTTTTATCTTTTGCCTATTAGCCTGTTACTTGTCGTTCTGTACTATGGCTTGGCTTACCCAATGGTGAGTTGAAGTAGGTGCCATCATGATCTGGGAAATTGGTTCATGACAAAAACTTTGGTATTTGGTTTTTAAGAATACCATATCATTACCATACCTAATTAATTCAGTATGGTTTTGTATTTTGAAGCTCAGTTTTAGTATTTTGCAGTATGGTAAAGCAGTAACCTTTGTTTGTTCAACTTTGATAATATATACATTTATAATAGAGTATTATGACTTTGACTTTTCAAAAATACATCTCAATTGTATCATAGTAAAACATTACATATATAGATAATAAATATTAAAAAGAAAGTACAAATAACTCCTCTTGTTAATCAATTACACTAAAAAGACATTTCAGTCAAGATGGAGTAGTCAAAGTTCCAACGTCTAAATATTAAATTTTATACCAATTCTAGGTTGAATATTTGTTATTATTTTTATATATAAATTATTCATATACCTATATACTTCGGTATGGTATTCGGTATTCGGTATGGTATTTATAAATATCAAATACCGTACCGAATACCAAAGAAATTTAAAATGTATACCATATAACGTACAAAATACCATTATACCAATACCATGGTATCAAAAATGTCGGTTCGGTGTGGTAATTTGATATATACCATACCATGCCCTCCCCTAAATATAAGGCAACATATATTTATATATAGTTCTATGTGTAGATATATAGTCATATATGTTTCAAGTTACTTTTTGATTTCATTTTACATCAAATTTTCTTACAAAGTTTTCATAGCATCTGTACACACATTTATAAACTTCAGGTTAAGAGATTTTTTAGGAGAAAATTATTAATGTGATATTTGATCACTAAAACAAAACTAATTATCTACATCAAGTTATTCAAACTCAGATGCTAGTGTGAAGCTCAAACCTAGGAGGATTTTTCTTGATTCAAGATTTTTTGACGTGGCAGCTTTCAGATATTGTATGGAAGGGATGAGAAACCCGTGGATAGTTCAAGTCTATTGTTCGGCATCCATGTAGGCTACAGTCTACTTTACTCTATGAGATAGTGTATTATATAAATTGCATGTGAGATAGGGGTCTATTTTATAGGTTTAAGGTTATTTCTTCATTTTAGCATTCTTAGCTTTCATTAGGAGTAATAGACTAGAACCATGTGCTGGAGTACTTAATTTTGGTAGATGGTTTTCCCTTTATAGCATGGCTTAGTATGTGTAGTATCCTTGGAAACATAATTAGAAGCCTTAGCTTTGTTTGTGTAGGTGCTTACCTTAGAATGGGTTCCTTGGGATACTTTACCTAACATAGTAATCCAATAAAATAACTACTATAGAATAGTACCTTTTTTATTGCATGTGCACTTTATACTTCTTTAGTATTGTATGGTCTACTTGGTTTTGGCCCTTATCTTATATAATCATCTTTTCACGTCTATAACTCAAATTAGGATAAGGATTCTTGTTTACCTGCTATAGCCTTAGGTTGCCATTAGTAATCCCTAGTATAGATCTGAGTGGTACCTTTCAATAAAGATGTCATCCCTTGGTTAATTCTTCAGTATTATGCTTCCTCTCGATTACTTTCATTTCCTGAATTGTTGTGCACAAAAAAATATATTCATGGTCCTTGGTTATGACTCAGTTGAAGTTCCTGGTTAGTATACTTATCTTTGAGGGATAGAATTACCTTTTTATACATAATTATATGGTTAGATTCTTGTTTGTGTACTGACAATGGTATGCATTCCCTCACATGGTCAAGCTGATGCGTTGTGGTACGATTCCAAGGAAAAAACATCAATTTTCACTACTATGTTCAAATTCTTACCCTTTTATCATAAATGGATTTTAAATGAAAGTCGTACCACCCTTCCTATTGGTTGATGGATTTTAAGACAGAAATGCAATAATTTCTACTACTTTAGTCCCGGTTCTAACTTGGGCACTAGATTTTACTAATTACTACTTATATAGACTTAATTTGATTTCAAGCACTTATTAATCATGCTTTTCTCTGATAATGGAAGGAGTGGAATGATTATGGATTATACGAAAGTCTTGTCTTGGTACCAGGCAGTGTATTTAGATATCTCAAGTCCCCTATGAGCTACCTATTGATGAGCCACTATGCTGGAGGGGAATGGTCATCGTTTGTCCTGCCTCTACAATCTGCTGAGTTGGAGGAGGTATATACACTTATGTATGATATGTTACTTGGTTCATATTGCATCAATTGGTTTTTCATGGCATTTATTCATTCATATTCATTGCCTAACAACAATATGATTGTTTGCTTTTGTACCTACCAGTCTTATGAGGGTCAGTTAGGTTTTGTTTGCTGTGGTGTACCTTTTGAGCTTATGGGGGTTTGGTTAGGTTATGTATGTTGTTGTGTGCCTTCAAGTATTATAGGGGTTTGGTTAGGTTATTATTTGATTATTACTGTATAGCTTGTGGCAGGGTGGATATTGGCATGTATTGGATTTTAGGTACATCTGGTGGACCCTTTCTCCTTTAGCATTACTAGTTATGGTATTAGATTATCTTGCTACTATATTACTTTATGATGGATATTTGGTGCATACTACCATTAGCATTTTACCTTAGTGTGATGCTTATAGTGATTAGGTTGTTAGGCTAGCTCCCTCAAGTTAGTACCTTCGTGTTTGGCTACCTATTTAGTATTTTCATGTATACCTTTCTTTTTTAGCCATTTTTATTGTATTTCATCTCATAGTTAGTTGGATGTAATGTATATTCTTGCCTAACGTGTTATTTATACTTTCCTTTATCTTTAGATCTCAGTCGGCCTATGCCTATCGAGTACTGCGTGTTTGGTACACATACTAAACTTCTACACCCTGTAGATCATAGTACGAGTTCTCACTACTAACTTGTGCATCATGCGGACCTGTCATGGAGATTTGGGTGAGCTCCTAGCATCCAGAGTTGTTCTCTCTCTCTCTCTCTCTCTCTCTCTCTCTCTCTCTCTCTCTCTCTCTTTTACTGGACTAATCTTTATTTTTTATTTTGGAGATGGTTCTGTATATATATATATTATGATTACTTTGTTCTCTTGTTTTGCTAGTGGATCTTGTACTGACCTCACTAGGTCTTGGGGAATATTTTCTTTCTTCTGGTTCTCTTATTCCTTTTATCTACTTTTGGTTATCTTTTTTCTTATTAGCTCGTTACTCGCTCTTCCGGGCTATAGGCCGATTACCTACTGGTGGGTTATTGTAGGTGCCATCATTACCTAATAAATTGGGTTGTGACACATATCAAAGAAAGCCTATTATGAATTATCATCTTCTAAACAATGCAACACTTTTATTTTGCTTCAACAACATGCAAGGAAAGATCTAGACTGAGATGCAAAACATGAAATATAACCAAAACCTTACCATACATGACATATGTATCAATCAACATGGATCAATTCCACTTCTAAGACAGGAAGGGTCATAACAAACTACAACATAAGAGAAAACTATGTACAGAGTCACTACCATGAGCCTAGGTGTCTGAGAGTTTGTTATTTTATTTACACTTCAAGCACTCACAGGAAAGTACCACTCAAGATCAGACAAATCAATAAAGGTCTTTTCTTTATATATAAAAAAATAATACTCTTAAAAATAAAAATAAAAATTAACTCCTAAAAAGAAATAAAAATTACTCAGTTCAAAGCCCTCCCCCCTCTTGAAATGAACCAAAAAGAAAAACCAAGTTGTGGATGAAGTATGTGTTGTGTCCAAAACCACACGAAAGTGTACACAGTCGTATAAGTAATAAAGTGGCTCTTACAAGCTGGATATCGAACCCACAGGGACTTGTGGAATTACCAAATTCCCAATTCAAGTAATATTATAAAATTAAATAAGTACTATTTGTAACCAAAGAAATTGTTGAGGTTTTGTGATTTTCAATGTAACAATAAATGTACCGACCATTTTCGTCGTTACGTATAAGTCTTTTGTTTAAAATTCCATGTTAAAATTCTTTCCAAATTTGAAGTTATAAATTTCTGGCTAGGTTAGTTTCAAACAAAATCCGAGCGAGGTATGGTCTAGGGAAATCCGGGATGAATTGGGAAAGTTTGGTGGGGTTTGATTTGATTTCTAGTTTTCCACGACGATAAGGAACTTGTAGGACTTTAAGGAATCAAATTGGGGTGACTAGAACTCCCGGAATAGATCTTAGCATAAAGGGCATTGTTTGGAATGTCTCAGATTGAAGGTGAGTTGTAAAAACTGAGATTTTTTGGAGATACTAAACTTTTTGTCCCGTCGACATAGCTATAGCAGCGTGCTTGTCGCTATAACAGAGAAAATCCCACTATACTGATGGTCAACCCGACCAACGACCATTATAGCGACAAAAGTCGCTGATTTATTTTAAAAAAATTTCCAAAATGGTTTATTTTTCTAAAACACATTTTGGGTCAAAGGAGAGGCACTTTTTGGTGATTTTCACAATTTTTTCATTGTTTGGCTTCGTTAATGTAAGGATTTCATCCCCGTTAACTAATAATTGATAATTTAGCTTTAGAATTGCTAATTTATGGAGTTCGGAGAGGGTTTAGGCTGATTTTAGTCATTTTTTTGTGCAAGGAAGTAAATTAAGTATAAAGTTAATGGGTTTTGATTATTAGTGGTTAATTTACCCTTGCGTTTTATTAATTCACTAATTAAGGTACAAAAGCCCTAAAACGAGGAGGGAATGATCATGAACTTGGACTTAGGGGTTGGATGTGAGTTATAATTCCCAACATGGTAGGTCATTTCATTAATTATATGTTTGTATGTATTTTCTAGACCGAGATGAAGGGGAAATTGCATGGAAAGACAAGGATCAAGCTTAGTTGAGTTGTGCAAGCTTGGATTGAGGTAGCCGATGGTATTGTAGTTAACTACTTCGTAGTGTGGCTTGTTAGTGCATGTTGTTTGGCGTGGTCAATTCAAATGGTTTTACCCTATAATAAGATTTGACCTACCTTATCGTAAAATGTAAAATGTCTTGGTATTTGGGACATTCACACAGGTTGTTGGTTGAATAAGGTTGGCAGACACTCGTGTATTGGATTTTGGTACATAGACAGTATTTACCCCCTGCAGGTCATGGCTAGAGGGTGGTTATGATACCCATAGTGTGTATGTACGAGGTTCAGGTGAGTTTGACTGTTCCTTGAGTAAACCAGGATAATTGCTTAAGTTGTCTTGACTTGGCTTGACTAAACTTGACTGTTGTAAGTGTATTGACTTGTTACTTATAACTCTAAATTGCTTATTTGATGCTTGTTATGCTAGGTGTAGGTTTATTGAGAATGTATTAACTTGTAATACTATGTTTTAGTGAAGTGCTCGTATTCTCATCTTGGGTTGGTCAAATGATCCTACCAGTACACCGTTGTTTTCTTGCGTGCTGATGTGTAACACCCCAAAAATTTCGACTAGGATTTGATCTATTCTTTGTACGAGTAAAGGCCCTAAACCCAATGTTTCCAATTAAATATAAGTGTTAGTATCAATTCCCTAGTGTAATGAGTTCTTTTGATGTAAATTATGGTCATAAGAAACATTTAGCGCAAAGTTGAGTTGAGAGCATTTCGATCAATCGAGTTTTAGTATGTGATTTTATATGGGTCAACTTCAAACGAGCATAAGTCTTGAAATATGCAGAATTTTGTGACCAAGACCCACCAAATGAAAGATCTTCGAGTCTTCTTTCCAACTCCACCAACCGTTCATCCATCCGAGTCCCGAGTAAAAAGTTATGATCATTTTACTAACATGACGCAGTGCAGTGAACTAGGCCGCGTTTTGGACGACGGAAATTTATTTAAAAAGGTCGTTTTTGTCCTTTCTACATCCCATAACCCTACCTATTAACTTCCCTAAAATCCAAATTCATTCAGATTTCATAAGTCACTATAAACTCTTCTTCTCTCTTATTCTCTCAAGCTTTCAACCTTCAAGTTGCAAGGAAAATCAAGCTAGGGTTCCAAATCATAAGGATTCTTCCCCATCGTTAATCTTCGAGGTACGTAAGAGCAATATCTTTCGTGGGGAACCCTGTTCATCCCCATAATTGATTCATACTTCCATGATTAAGTCATGCTATCAAGTTAGGGTTTTAAGATTTGAATATTCTAAGCATTGTTCTTGATTCCTTGATGAAAATTCTTGGATGTTCTATGATTTCTAGTAAGAGTTCTACAAGTTTGGAGTCTTTCCTTTGATTTGATTTCCATTACATGTCTATTGATTTTTCAAGCAAAGTTTGTGAATTTTCTTTAAGTTATTTAGAGTCTATTTAATGATTTACTATTTAATAATTCATGATTTCATTGAAGTTGATATTAAAGTTTATAAGTTATATTCCTGAAAAGTTTACAGAGAATCTCTATGTTATTATCATGTCTTGAAAAGAGAAAAGCTTATCGTATCTTGAAACGCTAAAGTTTAAGAAAAGTTATGAAGATTTAGAGCCAAGGCTCACAGAGAATGATATATTCACGGTACGATATTTTAGAATCAAGCATAAATTTTTGAAAGTGTTTTAAAGACTTATGATATGAGCAAATAGTATATTTTTGGGAGGATTATTTAGCACCGAGACGGGTATGAGTCCGAGGTCACATACTCCAAAACTACATTGCCACCGTAGGATAGGATCGCCTGCAGATAGGGTGACTCCTCTATTATTTATAGCCTTCGGGCTCAGCTTTGGGATCCCCATATTATGTTTCATCTTATACCCCGGCAAGGTATAGGATGGCTCTGCCAACGTGGGCAAGACGTTGGGTTCTGGCAACGTGGATAAGACGTTGTACTCTATGTTGCTCACATGGTTTATGTCGGTTAAGAGAAACTCCCCAAAATAAAACTTACTTATTTTGAGAGAATATATGATTGGCCGAGGCCACTAGTTTAAAGAAAGTTTTTTGAAGTACTGTTTTCAAGTTTTTTCCAGACTTCAGTCATTTATTCTTTAGTCTCAGTTTTAGTTGATGAATTATATTAAAGTTGTTTTATCACAATATTATAATTATTATTGTCGGGCTTATATTTTACGAAGTTTACTATTTAAGTTTTTACATGCTTTTAATGTTTTTAAATAACTTATTCAATTTCACTACTTTAGTCCCGACAGATTTGCAAGAAAAGGTCAGTAAGTCTTTGGTCCCATATCTCCTTATCATGTCATATGTTATGATTTAATTCAAAAGTTTATTCAGTTCAGTTTTCATTCCGCTATTATGTACCAATACATTCAAAGTATTGACGCTCTTTTTGCGCTGCATCATTGGACGATGTAGTGCCCAGTTTTCAAATATGTAGGTTCGTGTTCAAACTTTTCAATAGGCTATGACATCAGCTTGAGGGAGTTCTCATTCTTTCGAGGACTTAACAGTGTCTCAGTCACTAGTTTCTTTTGTTACATAAGGTTTTATTGTACTCATGATGTAGTAGAGGCTTCATAGACATAGTCAAGTCAAGTCAGTTGTATTAGTTTATAAATTTTTTTTAATGTTTCAGTCAATGAAAGTTTAATTTAATTTATTTTATTTTATTTACAAAAGTTAGCCCATGTTTCCAGCTTCCGCATTTTTAGAAAAAGTTCAGTTTTATTAGTTGCATGCCAGGCCATGTGGTTCTCTCGGGCCATTCGTGGTTCGGGGGCCGGTTATGTCCAGGGTGTAGGCTCGGGGCGTGACATGATGCTACACCTACTCTTACCTTTTTTGTGTTCAGTACACATTCCAGAGGCTCCTACAAGACCTCAATTTTGACTTCTAGCATTGGACTTCGAATTCAAGGGTGAGCAACATGTTTCGGGCTACCATGAATCCTTCTTGGATGATACATTCTTTATTTCTGGACTTATGCTTTTCATTTAAGTTTTGGGGTTGCAACCCCTTCTTAACCATCTTTAGTAGTTTTGGTACAAATGACTTTTGGGTCCTAGGGATGGTTTATGGTTAAGTACAATATTCTGCCTTTAAGTTGTACTTATGTTTTGTTTTTAGACTTGATATTTTATTGTTGGTTTAGTTCTATTTATTTACTCTAAGTGTTAATCATGGGTTTAGTTTTTGGGATAGGTTGTTCTCCCACCGGATGAGTAGTGTTGACGCCACTCATGACTGGTTTGGGTCATGACCAAGTTAGTATCAGAGCCTAGGTTCGTCGATCTTGTCGTAGGAAAACAGGTCCAGTAGAGTCTCAAAAAATGGTACGAAGATGTCTATACTTTTCTTTGGGAGGCTATAGGTCTTTAGGAACATTGTCAGTATTTCTTTTTTTCTTGCTATAACTTGTTTCCAATTGGTATCTGGAGATTTAAATTGATATTTAATCTCTTCACTCTTTTGTCCATAGATGGTTACTACTAGGTCAAATGGAATCCGAGTAGTAACCCCCACATTGGACACTCCAATTGAGGAGCTAGCCATAAGGGGAAGAGGACGAGTGAGAGGAAGAGTTAGGAGAGGAAGGAAATATTGGAGCCCGAGGTAGTGGCACCAGCAGGGGTTGTAGCCTTTCCTATCATTCCAGCTGAGAGAAGTATGTGCTTCGTGCCCTCTGTGACCACAAGAAGGATGAGTTTTTGGCATTGGAGCAGGGTGACATGTCAGTTACAACCTATGAGGCTAAGTTCTATGCCTTCTATCGCTATGCTACTCAGCTGTTGGCTACTGTGGAAGAGAGGATTTGACCCTATGTTAAGGGTTTGAACTATGATCTTCAGGTTTTTTCTATGCATATGACTTTGGCAGGAAAGGGGTTCAACAAAGTTTCTTATTATTGGAAGAAGTTTGAGGGGGTTACACAAGCGGGTCAGGCTAAGATGTTAGCCAAGAAGTCCCGCAGTGATGGGAATTTTAGTGTATCTTACAACCTATTCAACTTGCCCTATTTAGTCAGCATTGTCAGCTTCTACTTTGGGTCCAACTAAGGTTTCTTCTCTATCGCAGGGTATTAGGAGTTAAGGGGCTTCTTACTCTTCTAGCAGTTGGCCTTCTCTTGAGTGGGGATTTACTATTGTGGTACAGTTGGTCATTTTAAGATGGAGTGTCCTTTGAGGTAGGTGAATGGCCAGGCATAGTAGCAGACTAGGGCTATAGTTCTCACAGATAGAGGAAGATGAGGTGGTGGTAGGGTTCGCCCATGGGGTGGACGAGGAATTTAGATAGGTAAGTGATGAAATGACGGCATAGGGGAAGGAGCACATCCAGAGAGAAAGTTAGCTCAGATTTATGATAGGACTCACTGCTATGCCTTTTAAGGAAAGACTGATATCGAGGCTTCCGATGCGGTTATCACAGGTACAATTTTTGTTTGTGACCGGATGGCTTTTGTTTTATTTGACCCAGGGTTTACTTATTCTTACATATCTGGTCAGTTTGTGGTGGGTCTGAATCTAGTTTTTGATGTACTTGACTATTCTATTTGTGTGTCTCCTCCTTTTGGAGAGTCTGTGGTAGTAAGCCATGTTTACTGTTCTTATTCTGTGTTGTTTATAGGCTTTCATACTTAGGTAGACTTGATTATTATTGATATGTTGGACTTTGATGTAATTATGGGTATGACATGGTTTTCTCTATATCACGCTTTCTTAAACTGTAATGCTAAGACAGTGACTCTAGCTATGCATGGTATGAAGGAACTAGAGTGGAAGGGAGAGAATAAGGCCAAACCAGTGAAAATTATATCATTTGTCCAGGCTAGGAGGCTAGTGGGGATGAGTTATTTTGCGTTTTTAGCTCACCTCAGGGATTAAAGTGTGGGGTCTCCTTTAATTCTGTCAGTTTCGATGCTTTTCGAATTCCAGGAAGTGTTTCATTCATATTTACCTGGCATGCCTCCAGAGAGAGATATTGATTTATTTATTGATTTAGAGCCGAGCACTCTCTTTATGTCTATTCGACCCAATCTAATGGCTCCAGAAGTGTTGAGGGAACTCAAAAATCAATTATAGAAACTACTTGACAAGAGTTTTATTCATCCAAGTGCTTCACCTTGGCGTGCTCCGGTCCTTTTTGTTAAGAAGAAGAATGGTAGTATAAGGACTTATAATAATTATAGACAGCTAAACAATGTTACTATCAAAAATAAATATCCTTTGCCTCGCATAGATGATCTGTTTGACCAGTTACAGGGTGCGATGGTGTTTTCCAAAATTGACTTGTGGTGTTATCATCATTTGAATATTAGATTGGAGGACATACCAAAGACAACTTTTAAAACTCGGTATGGACATTATGAGTTTCTGGTGAAATATGTTGGGCTAACTAATGCACCTGTAGCCTTTATGAGGTTGATGAACAGTATCTTTAAGGCATTCTTAGATTCCTTTGTTATTGTGTTTATTGATGACACTCTAGTTTTCTGTAAGAGTAAGAAGGAGCATGCAGTTCACCTTCGCGTTGTGTTGGCGATTCTAAGAGAGAAGCAACTATTTGCTAAGTTTTCAAAGTGTGAGTTCTAGTTCTCTTTAGTTGACTTTTTGGGCCACGTTGTTTCTGAGATGGGGGTGATAGTGGATCCCCAGAATATTAAGGCAGTTAAGAGTTGGATATGAACTACTACAATGACTGAGGTAAGGAGCTTTGTGGGTTTTGCTAGTTATTACCGCAGGTTTGTCAAGAACTTTGCATCCATTGCAACGCACTTGACAAGGCTGACTCAGAAGGAATTGCCATTTTTTGGTCAGACAAATGTGAGGAGATCTTCAAAAAGCTCAAGTCACTCTTGACTTCAGCTCCTATCCTTTCTTTATCGGTCGAAGGTAAGGACTTTATAGTGTTTTGTGATGCTTTACTTTTGGGCTTAGGTATTGTGTTAATGTAGGATAGGAATGTCATTGCTTATGCTGCAGCATGTGTTTACTCAAAGATATTTGAATCTAAGGCAGAAGAGATAGATGGAATTGTTGAAGGATTATGATGTGACTATTCAGTACCATCTAGGTAAGGTCAATGTAGTGGCAGACACATTGAGCAGGAAAACTATGAGTATGGGTAGTTTTTCATTCTTGAGGGTGTACAAATGACCTTTAACTAGAGAGTTTCAGATTCTATCATATCAAAGTATGTAGTTTGGGATTTCAGATAGGGGTGGAGTGTTGTCTAGTGTTGAGGTAGAGTCAACATTTCTTGATCAAATTAAGGCAAAGCAATTTGAGGACCAGAAGTTGAATGCACTCTGGGATAAATTAGTGTATGGGGAGGTGGCGGACGCCATTGTTGACGTGAGTGAGGTATTATGGTTCAAGAGAAGGTTATGTGTTCCTTTGGTTTGTGATTTATTTCGTGATGTAAATTCGAAAGCCCATGGTTGGTATTATTCTATTCATTCGAGTACTACCAAAATGTACCATGACTTAAGGCAGCTTTATTAGTGACCCGATATGTATAGCTGGGTATCAATAGCCATCTATTTTGTAGTTTGATATTGGAGATGTTAAACCATTGGGAACTGAATTGGTGAAGGTGGCTCCAGAGAAAGTAAGGTTCATTCAAACTAAGTTGTTTACCTTATTATTGAGGGCAAAAAGTATGTATCTTGGATGGTATTGGAGGGTAGGCTAGTATTTGCAAAAGCTGAAAAAAATTCAGAGGACCATGGAAACTTGCGCCACTCCCTGTTTCAGGGTGTGTGGCGCAAGCCTCAGGTTCAGAGGGGCAACAATTTTTGCACCACTGCCCGTATTGCAGCAGTGGCGCAAGGCACTAATAGTATGGCTTTTCCGAGCTCGTTTTGCGACGCAATGCAAAGTCGATTCTTCCATGGTTTCTTTTGGTTCTTTGGTGTTCCTTTTCTTCTTTCTAAGGTTTCAAATACCTCTATACACTTCCACATGATCAAACCATGAAACACAAGTATTTATCAAATTATGTTCACTTAAGCCATGGACGGCTAGAATGTCTAGTTTTGCGATTGAGGCTACGAACGGGAATATCGTAAGTAAATATTGTCGTAACGTTATGGAATTATTTAAACGTGATATGTATGATGAATTATACATGGATTTCGATGGTCTAAGCTAATAAGTGTTATTGGGCCCAATTGAAGGCCCAAAACAAGGCCAAAATGGAAGGCCCCAAAAGGAAAAAGACCCATTCTTGTGATTAACCAAGGGACCATGTAATTTAATGCCAAAGAAGTGGCTAAGGATGACTTAAAAGACTCTATAAAACAAGTAAAAAAATCAGATTTATTTCATTACAACTCTCATAACTTTTGGATATTTCTCAAACATTTCTCTCTTTTCCAAACCCTAAGGCAACCATTCCCTTTGGACACTTTGGACAAGATCATCCCTTTGCAAGCTTGGGTAAGTATTTATTCTTGTGATTTAACATATTATATGCATGAGATATTGTGTAGATCATGATGGTTGTGTTGGAAAGGTTGAATAGGACACTTTTGCCCTTTGGTAAAAGATGTGCCATTTTGTGAATTAAACTTGAAAGGTGACTTGCGGTTTTGATGAAAGAGCATGGTAGGGATGAAATATCAACATGTATGGTGTGATTATGTTACTAAACTTGTTATTTTCTATAAGTGTAAATTATGGAATTTTGGCCGATATGTGCTATGAGGTGTATTAAGGTGACTTGATGGATTATTTGTGATATGGTGTGAATGAGAAAGTGTAAATAAGATTCTTTGTTGCGAAATGCTATTGGTTATGATGTTTGGTCAATGTATTCCATGTTGTGGTATTTTTGGTATGGTCATGCCAAAATTTTATTGTAAAGGGGGAAATGACGTTATAGGCAATTATGTAACTTTTGTCGTCTTTTGCACTTGTAAGGTGGTTAGATGTTGACGTAAACTCCGTTATGTGCTTGTGTTGTACAGTAAGGTTCTGGATCATTATATTCATTAGGATTGTGGATTCTTATTGAGAAGCTAAGGTATGTAAGGTTCCCCTTTCCGTATCCTTCTGCAGCATATAGTGTACACTTTGTTAGGGTACTTACTCATTTCCGAGTTGTCCTAAGGTATTTCATTTCACGTTATCCTTTATTGTTAATCACATATATCTCATTCTTTGTGTATTATCATTCTTATGTCACATAATCATGAACATGGTTCCAAGTTCCAATAATATGATATTCAAAAGTTCCCAAGAATGAAGTAACCATTGATTGAGCTATTTCAAAGATTAAAGAAGTAATGTTGTAAAGAGGTGAGATGTTTCATGGGTGGTATCCCAGGGGTTAAATAAACTAGCATGGGTCGATCCCAATATTTACGGATGGTATCCCAGGGGTGATAAGAACACCTAGCATGGGTCAATTCCGCTACGGGCGGTATGCCAGGGGCAAGGAAAAGCCTAGCATGGGTCGATCCCGATTACTATTGATTACCCACTGATCAGCTTGTGGCCCGGGCATTATACGAATGGATGAATGAGTGATGGATAAAGGAATGAGTGAATGATCGAATGAGTATAAAAGTAAATAAAGTATCTCTCTATATACAAAATGGTGACTTATCATTACTGAGTACTCATTTATATTTGATTTCATTGAAGTATTTATGTATCATATAGTTTTATGTAGCCTTACATACTCAGTACATTGTTCGTACTGACCCCTCTTGGGGGATTTACCATACTTGCTGCAGGCGCAGGCACTAGTAGACCTTCCCAGTGAGCTGCAGGACTTCTACTGACTTTTGGTGAGCTCCAGTTGATTCGGGGCTTTTCGTGTCACAGTTGTATATGTATTTTGCTGTGGTAAATATTATGTAAAGCGGGGCTTGTCCCGAATTTAGGTTGGTCATGTATGTACTTCTGTTAGAGGCTTTTGTAGGCGTACATGGGTATGTGAAATAATGTGAAGAGAAGAGATGTGTGTCATTTGACTTGATGGCTATGTCGGCCAAGTTTCTCATATGTCTATATATATATCCTACATGTTCCATGATTTCCGATGTTAGCCTATTATGTTCTTATGTGAGGGTGGTGTTTCTTAGGGCATGCGTATGAATGAATGTAATCTGAGCTTGGTTCTCTCGGGCCTTGTCAGCTAAGAGTGCCAATCCGTCCCGATGGGGTTCGGGGCGTGACAATATTGGTCCCTTCGAGGTTCTTGAGGATGTGGGTCTAGTTGCATACATGTTAACTTTATCGCCGGGGTTGTTGGGAGTCCATCCGATATTTTATGTCTCTATGCTTAAAAGTTACCATGGGGATGAAGACTACATCATTAAGTGGGACTCCATTTTCTTAAATAAGGATTTTTCTTACGAGGAGGAACCTGTAGTAATTTTAGATTTGGATGTTCAAAAGTTGAGGACGAAGGAAGTTCGTTCATTTAAGGTTCAATGGAATCATTTTTCAGTTGAGGAAGCCACTTGGTAAACCGAGAAGGACATGCAGGAGAAGTACCCTTAATTATTTGAGGATACATGTACTCTCTTCTTTTCTTATTTAGGCCTATCTTTCTTGTTTTATCGTTTGGGTACGAACGATGAGTAAATTAGTATCTGTTGTAATGACCTTTTCCGTCATTATGTATAGGTCTTTATTTAAAATTCCATGTTAAAATTCTTTCCAGATTTGAAGTTATAAATTTTAGGCTAGGCTAGTTTAGAATAAAATCTGAGCGAGGTATGGTCTAGGGAAATTCGGGAATGAATTGGGCAAGTGTAATGGGGTTCGATTTGACTTCTAGTTAGCCAAGATGATAGGGAACCCATAGGACTTTACAAAATCAAATTGGGGTAAGTAGAACTCCCCGAATAGATCATAGCATAAATGGCATTATTTTGAATGTTTCAGATTAAAGGGGTGTTGAAAAAATTGAGATTTTTGGGCGACACTGGACTTTCTATCCCTTCGAAGTCGCTATAGCGGAGAAAATTTTGCTATAGTGATGAAAGTCACAGATTTATTTTAAATTTTTTTTCAGAATGGTTTATTTTTCTAAAACACGTTTTGGGGAAAGGGAGGGGGGATTTTCACTAGATTATAATTGTTTGGCTTCTTTAAGGTAAGGATTTCATACCCGTTAACTAGTAATTGATAATTTAGCCTTAGAATTGATAATTTACAGAGTTCAGGGAAGGTTTAGGGCTGATTTTATTCATTTTTCTGGTGCAAGGGAGTAAATTAGGTATAAAGACAATGGGTTTTGACTAATAATGGTTAATTTACCCTTGCATTCTATTTATTCACTAATTAATCCATGGAATTGGTAGTCTTAGTAAATTATGGTAGAAAAGCCATAGAACATGGAGGGAATGATTGGGAACTTGGCCTTAGGGGTTGGGTGTGAGTTTATAATTTCAAAAGTGGTAGGTAATTTCATTAACTATCCGTTTGTATGTATTTTCTAGATCGAGATCAAGTGTAAATTACACGAAAAAGCAAGGCTCAGGATTGGTTTATTTGTGCAAGCTTGGATTGAGGTAGGTGATGGTATTGCAGTTTAATCCAATTTGTATTATATGTGCACGTTAACTACTTCGTAGTGTGGCTTGTTAGTGCATGTTTTTTTGTGTGGTCAATTCAAATAATTTTACCTTGTTGTAGGATTTTGACCTACCTTATTGTTAAATGTGGAATGTCTTGGTATTTGGGACGTTCTGACGACTTGTTGGTGGAATAAGATTGGCAGACACTCGTGTCTGAGACTTAGGTACATGGACAGAATTTGTCCCCTGCAGGTCATGTCTAGAGGGTGGTTATGATATTCATAGAGTGTATGTACGAGGTTCAGGTGAGTTTGACGGTTGCATGAGTGAAGAGGGGAATATAATTATATGTATGCTTGATAAATGCTAAAGTTGTCTTGACTTGTTTGACTTGTCTTGACTGAACTTGACTTGGTTGTACTTGTGTTGACCTATTGTTTGTAACTCTAAATTTCTTATTTGATGTTTGTTGTGCTAGGTGTAGGTTGATTGAGCATGTATTAACTTGTTATACTATGTTTTAGTTAAGTGCTGATATTCTCATCTTTGATTGGCCAAATAACACTACTAGTACACTATTTTTTTCTTGTGTGCTGATACAACACCTACTCTTAATTTTGTTGAGTGCAACTCATATTCTAGCGGCTCCTAGAAGACCTCACTTGTGAATTTTGGCATTGTACTTTGGATTCAAGGGTAAGTAGCATGTTTCGGGCTACCATGAATCATTCTTGGATGATAGAGTTTATATTTCAGGACTTATGCTTTTCATTTTAGTTTTGGGGTTGCATCCCCTTCTTGACAATCTTTAGTAGTTTGGGTATGAATGACTTTTGGGTCCTAGGGATGGTTTTTTGTTAAGTACAATGTTCCGCCTTTAAGTAGTACTTATGTTTTGTTTTTAGACTTGATATTTTATTGATGGATTAGTTCTATTTATTTCCTCTAAGTGTTGATCATGGGTTTAGTTTTGGGGGTAGTTGGTTCTCCCACCGGATGAGTAGTGTGGGTGCCATTCAGGACGGGTTTGGGTCGTGAAAACAAAACTAGAGCATAATTGAAAGTGTTCTAAACTATATTAAGGAGGATTTCAGGGTCTAGGCATACTGAACAATCATGTAGAGCTATTCAATCTGGTTGGTTAAGTTATCTATCTTGGTTGTTTATTCATGGAGTTAAAATAATGATTATGGACTTCTGAACCTCTAATTGTCTAGTCACACTAGCCTCACAACTACATCGTTGAGCGGGGATGTGAGGATCTAATTTGAACACATTTATATTTCTTCCCGTATTGGAACCAAATGGGGCAAATTAGGTATATTCCTATCCTAACCGTAAATCTAATATATACTTCTTAGAGTTGAGCACCCATCCCGTACATTTTTCGTTCTAATCACTGTTACACCTTCTGAGCTCAAACAAAATTAATGAATTTATTATAAAGGTCGCGAATCTTTAAAATAGTTAGAGAAAGAACGTAAGAATAACCAAATACGATAAATAACAATAACCAACTTCAAATTCAGCTATACAATTATGTTCATTGCCTCAACCCTAGAATTAGGGTTATTAGTCACTCATACTAATAATAAAAACACAATAGTTTTATGTTTTCATCATGAGAAGAGACTAAGAAATTAAAGAGAAAAGAAACCTAATGGTCAACCGTGCTCTCTGTTTTTTGCCTCCAAAAATAAGGAACAACCCTATAAAAAATATGGGGAAGGGATATATATAGTAGTAGGAAAAATACCCCTAATCCTATTGGGTTTTAGACTAAAAAATAAGTGGACTTTTCGTCTAGGCAGCCCCTTTGGCGCTGGGCGCCTCTAATAGCGCCTTGGCTCTCTCAGCTCCTGCATTCCATGGCGCCATACACCTCTTGTAGCGCTGAGATGGCATGGCTAGAGTTCATGGGTAGGCACCATGCGCTAGTGCAGGCGCCAGTTATGGCTATCTAGAATTTGGGCTCTGGGGTTAGATACCACCCGTAACACAAACTATGTGCTTGTACAAAAACATCTCCAAAGTAGCTCCAAAAGATCTCAACCTTCCTTCATGATTCCATGGGTGTTATTCCACCACCATTTCATACAAAACACCTAATCACATTGGTTAGTTTGATATCCTGAATATTCAATCAAAACAATCAACTAAATGTCATTATCATTCCCAAAACTCGGCTAAATGGGGGTAAAACAGAACAAGCGGGCGTATAAATACGCCCAAGATCACCACCCCCCACTTAAAGCCTTGTTCATCCTAGAACTACTCTCTTACATCCCATGTTATATGGATAGCTTTAATGTCACCAATCAATACAAGATCACTCAAACTAAGGCTTCAACAACTAACATAGATGACAAGTTTTTATCATGCATAATTTATTCAACAAATTCAAACTCATGGACAACCACTTTAAGACCTCCTAGCCTCAAGAATAGACTCTACGAGATTAGAATACTCATGCAAGTCACCCAACCAAGAATAAAATATGTTACCTTTCTTTAACAATTATGTACCGTCACAACAAGAGAGTAACCCATATTCACTCAAAAGTATGCAATTTATTACAAGAATGGGTATAAGAATAAAATTATGCTCACTCTCACAAAGAATGTTCGCATGCCACATAAGATGAACCATAAGCTTGCCCTTAGTGTATTGCTCCACTAATATAAGAATATCACAATTTAAGATCAAGTAGGACTTTTTGGGTTGTAATGTAGGATAAGGGATGGGTAGGTACTATTCCAGTAATAGTGACTATCTTCCCTAAGCGCTTTAATATATCAAAATTGTCTAATTAAAGACCTTCTTCGATCAACTAACTTCATCCTATACTCATCCCATCCATAGATTTTGTTTGTTTTCCCATCTCTTTAAGCAAGTTTACATATCATTAGTAAGGAGTCCTCAATAACCAAACACTTATTCGTTTTTGTTTTCTCTTCTCCTTACCAATAATACATGAAATTTTAATCACTTGCACCCTTAATCTTTTCTAAACAATTCCCACTCAACTATCTCCCGTTTTCAATTCTCACTCCCTTAAGTCTTATGTTTTATATTAATGCCCTTAGGAGTTTTGGATCAAATTATGGTCAACTAAAAGGAAAGGCATAAGCTTCAAACATAGCTACCAATGAATAGGCTAAAGACTCAATGGGGCAAACTAGGATCATCCATTATAGGTAGGTAGTGCAAGGGATAAGAACATGTCTAATCAAACAAAAGCCTATATCATCTCCTCAACTCCATATTTTTCATTTAGCTTTGAAAACACACATGGCAAATTTCAGACATCAATATGAAAGCATGGAATATCTAACAGTCATGGCACATGATAAAATCAGGAAGGATCCAAGTACACACAAGAGTTCAAATTTAAGCCTGTATCATATAAAAGTAAGATAAAAGAGCCTAGGTGTCTCAACTAAAGTCATTCAATTGTCACAGTATGCTTTTGAATTTAAAACCAACTTGCATCAATCAGCCATGTGTAACACCTAGCAAGTGCAACTCCGTACACTTTATTACTTATTCCTAATTACTAATTGTCCCTCAAGATGGTCGTCATCCATCCATCATTGGGAAAAGTCCCTAACTATGACTAATAAAATGAAAATTTTCTCTTAAAAATTTAAAAAGGATAGTCGGTTCAAAGGGTCTCCCCTCGAAAAAAAATAGAAAAGAAAAACCAAAGGGTGGTCGAAGTGTTCCTAAATTAAATACTAAATAAGAACTAAATCTATTCTAATCTAAAGAACCAAAAGAAAATCTTTTTGTTATTTTGAACTTTTTCAAAAAAAAATAAAAAATCAATGGAAGTAGCTAAAGAAGTCAAAGAAAATCATATAACTCACTTTACCCTAAACAACTTGGAAGATATCCCACCCCAAACTTGAAATGATGCTATGTCCCGAAAAATTAAGAACAAGGGTTAGGAAAACTCTCTGAGGCCTCTAGGCCTAGCTAGCAGCATGTCACTATCTAAAATTTCCATCATAGGGTCCGAAGGACACCACACTTATTGAAAATCTTTTTGTTATTTTGAACTTTTTCAAAAAAAAATAAAAAATCAATGGAAGTAGCTAAAGAAGTCAAAGAAAATCATATAACTCACTTTACCCTAAACAACTTGGAAGATATCCCACCCCAAACTTGAAATGATGCTATGTCCCGAAAGCATAAATTAAAATTAAGAACAAGGGTTAGGAAAACTCTCTGAGGCCTCTAGGCCTAGCTAGCAGCATGTCACTATCTAAAATTTCCATCATAGGGTCCGAAGGACACCACACTTATTCTTTCACCATGCTTCTTAGCTTAGATTCTGGGTACTCAGACTTCCCCTAATCCTAAAAAAAAAAAAACAAAAAAAAAACAAAGGTGACACTATAAAAAAAATGAAAAACTACCTCTATTACAACTTGCTTTGCCTCCCAAGCAACGCCTGATTTAACGTTGCAGCACGACTCATGTCTTAATCAAACTCAAGACTCTCTCAACCTCTTTTTCCCTTTTGGCCACAACTTTCTTCTTTTCTTCACCCTACCAAGAGAACCATCACAATTGAGTCTTTTTCTTATCACCATATCCTGTCCGAGATCACACTCATTCGAATTTTTTTTTAGCTCAAACCATTCGATAAAAGAGTTTGAATGATGAAAATTCATAAGCTTATACTCCCCCACCCACACTCAGCCTCTTTCACCTCGGTAATCATGCATAAATTTTGATAGTGTGATGGTGTGTTAAGTGCTTTGTAATCTCTAAAAGTGACCTCTTTATCATTCACTCTCATCTTTAAGTTTCCCTCTCTCACATCAATCAAAGCTCCACCAGATGCTAAAAATGGATGTCCCAGATAATTGGCACCCTATTATCTACTTTATAGTCAAGAATGATAAAATCAACAGGAATTACAATCAACAGGAATTACAAACTTACAAACTTTAATGAGCATGTCCTCAATTATTCCCTCAGGAGCTACTCTCGATCTATTCACAAGCTATAGAACTACTTTAGAAGGCCTAGATTTCCCTATGCCAGGAGTATTAAACACAGATAGGGGAATCAATTTATACTTTCCCCCAAGTCACATAGAGCCTGCATCAACTCACTTTCACCAACTTGTATAGGGAGGTTCAAACTCCCAGGGTCTTTCAACTTTTTAGGAAGTTTGCTCTACTCCTTAGAACTACACTCCTCAGTGAGTGCCACAGTTTCCAAATCTACAAGCTTTTTCTTGTTCTTCATCACATCCTTCAAGTACTTAGTATAGTTAGGCATTCCATACAAAATGTAATGTAAAGGAAGATTAATATGTAGTTCTCTAAAGATTTCAAAGAGCTTCGTGAAATATGCATCCTCTTTTCTTTTTTGGAGCCTTTAAGGAAATGGTGGTGGTAATCTCTTATTTTCTATTGGCTTGACTATCTTCTCTGCAATTACCTTTGTTATAGCCAGGATCGGTCTACTCAACTCTGCTTGTACCTCATGATTTTTCTTCTTGTAAGGTATATCATCTAATTCTTTGCCACTCCTCAAGGTGAATGCCATTACTTGCCCTAGGTTTTATTATGTGTCACTTGGCAAACCCCTTGAGATCTTGTATTCTGAACTATAGCTAACTGACATATTTGTTTCTCTAGGTTCTTTTGGGCTATTTACTAATTCTTTATTTCTACAGCCATTTGCTCTTGGTTAGGCATAATTTTTTTCAGTGTCTCTTTTATGTTCCTAGACTGAGAACTAGCATTGCTTGCTTGAGCTTGTTGCTGAAAATTCTGAATTTTCCCTTGGTCTACACCCCAACTGACTCTGCATTTTCTCCATACAAGTCTGTAGAATGACCACTACCTCCATAAATTTCACACTAAGTCTGAACCTGCTGAACTACATTCACTAGGGCCTGAGGTTGATCTACGCTCAACTTGTTAAATTAGGTCATCATCTAGTTCTTAAAAGAAGCCAATTGTGCATCGAATGATATGATATTATCCACTTCTATCATTCCTGTAGGCTTCTTTATTGAACCCCTAGTCACATCATCATTCCAATCAGCATTACCTTGTGTAATACGGTTGAGGAGAGCATATAGCTCATTATAGATTTTCTCCAATGCTTGACCGCCTGCAGCTAAGTCTAGCAAAATATTTATGTAATGGTCAGGTCTTTTAATAAAAGTATAGGCTATCGTCTATTGGTGGTGCGGGAAATCTATGAGAAAGATACTTGAATCTCTCCCATGAATGATATGGATTCTCATCTGGCTTCTATTTAAAACTCAAGATTTCACTCATTAACCTTGCAATTTTCCTAGATGGAAAGAATCAAATCAAGAACTTCCTAGTAAGGTCTTCCCAAGTAGTGATTAAATTTTAAGGTTCTACCTTCAACAATCTCTTCGCTTCTTCTAATAGTGAGAATAGGAAAAGTGTGAGCTTCACATAATCCATGGAGACTCCAACGGGAAGTGAATGGGAAAAGTGTGAGCCTCACATAATCCATGGAGACTCCAACAGGAATAAATGTGTCATTGATCTCTAGAAAGTTTTGTAAAAATTGTTGTGGATCCTTACGTGACAAGCCTATAAACTGTCACTGGTGTGCAACAACTGCACCATATTTACTTTAATTCAAATCTACCTCAAGGTTCCAGTCTGCGGATGCTAGAGGTAACATTAGTTGCGAGTGGTATTGCCACTTTACGCACTACCCCTCGGGCTGGTTTCTCATCCTCCATATTGGCAGGATTAGTCTCACCTTATTTAACAAGCGGGATTGGATAGAGCAGGGCTGCTTCTTTTCTTAATTAGTGCAAGCATTGCTCAAGCTCAAGATGTGGTTCAACCAAATCCCTTTCTCTTTCCAACTTGTTATAAATTCAAACTTGTACCTGTAAATTCAGTGAAAAAGACCAAGTTATTAACACTTATCAATTAAAACAGTAAAACTAAAAATTAGAAATTTGCTAATTTTTCATGTTCCTGGCAATGAAGCCAAAAGTTGTTGCACCCAAACACACACGCAAGTGTACATAGTCGTACAAGTAATAAAGTGGCTCTAACGTGCCGGATATCAAACCCACAAGAACTTGTGGACTTAGTAAATTCCCAATTCAAGTAATACTATAAAATTATACAAGTGTGATTTGTAACCAAAGAAAGTGTTGAGGTGTTTTAATTTTAAATATAACAATACAACTGGAGTGTAATTAAAAGTGTTGTTAATAATATTGAGGAGGATTTTAGGGTTAAAGCACACTGAACAATCATGTAAAGCTATTTGATCTCATTGGTTAAGTTATCTATCTTAGTTGTTGATTCATGGAATCAATATCATGATTATAGTCTTCCAAACCTCTAATCATCTATTCACACTAGCCGCAAAACTACATCGTTGAGCAAGGATGTGAGGATCTAATTTGAGCGCATTTATATTTCTTCCCATATTGGAACCAAATGAGGCAAATTAGGTATATTTCTATCCTAACCGTGAATCTAATCTCTACTTCTTAAAGATGAGAACCCATTTCATTCTTCATTGTAATCAAATATTACTCTTTCCGGGCTCACACAAGATTTATGAATTTATTCTAAAAGTCGTGAACTTTAAAATAGTAAGAGCAAGAATGTAAGAACAACCAAATACGATAAATAACATTAACCAACTTGCAGTTAAGCTATACAATTCTGTTAATTGCCTCAACCCTAGAATTAGTGTTCTTAGCCAATCATGCTAATAACAAAAATACTATAGTTTGATGTTTTCATCAAAAGAAGAGACTAAGAAATTAAAAAGAAAAGAAACCTAATAGTGAACCTTGCTCTCCGTTTCTTTCCTTCAAAAATAATGAACAACCCTATAAAAATGTGGGGAAGGGTTATATATCTGGTATTAGGAAAAATATCCCTAATCCTATTGGGTTTCAAACTCAAAAATTAGCGGACTTTTCGTTTTGGGCAGCCCCTTGGCGCTGGGCACCTCTGATAGTGCCTAGGCTTGCTCAACTACTGCGTTCCTTGGTGTCATGGGCCTGTAGCTCCAAGATGGCATGGCTGGAGTTCATGGGTAGGTGCCATGTGCCAGTTCAGGTGCCAGTGATGGCCGTCTGGAGTTTGGGCTATGGGGCTAGGCACCACCCAGAGCACCAACTATGTTCTTGTTCGGAAACTTCTCCAAAGTAGCTCAAAAAGTTCTGAACCTTCCTTCATTCTTTCATTTCCTTCAAACATCTAATCATATTGGTTAGTTTTATATCCGGAATATCCAATTGAATGAAGCAACAAAATGTCATTATCATTCTCAAAACTCGGCTAAATGCAGGTAAAACATGACAAGCGGGCGTACAAATACGCCCAAGATCTGTATGCTCTACAAATTATAAAAAAAAAAAACTAAAAACCAATAAACACAATTCTAATCTACAGAAAAATATTATTTTTTTTCATTTTATTTTAACCAAGCAACTAAAAATAAAAGAAAATCCTATAACATATTTGACCCTAAGCAAATATCGAAAGATATCCCACCCCACACTTAAAACCATGCTTTATCCCTAAAGAAATAGGCAAAGTAAAATGAGGATTGGAGATACTCCCCAAGGTCCTCCAGGACCTAGTTAGTAACATGTTTCTTCACTTTCCATCAAGGGTCGTATGTACCCAAACTTATGCTCAAACGTGCTTCTTAGCTTCAAATTTTGGGTACTCAGATTTCCCCTAAATCTGCAAAAACAAAAACAACACAAAAGATGTCACTAAAAAAATAAAAAAATAAAAAAGAAGAATCTAACTACTACACATTGGGTTGCCTCCCAACAAGCCGCAGATTTAACGTCGCGAAACGACGCCATCAATTTCATCATTTTTTCTTCCACTTTAAGGATATGAATTGCACCCCTAACTTTGCATCAATTTTTCTATTCCACTCAAGGTGCGGTTGTATAAAGATGAAGGAACAAAGCAAAGGATTAGAGTCGTCAATATGAGCCAAGTCCGTTGGGCTGGCCCGACCCAACCTATAATTTAATAGGGTTGGGGCAAAAATTTGGTAGCACATTTAAGAATAAAGTTTTTTAGCCCGATCCAAATAAGTCCGCTGGCCCGTGGGGCTTGAGCAGTGTGGGATGGACTGACCCACAATAAAAAAAATAATAATTAAAAATAAGAAGTAAACATTATGTAGAGTAGAAAACATCAAGTCATAATTACCTGACTTAGCTAATGATTAAAATAATTACCATTTGTAGCAAAGGTTTAGATTATATACCTGAATTACATTTCTTTTATATTTGTATATTTTGGGGCTCATATACAATTCATTAATTTCAGGGGGCTCTTTAATTTCGGGGCTCATATACGTTTGTATTTGTATGCAAAGTGAATATTGAGGTTCATATATAAATTTCTAAAGGTTTGTATTTGTACACAAAGTGAATTTCAGGGCTCATATACCAATATCTAAAGCAAATTTATATTTGCATGTACAATCTCTAATTTATATATTTAGTTACTAAATTGTGGCTATGTTTATTACCTAAATGTTATCTATTATTGAAATTTTGTCTAATAAAAATAAAATAGCATACTAAAAATAACAAGACGTGTCAAACCTCAAAATCTACTTAAACCATCATAAATATGTAAATATTTATTACGTTTATAAAATAGGTAAATAATCAAAATACAAAATCCTAAAATTTTTAAGTAATCACTATTTACTATTTAGAACTTAGTCCCTTTAACTCTGGGTAGCGGCAACCGCCTTCTCCTTCGTAGCACAAACCTTAGTCAGTGTAATCTCATTCTCCAATATTCAAAGTTTAATCCATCACTATTGGAACAAAATTAGATTAATATTTCTATTAATGATTTGGTTTGCTTATTAATATCTCTATTTTGTTTGAACGGTATCATCTTTAAAACTTAAGTTAAAAATATTGGAAAAATAATATTTTTTAAAAGTGGGATGGCCCAGCCTATAGCTCACAGCGTGATGGGTTGGTCTTGCCCAGCTTGGCCCGTCGAATTCCAAAGCCTGTGTGGACTAGCCCGGATGGTCTGGGTTGACCCATATTGATAGCTCTACAAAGGATGTCACATCTTGTACTTCATGGCCCTTAAGCGATGAATGTTGTTTTTCTCTTTATTGTTCAAAATGTAAGGGTCTTGTTCCTCATCTACACACTTCTCCACTGATTCAGATGACACAATTCTCATGTCATCATCTAAACATAATATAGAAAAATTATTAAAATGAGTCTAATACATCCTAACTCTAAACTTTCATTATATAAGACATGGTTACTTTCATGCACCTTCAAAACATCGACAATAATGAATAGAACATAGTTGAATAGTTAGAATTCCTCTTTCTACTCCCCTTGTTGGCTAGTATCCACAACAATTGGTGCTTGGACATCAGACGCCTTAATATTTTTGTTCAAGTGAGCCTCCAAGTCATGGGCATCTGAGCCGAATTGATTTATCTCTTGTCTGAGCTCAACTCTAAATTCTTAGTTGTGTTGTCAAGTTTGACAGACTATCATAGAGAAACTCATGAAATTTTATTTGATGCACTTGTTATCTTAGCTAAGTTTGGCTCACTATGTCTACTTCCTCACAACTTTCTTCTAGTAGGGACTCACTCTCTTCTTCTACTAGGGTTTGTCTTGGGTATTGGCTATGACTGTTACTTGCTGATCAACACAAATTTCATTCATATCCGGCATCTTAATAAGGTGGGAATGTATTCTCTCCATGACTTTCAATTGTTCTATTAGTTGCTCCTATAGTTGTGCTTGTTTCTCCTCTATTATCTTCAACATATCAATAAGATGAGCTTTATGTTCTGCATCCTCCAATTCATTACTCCTTCCAATATCACAAACAATATAAGAATCATAATAAGGGCTCAGGGGAGGGGAATAAGACTAAGGAGAACCATTCCAATGGTCATCCGGACCACCACACATATGACATATATTCAATTAAAAAAAAATGGGTAGGTGTGCACAACCCACTTCCTTGAATATTATGACAATTGCTATTAAAGTAGGGTCCTCCATAGTACTGGCAAGAATATCCATCATCCAACAATATGTATCTCAAGATGTCATATCAAGAAGCGTATCAAAGTCTTGAAAGAAAAAAATATTTGTACAAAAATCAAATAAATAAAAAGAAAAAGTCTAACCTAGATAAACAACTAATTTTTAATTCCTCAGCAATGGCACAAAAAACATGTACGTCTAAATGCACATGCAAATGTACGTAGTCGTACATGGAATAGAAATAAAGTAGCTACGACTGCTTAAAAAAAATCAGTTGAATCATCAGGTGGGATAAAAGGAAAGAGTGTACTTGTGCCCCTCGACCTAGTAGCTCAGGATCTCTAAATTTCATGTCTGTGCCTTTTATCACATACCTTTATTATTGGTATATCAATTGGTCCAGTACAGATTTAAGTAAGAGTCAATTTATAGTGGCTCGTGCATGTTGGATGTCAAACCCACAGGGACTTGTGATTTAATTATTTACTAAATTAAACTAATGTTGATTTAGAATTAACTAAACTAAAAATTAAACAAACAAAAGGAAACTAACTATTGAACAATTAACCAAAAAAAAGCAGATTCTTATGCAATAAATGAATGAATTGATCTAGGATTGTTGACTCACTAACCATCATACGTAGAGTACTTGACTTCATCGACTTGTTAGTTTATCTAGTTGTTGATTTACGGGGTTGATTTATGATTATGGTATAGTCAACCTCTAATCGTTAATCCGAACTAGCCTCACAACTACATCATTGAGTGGGGATGTGAGAACCAATTCGAATGTATTCATTTATCTTCCCATTTTGTAACTCAGTAAGGCAATGTAGGTATATCTCTATCGTAGCCACAAATCAATTATTTATATTACTAAACAGAAGTATTTATCCCCTATATTCCTCATTCTATCCCTCAGTTCCCGTGGTCCGTTCACTTTGGAATTATAAATTTATTTTAATGGTGAAACATTAAAATAGTAATCTCAAGAATATAAGAACAATTACAATGATAAACAAACTTTGTTGAATCAATCATGTACTAAACAATCATGTACTACAATAATCCTAGAACGAGAAGTTTAAATCCACATAGACATGGAGAAATTGCAAAAAATCATCCAAAGAAATGCATAAAAATAATAAAAGAAGAATAAACGAATAAACCAATTTTCTCAGTCCCCACGGTGGCTCAAATCTCTTCCTAGGTATAAAGTTCTCAAAATAATCGCCCAAGGGTTCTATTTATATTGTAGAAAAAATCCCCTAATCGTACTTGGTCTTGGCTTAAAAATTACTAATGGAATACCCACTGTCGTGTCACGCTGGAAAATGTACCAATCCATCACCGTGTCACACTGCTCTACGTACCCGACAGCCTTTGTGACACTATATGGGCGCGTCACGCTACTATTTTGGCCTCCTCAACATTTCAATCTCAGAACATTGCTCAGTGGCACAATATACAATGCACTAAAATGTCTCTATGACATAAATCCATCTTTTTACATAGCTTTGCAAGCGTCTAACATCCATTGATTCCATATTTTGGTTTCTTCATCAATTTTTGCTCATTCCAGCTGCATTTTAACCTAAAAATTGTCTAATAATGTCTATTAAATCACCAACATCAATTATACACAAAACACAAATATATATGAATTTATTCTCAAAACATAAGTTTAAATCTGAGTATAATGTGGCACTTGAGTGTATAAATATGTCCAAGATCATGAAGCACAAAATAAGTTATTTTGGTAACAGATTTTTCTAGTGTATTTTACAAGTGTAAAATGGTAAAACAGGGGTATTTAACAGCATGTAAGTCTCAAGATTTCATGAAAATTGGGTTGTATATATTATTCATCTATACATTTTTCTAGGGTTTGAAGCATGTTAGATATAAACATAGGTACATTATATATATAAGACTACATGTTGTGTATATATGTAGGTTTAATGTGCATCTACTAGACATCGAGAATTATCTTAGATAAGTAAATGGATATACTATAGTTGATGTTTACTGTGGTCGATGTTGAAGGCTTCTTGGGTCGAAACTTGTGAGATACTAAATTACCAAATTTCTTTTTCATGAACAAGAAGATTTGCAGTTCATTTTTTCTTAACAAAATTTATTCATTTCTCTAGATTGTTGTGCCCTTTACGATTAGGATATTTGTGAAGGAAGATTATTGATGAAGTTGTAAGTAACTTATAGATATGACAAATTGCAACTCCACCCCTATATGTGATATGACTTGTAAGGTGTATAAGTGTTTTTTTGTTGCAGGTGTTGTTTATTGGAATAATGATCCAGTGCTCTCCCTAGAAGTTAATGATCCACAAGATGGAGATGTTGATATTGACCTGACCAGCTTCTTAATGAACTAACTGGAGGCGCTAATGTTGAGCAAGTTCCTAATGAACAAGATGGAGGCACTAATGCTGAACAGGTACCTAGTGAACAAATTGGAGGCACTAATGTTGAACAAGTTCCTAATGAACAAGTTGAAGGCGCTAATGTTGAACAGGTTCCTAATTGTTAGAGAATCATAGTCAATTATATGTTTCCTTGTATATAATATTCTAGCTGATTTCAAGGGATTTAGATATCTAGTTAGCTTAGTTAGCCTTCTCTTTACTTGTAATTTAAATCTCTGTAAACTTTGGATAATAGACAAGCATTTTCTCCTAAAATACCTTGTTCAGTAACATGGTATCAGAGCGTTAACTTCATTTATCCGGAGGTCAACTCGGGCTCACCGGAGTTGGGCCTTGTCTCGGCGGAATCCTTGTCACTTCACAAAATTGTGATCCATTCTCGCTCCAGCTTCTTTCTTTGAGATCTCCTTGAGACTTTCCATCCATTTATGGTGGTTCTATGATAATAGAACCACGTTTTGAAGGAGAATCAACTTTGGAATAGATTTGATCAGATTTTCATCTGTGTTCAGTCAGGTTTGTGTTTCTCTGTAGATTTTGTATTCCTTCTTTTTGGATTTGAAGGCTGCCGGTGTGAGAATATTGTAGATTTAAGGTTTTGTGAATGGAATTTCTTGATTAGAGACCTTAATTTCTATATCTCGTTCTTTCCCGATCATTGTTTGTTTCGTGATCTTAAGACGAATCAGGTTATTGGTAAAGGACATGTATTTGGTGATCTCTACATCCTTGATGAATAAAAATCTCGATTTATTGCCTACTCTAGTGTCGTATCTCCAATTGAAGCATATTGTTGATTGGGACATCCTTCTCTACCTCTGTTAAAGAAGCTCTGTTCCCAATTCCAGAATATTCCTTCATTGGAATGTGAGTCATGTCGATTTGCAAAACATCAATGCAGCTCATTAAGTCTAAGGGTTAACAAGCGGGTTGAGTCAATTTTTGAGTTAGTTCATTCTGATGTTTGGGGGCTATGTCCCTTCATTTCTAAAACTGGGCATAAGTATTTTGTCACCTTTGTGGATGATTTCTCTCGGATGACTTGGATTTATTTTATGAAGAGTCGTTCAAAAGTGTTTGCTCACTTTTGTGCTTTCTGTGCCGAAGTCAAGACTCAATTCAATGCTTTAGTACGTATTTTGAGGAGTGAAAATGCTAAAGAATATATGTCAAAAATATTTCAGTCATATATGAGGTAGCACGGTATTCTCCATCAGTCTTTATGTGTTGATACTCCATCTCAAAATAGAGTTGTTGAGTAAAATAATAGGCATCTACTTGAGACAGGTAGAGCACTTTTGTTCTAAATGAACGTTCCTAAATAATTTTGGAAGGATGCTGTCTCTACGATTTGTTTTTTGATAAATCGCATGCCATCTAGTGTGCTTGCTGGTAATATCCCTTACAATGCTCTTTTTCCAAATAAGTCACTTTTTTCGGTGGAACCTAAGGTATTTGGGAGCACATGTTATGTTCGAGATGTTCGACCATCTGTTACCAAGTTGGATCCCAAGGCATTAGAGTGCATTTTTCTAGGCTATTCTCGCCTTCAGAAAGGGTATCGATGTTATTCTTCTGAATTTGACAAATATTTGGTGTCAACAGATGTAGCATTTTCAGTGGCTACACCATTCTTCTATGCGCCTCCCATTTAAACAAGTCAGGAGGAGGAAGATGAGTAATTTGTCTATCAGGTTGCCCGTATTTTGACAGAAAAATCAGATGTTGTCTCTCAATCTCCCAGTTCTTCTATTGAGGGCCAATCAACTACAGTACCATCAACACCTGTTCCAGCTGTAGCAGTAAGACCACCAGTTGTTTAAGTTTACTCAAGGAAGCGAGGGATGAATGATACATGTCCTGCATCAGTCCCTTTGTCATCATATCCTCCTCCAGAAAATCTTGAACTCCCTATTGCTCTTCGCAAAGGTAAACGGACTTTCAAATCCACATATTCCATTGCTAATTTGGTTTCCTATCATCGCTTATCTTCTACGTCTAGATCCTTGATTGCTTCCCTAGACTCTGTTAGTATACCCAAAAACGTGAAGGAGGCTTGAATCATCCTGGATGGTCAAAAGCAATGCTTGAAGAAATACATGCCTTAGAGGAAAACCACATGTGGGATTTGATGGATTTACCCAACGGAAAGAAAACAGCGGGATGTAAGTGGGTGTTTGCAGTCAAAGTTAATCCAAATGGTTCTATGGAAAGATTTAAGGCCAGGCTTGTTGCGAAAGGGTATGCTTAGACTTATGGGGTGGATTATTCATACACCTTCTCTCCTGTTGCTAAAATCATGTCTGTTCATTTATTTATTTCTCTAGCTGCTTATGAGAATTGGCCCTTACATCAGTTGGATATCAAGAATGTGTTTCTTCATGGAGCAACCACCTGGTTTCATTGCTCAGGGGGAGTATGGAAAAGTCTGTCATTTGAAAAAGTCTTTGTAAGGCTTGAAACAGAGTCCTCAGGCTTGGTTTAGAAAGTTTAGTGAGGTAGTTCAAGATTTTGGATAAAAATGAGCCAATATGATCACTCAGTTTTCTACCAGTAATCAACAACTGCATTATACTTCTTGTTGTATATGTTGATGACATTGTTATCACAGGAAGTGATTATGTGGGTATCTCTTCCCTCAAGTCTTTCCTGCATGCTAAATTTCATACAAAAGACTTGGGCCAGTTGAAATACTTTTTGGGAGTAGAAGTCAACAGAAGTAAGAAGGGAATTTTTCTATCTTAGAGAAAATATATTCTTGACCTGCTTGCAGACACTGGAAAGATGACAGCCAAACCTTGCAGTACTCTGTTGGTTCCCAATATGCATCTTAAAAAAGATTATGGTGATCCTTTTGATGACCTAGAGAGATATAAGAGGCTGGTTGGGATGTTAAACTACCTTATTGTGACTCGTACAGATATTTCTTTTGCAGTTAGTGTTGTTATCCAGTTCATGTCTGCACCTACGATCAAATATTGGGAAGCTTTGGACCAGATTTTATGTTACTTGAAAGGAGCTCCTGGACTTGGCATATTGTTTAACAATCATGGTCATACTCGTGTGGAATGTTTTGCAGATGCTGCCAGGGCTGGATCCAAAATTGATAGAAGATCAACTACAGGCTACTTTGTATTTGTTGGAGAGAACCTAGTATCATGGAGGAGTAAGAAGCAAGGTGTTGCATCTCGATCAAGTGCAGGATCCATGTACAGAGCTATGTCAGAGTCAACTCTCGAGATTATGTGGATACATCATCTTTTAACTGAAATTGGGCTAAAGCATCATACACCAGCAAAACTGTGGTGCAATAATCAAGTTGCTCTTCATATTGCCTCAAATTCGGTGTATCATGAAAGAACTAATCATATTGAGGTTGATTGTCATTTTATTCATGAGAATATTTAAGAAAATGTGATTTTCACAGGCCATGTGAAGACAGGAGAGCAACTAGCCAATTTGTTCACAAAAGCGCTGAATGGAACTCGAGTTGGTTACCTTTGTAACAAGCTGGGCATGATCAATATCTATGCTTCAACTTGAGGGGGAATGTTAGAGAATCATAGTCAATTATATGTTTCCTTGTATAAAATATTCTAGCTAATTTCTAGGGATTTAGATATCTAGTTACCTTAGTTAGCCTTCTCTTTACTTGTATTTAAATCTCTATAAGCTTTGGATAATAGACATTCATTTTCTCCTAAAATACCTTGTTCAGTAACACTGCTGAACACGATGGAGGCTCTAATGAACAAGTTCTGATGAACATGATGGTAGTGCTAGTATTGTTCAGGTTGCTAATGTACAAGATGGAGGCGCGAATGAACAGGTTCCCAATGATCAAGAAGGAGGTGTTGATGAAAAGGAAACTAATCAAGATGTTGCTCAACTGTATGATGGACTAGACAAAATATTGATTTGAATCAACTGTCGATGAAAATGCAGACATTGATAACCTACTGATAAAAATGTAGGACCAGCTTATCACAAAAATAGATACTCTCTCTGAAAAATTAAGCACTAGGTATAATTTACACAGGTTTTGTTGCTGCTAAAAATGAAAGGTGATTTATCCCATTTCATTGAAAACTACGTACTTCTTATATGTTTGAGCTCTCTAGTATTACTAATTACTTTACTAGACATTTCCTGTATTGTGGTAACCTTTTGAAAGCTGTGAAGTTAAACAGTTACTTGGTAGAATCTACATAGTTTTTCTCTCTGTGTTGGTTGTTATAGTTTGCTGAAAGTGAAGGGTGGTTTATCCCTTATATTTTTTACTGCGCTTATATGTTTCCCTCAGTTATAAGTAGGGAACTACTTTCTAGAAAGTATGTAACTCGTCTATCCGATTTATGTCAATTGCTTATGTTGGAATTGGTATTAGCTGAAGTCTTCTGCATAAAACAAGGGAATTTTTTACTTTCTTATTTCACACATTGTGATGTTCAGAGTTTATACAAGAATTTCCTGCCTAGTTCTCTGCTGATTATTTGTGACTGCTATACTTTCGTTTCTCCATTAGAAAAGATAACCTGCACTTGATCTGTTTAATTATTTATTTTGCAGTCATTTCCCCTTGTTCTTGTTCAAATGTTGTTAGATCATTTAGTAAATAAAGTATATTTGAAATCTGAGCATTGTAAAGATTAAGGATGCAAGCATTGAAGTTTATCACTGCCTAAAAATGTAAGAGCTAAAACAAATAATGTTCTTATTATATTGGGTATCCACTTGAATTTTTTATTGGAAAGCTATTTATAGCATAGTGTTCCTTTTGGTACGTTGCTATTGCAATCTAGACACAAGTTGATGTAGAAGCCAAGGAGTAGAGGCAGCAAAAACTTGATTACTAAATATGCCTCTAAACAAGAGGAACCTGACTTCTTAAGTAAGAGCTTGTTTGGATGGTTGTTACCTATTCTATTGTTGTGTTGTTAGTTTAAATACAATGTTTATTATGTTTGTTGATTAAATTTCATTGTATTGTGATACATAATAACAATCATCCAAATAGAGTGGAAGTTGCAGCACCACTACACTTTGGAACATAAGGAAAACTCAAAAAAAAGAAAAGAAAAGAAGGATGAGAAATGGCTTCGCCCGGACTCAAACGGGAGACCTTCAATGTTTTAGACTTACGTGATAACCAACTACACCACGAAACCTTGGTGCCTCATCCAATCCTTGAGTCCTTGTAGAGTTTTTCTTTCACCTTAATTTTCAATTGTATTATAACTGTTTTTTTTTTCTTGGGTTATCCTTACTATATTTTTATGCTATTACTTTTATTTTATACATTATTTTAGCTAGAGCTTTTACTTTTATACATTTGTAAAACCTCCTTTTGAAAAATGTTTTTCTTAAGCCGAGAGTCTAACCAAAAGTCTCTCTCACATGAGCTAAGGTAAGGTCTACATACAACTCCCTAGATCCCAATTGTGAGATCACACTGGTTATGTTGTTGAATCATGAATGCATTTCAAAGGACTGATACTGTGATGAAGACGTAAACCAATACTAGAAAGACCTAACTGTTGAGACTAATTCAAAAATTAAAGAAAATGTGATTGTTGTGTTACTTCCTTTTTTGAGAACATGACTGGGGCTTAGTGGTAGTTACCATCTTTTGAGACTTGAAAGATGATCTCACATGCTTTCTCTTAGCACAAGCATCACACACCACACTCCACAGTTTTGGGCTAGAATTTGAACCATTCATCAGACGTATTTAGGCCCGAACACAATGATTTCTTGATAGATATAAGTATTTAGATAAATCAACTAGTGTATTAAGTGTATTAGATGTGACTTAAGGTTATAAAAAATCTTTGGCACGAAGTTGATTTCAATGGTCCTTTAACGATTAAGTTTTCGTATAGGTTAATACAAGGGTCAACTTCAAACAAGCATTCCTCCTAGAATATATTGAGTTACATGACCCATTACCTATCAAATTAAAGTTTTTTGAGTATTCTTTCCAACGCCACTAACTACGCATAAATCCGAGTCCCAAATAAAATGTTATGTGTGTTTTACTGAGCAACAGCCAGAAATAATGGAATTTTCCCAACTGTGATTATTTTTAAGAACGTTTTAGTCATTTTAATTCTTGAAACCATCCATCTCACCTTAAAACAGTCCCAATTGAATCTTATAATTAGAAATACTAATTTGAAATTCTCTCATTCCTCTCACTTCTCTCAAACCTCCCAACTCTTAAGTATCATCAAGTATCAAGATTAGGGCTACTCCATCAAGGTTATTCCTTAGTTTCTTCTATTCCAGGTGTGTAAGGCTGTCCTATGTTATAAACTCTTTCATTTATGTCCTGCTCGTGTTCTCTTAAACTCTTTCTTGATAAATCTAGGGTTTGAACTTTACTTTAAAAATCTCAATAATTCTCTGGTTCATTAATTTCACTATTAAAGTCTCTCCAATTATGCATCCCTTTCAGGAAACTATTGGTGTCTAACATTCTATAATTCTTGTTATGGACTTGAGAATTGATGAACCCTACAACTTTTGAGATATTATAAATTATTTTGATATAATGGAGTTTATGGACTTTTAATGATAACATGGTTTTGAAAAGGCTAAGTTTATTGGTTATCTTGTTGTTTCACAAAGACCCAAACTGGCATGATTCAAGTAAATGCTTTATAAACTACTTTCTATTAACCCTCAATTATGTTTTATGATGAACTCTTTTCTTTTGTTATAAAGTTTAAGAAACTATTGGGAGTAATAGGTCTTTGAGGATAGCTTTTATGATGATTTGGTTATTTTACCAAAGCCTAACTATTGTCACTTTTAAGGAGCATTATTAATGGTTTTTAATGACATATATGAAGTATGAATTTTTTTAATTAAATGTAAGAATTCTTACAACCTATATAATGATGCTACGAACTATGAAAGGATGACTTGCAATTCGTGGTATGACGATACCATAATGGTATAAACCTGTATGTTTAATGTATGGATGATGAAATAAAGATGAAATGTTCGTAAAAGATGATTTATGATATGAATATGTAAATACAAGGGCTTAAAGAGAATTAGATGGTCAACAGAGAATGTGTGAGTTCAAAAGGCTCATTATCCGAAATATATGTTTTACCAACGTAGGGGTGGTTCGGTCCTTAAATGGACTACCTTATGTTTCTCCTCTATGATGATGATTTATGTAGGCCTTTATACTTTTATTTACCAAAGGATCCTGGTTCATGTGGTAAACATGGATTAGGGCCCAGTCAGTGGAGTGTCGATTGGACCCATATAGCCCATGGTGTATTATGTATAAGATGCCGGTTAAACCATCTAGTTCAGAAGTGAAATAAAGAACATTCTTGAGTTTTTTCAATTTTATCTATGTCCATAATGTCCCATGTTTCTTTATTCAGATGATGGTTTCAGTTTAAGTTTCATTTATACATTTTATGTTATGATTCTCTTCCCCAAATTTACATACCAATACATTCCATGTATTGACCATCTTGGACACTTCATCATAAAATGATTCACGGTTCGAGGAATATGTTTTTTATTTCCATGCATCTAGGACTTGATGTATTAGCTATCGGCAAGCCTCCGGTCTTTAGTAGTCATGCTTTATTCAAATATTGGACTATTCTCAGTTTTATGGTACTTTTTAGGGTTATATCCCGGCCTAGTCATTAATTCTTATGTTTAGAGGTTTCGTAGACCCAAGTTGATGTCAGTTAAATATTTGCAGATACTTTGAAGTTTTCTACAATTATGTTTTGATAGGTATAATACCTTATGACTTGATTTTAAATTATTCCTCCATAAATATTTTTTTTTGAATGCTCGTGATGCATGCTAAGGGGTTCTCTCGGGCCTTCAATTGTCCTTAGTGCCTGTTACATCTAGGGTCTAGTCTTGGATCTTGACAAACATGGAATCAGAGCACATAGTTCAAGTTTCCTAGGGTGTCTATAAAGCCGTTTCTAGTATAGTCTTGCTTATGGGTATGTTGTGCACCACACTTATAATCAAGAGGCTACAGGCCATTTTGGAGATGTTTCTCATTCTTTCATACTCCTAATCGTAAAATAGAGTTGTTCATAAGAAACTTATCTAGATTCATGCTTTGCTCTAATTTCGCTAGCCATGCCTCATTTTTTAGGTGATAGAAGTGTTAAAGCTCATATTTCTAACAATGTGATCCTCTTAGATAGAATGGTCATAAAGTTAAGGGATTGCACAAGGTCTTGAGAGAATTCCTTTAGTGCATGTAAAAATCTATTGATTCAAAATGTATACCTTTACCTTTATGAATCGTGCGTTTGAGCCAGAATAAGATGTGTATTCAGACCCTTTCAAAACTTTGTTGCAGATGACAGACTTAAGGGGAAAGATATGTATCTAAATATTGGGGTAGTGTTGTCACCAGAGGGATAATGTAAATTAGTTTCTTATAAGCTATGAGCAGTAGAGTGATCCCAGAGCCAGAAATATGAAGCCAGAAGTGTAGAGTCTAATAGTGAAGGTCATAAATTGATCAAAGCATATAGCTAGAGTTATGTACCAAATAAGTTGGTAATGGGGGTGGTATGATTTTATGGTTGTGTGCAAGGTGTAGCAGGATGTATGGATTTTATGAAAGTTAGTAGAGAATAAGTGATTAGTTAAGATAATTTAGAATATATTCAAACTAAGAAAGGAGTTTGCGATAACTTGTCATTGTGGTAGTAAAGATTAAGTGTAGGTTAACAGGAATAATAGAGTCGTTAAGAATTTAAAGATTTAAGCTTCAATTTGTGGATCTTGGAGAAGGAGTCTCTTGTACTTTTAGAACTAAGAAGGTAGTTTAAATGTATGTATTGATAAGTAGTTGTAATGTGTAAGAATAGATTATACTAATAGACTGTAATTAGGTAGACAGTAAAGTTTTAGTTTGACTATTTTATCATGAGGATTAGTGGGCTGGTGATCCTTGATTTTTATATAGTAGTTGTAAGCTAGTACAGAATGTGAGAAAATGTATAATGAATATAATGGTGTAGCAGTAATTTTGTGAATAAGATGTGGTTTAAGTGGAAGAATAAATTATGATCGATTATTTTGCCAAAAAATTTAGTAGGCTAGTGATTTTCAAGTTCTGTCTAGTAGCTATGAGTTAGGTTAGTATGTAAGATATTTATTTAGAAATCCATGTTTGGTACTAGATGCTGAGTTTGAACTTTAGTTGTTGACTGTAGTGAAAAAAATGATATCTTGAGGATGGAAGCACAAGGTTTGTGGTAATAGATCTATTAGGATAGATGTGGTGTGTGGAATAGTTTATGTTGGTATCTCTTGGGAAGTTTGAATATGTGCGCATGATTTATATGAGGACTAGTGTTGAAACAATGAATTATAGCTAAGTCAGTAGATGGATAGGAGCCTCAAGTTGGTAAGAAGAAGTTGTACTAGGCTTTAAGTTTATAAGTGCTATGTGTACCTAGTTAGTATTCTTGGGTTGCTTCGTATGGAAGAGAACAGGTAGTTACTATTTGGTGTTCATTGAAATTGAATTGACGGAATTATAGATATAAATAGATGATGTTGGGCCTCTTGGTATAGGTTTAAATTCCTTTGAACTGGAAAGTGGATATGTATGTCCATGAAGATGTAAGTTATATGATGATGACTTTGGAGGCTAGAGAAAGTTAAGAGTTGTACCCCTGGAAGGAATGGCATAGCAAAAAGTTAGTATTTTTTTCTATAATAGTTTATTAGGGAGAGTTTAGCGTTCATGTATGTAGTGATACCCCATCTTGCTGAGTGTTGTGCATATAGCTCTATTTTAAGAATAGGACCACAAAACTAGGATAGCGGCGTTTAAGCTAAGGAGGAGGTGATGATATGTATAAGGGGCTGCATTATTTCTAGGTGCTTGCTTTGGTATTTCAGTATGTTATCCTTCAGGTTACCTACTTGTTCCATAGAAGTTGTAGGATCCTCTTTCAAGCTTGCTATATCTTCTGTTATCTTGACATTTTCTTCATTTGTAGCATCAAAATCCATTATATGCTCAGTCCCAGGGCTAAAAGCTTTCTTTCCAGCAGGTTTGTTGGATAGGCAATTACTTTTATCTAAGGTTTTATTAGTGATCCTTTCACTCCTTATAGAAGCCCTCTTATCCCTTAGTGGCACCCTAAAGCTCTCAAACACAATTGTGAGTAGGTATCTATAAGATCGACCATGAGGATCAGTCGTAGGATATATTACTCTATTTATATGTTTGATCATGAGAGTAGGGAAATTCACCTTATTATCCATCTCCAAGGCATTCATAATTCTCAAATCCCTTAAGCAATCTGTAAGTCTCTCCCATCCCTAGGCAATACTTTCTTGTTCAAAAGCTGAAATAAAAGCATATGAGCTGGAGTAATTTCACCTTTCACCACTTTCCTAGGGTGTAACAACCCGTTCCATTGTTACTGAAAATATCTTAGGTAAAGGTATAAGAATATCATCCGTTATAGGTGTTAGTATCAATTCATTAATATGGGAGTTCATTAGACATAACTTAAGGTCATACAATACCCCTGGTAGAAAGTTAAGTTGGAAGTGTCCTTACCGATCGAGTTTCGAGCTAAGTTTAAACTTGGGTCAACTTTAAATGATTAATCCTCCAAGAATATGATGAGTTAGGGGGCCTGATACCCACCAAATTAAATATCTCTGAGTCTTCTATCCAATACCAGTAACCGTTTAGTAATCTGATTTCTGAGTAAAAGGTTATAGCCATTTTATTGAAGACTATCTCTTCTGAAAAGCTAAGGCCACTGTAGTGGGATCAGGACACTATAGTGGGACTCAGGATTCTATAGCGGGACACGAGAACTATATAAGCCTATTTTGTCTGAATTTCAAGTAATAAACTCAAAAACTTTGTTTCAAAGCCTTAGAGGGGCGATTTTTTCAATGTTGGGATGAAAATTCTACGCTGAGGTAAGAGTTTTACTCCCTTTTAGCATTGATTAATCCATTCTTCATCTAGAATTATGAGAATAGGGAAATTCTTGAGGGTTAGGACCCTAGGTTCATGAGATTTTGGAAAAATCCTATGGGTATGTGTATTTTCACATAGAATTGCTTTCAGATTGTAAACTAACTATTCCTAGTAAGAATTTGTTATTCTAAAACATAAATTTTGATGGTTGGAGACCTTGAATTCAATGAAGATGGGAACTTTAGCTTTAAAACTCCATTGATAGACTAGTTAATGATTAATCAACCCTTGGGTATTCTTGTAGGCCGTGAATAAGTGAAGATTTAGTGGGTTTGAATTTCTAAAGTATTTGATTGAAAAGTAGTTGATTAATTACTTGTTTATTAGATAATTTAGCATTTTAAAATGTGAAGAAAAAGGAAGAGCATCAGAGGTATAGCTTACTTATTGTAGCAGCTTGGCGCCCAGGTAGGCTAGGTTTATTGAGTAGCAAATCTTGGTTAAATTGCATGACTGTAATATAGTTTGATGATATATTTCATGCTTAGACCTGCGGGCACGATGGACGGTTGGTAATTATCTAAATGTGAATGTAAATTAAATCTAATTTGATATAATTATTTTTTTGAGGTAATTCTTTGATGATATTGTGGATTATGTGCTATTTGGGACAATTCCTTGGGATATATGAATGTTGGTGTGTGATTATGGGAAGACGAGTTCTGAAATCTAGTAACTAGTAATTATGGCTTTTTTCAGAATTGGAAGGAGTTCATTTAAACTAATTATAGTGGAGAAAGAATGGTAGTGTATAGGTTAGAAAGTTTAGTTGAACCGAGGGATTGAATTTGTATTGAATGATTAGGTGATGAGTTGGTTATGCTAAATTGTTCCATTGTATGATTATTGAGAATCAAATTGAGTCTAATTATCCATAAATGAGTATATTTAAATTTTCTTGAGAGGCTATTGAACCTGCTAAATGATTTATCATAAGTTTTGTTGAATAATGAGATCATAGTAACTCTGGATAAGGACTATATTGTGGTGCAAGTGATGATATTTGTAAACTTACTTGATGATTGCACTTGAACCAGTAGGTGAGTGTTGAATTGTAGTTAAAGACTCAATTTGGTTTATTTGTTCAGGTTAACTGCATATTTTTATACTTGTTTCAATACATGCTATTAAATGTTGACTTGTTGGGTAATTTCACAAGTTGTTTGATTACCTGAAATGAGAATATGTAAAAAATATTATTTTGGAGTGCAAGTGTTTAAAAACATTGAAACTGAGATAAAGATAAAAGGTTTTGTAACGTATAAAACTATGGGAAAATATGGGACTTTTAACGTAATAAGCTGACATAAAAAATGTTTTACTGAATTAAAATAAAATGGCTAGAAACTGGTGAATAAAAAGGTTTAATATCTTGGGGTAAGGTAAAAATGAAATGAAAAATTTTTCCTTGAAGGTTCTCATAATGAAATAGGTGTGAGATATTAAAGTCCCAATGTCCCCCCTCTTGGTTTTTCGTAAGTTCATAAGTATTCAGATTTCCAATGAGTTCATCCATTGCTAAAGTGTCAAGATCTCTAGCCTATGTACTGGCTTCCATCTTACTTTCCCACGATTCAGGCAACACACTAAGCAGTTTTTTTAACTGTCGTTCCTATAGGAATGAGTTCACCCAATGATTAGATCTCATTGAAAATTGCAATGAACATTGTATGCATGTCTTGTATAGGTTCACCTTCCTTCATTCTAAATAGTTCATATCGCCTATTCAAGTTATCAATCTTGGACTTTTTGATAGCAAAAAGTAACTTCATGAACAGTTTGAAGAGTGTCCCAAATTTTCTTAGCATCTTGACAAGATGAGATCCTATTGTATTCATCAAGTTCTATTCCACAGATCAGAATTTTCTTAGCTTTTGCATTATTTTGAAAAGCAACCTTTTCAGCAACATTCCATTTTTTTCTGTCCATCTTGAATAACATTCAATAGGCTATGACTTTCTCCAATAAGATGATCCATTATTCTGTTCTTCCACCAGCCGTAGTATTTCTCATTAAATAATGGAGGTCTTATTTGTGAGGCACCTTCCTGAGCAGTTGGAGGGGTAGCCAGAGGATCCTTTCCAATGTGTTATCCTTAAGTGAAAAGAACTGCTCTAATACCAATTGAAAAGAACTCGTACCAACTACTCCTTTCAGGAACCAGGTTCTTAATTAGATAACAACAAACAATATGTAAACACACAAGTGATTTTTCTGAAAAAACCTCCTAACTCAAGGAGTAACAACCACGACCACCAAATCCACTAAAACTCAATCAACAAAGTTTTATGATTGCAACTAAATAATTAAAGGAACTAACACTAGTGTCTAGACACAAACAGTTGGTTATAATTGTTCTTAGCAACAACTCTCCGAAGAAGCCAAACCTACTTCTTGTTACAAGCCTTACCAATTATGTCACATCAACTACCATAATAGAATACCCATAACTAAATAACTAAACTATCACACATCTCAAAAGAATTTCTAACACAGCCAGAAATCATGAAAACCTTAACTCTAAATTGTTCTTAATCCTTCAATGGATGCCTACTTGATGTTCTCCTACTGCTTAAGAATAATGCTTTCTCTGTGTATGCCGTAGGTAGTTGAAAACAATTTAGGTCTCCTCTTTATATAGACAAAAATCATTGAGATTTTTGTGTCCTAATCATGCAGGGAGAATCATTAGCTTTTCCTTCGTTGTAAGGCTTCAACAAGTAGAATCCTTATGTGATTCTATTTGCCAAAAATAGACTTTTCTTAGACTAGAAACAATTCACACCTATTCCTTGTTTGTCTATAATCAAAACATAAATAATTCAAACATTTCAAGGATTCTTCAATTTCCCCCTTTTTGATGATGGCAAACCATACACCTACACCTGATTCTCAATACCCCACTTCCTTGCTTTTCAACATACATACATAGAACATGCACATAGCATATGTACCTACATAGAACATGCCCTCCACCTGCCTTTTGGTATATTGCTTCACCTATTTGTTTTTACTATGGAAACATCACAGTGACAAAACAAAGACATCACACAAACCAAAGACACTGAATATTCCCTTTTTTGACATTACTAAAAAAATAGTAAAGGATATATTGTAACTAAATATAGTGCAATTGTAAATGATCATGGCCATTGAGGCAACAGAGCCACAAGCAAGAAGAACATCACTATTAATTCTGAAGATATTAGCCATTCTAAGCAATAAACATGTCAAGAAAGGCAGAGAGATAGCATAAAAGAGTGACCATTATGTGCATAATATTATGCCAACCACTTAGCCATAAACAAAAACATGCAGTAATTAGTTACAACCCAAGAAAAAAATAAATTATCTATCATAAAAACAAGGAGAACAAAATGACCTTGTAGAACAAACCACTTGACTGATAGGGCTTAGAACGAAGAAGAAGCAAGTTTAGACATGGGGATGAGTTGCATAAGGGGCTGCATGCTTTCTAGGTTCTTGCTTTGCTATTTTAGCATGTCATCCTCCAAGTTACCGACTTGTTCCAAAGAAGCTGCAAGATCCTCCTTCAACATTGTTATATCTTCTGTCATCTTGACATTTTCTTCATTTGTAGCATCAAAATCCGTTATCAGCTCAGTCACAAGGCTAAAAGCTTTCTTTCCAGCAGGCTAGTTGGGTAGGTAATTAAATTTATCTAAGGTTTTATTAGTGATCCTTTTACTCCTTATAGCAGGATTCTTATCCCATAGTGGAACCCTAAAGCTCTCAAACACAATTGTGAGTAGGTCTCTATAAGCTCGGTCATGAGGATCAGTCGTAGGATATATTACTCTATTTATATGTTTGATCATGAGAGTAGGGAAATTCACCTTATTATCCATCTCCAAGGCATTCATAATTCTCAAATCCCTTAAGCAATTTGTAAGTCTCTCCCATCCCTATGCAAGTTTCTTGTTCAAAAGCTGAAATAAAAGCATATGAGCTGGAGTAATTTCACCTTTCACCACTTTCCTATAGTGTAACAACCCGTTCCATTGTTACTGAAAATATCTTAGGTAAAGGTATAAGAATATCATCCGTTATAGGTGTTAGGATTAATTCATTAATATGTGAGTTCATTAGACATAACTTAAGGTCATACAATACCCTTGGTACAAAGTTAAGTTGAAAGTGTCCGTACCGATTGAGTTTCAAGCTAGGTTTAAACTAGGGTCAACTTCAAATTATTACTCCTCCTAGAATATAATGAGTTATGGGGCCCGATACCCACCAAATTTAATATCTCTGAGTCCTCTTTCCAATGCTAGTGACTGTTCATTAATCTTCTTTCAGAGTAAAAAGTTATGGTCATTTTATTGAAGACTATCTTTGTTGAAAAGTTGAGGCCACTGTAGTGGGCTCAGGCCGCTATAACGGTACTCAGGCTTCTATAGCAGGACTCGAGCACTATATAAGCCTATTTTGGCTGAAATTCAGGTAATAAACTCAAAAACATTATTCCAAATCCTTATAGGGGAGATTTTTCTCGAGGTTGGGATGAAAATTCTTCGTTGAGATAAGATTTTTACTCCTTTTTAACATTAATTAATCCGTTCTTCTTTTAGAAATATCATAATGGGGAAATTCTTGAGGGTTAGGACCCTAAGATCATGAGATTTTGGGACAAATCTATGTGTATGTGTATTTTCTCTGAGAATTGCTTCTAGATTATAAACTAACTATTCCTAGTACGAATTTTTTATTATAAAACATGAATTTTGATGGTTGGAAACCTTGAATTTAATAAATATGGGAACTTTTACTTTAAAACTCCATTAATAGATATCGGTTGAGTATGCTAGAACAAGTTAATGATTAATCAACCCTTGAGTAATCTTATAGGCCATGAATAAGGGTAGCATTAGTGGGTTTGAATTTCCAAAGTATTTATTGAAGAGTAGTTGATTAATTACTTATTTATTAGATAATTTATCATTTTGAATTTTGAAGAAAAAGGAACATCATCAGTGGGATAGATACTTATTGTAGCATCTTGGCACCCTGGTAGGTTAGGTTAATTGAGCAGCAGATCTTGGTTAAATTGTATGAGTGTAATTCACTGATGATATTGTGGATTATGTGCTATTTGGGATAATTCCTTGGAATATATGAATGCTGGTGTGTCCTTAAGGGAATACGAGTTGTGAAATCTAGTAACTAGTAATTATGGTATTTTTTAAAATTGGAAGGAGTTCATTTAAAGTAATTATAGTGGAGCAGGAATGGTAGTGTATAGGTTGGAAAGTTTAGTTGAACCGAGGGATTGAATTTGTATTGAGTGATTAGGCAATGAATTGGTTATGCTAAATTGTTCCAATGTATGATTATTGAGAATCAAATTGAGTCTAACTATCCATAAATGAGTATATTTAAATTAATACTTGATGTTGCTTGAGAGGCTATTGAACCTACTAAATAATTTATCATAAATGTTATTGAATAATGAGATCATAGTAATTCTTGATAAGGACTTTATTGTGGTGCAAGTGATGATATTTGTAAACTTACTTGATGATTGTACTTGAACCAGTAGGTGAGAGTTGAATTGCAGTTAAAGATTCAATTTGGTTTATATGTGCATGTTAACTGCATATTTTTATACTTGTTTCAATACATGCTATTAAATGTTGACTTGTTGGGTAATTTTACAAGTTGTTTCATTGCCTGAAATAAGATTATGTAAAAAAGACTATTTTGGAGTGTAAGTGTAATTGAATTATCTCATTATGTGATTGTACGTATTATGACATGGGCTGATTTTCTGATATAAACTGGTAAAGGTAGATCATCACAAAATACATTGTGGGATGACCGGTAAAGGTTAATCATAACAGAATATATTATGAGATGATCGGTAAAGGTTGATCATCACAGATACATTGTCAGATGACAGATAAAGGTTGATCGTAACAAAATATATTGTGAGATGATCGATAAAAGTTTATCGTCACAAAATTAGTGGATTTATGAGAGTATAAGGGTGGGGATGTAGGAATAAGGATGGTATAATACTGGTTTGGGATAAGGATGGAAAATACTAGTTGTCTGGGTTATTTGGTACATGAACAAAGCTTATCCCTTGTAGGTCATAGCTAGTAGGCATTTATAAGACCCTTAGCATGTATGTACACAGTATTGGAGAATTTGACGATTTCATGAGTGAATCGGGTTATATTATTGTTGTTATTTTGGCTCCATGAGTGAACCAAATTATATTATTTGATGATATTTGGGATCCTTGTGTTTTTTGGTATGAGATATATGTGGTGCTCCTTGTGTGAACCATTACATATATTATTGAGTTGTGTTCCTTGAGTGAACTGTGAATTAATATTCCAACTTGCTATTTTCACTTGGATTTTTGGTGTGAACAAATTTCCTTGGTTTATAATTATTCTTACATTGATGAGAATTGTAATTTCGATATTGGATAAGACTTTTTGAAATAAACAACAACTAGAGTTGGTTGTAAAATATTTTTGTGTGTTGACTTGTAGTTGGGTGTATATTTGTCTAAGTGTAGACATTATTGTTGATTATTTGAATTATATGCCATAATTGTTTTTGTAATATGGTAAGTGGAGATTATAATAATGGTTTTTTTCATATTGGTAAATTGAACCTTAACTATGTAATTGATAATTATGTAGCTTAATTGGTTAAGTTTTAAGGATGTTAATAAAGTGATAGTTAGATATTGGAGTGTTGGTGGGGTTAAAGGAACAAATGGCCTGGGAGAAATGATGTAGGAATAGTGAAGGTTAAGTAAATCTTTGATAGTTAGTCCTTGTATTCCTCGCTCAGCTGTGGAGTTATGTGCTCTCATATTTGACTTAGGCCAGAGATCTAAAGGTTGGTATATTTGAGGGGATAATAAAGGTTACTTATATTAAGTGTTGATATGAGTTGTATACTGAGGTAAGTTTAACTGTCACATTATATGTACATTATTTATCTTGAATTTTTGTATTATATGCTATGTACTTTAATGAGGGTCTACCTATGATGCTTACCAGTACGTGTGGTTGTACTGATGCTACTCTTGCTATACCCTTTTTAGGGTATAATCTTGTTGCAGGATCACTTGATGTTTCTTAGGTGATGTGGCTAGTAATCTCCAACAGGTTCTGTTATTTCATTCCTACGGTGGGATTTGTATCTTTTGTTTTGTGTTTTACAGTATTACAAGCTCGTGTACATTATTTAGACTAGGTCCTCGGGGAAAGTGTTTTAAATTTATAGTTTTATACTAAAAGATTGTATCTTTTAACAGATTTTGAAGTGCTTAGTGAAATTTTTAATACTTCCGCATGTATTCTTGGTATAGGTGTTAAGGGTTCTCTTATCTAGGTGGATTAGAGTAGGTACCAACATAATTCGGTTAATTGGGTCATGACAGTTAGTATCAGAGCACTAGGTTACCGATCTCACAAGTACAAGATCAAACATCGAGTAGAGTCTTGCGGATTGGTATGTAGACATCCACATCAAATATTCGGGAAGCTATAAGGCATTCTAGGAATTGTGTCCCTTCCTTCTTTCATGTCGTGATTCTTTAGTGTATCATCCACTAGGTTGAGTTCAATTTGTATCTAATCGATTCTAATTGGTATTTTGGTGATATCCTTATTGGAATCTAGCCGATTCCAATTGTTATCTAGAGATAAGAGTCATGTTACTATATAAGTAACTAATTTTTATAAGCACTTGGTGTTGTTTGATTGATTGTGACTTTATAATTTTAGGTGTTGCTTGTTGAGTCAATGGTAATATGATGTGTGGATAGATAATAACATAAAAACTACATAAATAGCTTTGAATTTTTGTATTGATATATGTTATATGAATTCTTTGATGAATGTTTGGAGTTGTGTTACTTGTTTTTCAATTGTAACCTGAATTACATAAATTGGATAATAATAATAAGAGCAGGTTGGTTGAGAGGGTGGATATAGTAGCCCTTAGCATGAAAGTTGAATAAGGTGGTTAATAAGATATGATGCATTAATTAGTTAAATGTCTGATGTGAGTGTTGTTGTTGGTTTGAGGTGACATACATATTTAAACATTAGACTTTATTTGACTTGGTGGTTTGGACTATTTATTGAGTAAACTACTTGTATTGTGATGATAATGTTTAGCTGATGAGGAAATCGTGAGATTAAGATGGAACTAGGTCCCTTTGTATTCATGAATTTGGTAATTGTGGACGCTTGGTGATAAAACTAGTCACTCATGTGTTGATTAATAAAATAACTTCTAATTGGATGATTCTGGTTTGACATTGCCTATATGCTTATTGTATGGGAATAATTATTAATTAATTACATCTCTTGAATGTGGGGTAGTTGAATTGCTAAGGTTTGTAAAATAAGTTAACTTGAATATGATTGATGATCCTTAGATGTAGGGTCGACTGAGGGAGTAGAGTTATTAGATGTTTTTATGTATATTCATACCCCTCTCATTGTTATATGATAATACTTTGTTGTTATTGCTCCTTGATTGGTTGAGGTATGTTTAATCAGTAATTTGACTAACCGTAAGCTATTTGCGAGGCTAAATGAGCATAGTTTGTCCTTGGGTGATAATTGATGAGATGGTTTGTTTATAAATGATTGATTGTTGAGGGTCGAATATATTAATGTGAGTTGTGGTGGAGGATTTATATGTTAATAAAACCCACAGTGGTTTTGTGTTTGTTATAAGATTGGTTAGGGTGTAGGTGCTTTGGTAGAGTTTTCCCTAGTATGAGAATTGATAAAATCTAAGGCTAGGGTGGGTTCTAATGGAAATCCATTGTTGTGTGGTTTAGAGATATATGGTGTCTCAAGGTGTAGTGTTTGATGAATTTAAGGTGATATCATGATAGGTGAGGTACATAGTAGCCCATGGAAACTTTCAGAACGGAATTCGGGTTAGTAGAACTCCGAATATAGCATTTGGCGTAAAATGGTTAGTTCGTAATTTCAAAATCTAGGAGTGTGTTGCAAATTGACCAAAATTAGGACTGCACAGAGTTACTGCCTCACCAACGCCATTATAGCAAGAGGTAGGCTACTACTAAGGGCCCGCTATAGCGAGAATTTTCCCAGTATAGCAGGAGTCAATAATAGTCAGTCCCGCTATAGCCGGAAGATCCCGCAATAGCGAGGCTGCTATAGCGGGAATCAGGCCGCTATAGCGGGGTTGATGAAGTAAATATTTAACTTTCTCAGAATTTAGATGTTATCTCATTAGAAACTCTCAAGGTTTCATTCTTAGACGATTGTGAGGGAAATAACTAATTCGTGCATAAATGTTTGGCTCCGCATCTTCTTGTCTTGAAAAGCCTCGATAAAGAGGCCGAATATAATGTATTGTTTATTTGACAAATTATAGCAATTGGGTAATTAAGGGTTCAATATAAGCAACACTAAGAGAATTTTCCTTCTTATCCCGACATCTTACTCCTTTTCACCAATGCCCATTCGGGAACAAATGGTTGGTAAATTGGGATCTGATATAACGCCCCATTCCATTGTTACTGAAAATATTTGCGGTAAAAGTATAAGAATCTCATTCATCATAGGTTTTAGGATCAATTCTTTAGTCTGGGAGTACATTAGATATGAATTAAGGTCGTACAATACCCCTAGCACAAAGTTAAGTTGGAAGTGTCCTTATCGATTGAGCTTCGCTAAGTTTAAACTAGGTTTAATTTCAAATGATCACTCTTCCTAGAATATAAAGAGTTAGGGAGCCCAATACCCACCAAATAAAAGATCTCCAAGTCTTATTTCCAATGACGTTAACCGTTTGTTAATCTTTTTCAAGAGTAAAATTTTTTGACTCTTTTACTGAACACTGTCTATGCTGCAATGTTGAGGCCACTTAAGCGGGACGCGGGTGGTATACAAGCCTATTTTGGCCGAATTTCAGGTCATAAACTCAAAAACTTCATTACAAAGCCCTAGAGGGGCAATTTTCTCAAGGCTGGAGATAAAAAATTTTCATTGATGTAAGATTTTTACTCCCTTTTAATATTAATTAATCCGTTATTCTTATAGAATCATTGAATGGGGAAATTCATAAGGGTTAGGACTCTAAGTTCATGAGATTTTGGGGAAATCCTATGGGTATGTGTATTTTCACCTAGAATTATTTCTAGATTATAAACTAATGATTTCTTGTACGAATTTGATATTCTAAAATGTGAATTTTGATGGTTGGGGTCCTTGAATTCAATAAATATGGGACCTTTAGCTTTAAAACTCCATTAATGGAGATGGATTGAGCATGACAGAACAATTTAATGATTAATCAATCCTTGGGTAATCCTGTAGGCCGTGAATAAGGGTAGAACTAGTGGGTTTGATTTCCTAAGGTATTTTTTTGAAGAGTAGTTGATTAATTACTCTTATAATTGCTTGTTTATTAGATAATTTAACATTCGGAAACGTGGAGAAAAAGGAATAGCATTAGTGGTATAGCATACTTGTTGCACCAGATTGGCACCCAATTAGGCTAGGTTTATTTAGTAGATCTTGGTTAAATTGCATGACTATAATATCATTTGATGGGAGATTTCATGCTTAGGCCTGCGGGCACGATGAATGATGGTAATATTTGAAATGTTAATATGAATTGAATCTAATTTGGTATAATTATTATTTTGGGGTAATTTTTATCACGCCCCGAGACTACCCCCTGAATGTAATACGGTGCTTTGAACCACATGTAATTCCAAGCTGACGCATGGTACTGGAATAATTCCTAATAAACTGGAAAAAAAAAGACATGAAACTGGAGGTACTAAGCAGAAGCAATATCATAAGCTAAACTTGTTCAATACAACAATGTTTAAAATCATTTACAATACTGGATATTCAAAAAAAGAAGTTGAAACTAAATACATCAACTTGACTAACTGACTATGAAGCCTCTAATAATATTGAAATAAGTTAGTCGGGACATGACCCCCAACTACCTCTAATCAATACATATGAACTAAAGGAAAGACTCAGAATACTATATGACTGGAGCCCTCAAATAAAGAAAACTCATCACATACTGACTGGAGGCTATGATCATAGCTAGCCACAAGCATGAGGCTGAGCACCTGAATCTACATCACATGAAAAATGTAGGCAGAAGAGGTATGCGATCAGTACTTTGAATGTATTGAACATGTGAGATATGTAATAATCATACACTTAAAACATGCTTTAAAACTGTGTTTGAATGCAATAAGTAAAATCATGGAAAATCTACACTTGAAATCTAAGGATGCAAACATTCATTGAATATGTTATAGAACACACTAAGACCTAAATCATGAGCTAAAACAATTCAAAACTGGAAAGCTGAGGAATATATAAGTATTTCATATGATTTAAAACTAAGTTATGGAAAATATCAAAATTAAAGTACCATGACCCAAAAGTAAATCATAAATTGTAGAAATGAGGCATAACTGTAAGTCTTGAAATAACTCAATTTAAATGAAGTTGTGCATCAAGTACATATTTCATGTTAAAACAATGTCTGTGGGAATTTCTTTTAACCAACATGCCCCATGTGAGCAAACATAGAGCCCAACTTTTAACCCATGTTAGGAGGGTGTTCAAAACCTTGCCAGGAGTAGACACCCATTATTAGCGTGAATTCACTAATTAGTCCATTTCGGACAAAGCGAGACACTCGTAACTGGTGAAGATCCCTTAACCTATGGTGGCATATAGTTTTGAATTGTTGATACGCTAAACCCACATCCTCTCGGTGCTAAAGACTTCTCCCAAAACCATATTATAGCCTATATTATATAAAATTTATCATGAAATAAGCATAACAAGTTCGTCAGTCTGAAAACCATATATGCATCTATTTCTATTTCATAATCATAAGTCAAATTCATGAGCTTAATAATGAATCTGAGTTCAGAGTACCAAACTTATGTCGGGTAGTTCATATCATGATAAAATCATGTAATGTTTACTAAATCATGTTATTTCATGCAAAGATGTTTGTAAATCAAGTAATAAGATTAAACATAAAAATAGAGTTATAAATAAATCATAAAGTTCATGAATTCTAGTAAGAATGCATAATTACTTTCATAGATAGGGCATAAAGTTCAGCATCATGAAAATTGGATTTGAACCCTAGTTGTTAAATTCATAAATTGTTAAAGAAAACAATGTTTTTGGGCACAAGGATAAAAGGAAATCCTTGTTGAAACCCCACATACCGAAAATTGATGATTTCTTGAAGTGGAATCTTGATCTAGAGCCTTGGAATTTGAGTTTTGGGAAAAACCTTTTCTTGTGTTTCTTGAGGGTTGAGAGGAGAAAGAACAATTATTTTTTTGTAAAGTGTTGTTGTATTAGTAATAGAAATCAATTATAAGGGTTATTTGGGGTCAAAAGATGAATATACCCTCACTAAAACGGGTTAAAATGAATTTTTAATATCTGGAGACCACCTGGCGTGGCATGCTAGCCAGCGCACCATTTTGGCTCTATGGCATGCTGCAAATGTGCCAAAAGGGTTTCATGGCATGCTGCTAAGGCAGAGGCCTACTGGTTTGGCAACTGTCGGCACGCACTCCCACTGAAAAGCCCATAATTTTTAGCTCCGGAATCGAATTGACAAATGGTCTGTGGCGTTTGAAAGAATATTCAAAGACCTATAATTTAGTAGGTATTTGTTCATGAAATTCTTATCATTTTTCGAGTAATGATCATCATAAGTTGACCCATGTAAGATAGCATACTAAAACTCAATCGACAGAAATTATCTCAACTCAAATTTGAGGTAAATGTTTCTTATGACCATGATTTGCATCGAAAACACTCACTACACTAAGTAAATTATCATGACACTTATCTATGGTTTGAAATAATTGAATTTGTGCCTATAGACACATGACTAATTGTTAGAAGCTTAGCTAAGAGTTTGTAAGGTGTTACAATATCTCCCATTCAGGATAATTTGTTCTCGAATGAAGAATAAGATTGGGCTTAATAGAATGAAGTTACTAACATGAAATTGATTTCTAAAATTAACCGTGTATCACAACTAAAATTGTTTCTTAGAAGAGTATTGACTTAGTTGATACATATGGAACATGAATACGTACATAGGAATTGTTTGGAACAATGTAAACATGAAACTAGAAGGGAGAAATGCTAAGAGGGAAATCTATGCCTCCTGTTGAATTGATCTTAGGAATGAATAAATAAGGGTACTTGGCCATCATGTTTGCGGATGAAGGATATAGCTTGGCTAAAAAGATAAAACCCCTTAAATGAACTAATTTCTAAGCTGACTTAATGAACTACAAGGAGTTGATTCATACTGAGAGTTTAGAATGCAATTGAAGCACTCATGACATGAACGTACATATAGAATTGTGTAGTGATAGATAACGCTATGAAATTTCCAAGAGTTACTAAGAAAGGAATATAAGTTTCCTCAAATGCTCCTTATTAGAATTTCTCATAACATTCGGGGGAAAGAATTTTGAATTTCGAGCATGATCTTCCCAACATGGTCTAATATTCCCAGTTTGATGATATAGGTTCATATAATAGAGACCGTATAGAATCAAACATGAGACATTCTCTGGCTAAAACTATATAACATGGAATATGGAAATCTAAGACAGAACCAAGAATAGGATTACTATGCCTTAAGAGATGCAACTATTAACTTTCAAGCTTAACAATATTTCTCAAACATGCTTTTTCTTACAAAACGCTACACTTTACCGGCTTCAACTTCAAGTTATCTTAAGGGAACTCTTCTCAGGGCTACTAAAGGGTAATTCTAACTATATGATCTTACTCTGTTCAATCCTAACTCAGAGGTACAAAGTGCTATCCATCAAGTAAACACACTAGTATCAACCAGGGGAACTGAAGTATATATCTATTAGGAGCTATCACTCTAAAAAAAAAGTACATTTCTCCTTGCCGCCTACCACAATCAACTTTATGTTCTTAACGGGGAGTCACTAATCCCTACTAGTCCTCATCCATAAGTATATCAACAAACACACTCACATCTATCATTTAGCTGCCATCAACACCACTATCATAACATAAGGAGGGTTATTGAAGGTCTAGAAAATAAGGACGTAGAGCAAGAAAGAATACTATACATAACTTTGACACTTAACTGGGGCTTGAGGAATAGAGTATCACTGGCACAAATTTTCTATAGAGATCCAACCTGAGGACATATATGAAATAATGTGATTTTACTAGTAATTAAGGGTGTATGATGAGTTCATAGAGCTTAACATACTGAGAAATCATGGGTGCATGAGTCATGAGCAGTATGATGTCGGACTGGAATTCATGGAGTATGGATAGGACTACTAAGTGAGACTTTTACTTTTCATGCTAGGAATAATAGAACTAAGAATATGTATAACTTTGATTTCTGGTGTGAACTGATTTCCTTAGTTTATAATTATCCTTACCATGATGAGAATTGTAATTTTAATATTGGACAAGGCTTTTTGAAATAAAGAACAACTAGAGTTTGTTGAAAAATAGTCTTGTGTGTTGACTTGTAGTCGGGTGTATATCTGTCTAAGTGAAGACATTGTTGTTGATTATTTGAATTATATGCCATGGTTGTTTTCTATAATATGGTAAGTGGAGATGATAACAATGGTTTTACTTGATATTGGTAAATTAAACCTTAATTGTGTAATTGACAATCAAGTAGCTTAATTGGTCAAGTTTTAAGGATGTGAATAAAGTGATAATTGGATACTGGAGTGTTTGTGGGGTTGAATGAACAAATGGTTTAAGAGAAATGATTTAGGAACAGTGAATGTTAAGGAAATATTGGATAGTTAATACTTGTAGTCCTCGCTCGGCTATGATGTCTCATATTTGACTTAGGTCGGAGATCCAAAAAGCTAGTATATTTGAGGGGAAAAAGAAGGTTACTTATATTAAGTGATAATATAAAATGTAGGCTGAGGTTAGTTTAACTGTCACATTATATGTACCTGACCTATCTTGAATTTATGAATTATATGGTATGTGCTTCAACTCGATCGGCCAATGATGCTTACCAGTACGTGTGGTTGTACTGATACTACTCTTGCTATACCCTTTTTGGGATATAGTCTGGTTGCGGGATCAATTGATATTTCTTAGATGACGTGGATAGTGACCTCCAACAACTTCTACTCATTTCACTCCTACGGTTGGAGCTGTGTATTTTTTTTTGTGTTTTATCTTATTAGAAGCACTTGTACATTGTCTAGACTAGGTCCTCGTAGAAAGTGTTTTTCCTTAATAGTTTTATACTAAAAGATTGTACCATTTATCAGATTTTGAAGTCCTTAATGAAATTGTTTATTCTTCCACATGTTTTTTTGATATGGGTGTTAAGGGTTCTCCTATCTTGGTGAATAAGAGTAGGTGCCCGCACGATCTGGTTGGTTGGGTCATGTCATAGGGATCTTCTTCACTCTCTCCCCCTAGTAAACTTCCTTGTAGCAGACATCCTTCATCAGCTTTTCAGATATATTCCTCCAACCCCTCAACAAGAGCTCCCATTATTTCACTAAGCTTTGCAGAGTCAAAAAAAAATTTACACCTTCAACACTTGAACTCACTACCCACCCATCTAAAATAGTAAGATTCACATAGAATTCTACTACTTCCTTCTCAAACATCATTGGATTAGGTAGTTTAAACAAATGATCCCAACCCTAAAACTTAAGACTATCAGTCAATTTCAGAATGAAAGGACTATCAATACCTCTTCATAAGGCACCCTTCCCTTCACATTTGTCATGGATGCTTAGTAGGCTGATATGCCCATCTTCAAGAACGTTTCATAGTTCTTCGTTACTCTTTCTTTCTTGTGTCGAGAGGGAGTAGCTTCTTGATTTTCTTCCTCTTTTTATTCTTCCTTGATCTCAATTGGTTCATCATCTTCTCCAATTTTATTTTTCTATCTAGAGATTCTAGCCTTCTTGCTAGACTCAACAACTTTTACCTCAGCAACCTTTTTTTGTGTGTTAGGGATTCTAGGTAGGAAAGAAGATGAAATTCTTAGTTTTGGGGTAGGCTTGGGCTTGTGCATTGCCCTTTTCTTGTATCTAAGAATGGGAGAGGTTACAACCTTAGTGCATTTATGGGATATTATTATATCCCCATCACTATCAACCTCTTTTACAATAGGGAAAGAAGGTTGGAATCTCAAAGGAAGGAGCAACAATGGTTTATTCATCATAAGTCTAAAAATGCACTAAAGAATCAGATTTTTGTTCTTGAGGAGAAGAGGAGTTTGGAGATGAAGGAGATGAGGGTTTGGGTGGTGGAGCAAATGGAAGTGAAGGAGATAGGTATCTGTCAAGTCCCAAAATAATCCCTAGGCATGACTGGCACCCGCAACACCACCTATTGCGGGAACCAATCTTCCTACACTTTACCAATTAATAAGCACTAAGATAAGATATCTGAAACTCCAATGCATCTATAAGTAGTGAATAATAATCCAACAAAAATTCCTAAACAAACGATAAATTCAACAACCACTCAAGAACTAATTCTCTAGCTCAAATCACACACTAAGACCATGGAGAATCTAAATAGAGTTACGTGATTTTAACTTTTGGGCATGCAAACCTAATGAAAAGAAATCTAAGCTAAAAATAGTTAGAGATGAAAAGACAGCCTTCTCAAATTATGCAAATGCTCACCTCATCAACAGAATCCTCATGAATGGAAAGTCATTCGCTAGTCTCAACTTCCATAATAGTATTTGTAGACATGCAAGTAAGGAGTGAGCTATATATAAATATAAGCCAGTAAGATCATCGACTAGCTACTATAAATTCTCCTGGAACAAGTGTTAGAAAATAAAACCACATTAAAGAATAAAAAATATTATACACAGGAATTATATCATAATAGGATGACCAACAAGATCCAACAATCATTTATCAGGATCTGTATATCTTAATACAATTTATATCAAGGATTTGTCATAAATGGAAATTAAAGTAATTAACCAACACCACGAGTTCTTCGCAACACACACAATGAGCCAAATATATCAAGGAGCATAAATAATGCTAGGGGGAGGGGGAGCATACATAATGTCCCATATCAAATTAAGAAGCATACACAATGTTCAAGGGAAGCATATAGAATGCCCCAGTGGAATCAAGAAGCATACACAATGCTTAAGGAAGCATACACAATACCCCCAATCTCATAGTACACAATCGTATCACATCAAAAAATAGTTTATAAAAGGAGTTTTAGTACTCTTGAACATAACATATAAGCGAGTGGCCTCGAAGACCACCGATTTTTCCAAGCACAAGCTCATCCCAACACATAGATCGGCCAGACAAAGCACATTTTTAAAACAAATTTGAAATGAAAGTACCCAAAGCTTAAAGTCTCACTTACCTTGTTGATGACAAGTTCTTTAACCTCACAACTCATAGAACACTAACCAAATAGCCTCCAATGACTTCAATCCACTCAAAAATATTAATTAGCAAGGTAAATTATATTAGTCGGGGTCAAGTCCGAATGTCCCAACTTTCAAATTTAAAGTGAAACCTTACTATCTAACACCTTAAACCATGACTAAAAGAGGGGTGATTATCAATGTGCAACCTAATTATTCAATTATAGTTTATATAAATTAATTCCTATACCAAAAATCATTAAGTAGGGATAAGACATCTTCATATCTAAAAGAAACCTTCTAAAAGTCGCTAAAAGGGCAAATTCATACAAGTTCTCTTATATATAGGTTTTTCTTATGGTGTTCAAATACAATGTACAGCTATATATGCTTACTACTCATATAGAATAAATTTGGTCTGACTTTATACTTCTCTATAATTATCCTGAATACACCAATGGATGGGTTGAAACTTTGTAGTAACTTACTCACCCAGTGAATTATTAAAAAGGATAATTTTCATGGTATTCTTATACTAACCACCTTATTGAGTCATAATTAACCGTACTTCTTTAGACAAAAAGGATGACAACAACTTATGTATGAGTTATGTGCTTACGGAAAACACATCAAAAAGAAAATTCAATACTTGAATATGAAATCTCTACTACCAAAGATTTCTCTCACCGACTGCGAGCAAACCAAAACTCTTCTACTATGTCACTTCTTCTAGTTTTAAAGAACAAATGGCAAAAATAATTACTCTAATTATTTTCTACTCTGTCAGTTATGTAATGACAAAAATCAGAATAAGGGATGGGCTTGGCCCACTCCTTTTTAATTCTCTTAATTAATAATAACTTCTTTTTTGCCATTATTATTATTTTGGTTAAAATTACCAATTAACCCTTCCTTAAAATAATTGGGTTATTACAGGATATTTCAGCAGTAAATAGGAGAGTAAGTGATTGAGATATAAACCTTGATTCCCCTTTAGTTAGTGCACCAGTGAATAAGGAGAAGTCTTCATAATTGTAGTTGTTTACCAGTGAATGTAGAGGTGAGAGAATAGGTTAAATGGATGAGGAATAAGGGAATAAAACCACCAATTAAGGAGTGTACGAGAAAAGGATTCAAGATTATTTTGAAAGATAATGAGAAGGAGGATCGAGAGTGATAATAAAAGAGGGTTTGCAGAAGATAGATAGTTTTTGAAGAGAGAATAAGGCATTTAAGTGTTTTAGAAGTTTTGAAGTAACGGTTGTCAGTTTTGAAAAGAGGGAGAACTAATTAGAGGCATCTAATTTGATTTTCCCACTTTAGGATTTCTTTCTCTTTAATGAGCTAGCAGGCAGGGTTGAGGATGAGGTTCTTATGACAATGAAAACTTCTTTTAAAAGGATTGTACTTCATTATTAAAAGCTTTGTAAAGGATGTGCATACCTGACTCAAGGACCAGGTCTATATATATACTTTTTCTGATTTATGAGAGACTGTTGTATATCATAAATAAGATAATATCATCCGATTACAGTAGTGATCCCACAAGTTATGGATGTGATCCTACAAAGGAAAAAATACTGAGTCATTTACAATATCTATTATTTAACAAACATCTTCATATACATTAATTTGTTTTAGTAAATCATTGAGGGAAACTCCATGCTTTCTTTACATCAAAGTTGGTTGATTAGGCCAAGTTCTAATCTATTATTCTCAAATTGTTTCCATCCTAAAACTTTAGTGAAAATGTCAGCAATTTGTTCATTAATTCCATAGGGCACCATTTCAATTAGGCTCTTCTCTACACAGTCTTTAAGAAAGTGATGTTTCATATCAATGTGTTTTGGTCTTTTATGTTGGAATGGATTCTTTCCAAGTTAACTGCACTAGTGTTATCAAAAAAGATAGGGATGCATCCAATGCTGATTTCATAATTACTAAGTTATTGCTTTATCTAGCGTAGTTGAGAGAAGCATGATGCAACAGCCACATATTCATCCTTAACAGTTGAAAGTACCACCGAGTTTTTCTTTTTTGTTTCCCAAGAGATAAGACAAGGTCCCTAGATATGAGCCATTCCAGAGGTACTTTTTCTTTTCACCAAGTATCCAGCATAATCAGCATCATCATATTCTACTAACTCAAAAGAGTCTCCAGTAGGGTACCAGAGAACTAAACTCTAAGTTCCCTTAATATAGCTTAGAACTTTTTTCACATCCTTTAGATGAGACTCCATAGGAGAAGATTAAAATCTGGCACACAGTCCTACTGTAAACAATAGCAAGCCTTCTTGAAGTGAGATATAACAAAGGACCTATCATTCCCCTGTATCTACTCTTAGGAACCGATTGACCTAATTCATCTGTTTGTTTTACCCCCTTCCATTTAAAACCTCTTCAGCAATTCCTTGATATATATATGTTGATGAATTGATGTTCCAGCCTCAGTTTGTTTGATTTTCAAGACTAAGAAGAAGGTTAATTCTCACATCATACTCATCTCACATTCACTTCTCATCAAGGAAGTAAACTTCTTACACAACACATCATTAGTAGCTCCAAAAATTATGGCATCTACATATATTTGAACAATGAGGAGCTTTTTTCCCTCTCTCCTTAGAAATAATATATTATCAATTTTCCCTTGATATATCCATGCTCTTTAATAAATGAGGATAGTCTATCATACCAAGCTCGTGGTGTCTGTTTAAGTGTATATAGAGCCTTATCAAACTTACAAACATGATTAGGAAATTCAAAGCTTGAAGGTTGCTTAACATATACTTCTTCCATCAGATATCAACTCAAGAAAGCATTCTTAACATCCATCTGAAATAATTTAAATTCCATGTGAGATGCAAAATCAATCAGCATCCTTATAGCTTCCATTCTAGCCACTGGAGCAAAAGTCTCATCATAGTCAATTCCTTCCTCTTGGTTATACCTTTGTACCACAAGTTTGGCCCTTTTTCTTGTAATTACCCTTGATAATCTTGCTTGTTTTTGAAGACCTATCTAGTCACAATAATGGTTTTGTTTGTAGGCTTTGGAACTAGATGCCACACCTTGCTCTTTTCAAATTGATTTACTATTTCTTGCATTTCCACAATCTAGTTTGATAAACTGCACAATGCTCCAAGAACTCTTTAATCATATTTAGGACATTTCCAATATATCCATCCATATCTTCGTTGATATATAATTTAATCACCTTCAAAAACCATGTAGGAATGTCACTCTCTTTAACAACATAATCTTGAATTAGTAATTCAAAACATAGCAAAAATCATCATTCAACATCAAGGTAAGAAGGAACTGAGTTACAACTTGTAATACCCCAAAAATCGAAACAAAGATCATAACCATACTTCAAGTATATTTAGAACCAAACATAATTATTTGGTAATATGATAAGCGTTTTAGATATGAATTAAGACAATATGTAACTCCTAGCTCAAAGTTAAGTTGAAAGCTTCCTCACCGATTGAATTCTTGTATAGGATCTTTCTAAAGTCAACTTTAAACGAGCATAACTCCTAGATTTTGAGGAGTTATGAAACTCAATACACACCAAATAATAGGTGTTTGAGTCTTCTTTCCAACACATCCAATTACTCATCAATTCGATTCTAGATGTAAGACATATGGCCATTTTAGTGAAGCAATGTGCAGCGGTGAGATACCATGACCAACCCAATGACCGTTGGAGGTTTAATTCTTTAGGAAATAGCCCCAAAATCTTGAAGGTTGACAAAAATACCTCCTAGAAACAAAAGGAACCAATGAACATTAGTAGAACCAATAATTGATTGTACGAATCATGGTCACTAGTTGGCCCGACAAAGAGGATCCAACAAACAACCAAGGAACAATTGTTGCAGGATACAACTAGACATTCCTTGGCTCTTCTGATGATGTAATGCAAACCACTGAAATCATCCCTCAAACAATGACCCAACCAACGATCGTTGGCAGATCCAATGACTGTTGGTGGGTTTGTCTGTCAGGATACCTAGATTTTTTAGTTACGTTTATTTATGGGCACATCAGTCTTTTCCCATTATTTAACCTCCTAAACTATGTCATTTTAACAATCCTAAGTCTTAATATTAAGCCTAAATTACTCCAAATCCCTCATTCCCTAAATATTCAGTTGACACTCAGAGATAAAATAGATAAACAGGCGATTTTATCCTCCAAAGTAAAAATTAGGGTTCATCAGTTCCATACATCAAATTCAAAGATTTTACCAAGGGTTTCACCTCTAGATATGTGGGATTTCATCAATGGGTTTCTTTTAACCCATTGAGTCCCTCAATAAACTCAATTTCTTAGTTTAATTAATTTTTTAGAGCTTAGGGTTTCATGAAAAGTATGAATTCCTTTGTAATTCAGTTACTTAGCAGTAATAACCCTTGAATCCTAGTTTCCCATGAAATTTAGCACTTTTGAATATATAATTCATGAACCCTCAGTATTTTGGTCTTTCGTGATTGTTGGACTTGTGTTGTATAAACTCATGTTATTCTGATTATACAAACTATCATGAATAATTGCATTTTTTAGAGATGGCGGGTTACGAACATCAGATGAGTTAGTTTCTCATACATAAATTGTTGAATTTTCAGTCTGTCAGTTTTATATATTTTAGGATGCTTTCAGATAAAGTGTCTACTATCTCAGTCTCAAAAATCAATATTATGACTGAGCTTGTCAGTAAATTAGTATTGTCACGACCCTAGACTACCCCCTAGTCATAACATGGTGCTTAGAGCCACAAGTGACCCCAAGCTAACCCATGGCTTGGCCTGACACTATAAATACTGAAATAATCTGGAAAACACTTATGCGGAAGTTACTAATCTGAATAATAAGTTTGGCAATACACCCAAGTTACAATATCTGAATAAAACTCATAAAGTTGAAATCATGATCTATTTGAATGCCTTACATAATCAATATGTTGTAAATCGAATTGCCTATCTAAAAGTCTCTGAATCATACGAGTTGTTGGGACAAACCCCCAACTAACTCCAACTGTCTAAAACTGAAATACTAAAGAAAAGAAATGCTGATAACTGGCCCTCAACTGATGAGGATTCACCAAACTCTACTGCTGATGTGCCAAACTCTACTACTGATGTGTTATAGAATCATACTAAACGTGATCCGAATACTGATATCAGAACCTATATTATAAGATAATATAGCGCAAAGAAAAGTATGTGATTAGAACTTTGAATGTACAGAGTATATAAAATGGGAAAATACTGATATAGGTTGAACATGATGCATGTGACATGGTAAACTGATTCCAGACGGAGTAATAAACATGTATTGTATGATAAGCTAAACAACTGAATACAAGGTCATGCAAGTATCTGAATATGAAATATGAACTGTGGACTATGGGAGATACTAATAACTGGTATATCCCAATCTGAGTTAATCGGGGTCCAACCTATAACCCCAGCTCGAAGGGTGTTTAGTACCTTGTGAAAGGTATGAACACTGACTGACGTGGATCCACTAACTGATGTCCAAAAGGACTAAGGTGTCAATCCTAGTCTGACGAGTTACTCCTTTTGAACATAAGGTGGAACCGTAATTTTGGTACTTAGGGACTTTTACTAAAGGTCTCAGCCTAACTGATGGGTCAGCCTTCATCCCTGTGTCAGCTTGGTGCTAAGTACTACTCCCAACTGAATGACACTGATAACTGAAATGCTTAATAATAATATTACTTTGAAGACTAAAAATAAATGTATTGTCTGAGAGCATTCAAACATGTATGCTAGAGGATTCAATAATAATAAATATATGCATGAAATCCTAGGTCATCGGGTGTTCACAATCCTTGATCTCTTAAGAATGCAACTATCATGATAATTCCATAAACTGAGTGAATTAAGGAATTTAATAACTCAAATCCAAAAATCATGGTTTTCATAATATAATTAGGGTTTATAATATTGAACATGTAATGATACTGAAATTCATGCTAAAAAATGGGTTTATAACTCATTGAGATCAAAGAACTAGAATATCAAGAAATTCACAACATTCATAAACCCTAAGCTCTGAGGAAGGAATTAAACTGAAGAATTGAGTTAACTTTGGGACTCAATGGGTGAAAGAAAATCCATTTATGAAATCCCACATACCTGGAGATGTAAACTTGGAGAAATCTTTGGAATTGGAAACTTGAAGTTGAAAACCCTAACTCTGCCTGGAAGAAAGAAAAATGGCCTCTTTCTTATTTTAAAGCTAAGTGTCGATTGATTTTATGAGTAATGAGGGCTTAGGGTAATATTAACCTTAGTAATCATCTTTGGGAAGGCTTAAATGACATATTTTTTATGTTAAAAGAGTGGGAAAAGACTAAGGTACCCTTATAAAAACATATTCGAAAAACAGCTTGGACGAACCCACGAGACCTTCCCACGATTGTAGGTCCTACCTACGATAGTGGTATGGGCTCAAATTTTGGGTTCTCTAAACATGATAAGATGATCCATGGTAAAATATTGGGACCCACTCATGATCGTGCTTGGTCCATAGGTTGTAGGTCTTAATCGGATCAACTTTAGAAGTCAAGATTGTACCAAAGATTGTGGTTTCTAACCACGGTTGTGGTACCCTTTCATGGTTGGAAGGTATAAAAGTCAACTTGCGGGTCTTTGAGACTGTTTTTATCATACAGGAGAATGTTACAATCATTCTTTGTAACCACGATTGTACCTTCACTCGTAGGTTCTCACTGTTATGCTGCGCTTCACTAAAATAGCCATAACTCTTAGCTCTGACATCTAATTAAGGTGAATCTGGATGCGTTGGAAAGGTAATTGAAATTTATATCATTTGGTGGTACTTGAGTTCAAAAATACCATATAACCTAGGAGTTATACTCGTTTGAATCTGACTATAACAAGGTTCTTCACATGCAAACCACCGGTAAGGAAGGTTTCAACTTGGATTTGAGCTATGAGTTACTTGTGGCCTGACCACATGTTTATATCACTTATAATACCACCAAAATATGGTTTTTAATTTTACATGTACTTGAAGAATGGTTCTAATCTTAGCTTTGGATTTTCTGGGTGCAACAATATCCCCCCCTTGGGGTCATTCGTCCTCGAATGAAAACTAACTGGGCTGAAGAGGGGGAAAGCTGCAATCCCAACACCGAAGCGCTAATATCTGAATACTGACATGATAACTAAGCCTGTAACTTAAACATGGATTGAACTGAATTCGTGAATGTATGACATAACATGAGAATAACTTGGTGACATGGAATAGAAATAATTAATTAAGGGGAAACTATTACCTTGAGCTGGAGTAGAGTTCGAAGAGAAAATATGTGGGTACTTGGTCATCATATCCCCCTCTGCTTCCTAAGTAGCTCCTTCAACTAGCTGATTCCGCCAAGGAACCTTTACCAAAGCGACCTCCTTATTCCTCAACTAACGAACTTGGCGGTCAAGAATCTCAACTAGGACCTCCTTGTAGGAGAGACTATCATTCACACCCACGTTATCTAAAGGAACAACTGATGTGGGATCACCAATGCATTTCTTTAACAAGGAAATACGAAAAAACAGATGCACAGATGCTAAATATATAAGAAAATCCAACTCATAGGTGTTGCGTCCAAATGCACACGCAAGTGTACGTGGTCGTTCAAGTAATAAAGTGGCCCTTACGAGCCGGATGTCGAACCCACAGGGACTTGTCCTTTAACTATTCACTAGACTAAACTATTTCTTGATTGTTTATTTAAGCGGTGCAATATAGAGATATGATGGTTATAAATTATAAAATAACTATGAACTAAGCTAACATGATTAACTAGGGGAATAAACAATAGCAAGTTGAATTCCCAGGGTCAAGGCATCCCGAACGTCATCTCAAGCACATGAATATTAATGGTTCAAGCAAATTGAGTTGTCTATCATGGTTATTGATCACGAGGTTGATAATATGATTATATTCGTCTCCAAACTATAACCTTCTATTAGAAATTGGAAACCTAACTACATGTTGAGCGGGGATAGATTTAACCAATTCTAACGCCTTTAAGCTATCTTCCCGTATTTGAACAAGTGTGCATAATTAGGTGCCTCTCGGTCTTAACCGCATATAAATCTCTTGGAATCGCTTCCTCGAGTAAAGATCACGCTCCTTATATTCCATATTCTATCTCTTAGTTTCTCTTTCGAGCCCACCTCAAGACAATAGATTTATTTTAATGGTAATTAACCATTAAAATAGTAAAATCAAGAATATAAGAATAGCCACTAATTGATAAACTTCAGCAAAAACAAATAATATTCAACTCACGAGATTCATGTTCGTAGCCTCAACCCCAAGAATTAGGGATTTCAGCCACTCATGGCTTAATTTAACATAAATTGATAAAAAATTATAAAAAAGAAATAAAAATAAAAAGGAAGAAGAATTAACCTTAATTTGGATGCCCAAAAACTCCCAAAGTAGTATATTCAAGATGGAATTATGATACATTAACCCAAGAGCCCTATTTATAGATTGGTTGTCGGAGAAGAAATTTGGCAAAAACAAACCCGGCACGCTACAAAACGCGCCTGACACTTAGCCAAATTTTTGCCTTTGAAAATTTGTGCAAAAGCGACCTGGCACGCCCCAAATCGCACCCCTCAATTGTCCATACAAACAAAATATTTTTCTAAAGCGGCCCGGCATGCCAGTTGGCGCGCTAGACCCAAAAATTCCGATTTTCATCATTTTTTCGACCTTTCTTCGTGGATTCGGATGGATTCTTCAAGTCCAAATCTTTGGCTTGTCTCTTATCTTCAAGATCCTTTGCTCATAGCTCCTCCAAGCCTTAATTTCCGCTCCAAAAATGCTCCAAATAGTCGCAAATTTCACCTACAAGGGTCTAATCACATTTATTAGCACAATATCAAATATTCCATCAAAATAATACAAAATACATACTTATTTCTCTCAAAACTAAGGTAAACATGGTTCAAAGGTGGAAATAAGGCATATAAATATGCCTTAGATTACCACCCCACACTTAAACCTTTGTTCGTCCTCGAACAACAACCACAATCAACTCAAGGCGACTCTATAATTACTACTACAACTAAGACACTCAAGCTAGCACTACAACGACCACATGAATAGCAAGCTCTACATTCGGCATGTTATATTACAACTTGAAACACATGAATACTACTTCAAAACTTCCTAGCCTCAAGAATTGACTCTAAAGTTTGCATACTCATACACATTACTCAACGAAGTAATCATATAAGTCACCTATCTATCATCAAACATGTGCCCTCACCACAAGAGAGTCACCCACATTCACTCACAGATATGCAATTTATCAAAATAATGGTTGTAAGAATCAAACTCCGCTCACTCTCACAAAGAATTCACATGTCACATAAGATGAACCATAAGCTTACCCTTAGTGTAGTACTCCACAAATATTAGAATTTCAAAGCTCAAGATCAAGTAGGACTTTAAGGATTGTAATGTAGGCTAAGGGACGGGTAGGAACTATTTGGTCAAGAATATTGACTCTCTTCCCTAAGCGCTTTAATACACTACAATTTACATTAAGATCACCTCCAGCAAACCTATTTTACACCACTTTTGTCTTTTCAACTCTCTTTTGTTTTTCCCCATCTCTTTAAGCTAGCTTACACATATTAGGCAAGGAGTATTTGCTATCAACACATGATTCACTTCTTTTGTCAGTTTTTCTTTTCATTACATTATTCCCTACCAACAACACATAAACCTTTTCATATACCAAAACCTATTTACTTGGGGCTTCAACTTCACTTTTTCCTTCTTCAACTTTTACACTCCTTAACATCTTAATTTCTCAACTAAAGCGCTTAGGAGTTTTCGATCAAATTATGGTTAATTGAAAGAAAAGGATAAAGCTACATATAAGGCTACCAAAGAATAGGCTAAAAGCTCAACAGGGGTAACTAAGATCATGCAAAAAGGGTAGATAAAGTAGGTATAAATTATGGCTATCAAAGAAATGCCTATATCATCTCCTAAACTCAACACCCTTTATTTCGCTTTGCAAACACACTGGGCAAGTTCTAGACATCAATATGCACATGGAATAACACAAAAATCTCACTCACACATGGCACATGTCTAAATCAAGATGGATCCCTATAGACTCTCAACCAAGCAATAGCAAGAATTCACATTAAGCCAACATCACAAAAGAGTAAAACAAATGAGCCTAGGCGTCTCAACAATAGTCATTCAATTCACTACATATGCTTTAACATTCAAAAGCAACTTGCATCATGCAATCATGCACAACATCTAATTAGAGAATCTTTAAACTTTTAAAATTACTCCTAAAAACAAAAAGGATACTGGGTTCAAAGGGCTTCCCCTCGAAAAAGAATCGAAAAGAAAAACCGAGGGATGGATAAAGTGTGCTCCTAAATAAAACTAAAAATTACTAAAAGAAAATCTTTTTGTATTTTTCAAATTTTCAGCAACATAAGAAAAAAGAAAATAACCATAATACTCCTATAGCACACTCCACCCTAAACAAATCGGAAGATTTTCCACCCTACACTTAAAATCATACTTTGTCCCCAAAGTATAACTCAAAGAATAAAGAAAGAGAAATACTCCCTGAGGCTTCTAGGCCTATCTAGTAGCATCTTATCCATCAAAGAGGTCCGGAGGACCCCACACTTAGTTTTTGCAATGCTCCTTAGCTAAGATTTTTGGGTACTCACACTTCCCCTAATCTGCAAAACAAAACAAACAAAAAACAAAAACAAAGGTGACACTAATAATAAATAAATAAATAAACTACATACTAAACATTGGGGTGCCTCCCACAAGCGCCTAATTTAGCATCACGGCATGACCCATCAACTTTTTCCTCCACCTAGAGGATATAAATTTCACCCCCAACATCACATCTATCTTTTTGCTTCGCTCATAGGGTGGGGATACACAAATTAAGGGACCAAGTGATGGATGGTGCATGTTAAATCGCATGGCCCTGAGGTGAGGCATGTTGTTTTGTTTCTTGTCTGGTGCAAATTTAAGAATGTAGGATTCTTGTCCCTCATCTACACAATCCTCCAATAGTTCAGATGACTCAAAATACATGTCATCATTTAAACAAAATGTATATAAATGCTTTGAATGAAATCCAATACATCCCACTTTTCTTCTTGCACAAGATGCAACATGCTCACATTTATACTCCCTCTCAACGTCAGCCTCAATCAAGAAATGATAGTCGAATTGTTGACATTCTTCTTCTTTCTCCACAGAATGGCTAGTCTCCAAACTATTAGTGATTGGACATCAGACATCTCAATCTTTTTCATCAACTGAACATTCAAGTCATGGATATCTAAGCCAAATTGAGTTATCTCTAAAATAAACTCATCTCTCCCTCCTTTAAATTGGGTTGCCAAGGTTGTGAGACCATCCCGGAGATACTCATGAATTTTTAATCGTTGTGCTTGCTCCATTAGCCATTCCTGGCTCATTATGTCTTCTTCATCATAACTTTCTTCTAATAGTGCCTCCATTTCTTCATCAATCTGGGGTTTCTCTTGAGTGTTGGATAAGACCGTAACTTGCTGATCAACACAAGTTTCATCCCTAACCTGTAACTTGGTGACTTGGGACTGCATATTCTCTGTGGCTTCCCTTATTCTCTGTATGTCTTCCCTTCGTTGTGTCTGAATCTCCATTATTCGCCTGAGTATATCCTTAAGGTGAGCTTCTTCCTCATTAGCTCCATTAACCCTGCCAACATCACAAACAACAGACTAATCATAATAGGTGTTTAGGGGAGGGGAATAATAGTTTGTACAGTCACTCCAATGGCTATCCTGACCACCACACATCTGACATCTATTCAATTCAAAAGATTGGGCAGGTGCGCACAAACCTCACTCTTGAACATCAATTACCATCTAAGTGTGGTCCTCCATAAAAACAACATGAATTGTCATCATTCAATGACCATCTATCCAAGACTGACATATCAACAAGAGTGGTAGAAAAGTAAAACAAAAATTTGTACAAAAATAAATTATATACAACTCAAACAAACAAAAAGAAAAAGACCAATCTAGATAAATAATTAAAACCGAAGTCCCCATCAACGGCGCCAAAAACTTGTTGTGTCCAAATGCACACACAAGTGTACGTGGTTGTTCAAGTAATAAAGTGGCCCTTACGAGCCGGATGTCGAACCCACAGGGACTTGTCCTTTAACTATTCACTAGACTAAACTATTTCTTGATTGTTTATTTAAGCGGTGCAATATAGAGATATGATGGTTATAAATTATAAAATAACTATGAACTAAGCTAACATGATTAACTAGGGGAATAAACAATAGCAAGTTGAATTCCCAGGGTCAAGGCATCCCGAACGTCATCTCAAGCACATGAATATTAATGGTTCAAGCAAATTGAGTTGTCTATCATGGTTATTGATCACGAGGTTGATAATATGATTATATTCGTCTGTAAACTATAACCTTCTATTAGAAATTGGAAGCCTAACTACATGTTGATCGGGGATAGATTTAACAAATTCTAACGCCTTTAAGCTATCTTCCCGTATTAGAACAAGCGCGGCGAATTAGGTACCTCTCGGTCCTTACCGCATATAAATCTCTTGGAATCTTTTCCTTGAGTAAAGATCATGCTCCTTATATTCCACGTTCTATCTCTTAGTTTCTCTTTCAAGCTCACCTCAAGACAATAATTTATTTCAATGGTAATTAAGCATTAAAGTAGTAAAATCAAGAATACAAGAAAAATCACTAATTGATAAACTTTAGCAAAAACAAATAATATTCAACTCACGAGATTCATGTTCGTAGCCTCAACCCCAAGAATTAGGGATTTCAGCCACTCATGGCTTAATTTAACATAAATTGATAAAAAATTATAAAAAAGAAATAAAAATAAAAAGGGAGAAGAATTAACCCTAATTTGGATGACCAAAAACTCCCAAAGTAGTATATTCAAGATGGAATTATGATACAATATCCCAAGAGCCGTATTTATAGACTGGTGGTGGGAGAAGAAATTTGGCAAAAAATAACTCGACATGCTACAAAACGCGTCTGACACTTGGCCAAATTTCTGGCTTTGAAAATTTGTACAATAGCAGCCCGGCACGCCCCAAATCGCGCCCCTCTATTGTCCATATGAACAAAATATTATTCCAAAGCGGCCCGGCATGCCAGACCCCAAAATTTTGGTTTTCATCATTTTTTTGACCTTTCTTCGTGGATTCGGATGGATTATTAAAGTACAAATCTTTGGCTTATCTCTTATCTTCAAGATCCTTTGCTCATAGCTCCTCCAAGCCTTAATTTCCACTCCAAAAATGCTCCAAATAGTCGCAAATTTCACCTACAAGGGTCTAATCACATTTATTAGCACAATATCAAATATTCCATCAAAATAATACAAAATACATACTTATTGCTCTCAAAACTAAGGTAAACATGATTCAAAGGTGGCAATAAGGCATATACCTACGCCTTAGATCAATAGGCTATGTTACCAAAATGACCCACAATCTTATAAGGGACAACATAGCGGGGACTGAGCTTCCATTTCTTACCGAATCTCTTCACCCCTTTCATGGGTGAAACTTTCAAGTAAACCAAATCACCAATAGAAAACTCAAGTTCCCTTTTACTTACATCTGCATAGGATTTCTGATGACTCTGAGCTATTTTTAGTCTTTTTCTAATCAACTGAACTTTTTTCTACCTTATGGACTGAATCTGGCCCTATCAAAGTAGCTTCACCAACTTCAAACTAACCAATAGGAGACCTATACCTCCTACCATAAAGTACTTCGAATGGGGCCATCTGAATACTAGAATGGTAACTGTTATTATAAGAAAACTCAATCAAAGGAAAACGATCATCCCAACTACCTTTGAAATCGATCACACATGCCCTTAACATATCCTCTAAAGTCTGAATGGTAAGATTTTCCTGACCATCTGTCTGCGGGTGAAAAGCTATACTTAGGTGAACTTCGGTACCAAGACCCTTCTGAAATGTCTTCTAGAACTGAGAGGTAAACTGAGTACCCCTATTTGAAATGAGGGTAAAAGGGACACCTTGTAACTTTACTAATTCCCAAAGTTAGAGTCTAGTATAATCCTCGACTGAGTCTTAGGTGTTAACTGGTAGAAAATGGGTTGACTTAGTTATTCAATCTACAATAACCCAAATAGAGTCATGTTGTCGCTGAGTATGAGGCAACCCTATAATGACGTCCATATTCACCACTTCCCACTTTCAAGTAGATACTGATAGCCTGAAGCTTACCACCAGGTCTCTGATGCTCAACCTTAACCTGCTGGCAATTTGGACACTTAGCCATAAATTACATGATATCCTTCTTCATGCCATTCTACCAATAGACTTCTTGTAGAACACGGTACATCTTAGTAGCTCTTTGGTGAATAGAATATCAAAAACTGTGAGCTTCTATTAGTAGTTACGGTCTTAAGTCATCAACATTTAGAACACATAATATACCCTGACAATGAAGAACATCGAGAACTATGAGCCTCTATTAACATCTGCTATCTCAATTCATCCACATTTGGAACACATAATCTGCCCTGACAATGAAGAACACCATCTCCCCCTTGGGAGAAAACCTCAACTTTCTGACTCTAGACTTTTTTTTTAAACTTAAGAAAAATGGGATCATTATCATACTTTTCTTTTACCTCAGCTATTAAGGAAGATTTTGAACAATTTTGAACCAAAATATTACCTTCGGTTGAATCAACCAACCAAACTCCAAATCTAGTAAGGTGGTGAACCTTATGAGCTAACCCTTTTTTCTTATTCTCAATATGAGCAATGTATCCCATAAACAATCTACTAAGAGCGTCGGCCACAATATTAGATTTACCCAGATGGTATAAGAACTTATATAATAATCATTCAACAACTCTATCCATCTCCACTAACAAAGATTCAGATCTTTTGTCACACCCCAAATCCCATTGAGGCAGACTGGTACCCGAAGCCGATAAGGCCCGAGAGAACCAATCTTTACTCATGGACACTCATGCACATGATACTCAATGAACGTTACCATCATAAATAGATACAACATGGAATCCATGGAATAACATATAACATGTATGAAACTTGGCCGTTGGGGCCATCAAGTCAAAACGAACATACATTCCTTACATTTTCTTCCTTTGACCCACAATATCTACAAAGCCTCTACAGATGCATAAACATAACCAACCTATAGTCGGGACAAGACCCCGCTTTATACAATATTTACCATACTAAAACAAATGTACAAATACAACTCAGAAAGGCCCAAAGCAACTGGAGCTCACCAATGATCTGCTAAGATAGTGTAGCCTACAGTGGAGGTCTACTAACACCTGTGCTTGCAACAAGTAAAGTAAGTCCCCCGAGGGGGTCAGTACGAAGAATGTACTGAGTATGCAAGGCCGTGTGAAACTGTATGATATATAAGTACTCCAATGGAAATCAATATAAGAAGATAATCAATGTGAACAAACCACTGATCTGGATATGTAGAACCATGTTCTTTGCATTCATTACTTTCTTTTCTTTTGCGTTCTTTATAGTTAGTGGTCGTCCCCTGATTCGTGGGTAATAATAGTCATCCACCTTATAGGTGGGTAATTGTCTTGAAAGGTGCGCAGGGGCGTCCTGGTACAGTGCTTGGCGCTCCCCCTTGCTGCCTCTGGGCTGAAAATTTTTGCCCAGAGCGGCCTGGCACTCCCCTGGGCGCGCCCCTCCCTTATTTTTTTTCAATTTTTCGTTTCTTCGACTTTTCTTTGCGGATTTGGTTAGATACTTGAAGTTCTAATCTTTAGCTTACTTCTTACCTTTAAAACCCTTTGTTTCGAAGACCTTCAAGCCTCACTTATCACTCCTAAAATGTTTGAATAAGTTCCTAACTCTTCCTTCAAGAGTCCAATCACATTGACTAGTACGATATCAAATGCTTCGTCCAAAACCATTGCAACATACGCACTTAGTGCTCTCAAAGATAAGGTGTATAAGCACACCCTAGGTCACCAATCAATCAAAGTTGGGTCGGAAATGTACGGTGTGTTACATCTTTCTAACTGAACACATAGTGAAGGTTGTTGTTATCAGTGAACATATCAACATGAACCCTATAAAGATAATGGCTTCAAATATTTAAGGCAAAAATAACTGTTGCCAACTTAATATCATGAGTCGGGTAATTTTTTATTAGAAGGCTTGAGCTATCTAGAGGCATATTCTATAACCTTGCCATACTGCATTGACTTACAACCAAGACCAACTCTGGAAGCATCACAATAAAACACAAAACCATCTGAACCCTCTAGCAGAGTCAAAACAGAAGTGGAGGTATGTCGAGTCTTCAACTCCTGAAAACTTTTTTCATTAGAATCAGACCACTGAAACTTGACTTTATTTTGAGTCAATCTATACATGGAAGAATAAATAGAGTAAAATCCTTCAAAAACCGTCTGTAGTAACCAAGTAAACCCAAGAAAAATCCTAATATCTGATGGAGAGTTGGGTCTAACCCAATTCTTAACTACTTTGGTCTTTTGAGTTTCAACCCAAATTCTTTCACTGGAAATGATATGACCAAGAAATGCTACTGATTTCAACTAGAATTCACATTTACTGAACTTTATGAATAAACGGAAATCACTAAGAGTCTATAAGACAATCCTCAAATGGTCCACGTGTTTATCCTCACTCCGATGTCATCAATAAAGACAATGACGACCATGTCCAAGTACTAATTGAACACCCTGTTCATCAAGCTCATAAAATTTCAGGAGCATTCATTAATCCAAAAGACATAACAACAAATTCAAAGTGACCATACCGAGTTCTAAAGGATGTCTTTGGAATGTCATATTCTCTGACTCTGAGCTGATAATAGCCAAATCTGAGGCCTATCTTAGAGAAATAATTGGCACCCTAAAGTTGGTCGAACAAGTCATAAATCCTGGGAATGGGATACTTATTCTTGACTGTGACTTTATTCAACTGACGGTAGTCTATGCACATTCTGAGAGAACCGTTATTCTTTTTATAAGACCCCAAAAATCCCAAGCTAAGATTAGAACCATGCTTCAAGTACATCTGAATTTAAGCTTCATATTTCAGATGCATTAGAAGTGATTTATACAAGTAATCAGGCCACAAATAACTCCAAGCTCATAGCCAAGTTGAAACCTTCCTTACCGGTGGTTTCCATCTGAATAATTTTGCTATAGTAAACTTCAAATGAGTATCCCTACCAGGTTCTGGGTATTTTTGAGCTCAAGACCCACCAAATTTTAGATGTTTGAATTACCTTTCTAACTCTTCCATATTCACCCAAATACAATGTTGGAGATGAGAGTTATGACCATTTTAGTGAAGCACTATCCAACGGTAAGAACACACGATCGTAGGTACGATCGTGGTTACATTGTATGATCGTACAATTCTCCCATCTGATCAAAACACCCAAAAAAACTTACATGAAAATTAAGCATGAACGTGGTTAGAAATCATCATCTTAGGTACAATCGTGACTTCTAAAGTTGATCCGATTGAAACTTACAACTACGAAGCAAGGAACGATCATGAGTGAGTCCCACAATCGTACCAAGGTTAGTCTAATCAAGTACACAGAACCCCAAAATCCATCACAGACCATGATCACAACCCACAATCATAGGTAGGACCTACAATCATGTGAAGGTCTCATGGGTCCATCCTGAAGCTTTTTAGTTATGAATTTAAAAGGGTACAGTAGTCTTTTCCCACTCTTTTAACATCTAAACTGCATAATTTAAGCCTTCCCAAGGTTGTTTATTACCCTAAGCCCTCATTACATTGAAATTCAGTCAACACTTAGCCAAATACAGAGAAGGAGGTGATTTTCTTCTCCCAAGGCAAAATTATGGTTCTTCAACTTCAGACTCCAAATTAAAAGGTTTCACCAAGGTTGTATTCTCCAGGTATATGGGATTTCAACAATGGGTTCCTTTTACCCATTGAGTCCCAAAGTTAACTCAAATACCTATAGTTTAATTCACCTTTCGAACTTAGGGTTTCCATGGAAAGTGTGAATTTCTTTAATTTCAAGTTCTTGCTTTGACTAAAGCATGAATATATGTTTTCCCATAAATTTGAGCCTCCTTACGTACTCATGGATATGAATTCTCATAATATTGATAAGTTCTTAATTTTGGGCTTGGGTTATGAAATTCCATAGTGTGGCCAATTTGTAGAATTGTCATTTGTACTTGCATTCTTCTAAGATGACAGGTTATGAACACCCGATGACCTAGGATATCATGAATTTTTAGTTGAGTATTCAATTTTTCATTTTTCATGATTTAGAATGCTTTCATATAAAGCACTTATCTTTCAGTTTGAGAAAATCAATATTGTTGAGTATTTTAGTATATCACTTTGCTTTCAATTGGGAGTAGTACTTAGCACTGAGAGGACAAGGGTTCAGATAACCCAAGTCCTAAACTACGTGCCACCGTAGGTAAAAATGGGTCCTTGCTAGTTGAGAGTGTCTTTATTGCCCTTATTAGGCTCATGATTGAATTTACATCAATCATGGTTTGTACCCTTGGCAAGGTATAGAACACCCTCCCAACTTGGATTATAGGTTTGATTTCATGTTGCTCACACGGTCTATGTCCGTTAAATAAACCTCTCATAGCAGTCTCAGATCTTGCTTGACCTTGCATTTAGTTTATTTAGCATCTTATAGTGCCACATGTTTAATAATTGGTTATGGCATTAGTTTATAGAGCTCCGTCCCATGTTCAAGTCATAATGTCACATTCAGCATGTTCATCTTATATAGTGCAGTGCATATCTCACATGCTTAGTACATTTAAAGTACTAACCACATAATTTCCTTTGTGCTACATTATTTTATAATATAAGTTTGGACATTCAGCATCCTGATCGTGGTAAGCTTGATCCAGCATCACTTCAGCCACTGTGTTTGGTGAGTCCTTATCATTTGAGGGCTAATTATCGATCTTTCTTTCCAGTATCATTTAGTTTTATACAGTTAGAGTTAGTTGGGGAGCTTGTCACAACAACTCATCATATTTTGAGGCTTTCAAACAGACAATAGATATTTAGTTTATGTCATGTTTAGTGGTTTTTGGTTTTGATTATTAATATATTACTAAGACTTTAGCTTTCACACAGTGTTATTCAGTTTAGTATTCTTAGTGTCATTCCAGGCCATGGGTTAGCTTAGGGTCACTTGTGACTCTAAGCACCGTGTTACGACTAGGGGGTAGTCGTGGGTCCTAACAAACTTGGTATCAGAGCACAAGGTTTAAAGTGTCTTAGGGTTTCTGAAAGCCACATTAATTAGAGTGTTATTCATGGGTGTGAAGCGCGCCACACTTATGAGTGAGAGCCTATGAAATGTTTTAGGAAAAAGTTTCACTTCTTTCATGATTCATATCATACGATAGAGTATGAACTCTATTAAAATTATTTTCTAACTTGTGCTATACGCGTTTACAAAAAATGTATCCCAAAAGAGCCAATGAAAGGAGGAATAAAAATTTAGATGGTAACATGAATGGAAATACATAAGCACTACCAGTTCCCGCAGACCCTTTAAATAAACAAGTCTCCCATACTGAATTCAGGGCTGCTTTTACAATTCTAGCTCAGGCCATGACCGCCAAGACTAATCAGCAGGCTGTTTCTCCAGTAAAACACACTAGTACCACTACATCAGCTAGAGTCAGGGACTTCACTCAAATGAATCCTCCTATGTTCCATGGTTATAAGACTGAGTAAGATCCACAAGAGTTTTTTGATGATATTCAGATGGTTACAGAAATTATGGATGCCACTCCAGTTAAGAGTGCTTACTTGGCTGCTTATCAGTTAAAAGGAGTAGCTCACACTTGGTGCAAGCAGTTGAAAGAGGATAAAGGTGCAGATATGGGGCCAGTAGAATAGGATGAGTATGTTGCTGCTTTTCTAGACAAGTTCATCCCACTTTAGTTAAGAGAGTCCAAGGTTCATAAGTTCATTAATCTAAAGCAGGGTAGTATGAGTGTGAAGGAGTATTCTCTTAAGTTTACTCAATTTGCAAAGTATGCACTGGCAATGGTTGCTGATATTAGGGCCCACATGAGTAAGTTTGTGTCTTGTATTTTTGAGGATGTGGTCAAAGAGTTTAGGACTGCTATGTTGGTTAAAGATATGGATATCTGCAGGTTGATAGTTCATGCTCAGCAAATTAAGAAGGAGAAGGTTAAGGAGAAGGAAAGGGAGAATATGAATAAGAGAGCTAGAATCGGGAACTTTGATTATTCTCAGCAAATATTCAATGGTGGTAATATCTCTCAGTTTTAGCAGAGTTCTCCAGCCCCAGCACCATCATCTTCCATTATTCCATCCCCAAGGCCCAGGCAAGATCAGAAAGGTAGAGAGACAGGCTTTAAGTCTTATTTTAATGCTTCCAATGGTCGTACTTTCCCAACTTGTAAGAAATGTGAAGAAAACCATCCAGGAGAATGTTTGATAAGTAAGGATGGTTATTTTGGTAGCGAAAAGCTAGGCCACAAACTTCAAGATTGTCCATCAGCTAAGAGACGTGATATCAGTAGGCACACTCAGGGTACTTCATCAGTAGCTCTGGTAGGCCACCTGACTCAGTAAGGTGCCGTATCAAGTACATCTGGCGAACAATGTTAGAACACGTTCTATGCCCTTCAGACTCGACAAGATCAGGAGGGTTCCCCTGATCCCCTATATAGCAATAGACGTCAGTGTCAGTTGTGAAACTCTTTCAAAACTATTCGCAGTCTCTACTCCAGTTGGTGATTCAGTCATATTTAGAAGGGTATACAGAAATTTCCCAGTCACAGTTTCTTAGAAAGTCACATCAGTTTATCTTATAGAGTTAGACATGATAAATTTCAATGTCATTTTGGTACTGATTGGCTCCACTTTTGCTTTTACTCTATTGATTGTAGAAATAAAATAGTCCAATTTCAGTTTCCAAATGAACCGATCATAGAGTGGAAGGGTAAAACTTCAGTGCCTATAGGTCGATTTGTCTCTTACCTTAAGGCTAGAAAAATAATTTCAAAAGGGTGCATCTATCATCTTCTTTGGGTTAAGGATTCAAAGTCTGAGACCCTAACTCTTGAGTCAGTTCTAGTGGTTAATGAGTTCCCAGAAATGTTTCCTGAATATCTGCCCGGAGTTTCTCCTAAGCGGGAAATTTACTTCGAAATAGATTTCCTCCCAAATACACAGTCGATCTCAATTCCACCCTATAAAATGGCTCAAGCTAAGCTTAAAGGGTTTCATCAGGCCCAACATCTTTCTATGGGGTGCTCTAGTTCTTTTCGTGCGAAAGATAGATGGTTCTCTCCGAATATGTATCGACTACCATCAGTTGAACAAAGTCATAATCAAGAATAAGCATCCCATCCCTAGGATTGATGATTTAATTTAACCAACTTCAGGGTGCCAATTGTTTCTCTAAGAAAGACCTCAGATCTAGCTATCATCAGCTCAGAGTCAGAGAATGTGACATTTTGAAAACAGCCTTCATAACTGGGTATGGTCACTTTGAATTTTTTGTTATGTATTTTGGACTAACAAATGCTCCTGCAACTTTTATAGACTTGATGAATAGGGTGTCCAAGTAGTACTTAGACATGTTCGTTATAGTCTTTATAGATGACATCCTCATTTATTCTCTAAATGAGGATAAACATGAGGACCATTTGAGAATTGTCTTGCAGACTCTCAAAGATCTCCAGTTATTCGTTAAGTTTAGAAATTGTGAATTCGGGTAGAAATCAGTAGCATTCCTTCATCATATCATTTCTGGTGAAGGATTTGGGTTGATCCTCAAAAGGCCAAAGCAGTTAGGAATTAGCCTAGACCCATCTCTCCATCAGATATCAGGAGCTTTTTAGGTTTAGCCGATTACTACCGATGGTTTGTTAAGTTATTTTTATTTATTGCTACCCCCATTTCTAGATTGACTCAGAAGAAAGTCAAATTTCAGTGGTTCGATTCTTGCGAGAAGAGTTTTTAGGAGTTGAAGACTCGACTCACCTCCACTCAAGTTTTGAATCTGCCAGAGTGTTCTAATGGGTTTATAGTTTATTGTGATGCATCCTGAGTTGGTCGTGGTTGTGTTTCAATGTAGCATGGCAAGGTTATAGATTATGCCTCTAGATAGCTCAAGCCTTCTGAGAAAAATTACCCGTCTCATGATCTTAAATTAGTAGCAGTTGTTTTTGCCTTAAATATTTGGAGGAATTATCTTTATAGGGTTCATGTTGATATGTTCACTGATAACAAGAGCCTTCACTATGGGATCAGTCAGAAAGATCTAAATCTTTGTCAGTGGAGATGGCTAGAGTTGTTGAACGATTATGATATAAGTGTCTTATACCACCCGGGTAGAGCCAATGTTATGGCTAACACTCTTAGTAGATTGTTTATGGAGAGTGTTGCTCATATTGAGGATGAGAAGAAAGGGTTAGTTTGTATGGTTCACCGGCTTGCTAAAATGGGAGTTCGATCGGTTGATTCAGCCGAATGTAATATTTTGGTGCAGAATAGTTCGGAATCTTCATTAATGGATGGGGTGAAGGAAAATCAAGATGGTGTTCTTCATTGTCAGGGCAGATTATGTGTTCCAAATATGAATGAATTGAGACAGCAGATTTTAATAGAGGCTCACAGTTCTTAATTTTCTATTCACCCAGGAGACACTAAGATTTACCATGATCTATGAGAAGCCTATTGGAGGAATGGCATGAAGAAGGATATTACAGAATTTATGGCTAAGTGTTCAAATTGCAGCAGGTTAAGGTTGAGCACTAGAGACCTGGTGGTAAGCTTCAGGATATCAGTATTCCTACTTGGAAGTGGGATGTGATAAATATGGACTTTATTTCAGGGTTGCCTTGTACTCACCGACAGCATGATTCTACTTGGGTTATTATAGGTCGAATGACTAAGTCAACCTATTTTCTGCCAGTTAACACCTCAGACTCCACTGAGGATTATGCTAGACTCTATCTTTGGGAATTAGTGATGTTACGTAGTGTCCCTTTGAACATCATTTCAGATAGAGGTACTCAACTTACCTCTTAGTTTTTGAAGATATTTCAAAAGTGTCTTGGTACCCAAGTTCACCTCAATACAACCTTTCACCGACAAACAGATGGTCAGGCTGAATGAACCATTCAGACTTTAGAGGATATGTTGAGGTCATGTGTAATCGATTTCAATGGTAGTTGGGGTGATCATTTGCCTTTGATTGAGTTTTCCTATAATAAAAGTTACCATTCCAGTATTTCGATGGCCCTGTTCAAAGCACTTTATGGTAAAAGGTGTAGATCTCCTATTGGTTGGCTCGAAGTTGGTGAAGCTACCTTGATAGGGTCTGATTCAGTCTATGAAGTTATGGAAAAAGTTTAGTTGATTATAGGAAGACTGAAAATAGCTCAGAGTCGACAAAAATCTTATGCGGATGTGAGAAGAAGGGAGCTTGAGTTTGCAATTGGTGATTTTTTATACTTGAAAGTTTCACCCATGAAAGAATTGAAGAGTTTTGGTAAAAAAAAAAAAAGGAAACTCAGTCCCCACTATGCTGGTCCTTATAAGATTGTAGGTCATTTTGGCAATATAGCCTATGAGTTAGACCTAATTGCAGACTTAGCATTAGTTCATACAGTTTTTCATGTGTCTCAGTTAAAAAGGTGAATTGGTGATCCAACATCGGTTGTGCCTTTAGATAGTATAGGTGTGAATGATAGCCTTTCTCTTATGAGGAGGCCCCAGTTGAGATCCTTGATCGTCAGGTTCAAAAGTTGAGGAATTAAGAGGTTGTTTTAGTAAATGTTCTTTGGCAAAATCAACTAGTGGAGGGAGCTACTTGGGAAGTAGAGGTAGATATGATGACCCCCCCCCCCATCTTTTAGCTACTGGGGAAGCACAGGAGGACATGATGACCAAGTACCCCCAATCATTTCTCTTCGAACTCTACTCCAGCTCAAGGTAATAGTTTTTCCTTAATTCATTCTTTCTATTCCATGTCACCTAGTTACTCTCATGTCTTGTCATGCATTGGCGAGTTCAAATTCAGTCCATGTTTCAGTTATCATGTTAGTATTCAAACCTTAGAAATTCAATGTTTGGATTGCAGCTCTTTCCCTAACTCTTCAATTTAGTTAGTTTTCATTCAGGGATGAATGACCCCAAGGGAGAGATATTGTAACACCCCAAAAATCCCAAACTAAGATTAGAACCATGCTTCAAGCAAATGTGAACTTAAAATTCATATTTCATTTGCATTATAAGTTATTTAGACATGTATCCAGGCCACAAGTAACTACTAGCTCATAGCCAAGTTGAAACCTTCCTTATCGGTGGCTTCCATGTGAAGAATCTTTCTATAGTCAATTTCAAACAACTATACCTCATAGTTACTAGGGTATTGTTTATATCAAGAACCACCAACTTATATATATTTGAATTATCTTTACAACGCATCCAGATTCACCCTAATCGGATGTTGGAGCTAAGAGTTATGACCATTTTAGTGAAGCACTGTCCAGCAGCAAGAACACACGATCGTAGGTACGATCGTGGTTACATTGTATGATTGTACAACACTCCCATCTAATCTAAACAGACACAAAAACCTGAAGGTTGACATGTATACCATCCAACCACAAAAGGGAAGCACGACCATGGTTAGAAACTACGATCTTAGGTATGATCGTGACTTCTAAAGTTGATCTGGTTGTAACTTACAACCTACAAAACAAAGCACGATCATGAGTGAGTGCCACGATCATACCAAGGATCATCTGATTGAGTCCAAAGAACCCCAAAATCCATATCATACCATGATCACAACCCACGATCATAGGTAGGACCCATGATCGTGGGAAGATCTCGTGGTTCCATCCTACAGCTTTTCAGTTACGAATTTAAAAGGGCACAGTAGTCTTTTCCCAATCTTTTAACATCTAAACTTCATCAATTAAGCCTTCCCAAGGTTGATTATTAAGCCTAATATTACCCTAATCCCTCATTATATGGAAATTCAGTCGAAGCTTAGCCAAATACAGATAAAGAGGCTATTTTTCTCTCCCAAGGCAAAATTAGGGTTCTTCAACTTTAGACGCCAAATTAAAAGGACTAACCAAGGTTGTATTATCCAATTATGTGGGATTTCATCAATGGGTTCCTTTCACCCATTAAGTCCCAAAGTTAACTCAAATTCCTCAAGTTTCATTCACCTTTCAAGCTTAGGGTTTCCATGAAAAGGGTGAATTCCTTTAGTTTTTAGTTTCTTGATTAGACTAAACCATGAATATATGTTTTCCAATAAATTTGAGCCTCCTTACATACTCATGGATATGAATTGTTATAATATTAATAAATTCTTGATTTTAGGCTTGAGTTATAAAAATCCATATTGTGGCCAGTTTATAGAATTGCCATTTGTACTTGCATTCTTCAGAGACAGTGGGTTATGAACACTCGATGACTTAGTATATCATGAATTTTTAGTTGAGTATTCAATGAGTCAGTGTTCCTGATTTAGAATGCATTCAGATTAAGCACTTATCTTTCAGTTTGAGAAAATCAGTATTGTTGAGCATTTGAATATATTAGTTTGCTTTCAGTTGGGAGTAGTACTTAGCACCGAGAGGACAAAGGTTTAGATAACCCATGTCCTAAACTACGTGCCACTATAGATAAAAAGGGATCCTCGATAGTTGACAGTGTCTCTCTTTCCCTTAATGGGCTCATGAGTGAATTAACACCAATCATGGTTCATACCCTTGGCAAGGTATACAAAATCCTCCCAAGTTGAGTTATAGGTTGGATTCCATGTTGCTCACATAGTCTATGTCGGTTACAGAAACCTCCTATAATTTAGTCTTAGACCTCGCTTGACCTTGCATTTAGTTTATTCAGCATCTTATAATGTCATATGTTTACTACTTGGTTATGACATCAGTTTATAGAGCTCATTCCCATGTATAGGTCATCATATCACATTCAGCATGCTCATCTTATATAGTGTAGTGCATATCTCATATGCTCTGTGCATTCAAAGTACTAAACGTATACTTTCCTTTGTGCTATATTGTCTTATAATATAGGTTTGGATGTTCAGCATCCCAATCGTTGTTAAATTGATCCAGCATCACTTCAACAGTTGTGTTTGGTGAGTCCTCATCATTCGAGGGCCAATTATCAATTTTTTCTTTCCAGTATCATTCACTTTTAGAAAGTTAGAGTTAGTTGGGGGGGGGGGGTGCTTGTCCCAACTACTCATCGTATTTAGAGGCTTTCAGACAGACATTAAATATATAGTTTATGTCATGTTCAGTTGTTTTCCATTTTGTTTTAAACATTGTCATTTGGTTTTGATTATTCATATATCAGTCAGGCTTTAGCTTTCGCACAGTGTTATTCAGTTTATATTGTATTCTTAGTGTCATGCCAGACCATGGGTTAGCTTGAGGTCAATTGTGACTCTAAGAACAGTGTTACGACTAGGGGGTAGTCTTAGGTCATGTCATTTTCACACGAAAAGAACTGGACTACCCCATAGAGAGATGTTGGGCCTTATGAAACCCTTGTATAAAAGATATTTCAACTGTTTCTTCAACTCTTTAAGCTCAGCTAGAGCTATTCTGTAGGGTGGAATTGAGATTGGATGGGTATCTAGAAGGAGATTTATTTCGAAGTCAATTTCTCACTCGGGAGGAACTCCTAGTAGATCTTCTGGAAACAATTTTGGAAACTCATTTACCACCTAAACTGACTCAAGTTTGGGATCTCGGACTTTGAATCCTTAACCCTAAAAAGATGATAGATGCACCCTTTGGAAATTATTTTGCTAGCCTTAAGGTAAGAGACAAACTGACCTATAGGAACTGAAGTATTACCCTTCCATTTTATGACTGGCTCATTTGGAAACTAAAACTGGACTACTCTATTTCTACAATTGATAGAGGCATAGCAAGAGTGTAGCCAATTCACGCCAAGAATGACATCAAAATCTACCATGTCTAACTCTACAAGATCGACTGAGGTGACTTTCTAAGAAACTATGACTGCTAATATTTGTATACCCATCTAGCTATGTCTAAATCACCAAATAGATTAGAGATTAAGAACGATTCTAAAAGAGTTTCAGGATTGACACCGAAGTGTACGGCTATATATTTAGTTACAAAGGAGAGAGAGGCTCCGGGATCTAATAGTATATAGACATAAATGTGAAAGATCGGTACCGTACCAGTGACTACATAATAAGAACCTTCCTAATCCTTTAGGGGTGAAGGACATAAAGCCTATTCTAAAGCTGACCACCACCTGCACTAGATAAGGTACTCTGCTGAGTTGGGCAACCTACTAGAGCTGGTGAAGAGTTAGATTGATTCTGCTGATGAGTATTTCTTTCTTTTTATTAAGCCACTGAAGATTCCCTCAACCTGTGTCCTGTCTTTCCACATCCAAAACAAGTATCACTACTAGCCATACACTCACCCTTGTGGTTCTTACCACATTTCTTGAAAAACGAGTTAGTACAGCCACTAGTAACGATGCCTTGGGTCTTAGAGCCTGGTGCCCTATCCCGATTATCCTGCCTGAACTTGGGCACTGGAGCACTAGTAGATGATGGGGCTGGAGCTAAAGATTTCTGGCAAAACTAAAAATGATTACCACCATCTGACCTCTGCTGAGTGAAATTAAAGCTACATGTTCTGTCCCTCTTACTATCTTTTTCTGTTTCCTTGACTTTTTCTTTCTTAATCTGTTGAGCATGAACCATCAGCGTAGAGATGTATATATTTTTAACCAACATAGTAGTCCTGCACTCATTGACCACATCCTTATAAACACCTGACACGAACTTACTCATTCGGGCCCTAGAGTCAGCAACCATGGCTGGAGCATACTTTGCTAAATAAGTAAACTTAAGAGAATACTCTTTCATACTCATGCTGCCCTGCTTCAGATTAATGAATGCCTACACCTTAGCTTTCCTAAACTCAAGTGGAAAAAATCTATCCATGAAAGCAATAACAAACTTATCCCACTCCATCATTTCAGGATCAGCACCTCTATCTTTTTTACACTGCTTACACCAAGTGTAAGCCATACCTAAAAACTGATAAGAAGCCAAGTCAGCACTTTCAGTTGGAGTGACACCCATGATCTCAGTAACCTATTGAATACTATACAAGAACTCTTGAGGATACTCTCCAGATTTATACCCAAAGAATATCAGAGGATTCATCCGAGTGAAGTCTCAAACTCTGGTTGCTATCGTAATCACTACTGGGTTGGCTGGTACCACAGTCTGCCGATTATTTTGGGTGGTCATAGACTAGGCTAATGCTGTGAAAGAAGCCTTGAATTTAGCATAGGAGACATTTTCATTCAGAGGGTTTGTTGGAGCTGGTGGAGCTTTTTGATTTTCGTTCCCGTTGCCATTACCATTTTGCTTTCCTCTAGTTCTCTTGGGAGGCATTTTCTGCAAACATGTAGAGCAGGAGTTAGAAGAAAGTATTTAAATAGAGTTTACATATATCACACGATATGAGAATGAAAGAAGAGAAACATTTCGCAAAACATTTCATAGCATCTTACTTATAAGTGTGGCGCGCTTTACACCCATGAATAAGACACTACTTAACGTGACTTTTAGACACCCTGGGACACTTAAAACCTTGTTCTCTGATACCAAGTTTGTCACTACCTGGGACTACCCCCTATGTGTAACACGGTGCTTAGAGCCACAAGCGACCCCAAGCTAACCCCTGGCCTATCCTGACACAATAACTACTGAAATAATCTGGAAAACACTTATACAAAAGTTACTAATCTGAATAATAACTTTGGAAATACGCCCAAGTGAAAATATCTGAATAAAACTCATAAAGCTAAAATCAAAATCTAACTGACTTCCTGACATAATTAATATGCTGTAAATCTGACAGCCTGTCTGAAAGCCTTTAAATCATATGAGTTCTTAGGTAAACCCCCCAACTAACTCCAACTGTCTGAAACTAAAATACTAATGAAAAGAAATGTTGATAACAGGCCCTCAAATGATGAGAAATCACCAAAATCTACTGTTAATGTGGTACCGAATCGTACTAAGCGTGATCCAAATACTGAGCATCCAAACCTATATAATAAGATAATATAGCACAAACAAAAGTATGCGATCAGTACTTTTAATTAAATGAGTATATGAGATAGGAAAATACTGATATAGGTTGAACATGGTGCATGTGACATGGTAAACTGATGCAAGACTGAGTAATAAACATGTACTGTATGATAAGCTGAACAATTGAATACAAGGTCGTTCAAGTATCTGAATCTGAACTATGAATTGTGGACTGTGGGAGCTACTGATAACTGACATACCCCAATCTGAGCTAACCGGGTCCCAACTTATAGCCCCAGTTTTAAGTGTGTTCAGTACCTTGCCAAGTGTACAAACACTGATTGACGTGGATCTACTAACTGATGTCTAAAAGACTAAGGTGTCAAGCATGGTCTCATAGGTGACCCCTTTATAACCTATGATGGCACCATAGTTCTGGGACTTAGGGACTTATACTAAAGGTCTCAGCCTAACTGATTGGTGAACCTTCATCCCTGCGTCTGCTCAGTGTTAAGTACTACTCCCAACTAAATGACACTGATAACTGAAATGCTCAATCATATCATTTTGAAGACTGAAAATAAATGCATTATCTGAGAGAATTCAAACATGTAAGCTGGAGTATTAAATATTCATATATATGCATGAAATCTTAGGCCATCGGGTGTTCATAACCCGCCCTATCTGAAGAATGCAACTATCATGATAACTCAATAAACTGAGTAAATTAAGGAATTTAATAACTCAAATCGAAAAGGCATGGTTTTCACAATATAATTAAGGTTTATAATATTAATTAAGTTTATAATATTAATTATGTAATGATACTGAAATTCATGCTAAAATATGGGTTAATAACCCATTGATATCAAGGAACTGGAATATCAAGAAATTCACAACATCCATAAACCCTAAGCTTTGAGGAAGGAATTAAACTGTAGAATTGAGTTAAATTTGGGACTCAATGGGTGAAAGGAATACCATTTATGAAATCCCACATACCTAGAGATGTAAACTTGGAATTGGAAGCTTGAAATTAAAAAACCTAACTCTACCTTAGAGAAAGAAAAATTGCCTCTTTCTTGTTTAAAAGCTAAGTGTCGATTGATTTTCAAAGTAATGAGGGCTGAGGGTAATATTAACATTAGTAATCAGCTTTGGGAAGGCTTAAACAATGTGGTTTTAATGTTAAAAGAGTGGGAAAAGACTGAGGTGCCCTTATAAAAACGTACTGGAAAAACTGCTAGGAGGAACCCCTAAGACCTTAACACGATCATAGGTCCTACCTACCATCGTGGGTTGTGATTATGGTATGGGATCGACTTTTGGGTTCTCTGAACATGATCATATGAGCCATTGTACGATCATGGGATCCACTGCCTTGGTCCGTAGGTTGTAGGTCTCAACCGGATCAACTTTAGAAGTCAAGATCAAACCTAAGATCGTGGTTTCTAACCACGGTCGTGGTACCCTTTCATGGTTGGAAGGAATAAAAGTCAACTTGGGGGTATTCAGGGCTGTTTTTATCAGAAGGGAGCATATTAATATCGTACGTTGTAACCATGATCGTACCTTCGCTTGTAGGTTCTCACTGTTGTGCAGTGCTTCACTAAAATGACCATAACTCTTAGCTCCGACATCGGATTATGGTGAATCTAGATGCGTTGAAAAGGTAATTCAAATATATATCATTTGGTGGGTCTTGGGCTCAAAAATATCGCAGAACCTAGGAGTTATACTCGTTTAAAGCTGACTATAGAAAGTTTTTTCACATGGAAACCACCGGTAAGGATGATTTCAACTTGTCTATAAGCTAGGAGTTACTTCTGGCCTGAACACATGTATAAATCACTTATAATACCTCCAAAATATGGTATTTAATTTTACATGTACTTGAAGCATGGTTCAAATCTTAGCTTTGGATTTTTGGGGTGTTACAAGTATAATATTCAGTTGGGAGTAGTACTTAGCACCGAGCGGATGCAGGGATGAAGGCTCACCTATCAGTTAGGATGAGACTCTTAGTAGAAGTCTCTAAGTCCCAGAACTACAACGCCACCATAGATTTTAAAGGGTTACTCATCAGACCAGGATTGACACCTTAATCCTTTGGACATCAGTTAGTGGATCCACATAAGTCAGTGTTCATACCCTTGGCAAGGTATACAGCACCCTTCCAGCTGAGGTTAGAGGTTGGACTAAGTTTTGCTCAGATAGAGTATGTCGGTTAATAGTAGCTCCTCTAGTTCAGACTCAGATATTACATGACTTGTTATTCAGTTTATTAAGCATATTATTGTGCAGTTACATGTTTATTTACATGGTCATTGCATCAGTTTACATGCCTCCGTTCCATGTTCAGTTTATTCTCTCATGTTCAGCATTCATAGAATGGTGCATATCTCATATGCTCAGTACATTCAAAGTACTAATCACATACTTTTTTTTGTAATATATTGTATTATAATATAGGTTTAGATGCTCAGCATCCTTCTCGGTTCGCATGATCCTGCATCATCACAACATCAATGTTCAGTGAGTGCTCATCATTTGAGGACTAGTTTTAAGTAACATTAATTCATAATCATTATAGTTTCAGCTAGTTAGAGTTAGCTAGGGGCTTGTCCTAGCAACTCATCTTAGTAGAGGCTTTAAGAAAACGGATTAGTGTTTTTAGCTTTATGTTTTACTTGATGATTTCCATTTAAATTCAGGATGGGGATTCATTTTGATATTATTATATCTTTTAGCTTTATCTTCTACTTAGTGATTATCAATTTTATATAGTATTCTTACCGTCATGTATGGCCATGGGTTAGCTTGGGGTCACATATGACTCTAAGCACCGTGTTATAACTAGGGGGTAGTCTCGGGTCACCACAAACTTGGTATCAGATAATCAGGTTTAACGTGTCCTAGAGAATTAGGTTTAAAGTGTCCTAGAGCGTCTGAAATTCGCATTAAGTAGAGTCTTATTCATGGGTGTGAAGCTCGCCATACTTATGAATGAGAGGTTATGAAACATTTTAGCAAAAGTGTTACATCTTTCATGTTCATATCATGTGATAGAGTGTGAACTCTATTTAACCTCCTTTTAACTCGTGCTTGACGTATTTGCAGAAAATACCTCCCAAAAGAGATAATAGAAATAGAAATAGAAATGGGAATTGATAACCATCACTAGCTCTAGCAGACCCTTTGAACAAACAAGTCTCACATGTTGAGTTTAGGGCTACTTTTCAAGTGCTAGCTCAGGCCATGACTACTCAAGTTAACCAGCAAGTTTTTGCACACGTTAACCCAAATGGGAATATGGCAACGACTAGAGTCCGAAATTTAACTCGGATGAATCCTCTTGAGTTCCATGGTTCTAAGGTTGATTAGGATCCACAAAAATTCCTTAATGGCATTTAGAAGGTCACTCAGATCATGGGTATCACTCTAGTCGAGAGTGTAGATTTAGGCACTTACCAATTGAAAGGAGTGGCTCACACTTGTTGTAAGTAGTGGAAGGAAGATAGGGGTGTGGATGTAGGTCCTGTAGATTGGGATGAGTTTGTAACTATATTTCTGTACTGGTTCTTCCCATTTGAGTTAACGAAATCCAAGGTTCATGATTTTATTAATTTGAAATAAGGAAAGATGACTATGAAGGAGTATTCTCTTTAGTTTACTCAGCTCTCTAAGTATGCTCCGACAATAGTGGCTAATTTTAGGACTCATATGAGTAAGTTTGTGTTGGGCATTTCAGATACTGTGGTTAAAGAGTGTAGAACTGCTATATTGGTCAAGGAGATGGACATCACCAAGTTGATGACTCATTCCTAGTAGATCGAGGAGGAAAGATTAAAGAGAATAACAGGGAGAATAAGAGGGCCAAAATAGGTAATTTTGAATTTCTACAGTAGAGATCAGGTGGTGGTGATCGTTCTCAGTTCCGACAAAAGTCTTTAGCTCCATCACCATCCTCTTCTAGATCCTAATACCTATGTTTAGATAAGAGTATCAAGATAGGGAACTAGACTCTAAGTCCCAGTGCAGTATCACTAGTGGGTGTACTCATCTGGTTTGTAAAAGATGTGGAAAGAACCAGCAAACTGAGTGTATGGCCGATAGTGGTAATTGTTTAATGAGTGGTAAGCCAATATTAATGTCTATACCTGGTTAGATCCCGGAGCCACACTTTCTTTTGTGACTCCCTATATAGAAGTAGACTTCGGTGTTAGTCCTGAAATCCTCTCAAAAACTTTCTCAGTCTCTACTCTAGTTGGTGATTTAGTCATAGCCAGAAGGGTATACATAAATTTCCCTATCATAGTTTCTTTGAAAGTCACCTCAGTTTATCTTGTAGAGTTAGATATGACTAACTTTGACATCATTCTTGGCATGGATTGGCTACATTCTTGTTATGCCTTAGTCGATTTTAGAAATATAGTAGTCCAGTTTTAGTTTCCAAATGAACCAGTCTTGAGTGGATGGGTAGTATCTTAGTGCCTATAGGTCGATTTATCTCTTAGGCAAGAAAAATAATTTCCAAAGGGTGTATCTATCATCTTGTTTAGGTTAAAGATTCAAAGTTCGAGACCCCAACTCTTCAGTTAGTTCCAATTGTTAATCAGTTTCCAGAAGTGCTTCCAGATGATTTGCCCAATGTATCTCCTAAGTAGGAAATTGACTTCGGAATAGATCTCCTTCTAGATATCCAGCCTATTTCAATTCCACCTTATAGAATGGCTCTATCCAAGCTTATAAAGTTAAAGGAACAGTTGAAAAATCTTCTAGAAAAAGGTTTTATCAAGCCCAACATCTCTTTATGGGGCACTCCAATTCTTTTTATGTGTATGAAAGACGATTCTCTCAAAATGTGCATCGATTACCGTCAATTGAACAAAGTCACAATCAAGAATAAGTATTCATTCCTAGGATTAATGACTTGTTCAAATAGCTTCAAGGCACTAGTTGCTTTTCTAAGATAGACCTCGGATCCAGATATCATCAGCTCAAAGTCAAAGAATGTGACATTTTGAAGACGGCCTTCAAAACTTGGTATGGTTACTTGAAATTTGTTGTTATGTACTTTTGTCATGACCCAAATGTCCATGAGTGGCACCAAATCCAATACATTGGTGGGAGAACCATCTAACCCAAACCATTACCCAATCATTTAGTCAATATTAAGACGAGACTATCATAAAAACCAACTTAATAATGATAAATGCAAAACTAACGTTTGATTAATGCAGAAAATCAACAAACTACTTATTAAAATCTCCAAGACCCGAAAGTCATCATACAAGAACTTCTCAACAAAAAAAATCGTGTCCACAAGAAATATCCAAATAAAGAAAGATAAAAAGTATCACATTTCCCGAAAGAAGGACAAGAACTAATATGATGATCCATGGTAGCCTTGATATGAAGTGCTCACCCTTGGGTCAAGATCAGATATCAACGCTAGAGATAAGGTCGTGTTTGAGCATCTGGAACACTTTTTGCATTCAACAAAAGGAGAGTATAGGGTAGTATAAGTACAAACCACTCTGTACTGGTAGGTATGATAGGCTAACTTAATTTAATAGCATGTATAAAACATAAATCAAATAACAAGTAGACATGCATCAACGTATAGCAGGTATTCAATGAATTATCAAATACATCAATGACGGGCCAAACGATGCTTACAATCAAGCCACGTAACCATCAATAGTATCAACCATACCATAACCAACCACGAAATCAACAATAATACCATAAGTAACAACTATGTCCTTCTCAACCTCGCAATTAGAACACCGTTAGCTTGTTATCAATTTATTAACCGCATAATCTCTCAAAACCAACACTAATCTGTACACACATGCTAAGGGACTTATTTCTGCCCAACTAGTCATGAACTGCAGGGGACAATCTAAATCCATGTACCGTACTGGCGTGGTACCCGATTCTCCATAAATAAGTAATATCAATATCCACATCCGTACCGGTGTGGTACCCGATCCTTCATAACCATTTTATGTATATTCTATCAAATTCACACCATCTCTCAGGATACGACACGGCGTACCAAATTTACAAGTACACTTATAATCATAAGATAATTTGACCAAGTTCAATTTTCAATAATTATTCATACAAGTATCAATAATCCAAATATTATCAAATTCAAGCATGTCCGAAGACCAATCAACAAGCATCCAATTTAGGAGCATACACACAATTAAATCGAGTCTAAACTCCAATTAAACCATAACCTACCTCAATCGATGAATTCGAATGCAGGCTAATTTGCGAGAGAATTGCCTTTCCATAAAGCTTCCGAATGGTCAAAATCTGTTCAAATAGGTAATCCCCATAAAAGTATGAACTAGAACGTCAAATCCATAGGAAACCATTATATAGCCTTCCTTCATCACAATTATCCAATCACTACCTAATATTATGTTATTGGTCCAATGATTAACTCACCATGACATTATTATTATATAATTACTTAGATTATAAAAGCATCAGAATGTCATTTGTCATAATTTTGTCACGGCATAATATTACTTTCCCTCACCGCCTCACATTATAGTCCACAAATTGCCATATCAATAATAGTACTCTTGTCATCATTAGCCCATTATTTAATCATCTCCCTAAACCATTACATCAGGACCAAGTAACATCCTTAATACCATTTCATCTACACATCATAATATAAAACAGGTCCTAGTTACTTACTTACTCCTAATCCCATCAATTTACGCGTAAGATTCACTTCGTACATTCTAATTCACCTCACCTCATTATTATGAGCCAATGATTAGGAATCATCATATTATCATTATAGATATATCACCATGACAGGAATAACAAATCCATAAAATATAAGCTAACCTGAAGCGTAGATGATCTTCTCTGAAGCGGTGAAGTTGAATTAGGGTTGTAACTATCGTTTTCTTCTTTTTGCAACTTTCTGATTCTATTATATTATATATGGTAAACCCTACTCACTTAAATTCATTATTTTATTTGCCACATAATTAAATAAAATGTGGTTTTAACCCATTAATTACTAATTAAATTAATTATCTAAAATACCCAAAACTTTAATAAATTCTCAAAATTTATTTGGAGCCCCATAGAAATAAATCAAATATGTAAATTGACTAAAAAGTACATTCTGAAACTATTGGAATCGCTAAAACACTAATCTAGGGTCATCTTGAGCGAAGGTTGACCATAATCAAGCTTAACTTTATTTAAACTCAAGAACCCAACTAATGACCTAAATCACTTCCGAACACCTCGAGAGTCGGTACTTCCCATACCATTAAGTCATAACTCACGTATACAAACTACCCAAACAGCTAAAATAGGAAAATTCGCAAAACGACTAAACGGGTCGTTACACCTTTTAACTAACAAATGCTCCTGCTACTTTTATGAACTTGATATACAGGGTGTTAAAGAAGTACTTGTACATATTATTCACTGTATTTATAGATGACATCCTCATTTATTCCCAAAATGAGGAGGAATATGCAGACCATTTGAGGATTGTTTTGCAGACTCTCAAAGATCGCCAATTTTTTGCTAAGTTTAGCAAATGTGAATTATGGTTGAAATTAGTATCTTTCCTTGGTCACATAATTTTGGGTGAGGGCAGTGAGGTTTATCATTATAATACTGAAGCAGTTAGGAATTGGCCTAGACCTATCTCACCATAAGATATCATGAGTTTCTTAGCTTTAACCGGTTACTACATACGATTTGTTTATGGAATTTCATCTATTTCTTCCCCTATGTCTAGATTGACTCAGAAGAAAGCCAAATTCAGTGGTACAATGCTTGCAAGAAGAGTTTTTAGGAATTCAAGAATCGACTTATCTCTACTCTAATTTTGACTCTAGAAGAGGGTCCAGATGGGTTTGTAGTTCATTGTGATACTTTAAGAGTCAGCCTTAGTTGTGTATTGATGTAGTATGGTAAGGTTATAGCATATGCCTCAAGATAGCTCAAGCCTCATGAGAAGAATTATCCAACTCATGATCTTGAGTTGGCAGTAGTTGTTTTTGTCTTAAAAATTTGGAGGCATTATCTTTATGGGGTTCATGTAGAAGTGTTCATAGATCACAAGAACCTTCAGTACGTGTTCATTTACAAAGATTTGAATCTTCATTAGAGGAGATTGCTAGAGTTGTTAAAGGACTCTAATATGAGTGTCTTATACCATCTGATTAAAGATAATGTAGTGTTGACGCTCTTAGCAGGTTGTCTGTGGGAACGGTTTCTCACGTAGAGGATGAGAAGAAAGACTTAGTTTGTGAAGTTCATAGACTTACTAGATTGGGAGTTCAGTTGGTTGATTCAGCCGAATGTAATATCTTGGTTCAGAATAGTTCAAAATCTTTTTTAATAGCTGAGGTGAAAGAAAAGCAAGATAGTGATTCTATTTTTATTATGTTGAAGGAAGTTTTCCAAAGTCAGAAAGTTGAAGTTTTCTCCCAGAGGGGAGATGGTATTCTTCGTTTTCAAGGCAGACTTTGTGCTATAGATGTGGATGACTTGAGATCGTTTTCAAGGCAGACTTTGTGTTCCAGATGTGGATGACTTGACACAATGGATGCTGATGAAAGCTCACAATTCTTGGTATTCTATTAAATCATGAGCCACTAAGATTTACCATGATCTACGGGAAGTTTATTTGTGGAATGACATGAAGAAGGATATTATGAAATTTGTGTCTTAGTGTCCAAATTGCCAACAAGTTAAGGTTGAGTACCATATAACTGGTGTTATAATTCAGGATATTAGTATTCAATCCTAAAAGTGGGACGTGGTTAATATGGATTTCACTATAGGGTTGCTTCGTACCCGCCGACAGCATGATTCCATTTGTGTTATTGTGGACCAAATGACTAAGTCAGCATACTTCCTGATAGTTAACACGTAAAATTTAGCTGAGGATTATGCTAGAATATACCTTAGGGAGTTGGTGAAACTGCATGGAGTCCTTTTTACTATCATCTCCCATAGGGGTACTGCATTCACTTTTCAGTTTTGAAAGACATTTCAGAAGGGTCTTAGTACCCAAGTTCATCTCAGCACAACTTTCCATCCACAAACAGATGTTCACGTAGAGCAGACCATTCAGATCGTAGAGGATGTGTTGAAATCTTACGTGATCGATTTCAAAGGTAGTTGGGATGATCACTTGCCTTTAATTGAGTTTGCCTATAATAATAGTTATCACTCCAGTATTCTGATGGCCCCATTCAAAGCATTGTATGGTAGGAGGTGTAGATCTCCTATCGGTTGTTTTAAGGTTTGTGAAGCTACTTTGATAGGACCTGATTCAGTCCATAAGGTTATGAATAAAGTTCAGCTGATTAGATAAAGGCTGAAAACAACTAAGAGTCATCAGAAATCAAATGCATATGTAAGGTGGAGGGAGCTTGAGTTCGCGGTTGGTAATTTGGTTTACTTGAAAGTTTCACCCATGAAATAGGTGAAGAGATTTGGAAAGAAAGGGAAACTTAGTCCCCACTATGTTATCCCTTATAAGATTTTGAGGCGTATTGGCAATGTGTCCTATGAGTTATACTTTCCTACAGACTTAGCATTAGTGCACCCAATTTTTCACGTGTCTTTGTTGAAGAAGTACATTGGTGATATAGCTTCATTTGTGTCTTTAGAGAGTGTGGATGTGAAAGATAGTCTCTCTTATGAAGAGGTCCCAGTTGAGATTCTTGACTGTTAGGTTCGTAAGTTGAGAAATAAGGAAGTTGCTTTAGTGAAGGTTCTTTGGAGAAATCAGCTAGTTGAGGGAGCTACGTTGTAGAAGCGGATATGATGACCAATGTTGGAGGTGCTCGTATGTAGGAAACAGCCCCAAAATCCTAAAGGTAGACAAAAATACCTCATAGGCACAAAAGGAACCAAGGACCATTGGTAGAACGAAATATCTTCGGTAGGAATCGTGGTCACTAGTTGGCCCGAGAAAGAGGATCCAACGCACAACTAAGGAACAATCGTTGGAGGATCCAATGATTCATTTCGTGTCTCTTCTGATGAAGTACTACAAACCGCCAAAATCATCCCTCAACCAATGACCCAACCAACAATCGTTAGTAGATCCAACGACCGTTGATGGGTTCGTCCTTCACGATACCCATATTTTTTAGTTACGCTTATTTAGTGGCACATCAGTCTTTTCCCATTATTTAACCTCCTAAACTACATCGTTTTAACTATCCTAAGGCTGACTATTAAGCCTAAACTACCCTAAATCCATCATTCCCTCAAAATTCAGTTGACACTTAGAGTGAAAACGAAGAAACATGCGATTCCATCCTCTAAAGCAAGAATTAGGGTTCATCAGTTCCAAAATTCAAATTCAAAGATTTTACAAAGGTTTTAATATGTGGAGTTTCAGTAATGGATTTCCTTTCACCTATTGAGTCCCTCTGTAAACTCAATTTCTCATTATAATTCATTCTTCAGAGCTTAGGGTTTCATGAAAATTATGAATTTCTTTCTACTTCAGTTCCTTATCATGAATAATCCATTAACACCTATTTCCCATGAAATTTCGCACTTTTACATATATAATTCATGAACCCTCAATAAATTGGTCTTTTATGATTGTTGGACTTGGGTTGTAAGAACTCACATTCTATTTAGATTATAGAAACTATCATGAATAATTGCATTCTTCAAGGATGGCGGGTTATGGACACCCGATGACTTAGTTTCTGATGCATTAATGGTTGAATATTCATTCTACCAGTTTCATATGTTTTAGGATGCTTTCATATAAACTGTCTACTATCTCTGTATCGGATATCCATACTATAGGCTTGTCATTATATGAGTATAATACTTAGTTGGGAGTAGTACTTAACACCGAGCAGACGTAGGGATGAAGGCTCACCCATAAGTTCGGCTGAGACTTTTAGTAAAAGTCTTTAAGTCCAAAAACTATGACACCACCATAGGTTTTAAAGGTTACCCATCAAGTCAGGGTTGACACCTTAGTCTTTTTGGACATCAGTTGGTGGATCCACGTTAGTTTGTGTTCGTACCCTTGGTATGGTACAGAGTACCCTTCAAGATGGGATTACAGGTAGACTGTATTTAGCTCAGATAGAGTATGTCGGTTAACAACAGCTCCCACAGTTCCGATTCAAATATTGTATGACCTTGTATTTAGTTTATTCAGCATATTATTATGCAGTTACATATTTTTTACTTGGTCGTTGCATCAGTTTACATGACTCGATTCCATGTTTAGTGTATCCTCTCATGTTTAGCATTCATAGAATAGTGCATATCTCATATGCTCAGTATATTCAAAGTACTGATCGCATACTTTCTTTTGCACTGTATTGTATTATAATATAGGTTATGACACTTAGCATCTATTTAGCGGTTAGCATGATCCCGCATCATCTCAGCAACAGAGTTTGGTGAGTCCTCATCATTCAAGGACTAGTTTTCAGTATCATTATTTCATTATCATTATATTTTTAGACAATTAGAGCTAGCTAGGGGCTTATCCCAGCAACTCTTCTTAGTAGAGGCTTTCAAACAACAAATTTGTACTTTCAACTTTATGTTTTATTCGATGATTTTCGTTTAACTACGGGATGGGGATTTATTTTGATATTATTATATCTTTCAATTTTATCTTCTGCTCAGTGATTATCAGTTTTATACAACATTCTTAGTGTCATGCCAGGCCATGGGTTAGCTTGGGGTCACATGTGACTTTAAGTACCGTGTTACAAATAGGGGCTAGTCTCGGGTTGTGACACAACTTTGATTACAATAATATATCAATATCAAGTTAATCAGCTACTAAAACAAAGAAAAGCAATCTAAAGATTAAACACACAATGTAGACATTCAATTACCAAGAAACCACACAATAAAGCAAATGCTATAAAAAATCAAAACATGGTCCTCAGTCTCTAGTTTGAATTTCTCAAGCATGTTAGATATTGTGGCCACAAAGTTAATGTTTATCCACCATTCATATTTCTCAACAGCACATAAAAGGAATGAATTCATATGGAATTAAAATGGGTGCATTTCACAAATGTATAAATATACCTAACCTCGCACACTTAACTATTTTTTTAAGTTACTAGTTGTAGGTTGATATTACTTACTGAGCATTGTACCGATAACTGTAAGACTACTGACTATTCCTAACGCCTATATTTCTATGGTAGTTGGTGGATAATGAATTTCATGTGAAATTTCATCTGTAGCAACTAAGCAAGGTGTCACACCCCAAACCCCATTGAGGTGGATTGGCACCCGTAGCCGATAAGGCCCGAGAGAACCCAGCTTTGCTTCTATTCATTCATGTGCATGCCATAGGAATCACCACTATCCCGTAAGAACATGAAAGGCTAATAACGGAAATCATGGAACATGTGATATATATATATATATATGCGAAACATGGCCGTTGAGGCCATCAAGTCAAAATGACATGTATCTTCTTACATTCAAACACCCACATAAGTCTACAAAAGCCTATAACAGATGCATTTACAAGACCAACTGGAAGTCGGGAAAAGTCCCCGCTTTATACAACCTGTACAATACCAAAACATATGTACAACTGTGACTCGGAGAAGCCCCGAACTAACTAGAGCTCAGAATTGATCCGCAAACAACTGGCAACCTACTGTGGAGGCCTACTAGCACCTGCACCTGCAGCACGTAAGGTATGTCCCACAAGGGACGTCAGTACGAAGAACGTACTGAGTATGTAAGGCTCATATGAAATTGCACAATACAGAAATACTGTAATGAACTCAAATACAAATGAATAACTGATATGGATAAGTCACCATTCTGTACTTTGGAAACCATGTGCATTGTTTTCATTATTTTCTTTACTTCTTTACTTCTATGCTTGTTCATCATCACTTCTGTCACTATGTACCCGGGCCCCGACTGATCAGTGGGTCTTAACATAACGTAACATTATGTTGGGATCGGCTCGAGCTAGGCTTATGCCTCTAGAGCTACCACCCATAAATAAATACATCGGGTTCGGCTCGAGCTAGGTTATTACCTCTAGAGATGCCACCCATAAACCAACATCTCAGGTTCGGCTCGAGCTAGGTTATCACCTCTAGAGCTACCACCTATCAGGATCAGTCCGAGCTAGGCTTATGCCTCTAGGACTACCCCCTGATCCAATAATCTCAGGATCGGCTTGAGCTAGGTTTTTCGCCCCCAAAGCTACCACCCATACTCAATCGGTAACCATGTATGCATTACTTCATTCTTTACTCTTGAGATTGATTGATACAATGATAGTCATAACATTATTGTAAACATAACCTTGTTGGAAACATAACATTATTGGAACTATAAAATTATTGGAAAAAATAGGATCTTTGGAACATTAGTAAATGCATATGAGGCATGTGAATGACAATTGATCGATGCATAAGGAACATGTGATGATCCATAACTGATACCCGAAAATAGGATACCTTAGAACATTTTGGAATGGACAAGTATAATGACAATGTGACACTATATGCTGCAGAAGGATACGGAAAGAGTAACATTACGTACCTTATCTTCTCAATATGAGCACTAAATCCTATACGTGAACACAAAAGTCCAGCTCCTTCCTCACGTCTTACTCTACAACACAAACACATACCGGAGCTTACATTATCAACTTGTACCACACAAGTGTACAAGACGATAATAAGCTATATGACTGCCGTAAAATGTCATTTCGCCCTTTACCATACCATTTACGGAATTGTCATATCAATAATACCACAACATGCCCAACATTGACCAAAATACCATAATCCAATAGTCTTTTATAAAAAGTTCGTTCTTTAGATCTCTTCATTAATACGACGTCACAATTACTCCTTCAAATCACCTCCATACATCTCACAATAACATATGCGCCAAAATCCCATAATTTACGCTTATAGAAAAATAGTAAGTGTAGGATCATAATCACACCATACATGTTGATATCTCACCCATACCATTCACCTTTATTCAAACCTCAAGTCTTTTTTCAAGTTTAAATAACAAGAATGGCACATCTTTAGCAAAAAGGAAAAGTTCACTATTCAACACTTGCCAACATAACCATCATTCTCTACACCATATTTCATTCATATAATATAGTAAATTACAAGAATAATCACTTACCCAAACTTGAAAAATAATGATCTTGCCCAAAAGGTGCCTTAGGGTTTGAAGAGCCGAAAGAGAATTTTCTTGATATTTCTAGAAATGTTATGTGTGTCTTTAAGAATAAAATCTGATTTTGGGGCCTTTATATAGTGCTCAAGTCATCTATATCCATTTCCTTACATTAAATGCAATATTGGCTTGGTCAAAGTGGAAGAATGGGTCATTTGACCCATTGGGCCATGACTTTTGGCTTAAATTTGGGTCTTAATTGAGACCAATAACCCATGTAATCTTAACCCATCAAATTTAATGTTTAATCCATCATACATCTCATGTTTAAATAATTCCATAACGTCATAACAACATCCACTTACGCTATTCACGTTCGTAGCCTCAATCACACAATTAGTAATTTTAGTCGCTCATGGCTTTCTTGAACATTTTGGATAATTACTTGTGTTTCATGGTTTGATTATGTAGGAGTGTATTGAGTTATTTGAAGACATAACAAGGATGAAATAACACCAAAGAACCAAAAGAAACCATGGAAGAATCGACGTGGCATTGCGTTACAAAACGAGCGCGGAAGGGCCCAAATGTTTGTGCCTTGCGCCACTGCTGCAAAACAAGGCAGTGGCGCAATTCCTTGGCCTCTGAATCAGGTGGCTTGTGCCACACCCCCTGAAAGAGGGAGTGGCATAAGTTTTAAGGCCTTTCTGAATTTTTTCTACTCTGTTTAATACTAGCATATCATCCAATGCCCCATCAAAACACTACAAAATACATACTTAGTGACCTTAATCATCAAGTAAACATGACTTCAAGGTACCAAATGAGGTTGGAAATGTATGGTGTATTACATTATTCCCCCCTTAGAAACATTCGTCCGCGAATGTTAACACCATTGGCTCATGTACCACCAATGCATCTCTATAGTAGCCTACATATACATATACACGTAATGCTCTTAGATACTTACTTGTTATTGCTCCACCTCTGCACTGTGAACTTTTCCTTCCCTTTGAAACAGATGAGGGTACTTGGATTTCATCATTTCTTCAGTTTCCCAGGTGATCTCCTCTACTTGTTGATTTCGCCAAAGTACCTTTACAGAAGCTATGTCTTTATTCATCAATTTCTTTACTTGTCGATCTAGAATAGAAATGGTTACCTCTTCATGAGTAAGATCCTATGTAATTTGAACATCGTCAACAAAAGCAATACGAGATGGATCTTCTATGCATTTTTTAAGCATCAAAACATGAAATACTGGATGGACTGAGGAGAGTTCTTGGGGTAGTGCCAACTCATACGCAAGTTGCCCAAATAGTCTAGTAATTTCATACGGGCCTATATACCGTGGACTCAATTTTACTTTCTTCCCAAATTGCATTACCCATCATCGGTGACACCTTTAAAAATACCCAATCACCTATGGCTAATTCGAGCCCTCTTATTCTAACATCAGCATATGACTTGTGTCGGCTTTGGGCCTTTTGTAGCCGCTGTTGGATCACTTTAACTTTCTCCATAGCCTGATAAACAAGATCTGGCCCAAGTAAAGTAGTTTCGCCCGCTTCAAACCATCCAATTGGTGATCTACATTTTCTACCATACAAAGCTTCATAAGGTGCCATCTTAATACTTGAATGATAGCTACTGTTGTAAGCAAATTCAATAAGAGGCAAATGGTCATCCCAACTGCCTTAAAAATCTAACGTGCATGCTCGTAGCATATCTTCAAGTGTTTGAATAGTACATTCAGCTTGTCCATCATTTTGAGGATGGAAAGCAGTACTCAGATTCACCTGTGTGCCCAAGCTCCATTGAAAAGATCTCCAAAAATGCGCAGTAAAGTGAGATCCCCTGTCTGATATAATGGAGATCGAAATCTCATGTAACCGCACTATTTCTTTAACATACAATCTTGCATAATCCTCAGCGGTATAGGTGGTCTTGACTGGTAGGAAATGCGCTGACTTGGTAAGCCGGTCCACTATAACCCATATAGAATCAAATTTCCGCAGTGTACGAGGGAAACCTGTGATGACATCCATATTAATCATGTCCCATTTCCAAACTGGAAGATTGATACATTGCATGTAACCTCCTGGTTTCAGATGCTCTGTTTTCACTTGTTGACAATTCGGGCATTGAGCAACAAATTTTGCAATGTCCTTCTTTATATTTCCCCACCAATACACTTCCTTTAAATCATGGTACATTTTAGTAGCACCCAGATGAATATAATAGCGCGAGTGATGCGCCTCTGTCATGATTCGTTTCCTCAGCTCATCTACATCCGGCACACATAATCTTTCTTGGCATTGAAGTACCCCTTCTTGTGTAAGATCAAATGCCTTTGTCAAATTCTGTTGTACATTTTCCTTTAGCTGCAATAATAGAGGATCTTCAAACTGCTTCTCTTTCACTTAAACTATTAATAAAGATTCAGCCGCATTTTGTACAATAACTCCTTCCTCTGAGGAATCAATAAGTCGAATTCCCAAGCTGGCCAGTTGATGTAGATCTTTGATTATATCTTGCTTTTCAGTCAACTGGCTACTAGTGCTTTCTATTGCCTTGTGACTCAATGCATCAACTACCACAGTTGCTTTTCCTGGATTATAGAGAATATCAATATCATAATCTTTTAAGAGCTCTAACCACCTTCGTTGCCTCAAAGTGAGTTCCTTCTGCTTAAAGATATATTGCAAACTTTTGTGATCAGTATAGATATCAACATGAAATCCATACTAATAATGACGCCATATCTTTAGAGCAAAAATCACCGCTGCTACCTCAAGGTCATGGGTGGGGTAGTTTATCTCGTGTGGCCACAACTGACGTGAAACATATGCTATGACATTACCGTGCTACATTAATACACATTCAAGGCCAACCCCGGAAGCATCGCAATACACTGCATAACCTTCGGTGCCTTCGGGAAGTACTAAAACTGGTGTGGAGGTTAATTTATCTTTCAACTCTTGGAAGCTTTTCTCACATTAATCATTCCACTAATACTTAACTGCCTTATGTGTAATCTTCGTTAACAGTGCTACAATGGAGGAAAAACCTTCCACAAATCTTAGGTAATAACCTGCCAATCCAAGAAAACTACGAATCTCTGTAGGTGTCGTAGGTCTTAGCCAATTTTTCACCGCTTCAATCTTCTGTGTACCAACCTATATCCCTTCGTCTGACACAATGTGACCCAAGAATGGGACGGAGTTTAACCAAAACTCACACTTATAGAACTTTGCATACAACTTCCGCTCACGGAGAATCTGTAACACTTCCCACAAGTGATTAGCATGGTCCTCTGGTGATCTTGAATAAACTAGGATGTCATCTATAAATACCGTCACGAACACGTCTAGAAATGGCTTAAATACCCTATTCATCAAATCCATGAACACAGCTGGTGCATTTGTTAGTCCAAATGACATAACTAAAAATTCATAGTGGCCATACCGTGTTCGAAAAGCTGTCTTGGGTACATCTTCTTCTCTAAATCTGACTTGATGGTAACCGAACCTCAAGTCGGTCTTTGAAAAACACTTGGCACCCTGTAACTGATTAAACAAATCATCAATTTGAGGGAGGGGATATTTGTTCTTGATCGTTACCTTATTCAATTGCCGATAATCAATGCACATTCTCAATGTGCCATCTTTTTTCCGTACAAATAATACCGGTGCACCCCACGGGGACATACTAGGCCTAATGAAGCCCTTGTCCATCAAATCTTTCAACTATTCCTTCAATTCACGCAATTCTGCTGGAGCCATTCTATAGGGAGGAACAGAGATAGGCTGAGTGCTTGGAATCACATCAATGCCAAACTCTACTTCCCATTCTGGAGGTAAGCCTGCAAGATCCTCTGGAAACACATCAAGAAGCTCATTGACCACTGGAACCGACTGCGGATTTAGTGGTTCTATGTCATTATCTTTCACTCGTACTAAGTGACATATATATCCCTTAGCAACCTTTTTCCTTGCTTTCAAATAGGAAATAAATTTTCCTCTTGGTGCCCCCACATTACCCTGCCATTCCAGAACATTTTATTGCGGAAAACAAAAATGCACTTTCTTGGCCCGACAATCCACCGTCGCATAACAAGAAGCCAACCAATCCATCCCCATTATCACATCAAAATCCACCATGTCCAGTTCGATAAGGTCGGCCAATGTATCATGACCACACACAGTTACCACACAATTATGATATATTCTTTTCGCAACAATATATTCACCAATCGATGTAGACACTTCAATTAACTTAATTAATAATTCTGGTCCTTTTACAAATTTCACAGCAATCAATGGAGTAACATAGGACAATGTAGAACCTGGGTCAATCAATGAATATACATTATATGAAAATATGGATAATGTACCTGTGATGACATTAGGAGAAGCCTCCAAATTCTGTCGGTCCACTAAAGCATAAGTGCAATTCTGGACCCCGCTAGTACTGGATGCTCCTCTGGCACCTCTACCACGACCAACAGACTGCACACCTTGGCCTAAAGAAGGAACCAATGATGATGACGCAACGGCCGATCCCACCGATCGTGCTATACCACCCACACTCCTCTAGGGACACTCTTTCATCATGTGTCCCGTCATACCATACCAGAAGAAAGCATTTGTCCCCAATAGGAATATGCCTGAATGAATACGCCCGCAGTGCTGACACTGCTGATGAGGAAATCCTGCAGCCTGTGATCCGTGAACTCCACTACTCTACCCAGATAGACCACCCTAAACCCAGAATTGGGAGTGAACGCCTGCTGTGGAATAAGATAATGATGGTCTAGGCGGTCTAGGAAACATCCGAGGCCTATATCCTCTTTGGGACATTATAGATGGTCCCATAGGTCTAGCCCTTTTGGACTGTCCTCTGTCAGATTCATGTACCCTTCTTCTCTGCCTTTGATCTTCTATTTTCTGGGTGAAGGTTTGTGTTCTAGCTATGTCCATATCCTTATTCAAGGCAGCAATGGTGCAATCCCTTACCAAAAATGGATCGAATCTGTCCACATATCGATGGACTCTGTCTGTCATTGTAGCCACTACATTCAGAGCGTATCGAGCCTAGGAGTTAAACTGAAGACTATATTCTCGAACACTCATGTCCCCTTGACGTAAATTCAGGAACTGGTCTGCACGTGCCTCCTGAACCTCATAGGGGAGGTAATGATCAAGGAATTCCATTTTAAATTCTTCCCAACTAGCTGGAAGTGCATCAATTCCCCTTGATCTTTTCCGGTCTTCATACCACAATATCGCTTTCTCTTTCAATCAATAGGCCGCAAGTTCAACTGTTTCAACCCCAGTCACGTGCCCTCTGGATTTGATCCATAAAGTCTTGTGGATCTGCTTTCGGATCCGACCCAGTGAATATAGGAGGGTCCAGTTTCAGAAAATCCTGTGTCCTGCGACTCGCCACTCTAGCCGCATCATCCTCATTTGTCGTTGGACCAGTTAATCCTTGACTTTATGCCACAACTATCTGAGTGAGAATATGCACGACATTTGTCAAATCTTGATCGGTGGCATTTACTGGCGGTTCTGCCGGTACCTCTCTTTCTTTCGACTCTTCTGACAATGGAAGAGTGGAAGAAACCTATGATGCAAACTTCTTTTCAATGACACCTTGATTAACTGGTTCAGGAGGGACTCTAATAGTTCCTTCTCCAGAAATTCTGTCTATCCTCTTACTTTTACCTCGTCCTCTTCTTGCCATCGGCATTTTACTATAATATAAGAAAAACAATTTCCACGGTCACAAATAATTCCACCTATAACTTTGGCTGTAATGCACGATCTAGAAATGAAGAAAAGTAACAACCCCTAAATGTCCCATACCCTCCTGCATATAAATGTGGTGCACAACATATTGATAAGTAAGACTCTACTCAGACACGGCTTTGTAGACACCCTTAGAACAACCTGCTCTGATACCACTTTTGTCACACCCCAAACCCCATTGAGGTGGATTGGCACCCATAGCAGATAAGGCCCGAGAGAACCCAGCTTTGCTTCTATTCATTCATGTGCATGCCATAGGAATCACCACTATCCCGTAAGAACATGAAAGGCTAATAACAGAAATCATGGAACATGTGATATATATATATATACATATGTGAAACTTGGCCGTTGAGGTCATCAAGTCAAAACTACATGTATCTTCTTACATTCACACACCCACATAAGTCTACAAAAGCCTATAACAGATACATTTACAAGACCAACTAGAAGTCGGGACAAGTCCCCGCTTTATACAACATGTACAATACCAAAAAATATGTACAACTGTGACTCATAGAAGCCCCGAGCAAACTGGAGTTCACCATTGATCCGCAAACAAATGGCAACCTACTGTGGAGGCCTACTAGCACCTGCGCCTGCAGCACGTAAGGTAAGTCCCACAAGGGACGTCAGTACGAAGAACGTACTGAGTATGTAAGGCTCATATGAAATTGCACAATACAGAAATACTGTAATGAACTCAAATACAAATGAATAACTGATATGGATAAGTCACCATTCTGTACTTTGGAAACCATGTGCATTGCTTTCATTATTTTCTTTACTTCTTTACTTTTATGCTTGTTCATCATCACTTGTGTCACTATGTACCCGGGCCCCGACTGATCAGTGGGTCTTAACATAACGTAACGTTATGTTGGGATCGGCTCGAGCTAGGCTTATGCCTCTAGAGCTACCACCCATAAATAAATACATCGGGTTTGGCTCGAGCTAGGTTATTACCTCTAGAGATGCCACCCATAAACCAACATCTCAAGTTTGGCTCGAGCTAGGTTATCACCTCTAGAGCTACCACCTATCAGGATCAGTTCGAGCTAGGCTTATGCCTCTAGGACTACCCCCTGATCCAATAATCTCAGGATCGACTTGAGCTAGGCTTTTCGCCCCCAAAGCTATCACCCATACTCAATCGATAACCATGTATGCTTTACTTCATTCTTTACTCTTGAGATTGATTGATACAATGATAGTCATAACATTATTGTAAACATAACCTTGTTGGAAACATAACATTATTGAAACTATAACATTATTGGAAAAAATAGGATCTTTGGAACATTAGTAAATGCATATGAGGCATGTGAATGACAATTGATCGATGCATAAGGAACATATGATGATCCATAATTGATACCCGAAAATGGGATACCTTAGAACATTTTGGAATGGACAAGTATAATGACAATGTGACACTATGTGCTGCAGAAGGATATGGAAAGAGTAACCTTACATACCTTATCTTCTCAATATGAACACTCAATCCTATACGTGAACACAAAAGTACAGCTCCTTCCTCACGTCTTACTCTACAACACAAACACATACCGGAGCTTACATTATCAACTTGTACCACACAAGTGTACAAGACGATAATAAGCTATATGACTGCCGTAAAATGTCATTTCGCCCTTTACCATACCATTTACGGAATTGTCATATCAACAATACCACAACATGCCCAACATTGACCAAAATACCATAATCCAATAGTCTTTTATACAAAGTTCGTTCTTTATATCTTTTCATTAATACGATGTCACAATTACTCCTTCAAATCACCTCCATACACCTCACAATAACATATCGGCCAAAATCCCATAATTTACTCTTATAGAAAAATAGTAAGTGTAGGATCATAATCACACCATACATGTTGATATCTCACCCATACCATTCACCTTTATTCAAACCTCAAGTCCTTTTTCAAGTTTAAATAACAAGAATGGCACATCTTTAGCAAAAAAAAAAAGTTCACTATTCAACACTTTCCAACATAACCATCATTCTCTACACCATCTCACATGCATATAATATACTAAAGTACAAGAATAATCACTTACCCAAACTTGAAAAATAATGATCTTGCCCAAAAGGTGCCTTAGGGTTTGAAGAGCCAAAAGAGAATTTTCTTGATATTTCTAGAAATGTTATGTGTGTCTTTAAGAATAAAATCTGATTTGGGGGCCTTTATATAGTTCTCAAGTCATCTGTAGCCATTTCCTTGAATTAAATGCAATATTGGCTTGGTCAAAGTGGAAGAATGGGTCATTTGACCCATTGGGCCATGACTTTTGGCTTAAATTTGGGTCTTAATTGAGCCCAATAACCCATGTCATCTTAAACCATAAAATTTAATGTTTAATCGATCATATATCTCATGTTTAAGTAATTCCATAATGTCACGACAACATTCACTTACGCGATTCACGTTCGTAGCCTCAATCGCACAATTAGTAATTTTAGGCACTCATGGCTTTCTTGAACATTTTGGAAAATTACTTCTGTTTCATGGGTTGATTATGTAGGAGTGTATTGAGGTATTTGAAGCCTTAACAAGGATGAAATAACCCCAAATAACCAAAATAAACCATGGAAGAATCGACGTGGCATTGCGTTATAAAACTAGCGCGGAAGAGCCCAAATGTTTGTGCCTTGTGCCACTGCTGCAAAGCAAGGTAGTGGCGCAAGAATTACTTGGCCTATGAATTAGGTGGCTTGCGCCACACACCCTGAAACAGGGAGTGGCGCAAGTTTTAAGGCCTTGCTGAATTTTTTCTACTTCGTCTAATAGTAGCATATCATCCAATGCCCCATCAAAACACTACAAAATGCATACTTAGTGACCTTAATCATCAAGTAAACATGACTCCAAGGTACCAAATGATGTTGGAAATTTACGGGGTAATACACAAGGCCAACAAGTATATTTCTTTTCATGTTAGTGAATTTTTCCTTTTCCCTTTAAGGTTCACAGCCAATACCTACTCTTTCTTATTATACCCATGCAATTTCGATCTTTCAAGTACAACTTACGTGCCGTAGATAGTATTCAATAATTACCTAGAAAATGAAATAATTATGCTTAAGAAAAAAATATGTAACTTAATAATGAAAAATCTTCATAAGCATACAATTGTCAAACTAGAACTTCCTTGTAGACTCTACAATCCTAAAATAAGGAAGTTTAGCCACTTATGATTTAATTACAAACCAACAAATTCATGAATAGTATGTGTTTAATGATAAAATAAAGAAAGAAATAAGAAAAACTTATGAAAATAATGTTCTTCTCCTTTTCCAAGAGTTCTAGGCTTTATAATCCCCCAAAATCGTGTTTATAATGTATATATAGGGTTCCTAAAAACCCAAAACAGAACTTACCTTAATGAAATTGAAGTACAAAATTTGGCAGGCATTTGCACTATCGCGACCTAGCCAACGGTGCTGGGCATCTAGCATCAAGGCAATTGTACATTGGCTATTTTGGCTGTTATTCTGTGCTCTTCCTCCACTGCTGCGATGTAACACCCCATACATTCCCGACCCTACTTGACAACCTTGAACCATGCTTACCTAGGATTTGAGAGCCATAAGTACGTATTTCATATTGCTATTAATGGAAAAATTTGATAGTGTGCTAGTAAATGTGATTAGACCTTTGTAGTAGGTGGTGTTTGTGACTTTGTGGAGCATTTGTGGGGTGAAAAATTGAGGTTTAAGGGACATCCAAGCAAAGGTTCTTAAAGCTAAGAGGTAAGCAAAAGATTTGGACTTGAAAGATCCAACCAAATCCGCAAAGAAAAGTCGAAAATGAATTTTTAAGGTGGGGCGCTACAGGGGTTGTGCAAGGCTGCTTTGGCCCAAATTTTTGTCTGCACAGGCAGCATTGTGGCGCGCCAAGCGGCGTGACGGGGTGGTTTTCGCTAAAATTTTTCTTCGACTATTATGATGTATATAAGACCTTTGAGTCATGGTATCATTACCCCATCATAGTAGGACTATTCTTAAGCGCGTTTAGCATCCAAGTTGGGGTTAATTCTTCGTCACAAGTATTTTAACAAATTTTTAACAAATTATGTTCAAATAGGCCATGGGCGACTAGAATTTATATTTTTCCGAATGAGGCTACGAATGGGAATCTCGTGAGTGAATATTATCATGACAATTATGGAATTAATTAAACATGAGATATATGATGGATTACACATTGATTTTAGTGGGCTAAGATAATATGTGTTAATGGGCTAATTTGAGGCCCAAAATGGAGCTAAAATGCAAGGCCCAAGAGGGCAAAAAGACACATTCTTCTACCATTGACCAATTAAACATGGCATTTAATGCAAAGATGACTTGAGTGCCTATATATATGTGGAAAAATCTGATTTTTATTCGAAGAAACACACATCACATTCTAGAAATTTCCCAAGATTTCTCTCATCTCTTAAAACCCTAAGCCATATTCTTTGACAAGATCATCCATTAGCAAGCTTGGGTAAGTGTTTATTATTATGATTTACTATATTATATGCATGAGGTATGGTGTAGATCATGATGGTTATGTCTAAAGGTGTTGAATAGTGAACTTGTGCTTTTACTAATGATGTGCCATCCTTGTTATTTAAACTTAAAAAAGACTTGAGGTGTTGATGAAAGTGCATGGTATGGATGGAATATCAACATGTATGGAGTGGTTATGTTCCTTCACTTGTTATTTTGCAATAAGTATGATTTGTGGTATTTTTGTCGATATGTCGTTATGAGGTGTATTGAGGTGACTTGATGGAGTAATTGTGATGTTGTGGTGATAGAGAAGTGTAAAGTATGAATTTGGTGTGACATGCTATTGGTGTATGATGTATTGGTCAATGTATGGAATGTTGTGGTATTGTTGGTATGCTAATTTCATAAATGGTATTGTCAAGGGGGAAATTTCATATTAAGGCAATCATGTACCTCATTATCGTTATATGCATTTGTAAGGTAGTTGGTGGTTAATGTAAATTCCGTTATGTACTTGTGTTATAGAATGAAACGTAAGGAAGGAGCTGGACTGTTGTATGCACATTTAAGATTGTATATTCATATTGGGAAGATAAGGTATGTAAGGTTACTCTTTTTGTATCCTTCTGCAGCATATTGTCCATATTAACATGGTACTTGTTTCATTCCGAAATGTCTAAAGGTATTTCATTTCAAGTTGCCATATAATATTCCTTATAAGGTCAATGGTGATTCCCATGGTTCATAGTCACTGGCTAATGTTTCAAAGTTCCAATAGTGTTTAGTTACATGTCTCTTGCTCATTGGTTATTGTTCTAAGCTTCCTACAATGTTATGGCTACAAAAGTATCAATCTCTCATAAGCCAAGGGTATCCTATTTCTGGGTATCAATGATGGTTCATCACATGTTCTTTATACATTGATCAATTGTCATTCATATGTCTCATATGCATTGGCTAATGTTCAAAAGATTCCATGGTTCCAATAAGATTATGTTTCCAACAATGTTATGTTCCAAAGTTCAAAGGGATGTTATGACTATCAAAGTATCAATCTCAAAAGTAAAGAATGATGTAATGCATATGTGGTTAATGATTGAGTATGGGTGGCAGCTTTGGGGGCGAAAATCCTAGCTCAAGCTGATCCCGAAATTATTGGATCAGGGGGCAGTCCTAGAGGCATAAGCCTAGCTCGGACCGATCCTGACAGGGGGTAGCTCTAGAGGGATAAGCCTAGCTCGAGCCGAACATGATATGTTGGTTGATGGGTGGCAGCTCTAGAGGTAAAAAACTAGCTCGAGCTGATCGCGATATATTGATTTATGGGTGGTAGCTCTAGAGGCATAAGCCTAGCTCGAGCCGATCCCAACATAACGTTATGTTATGTTAAGACCCACTGATCAGTTGGGGCCCGAATACAGTATAGCACAGACAAAGATGAATAAGCACAGAAGTAAAGAAGCAAAGAAAGTAATGAAAGCAATGTACATGGTTCCCAACATACAAAATGGTAACTTATCCATATTGGTTATTTATTTGTATTTGAGTTTATTAAAGTGTTGATATCTCTTACAGTTTCATATGGCCTTACATACTCAGTACATTCTTCGTACTGAACCCTCTTGGGGGACTTACCTTATTTGCTACAGGCACAGGCACTAGTACACCTCCACAGTAAGTTGCAGATCATTTGCGGATTGTTGGTGAGCTCTAGTTGAATTTGAGGCTTTCAGAGTCATTATAGATATTTGCTTTGGTATTTCATATGTGTATAGAGCGTGGTGTTGTCCCTACTCTAGGTTGGTTATGGTTATGTATTTGTAGAGGCTTTGTAGACTTATGTGGGAGAATGATTGTAAGAGATAAATGTTCATATTGACATGATGGCTATAACGACCAAGTTTCATATATTGTACAAGTTTTTTCATGACTTCCACATAGTTCCATGATAAAATATAAGACATGCATATGAATGTACATGAGCAATGATTGGTTCTCTCGAGCCTCAAAGGCTTTAGGTGCCAGTCCAGCCCGAATGGGATTCGGGTTGTGACAAAAGTGGTATCAGAGCAGGTCATCCTAAGGGTGTCTACAAAGCCGTGTCTGAGTAGAGTCTTACTTATCGATGTGGTGCGCGCCACATTTATAAGTAGGAGGCTACGGGATATTTAGGAGTTGTTTCTTTTCTTCACTTCTAGATCGTTCAATAGAGCCAAAGTTGTAGGTGGACGCATATGTACGCATTGACATTGGTTTTCTTTTGCATAGTTAAATGTTGATTATTAGACAAGATAAGGGCAAAGGTAAGCAGGTTAATATGCCTGCCGAAGAAGATATGACTAAATCACCACCTGACCAAGCTAGTCAGGGTGGGGCTGACATGGAATTTGCAATATGGGTTTCTCTTAGCCAGAAGGTAGAGAAGTATCGGCAGAACCACCTATAAATGCCACTGAACGGGATTTAATAAATGTAGTGCATATGTTGACTCAGATAGTTGCTATACAATGTCACGGGCGAGATGGACCAATGACGAGTAATAATGGTGCGGCTAGGGAAGCTAGTCGTCGAACACAGGATTTTTGAAATTAAACCCTCCCACGTTCACCCGGTCGAATCTGAATGAAGACCCACAGGACTTTATAGACCAAATCAAATGGGCTCTAGAGGTTATGCATGTGACTAGTGTATTGATGTACTTCCAGCCAGTTGGGAGGAATTTAAAACGACATTCCTTGACCAGTATCTCCCATATGAGGTCCGAAGAGCTCATGCGGACCAATTGTTAAATCTTTGCCAAAGGACTATGAGTGTCAAAAAGTACAGTGTTTGGTTTAATTCTTTCGCTAGGTAGCTATTATGACCGATAAAGTGCATCGGTACATGGACAGTTTGATTGTACTATTGTGGTCTTGAAAAGAGATATGCATATAGCCAAAATATAGTCTTTTGCACAGATAATGGAGGATCATACGCAACAGAAAAGGACACAAATATTTGAAGAAGGGTCATCAAAGAGGGCTAGACCTATGGGACAGTTCATGGCATCCCTAGGAGAATTTAGGTCTTGGGTGTTTAACAGACCGCCTAGACCATTATTTCCTTAATCTATAGTAAATGTTCTACCTCGATCCCAAGGGTTTAGAGACAATCGGTTTGGCAAAGAAGTGAGATTTAGGATTCATGGGCAATGGGGTATCAAGAACAAGAACGTAGAAAGTAGGAACCAACCGAAGTCTCTTCGTCAGTCGTGTTAGTGCTGCGGAAGTTATCATCTAGGTGAAATGTCGGTTGGGGCCAAATGTTATTATTGGTGTGATATGTAGGGCCACAAAATGAGGCTTCTCCTGATGAAGCTACAGGTACCGTACACGTATTGATTTACCCATATTCGACACTAGCATATGTTATTTCATTAATTGCTGAAAATCCAAAAGAACACCAAAATGACTAGTTATGTCACAGGAAGTCTGTACATCAGTTAGTGAACCTATTGTTGTTAAAAGAGTCTATCATAAGTGCATAGTCATTGTTTGTGGTCATGAGACACTGTTTGATCTTATTGAGCTAAGTGCATAGTCATTGTTTGTGGTCATGAGACAACGGTTGATCTTATTAAGCTGGAAATAGTGGATTTTAATGTTATAAAGGGGTTATGCCATAGTAGATTGCCGAACTAAGAAGTTATATTGTCGTTATCCCCAAAAGAATGTTTTGAATGGCCGGGAAATGTGGGGTTACCAAGAAGAAAATTTATTCCCCATCTTAAGGCAAAGAAAAAGATACTCTAAGGGATACATATGTCACTTAGTAAGAGTGAAAGATACTGATGTGAAGCAACCAACCCTTTAATCAGTTCTGGTGGTAAATGAATTTCTCGATGTATGAGCTGGTATGAATGTGATGTCAGGTACTCAACCTATTTTTATTTCTTCATATAGCATAGCCCGGTAGAGTTACGGGAATGACATGAGAAAGTAAAAGACATGTTGAGTAAGGGATTCATAAGGCCTAGTACGACCCCTTGGGGTGCATCAGTGTTCATAGTATAAAAAAATAAAATAAAATGGCATATTGAGAATGTGTGTTTACTATCGACAACTGAATAAGATGAAAATGAAGAATACATGTCTTCTCCCCGGAGTTGATGACTTATTTGATCAGTTATAGGGTGCCAAATTCTTCCTAAAGATTGACTTAAGGTCAGGAGCTCATCAAGTAAGGGTCAGAGAAAATAAAGGTACCCAAAATAGAGGTATGGTTGTTATGAATTCGTAGTTATGCCATTTGGGCTAACAAATGCACCAGCTGCGTTGATGGGTTTGATAATTAGAGTGTTTAAGCCATCGCTAAGAGTATTTGTGATAATGTTTTAGATGTCAAACTACATTACTCAAGAGCACAAAAGGATCATGCTAATCACTTGTGACAGGTGTTTTGGATTCTTCGTGACCTTAAGATATATGCAAGTTCTTTAAATACGAGTTTGGTCACAATCCGTATCTTCCTTAGGACACATTGTATAGAATGAAGGAATAAGGATTCGTATACACAAAAGAAGTGGCCAAGACTTACGACGCCTACAAAAATTCGTAGCTTCCTTTAGTTGGCCAGTTATTACAGAAGAACTGTTAAACAGGCTTTTTGTCATTATCCTTAATAAAGCTAACACACAAAGTAACTAACTTTTCAGTGGAATGATGTATGTGAGAAACGTTTACAAGAGTTGAAAGATAAATTGACTCCTACACTTGTACTAGGACCTCCCAAAGACACATAAGAATATGCAGTGTATTGTGATGTTTTAAAGTTGGTATGGGATGTGTATACATGCAGCACGACAATGTGATAGGGTATGCCTTAAGACAATTTCGTCCACAGAAGAGAAGTTATCCCACATATAATTTTAAGTTAACAGTTGTGACAATTTCTTGTAACAGATGGCACCACTACTTGTATAACATTTCAAGTGAAAGAATTATAGTGTCAAATGTGGCAGAATTTTCATTGGTATCTGAGATGAAAGGAAAAGCAGTATGTAAATTCCATTTTTAGTTCAATTGAAAAGAATGTACAGCAAATTTCGACAAGGTTATTTGAGCAAACATAAGGGGGGAGTACTTTAACGCCAATGTAGACTGTGTGTACCGAGTATATTAGAGTTAAGGAAATAAATTATAACAGAAAAACATCGTTCACGGTACTTCATTCATTTGGAAGAAACCAAAATGTACCATGGTTTAGCGGAGAGGTCTTGGTAAGGTTATATGAGAAGCACATTGTAGAACTTGTAGCTCAATGACCAAGCGGTCACTAATTAACAGTATGGCATCAGAAATCTTTATGTGTTATGCAATGTATTACCCTTCTAGTTTGGAAGTGGAACATGAATAACATGGATTTAATCACAGGGTTGTCTCGTACACTACGAAGTTTGATTCCATATAGGTAATACTTGACAGGCTTACCAAGTCAGCGTATTCCCTACCAGTTAGAACCACCAATACGGCTGAACATTATGTAAAGTTGTATGTTACGGAGATAGTACGATTACATGGGATTCCACTCACTATCATATCATACAGGAGAGCTCACTTTGTTGCACAGTGTTGGAAGTCTTTTCAGTAAAGCATGGGTACACAGGTGGTTCTAAGTACGACTTGTCATCCTCTGATAGATGAACAAATAGAACGTATTATATGAACATTTGAAGATATGCCACGAGTTTGTACACGAGTTTGTACATTGTACTTTAAAGGTATTTGGGATGAACATCTATCGTTTATGGAAATTGCTTACAGTAAAAGTATCAAAAGGCATCTTACGAAGCTTTGTATGAAAGAAAATATAGATCATCAATTGGATGGGTTATAACTAATAAAATTTGCTTTCCTTGAGTCAGATGTTGTTCATCAAGCTATAGAGAAAGTGAAGGTGATATAATAGCAGCTACAAATGGCCCAAAGTCGATACAAATCATATGCCAATATTAGAAGAAGGGAATTAAAGTATGCCATAGGTGATTAGGTATTTTTGACAGTGTGACCAATGAAAAAAAAAATAAAAAATAATAATAATAATAATGAGATTCGGAAAGAAAGGGAAATTGTCCAAATATTTGAGCAAGTTGTGTATCTATTAGCACTAGTCCACGAACTTTTCACAGTTCATTCAGTATTTCATATTCGATGCTTTGAAAATGTATAGAAGATTATCTCGTATTACTCCTAGTGGAGATATACAAGGTACAGAAGATCTCACATGTGAAGAGGTACTGCTTACTATTCTAGATCGATAAGCGAAAGCAATGAGAAATAAAGAAGTAGCTCCCGCAAAGGCACTATTGGAGAAATTAGCACGTAGAAGAAATCACAAGGGAAACAAAAGAAATAATGAAATATAAAGTGCACGTAGTTGTTGAACACGGAAGAAAAAGGTCAAGATACGGAATTGGAGCCATAATAAGTAAGTCTTTACAAGTATTATGTGTGTATATGATAATGTGAAGGATGCACTTCGACTTAAGTTGTTACAATGAGATAATGTTACTAACATTCGAGGACGAATGTTTCTAAGGGGGGAAGGATGTAACACCCCGTACACTCCCTACCCTACTTGACAACCTTGAACCATGCTTACCTAGGTTTCGAGAGCCATAAGTACGTATTTCATATTGCTATTGATGGAAAAATTTGATAGTGTGCTAGTAAATGTGATTAGACCTTTGTAGTAGGTGGTGTTTGTGACTTTGTGGAGCATTTGTGGGGTGAAAAATTGAGGTTTAAGGGACATCCAAGCAAAGGTTCTTAAAGCGAAGAAGTAAGCAAAAGATTTGGACTTGAAAGATCCAACCAAATCTGCAAAGAAAAGTCGAAAATGAATTTTTAAGGTGGGGCGCTGCAGGGGGCGTACAAGGTTGCTTTGCCCGAAATTTTTGTCTGTACAGGCAGCATTGGGGTGTGCCAAGTGGCGTGCCGGGGTGGTTTTCGCTAAAAATTTTCTTCGACTATTATGATGTATATAAGACCTTTGAGTCATGGTATCATTACCCCATCATAGTAGGACTATTCTTAAGCGCATTTAGCATCTGAGTTGGGGTTAATTCTTCGTCACAAGTATTTTAAAAAAAAATTAACAAATTATGTTCAAATAGGCCATGGGCGACTATAATTTCTATTTTTGTGAATGAGGCTACGAATGGAAATCTCGTGAGTGAATATTGTCGTGAAAATTATGGAATTAATTAAACATGAGATATATGATGGATTACACATTGATTTTAGTGGGCTAAGATAATATGTGTTAATGGGCCAATTTAAGGCCCAAAATGGAGCTAAAATGCAAGGGCCAAGAGGGGAAAAAGACCCATTCTTCTACCATTGACCAATTAAACATGGCATTTAATGACAAGATGATTTGAGGGCCTATATATATATGGAAAAATCTGATTTTTATTCAAAGAAACACACATCACATTCTAGAAATTTCCCAAGATTTCTCTCATCTCTTAAAACCCTAAGCCATCTTCTTGGATAAGATCATCCATTAACAAGCTTGGGTAAGTGTTTATTATTATTATTTACTATATTATATGCATGAGGGATGGTGTAGATCATGATGGTTATGTCTAAAGGTGTTGAATAGTGAACTTGTGCTTTTGCTAAAGATGTGCCATCCTTGTTATTTAAACTTAAAAAAAGAATTGAGGTGTTGATGAAAGTGCATGGTATGGATGGAATATCAACATGTATGGAGTGGTTATGTTCCTTAACTTGTTATTTTTCCATAAGTATGATTTATGGGATTTTTATCGATATGTCGTTATGAGGTGTATTGAGGTGACTTGATGGAGTAATTGTGATGTTGTGGTGATAGAGAAGTGTAAAGTATGAATTTGGTGTGACATGCTATTGGTGTATGATGTATTGGTCAATGTATGGAATGTTGTGGTATTGTTGGTATGCTAATTTCATAAATGGTATTGTCAAGGGGGAAATGTCATGTTAAGGCAATCATGTAACTTATTAATGTTATATTCATTTGTAAGGTAGTTGGTGGTTAATGTAAACTCCGTTATGTACTTGTGTTATAGAATGAAATGTAGGGAAGGATATGGACTGTTGTATGCACATTTAAGATTGTATATTCATATTGGGAAGATAAGGTATGTAAGGTTACTCTTTTTGTATCCTTCTGCAGCATATTGTCCATATTAACATGGTACTTGTTTCATTCCGAAATGTCTAAAGGTATTTCATTTCAAGTTGCCATATAATATTCCTTATAAGGTCAATGATGGTTCATCACATGTTCTTTATACATTGATCAATTGTCATTCATATGTCTCATATGCATTGGCTAATGTTCCAAAGATTCCATGGTTCCAATAAGGTTATGTTTCCAACAATGTTATGTTCCAAAGTTCAAAGGGATGTTATGACTATCAAAGTATCAATCTCAAAAGTCATGAATAAAGTAATGCATATGTGGTTAATGATTGAGTATGGGTAGCAGCTTTGGGGGAGAAAAGCCTAGCTCAAGCCGATCCTGAAATTATTAGATCAGGGGGCAGTCCTAGAGGCATAAGCCTAGCTCGGACTGATCCTGACAGGGGGTAGCTCTAGAGGCATAAGCCTAGCTCGAGCCGAACCTGAATGATCCACATACTCTCCCATGCATATAATATATTAAATCACAAGAATAAACATTTACTCAAGCTTGGAAAATGATGATCTTGCTCCAAGAGATGACTTAGGGTTTGGAGTTGAGAGAAATGACTTTTGGAAATTTCTATACTTGGCATGAGACTTTTGTGTGATAAAAATCTGATTTTTGGCCCTTTATATAAGATCTCACTTCATCCTTAGCCATTCTCTATAGCATTAAATGCTATGTCTAGAAGGTCTTTGGAAGAATGGGTCATTTGGTCCATTTGGGCCATGTCTTTTGCCTCATTTGGGCCTTTATTTATTGAGCCCAATTCATAAAACCCATGTATAATACACCAACTTTCTCATGTTTAAATCATTTCATAGGTGTTACAATAATATTACAACTCACAAGACTCACATTCGTAGCGTCATTCCCAAGGACAAGTGATTCTAGCCACCCATGGCTCATTTCGGACAAAAAGGGTGAAAACGTAATTTGGACGCCAAATTCGCCCATGAATAATTTCACCAAATTGGAATAACAATATAATACTTTGATAATCCCATTTATAGGCTCTTGGTTGAAGAGGAAATGTGGCAAAAAGCGGTCTGGTACGTCCTCGAGCACCCTTGGAACTTAGAAAAATTTCCAACATTTGAAAGGTGTGCACAAGCATCCTGTCACGCCCCTGGGTGCGCCACGTTTGCTGTCTATGCCCCAAAAATTTGGGCAACCTATTTTTTTTTAAAATTTTTTGTTCTTCGACTTTTCTTTGCGGATTTGGTTAGATACTTCAAGTTCTATTCTTTAGCTTACTTCTTACCTTTAAGTCCTTTGTTTGGAGGTTACTCAAGCCTCGATTATCACTCCTAAAATGTGTCAAGAAATCACAAATTCCTCTTACAAGTGTCTAATTACATGAACTAACACCATATGAATATTTCCATCAAAGCCAATACAAAATACGTACTTATTTCCCTTGGAACTAAAGTGTGTGACTCCGCCCTAGGTCACCAAGTGATGAGGGTTGGAAATGTACGGGGTGTTACAAATTTCCTCTGAATATGAAGTAGGTTCAACTCCTTTAGATAGCTATTGTGCAATTGTTAGTGCATAGAAAATAAGGCCATCATTATCACTGTATCTTTTGGTTTTCTAATAACACTCATTTGTCTATTATGAGCAATAGAAGAATCACTAATAGATTGTGGCTCAACGGGAAGGGTGGAACTGGAATGTTGTTCATTAACATGAACATCACTGCTAGATTGTGGAAATATAGAAGAGATAGGGTCAACCTTTTGAGATGCAGTTCTCACTTCTAACTCCACCATCTCACTGGTATCGTGTTGATCACCTATAGCAGGAGAAAATACATAATACTCTTTTCCAGAACACAATAGTGCATTTTCATTAAAAATAATGTCTCTACTCAAAATGATTTTTCACAAATCAGGACATCATAAATGATACCCTTTTGACTCAGAAGCATAGCCAAGAAATAAGCCTTTAACAGCCCCAGGAGCTAACTTTCCATCATTAATATGGGTAAAAGCAGGGCATCCAAATACTTTTAAATTAGAGAAATCCATAGGATTACTTGACCAAACTTCTTCTAGAATTTTGAAGTTAATGGATGAGTATGGAGAAAGATTGACAAGGTAACAAGCTGTAGAAATAGACTCAGCCTAGAAATCACAACAATGTCGCATTCCCTCTTTTGAGAGCATACAGAAATCTCTCTCAAGAAGAGTCCTATTAATATGTTTCGCAACTCCATTTTGTTAGGGATTCCCAACAAGAGTCTTGTGTCTAGCAATACCATGACTTGTGCAGAACTCATTGAAATCTGACTCATAAAACTCCAAACCATTATCAGTCCAGAGTTTCTTTATCTTCTTTCAAGTTTTGTTCTCAACAAAAGCCTTGATGTTCTTGAACTTAACAAAAGCTTCATTCTTATGTCTCAAGAAATAACCCAGACTTTGCGAGAGAAATCATCTATAAGGGTCATCATATAGCATTTTCGTCCAAGAGATTAACCTTTGAAGGCACCCATAAATTAGAATGAATATAATTAAGAAGACCATGTGTATGATGTATAGCTGCTGAAAAACTCACTCTTTTTTCTTTTCCAAATATATAATGTTCACAGAAAACCAATTTCCCTGTACCTTGATTACTGAGAAGACCTCTTTTGCTAATAAGAGTCATACCTTTCTCATTCATATGACCCAAGCGTGTATGCCATAAACGAGTGAGATCATTGTCACATAATAAAGTAGAAATTGTTGTAGACCCTATCACAATTCAACCCTACAAGTAATATAGAGTCCCCCATATTATTCCTTTCATCAAGACCAAAGCACATTTTGAACCTTGAGAACTCCACCTTAAACTACATATTTACATCCAAGAGATTCAAGAGTACCCAAAGAAACCAGGTTGCATTTCAGGTCGTTAATATGACGAACGTTGGTCAAAGTTCTGATAATGCCATCATGGGTCCTAATTTTTACAGTACCAATCCCAACAACTTGACATTGGGCATCATTCCTCATTAGGACAACACCTAATTCAGCTTTCTCACATGTTGAAAACTAGTCCTTATGAGGACACATATGATATGTACATCCAGTATCAAAAACCCATTCAGAAAAATTTCTCTTATTAATAGAGACAGCCAACAAAACTTCACCTTTGGAAACATATTCAGCAACTCCAGCTTCAACAGTTTTCTACAGTGTTTTGTTATTTTATTCTCTCTCCTTTTTATTCTTTAGTTTTTTGCATTCAGAAATATCATGCCCTAGTTTCTTGCAGTAACGACATGTCTTGCTAGAATAATGTCCTTTGGGTTTAGATCTGAACTTCTTTTTAGTTGTACTCCCTTTGTTTTATGATCTACCTCTAACAAACAAGCCCTCTGCTTTATCTACTGAATGAACTTCAAGGTCAAATTTTACTTTGGATAACAAATTTGATTTAACATCTTCATAAAATAAAGTTTCATTATTTCAATATAACATAATCTCCTTAAAGTGTTTATAGGTAGATAGCAAAGAGACAATTAAAAACACAACCTTGTCCTCATCCTCAATTTTAACTTCAAAAGATCTATTATAATTGAATTCTATGCATCAAGATGAGATTGAATGGAAGAACCTTCAGACATACAAAGCGTGTATAAACGCACTTTGAGACGAAGCTTGTTGGAAAGACTTTTGGTCTTATAGAGAGACTCGAGTTTCAAAAAAAAAATTGCAGCAGTAGTCTCATAAATAACCTCCCGTGGAACCTCTTTGGAAAGGCTAAGTAGAATTAAAGAAAGTGCCTTTTCATCCAAATACTCCCATTGTTCATCATTCATAAATTGGGCTTCTTTGACTTGCCATCTAAAGCCTTCTTCAAACCATTGTGTGTGAGAACAGCCTTCATCAGGATCTTTCAGATACTAAAGCTAATTTTTCCATCAAATTTATCGATATCAAACTTGATTACAGTAGACATCCTCGAACCTTGCTCGGATACCACTTGCTAGGAAATAACATATATCAAAAAGAAGTCAGATGTAAGCAATCAAGAAGGAAATTTGGAAAATAACAGATGACACAAATTTAACGTGGAACACCCAAGTTGGGAAAAAATCACGGGAAATGACTAGCAACTTCACCATGAGAAAAGTAGAGCACAATCAAGTCCTCAAGAACTTAACTAAGTTTCAGAAAAGAGGTCAGAAAATCAGAGAAACCTCACTACAATCACACTCTTTCTTCTGCTACTGCATATAGTAGAAAAAATATAAAAAAAATAAACTACCCAGAAAAATAGGATCCACTTCTAAAACAAAGTTGGCCACTAAGTTACTCAATCATCACCATGATCTACTTTAAGTGCATTTTAATATTTTATTTTTAATATGTTAAAGTGTTTCAACAATAGCAAATACGTTGCAGTAGTATTACTCCATTCTCATTGATGGAATTTCATGCCCTTTAGTCTCACTTAGTTAGTGGGTTTGGGGTGCATGAATGTGCATTCATCTTATAACTCATATGGCTATTATCTTATTGTAACTCTCATGGTGTAATGACCCTCTAGGTCATTTTCTCGATTTCCGATTAAAGTTTCGATTCAACAAACCTTTTTCCGCCATTGTTAGAGCTTGGAGTGTGGGCAAGTGTGGGGAATAATTCTTGAGACTAAGGTAAGTTGTTTTAACGTCCCTTGACCATTCCCATTATTTTCCTCATAGAATTCTGTGCTTGTCCTTGTTAATTCTTAGAATTTAGGTCTTGATAATCCATAACTTTAGGGGTTGATTTGAGCCTCGATTTACGCTCCATTTGTGCTCAAATTTTGGGCACATATTTCTTATCATTCGAGGGACCTCGTGACAGATTCAATTTTTGAATTCCATTAGTGGGCCCCACGACCCATTCTTGACCCGATTTTGGGCCCAAAGTTTTATATTACAATATGGGTATCATTTTACTCATTAGGACGTGTAGGTTACTATTTTGATAGTGTGACATCGATTCAGGATCGTAGATAAAGGTTGAGCAATTGGTGGACACTTCAAGAATTTTTGGCATCGAGGTAGGCGTCAGTCTACTTTGCTATATGAGATTGTGTATAGTATGGAATGCATGCTAAGTAAGGAATATAGGATATGATCATGGCTAGAGTAGTATAACTTAGTCTATTTTATGGAATTTGGGGTATATATGTGACCCAAGCCCTAGTGTAAATACTTGTTATGTCCATAGAGCCCTATTGCCCTTGAATATAAGCATGTTAACCATAGTTGGTGATTAAGGATCCTTTGGTAGGAGACTTACCAATTGAATTAGCAATTTGGGAGGTTTTTCCCCGATTAGATCCTTATGGCGGCTTTATGCCCTTAGTTATTGTGGTGGTCCAGATTAGGGGACCTAGCTATATTGGTTACATGCTATTGGGCCTGAGGCTGAGATTATGAGGATAGTTGGACTTTGGTGAGTTATAGACGCTTAGGCCCTTATACTCATGTGTTTGGATACTGTTGATGGCATGCATACTATCTGGTGCTTTCATGCTTACTTAGTGGTACGATTCCAACGAAAACCTTGATTTTACTACTATTTTCAAAAAGGGATTTATTCCCACTTTTCACTTTTAAAAAGGATTATTTTATAACGGGAATCGTACTACCTTATTTACTGGATCATGAGCTTTTAGAATTGAAAAGATGGTTTTAGAACTCCGGCTGAGGATGATTCCGGTCCTTTATTTATCCACTCATCTTATTACTACTATTTACTTCAGTCGAGGGATATTCCGACCCTTTATACATGATTTAGTCCTGAGTATAATCTCGAGCAATGGACTTTTGGATTTATATCCTTTTAGACACGGTTTGAGTCCGTGCACTGATTATATATATATCTCCCTTCGGTACTGGACGGAGTGGATGGATCTTGACGGTTATTGGAAGTCCTGGATCGGGACCAGGTAGTGTATATGGATTTTCGCGAGTCCTCTATGGGCCCTTTCTTCCTAGAGCCGTAGAGCCGGAGAAGCTGGTCGCCATAGGTCCTGCTTTTGCGAGCTAGTTGAGCTGGAGGAGGTATATACATTTGGTACGGTATGGATTGAGATTGTGGAATCGGTTTGAGTCTGGTGCCCCCGACATGGCTATGGCATTTCGGTTTATGTTACATTCATCCATTCATATGCATTGCCTATCACCAGTATAGTTGTTTGGCGCCTGCATCTATCTGTCGTCTGGGAGGCCGTATAGATATGGGTTATGGATGTTGTTTGCTGAGTGTTTTTGTGAACCTTCTGGGCTTATAGGGGCCTGGTTAGGTATTTGTTTGCCCTGACTAGCCAGTTACTTTATTATTGTTTATTATGGTTAGTTGGTGGCAGGTTGGTTGTGGACTGGTACCTGAGAATAGAGCTACATTTCTATTCCATTTTATCCTTTCGGTAGATTATATTATGGTTGACTTATTTCGAGATTTATCACCCTTTTTGGGTATAGGCTTGATGAGACTAGTGTTGGCTCCTTTGGTAGGCTATAGACCTTGAGATGTTAGGTTGACTCCCTCAGGTAGTTACCTTTGAGTTAGCCCTTTATGTCTACTTATATGTATGGTATTACCGTATATCCCTCTCTTTCCTTATCTATTTACATCGTATATGTATCCTTTGGCCTTGTACTAATATTATATATCCTTCTTCTGTTCTTTATTTATGTTTTAACGATGATATACGGTATAGTACTTTAGCTCCTGAATGATGTCAGGATAGGGTAGTTATCCCCACTACTTCATTAGCATAGTTATTCCTAGTTTCATGGATAGCTGTCTGTAGTTACTTTCATGCCTTTATGCTGCTTATGGTTGCATTATTTCTAGAGCTCAGTCTGTAGTTGCCTACTAAGTACCACGTGTTTCGTACTCATACTACACTTCTGCAACCTGCAGGTCATACCATGAGTTATTGTCATTGATGTGTGTATATCGTGTGGAGCAGCTATGGATCGGAGATACGGGGTGAGCTTCTAGCGTTTTGGAGTATCCCTACCCTCCCTCTTATTGTTAGACTGTGCTCTATGTTGTATCAGACATGGCTCGTATACATATACTTTCTCTATATTTCACTTGTAATCCTGATGTATTAGAAGCTCTTGTACTGGCTCCACCAGGTCTTGGGATTATATTAGCTTTATTATTATATTTATTTTGCTGCATTTCTTATTCCTTTGGGTAGTCCGTTACTAGCTGTTCCGGACTACGGGTTGGCTTACCTACTGGTGGGTTATAGTAGGTGCCATCATGACCCAAGAAATTGGGTCGTGACAAATTGGTATTTGAGCCTAGGTTTACCGGTGTTGTTGGTATAAGAGCTAAGTGTTTAGTAGAGTCCTAAGGATGGGGGCAGAGACGTCCGTATCCTATCTTCGGGAGGCTATAGGGCATTCTTAGAAAATTATATTCTTGACTCCTTTGTCATGTTTTAGTGCTTTCATGAACCTCTAAGTACTTCTTTTGACTCCATTCTCTATCAAAGGGATAATACGAAGACATCGATAGATGCGGACGATATTTCGGCGCGTGCTACCAAAAATTATTCTCAGCATTGGGCTAGAGAGTTAGAGATTGACATCAAAGATCTTCAGCGTCAACAAGAGGGTCAGGGTTCAGCCGAGGTTTCAGTAAAATTTGTGACTGCCTCGGCTTTTCGGGACTCAGTGTTATGGGTTTTGAGCCTATTCCTAGATACCTCTCAGCTAGAGGTAATGTCGGGCCCATCGAGTAATTCCCTGACCAAAGTTGGATGTGTTGGTGTTCAGCAGGGTTCTCTGTCTGATTCAGCGTATGAAATTTGGTTTCTTGACTGGGCCAGACATACTCTTATGTTATTTCCCACAGAGCATGAGATGGTGCTTGGAATTATCAGAGGGTTGACTTTAGCACTCCATTTGGCATCTAAGCATTTCATAATAGCTGGGTCTTCTTTCTCTATGGTTGTTGATCACACAAGGGCTACAGAGGGAACTTGCTTGAGTCATATGGAAATGGCAGTATGAGGCCATGCCAGCAGTTCGGTGTTAAGGGCATTCAGTTGGGAGGTCGAAATCTTCTCAACAGAAGTCAGTATAACTTGCCAACCATTAGGCCTGTACATATGGGACCTCAGCTTACGGGTAGCTCTCAGGTTGATCATGACAATATCAGTGGACAGAGTTCTGCTCAGACATCACGAGGTATTCGGTCTGGGTATTCAGGTCGTGGCGACCTTTTGAATTAGTAGGTTCAATGCCCCAAAGTATCCCAGGAGCATGTTTCGATTATGGCAAGTGTGGTCACTGGTAGAATAATTACCCCAAGTGCGAGCTGGTTAACCAGTTAGGGTTAGCTCGTGTTTCTACCAGTTTAGTACCTCAGAGGTTTGTTGTGACCACAGAAAGATCGGTCATTAGTCCAGAGAGTGTCTTCGGCATAGGATCATTAGTCATTCAGATCATCCAGATCAGTTTCACAGTGTTTTGGCACCTTCAGTTAGAGGTAGTACACCTAGTACCGCAATTGATTATTCAGACACTCAATTCGAGTACAGACATGCTCAGATTCATACTCCTTTAGGAACACCAGAGTTGTGATCTTAGATTTCCACCACGATAAGTGCGCCTTTGATTCTATGCCTTTAGTTATGATTTGAGTTGTGTTGGGGTATCCATCGGTGGTTATATGCCTTGACACTTCTATATTGACTGTGGTATGCCTTGGTATTTTCATAGTGATTGATGTATGCCTTTGTGTAGGGTTAGGCTTATATTGACTAACCCCATAGATGATTCTTTAGTAGTGGATCGAGTGGATCAGTGTAATATTGTACCAGGAGTGTAGCAAGTGGGTTAAAGTCCCATTTTTTCCTTGGCATATTGGCCTTGTTATGTCTATAGAGTGGATCAGTATCATGTTTCCCCTTGGGGGTATAGCATTCGGGTTCGAGTCCCATTTATTTTTGCATATTAGCTTGGTTGTGACCCTATAGTGGTACTTCTATTGATTTTCATTTTTGTATCACCAGCACCGTATGTTGAGGTCACTATAGTAGTTATTACTACTGTTATCGCTGGGCATTGACTGATTTTCATTTGGTGGATGGCTGGACTAGCGTTACCTAGTTAGCATTTTTCCTTCCCTGCGATTCTTATTTTCCTTGGCATGATTAGCTACCTTGGTTGGTTAGCCTTCCCATTTCGGTTTACAAGATCGGTTGTAGAGTGGATTGTGAGAATGAAGGTAAGCTTGACCTTCTAAGGCCTTAATATGACTATAACATTGATAGTCTTATTCCATAGTCTTTTCTTTGTTGATTCAATTGGGAGTTGTCCTTCGAATTTGGATAGGTCATCACCCGATAGTGGTCCTCATCTCGATGTTGATTTGAGTTGGGGTTGGTGATTCGATTCTACCACCCATTTCTGAGATTTAGAGGTGTGAGACTTATTGTCTAAATTATACATTCATCACCCGGTGAGTGTGTTGTTCTGGGTTTTGGTGTGGAGTTGGATACTCCGTTATTCCCATACTATGGCTTATAGTTCAGCCGAACTAAAGTTGATATAATTGGGAGAATTCAAACAATTCTCATCTTGACACTTGTTCGGCCTTATATGACTTTGCAGAGTGCTCTGCTTAATACTTTGTTCCTATGGATATTCGTTGTCATAGATTGGGTATTGGTTTGACCAAATTTATGCTGAAGTTGTATTCCTCTGAGTTGGGAAGATAGGTGATTTCAGAAATTCCCATGTAAGCTTTTGTTCGACCTGTTATGGTTTTGTGGATTGCTCCTACTCAGTGGTATGTCCTTGGCTGCCAGTTGTTGATTACCAAAGAAGGCGTCTTTGGTAGTGAGTATTTGCTTTTGTTGATCGCTATTGGATTTGGCCTGATATCTGTTGGATTGTACAGTCTGAATTGCTTGAGTTTGGCTCTCACTAACACTACTTGGAGTCTTGGCAAATTCTTGGTTATGCCTTGATGCATTATGCCCTCCCGTAATTGTGGAGTTAATTGCGTGCATCTCCAACCGGTGGTTCCCACCCATTAAGAATATTTTAGCTCGGCCCTTGCGGAGATTGTTGGACATGTTCTTGATTTTCTAATGGCGAGGTTGATTTGGGCAATTGGCCTTTGTAAGGACTTGTTGGCTCCAGTTTTAGATTTTGAAGCCCTCGGATGACGGCTTGGAAGTTATGATAGACTTCAGTGGTGGATGCCTACCCACTAATAGGATCAGTTGGGAATAGTTGAGTCCCAGTAGTCTAACTTCAGTGTTGGGACTTTAACTTGGGATTGCATAACTTGGTTGCATCCTCGTCTTGAGGTTTTGCTTAAGTTGGCTTTCACTTATAGGCTGGCCAAGCCTACTCTTTGCTTAACGGTTCAATTTCCTCCAGTTGGGAAGGCCGTACTGGATAGATGGTCAGAAGATGGTCCATCGGGATATAGTTTTGGTTTTTACTGCTCCTGACCTTGATTTTCATTTTTGGTCAGAATTATGAATTTTCTCCTCAGTAGGAGAAGTGCGCTTAAGTTGGGCTTCGCATGGCTTCATCCATGATTGGTGGAACGTCCTGAAATAGATCGTTCAGTTTCATGAGATTGGTACTTCGGACTCTTGATTTTCAGTTTAGAGAGTCATTTGGACCAGTTGTAGCTTTGGCTTAAGTGTGCAGACTTTGGTCACCTTTGTTGTGTGTCCTGGTAGCACCTTATGGGCTTATTTCTTGCGCTTGCCATTATGGATTTTTCATAAGTCAACTTCAGCCTTTCGAGGTCAGTGTGTTGTGAATGCACGGATAGGACTCAAATGATATATCGTATGATTCGGAGTAGATAGCAAGTTTGGAAAGGCAAAAGAAGGTTATGTTTGGGTGTTGGAGTTGCAGCATGATTCTGGCCTTGGATTGCCTTTAGCCTGTCTGAGTTTTCACCTGGTTAGACTTGTATTGGTGTGTTTCCAGCATGCTGTGGCCTGGATGTGTGTGCATCAGTCGTTCTTGGCTCAGTAGGAAGCCAGTTGACTATTGAGGTGGAGTTTTGGTTAGTTGAAAAGTGAAGGAAGGAAGTTGGTTTAAAAGGGATACCTTTGGCAAAATCCCTTGGAAGAGTTGTCTTTTCTTTGAGGTTGTCTGGGGAGTCATATTCGGAGAACGAGGGACCAGTACCTCATTTTTTCAAGCTTTCAAAATCTTTCTATCCATTGACTTTCGCGGACGAAAGTCCTTTTTAGTAGTGGATATTGTAATGACCCTCCAGGTCATTTTCTCGATTTCTGATTAAAGTTTCGATTCAACAACCCTTTTTTCGCCATTGCTGGAGCTTGGAGCGTGGGAAAGTGTGGGGAATCATTCTTTAGACTAAGGTAAGTTGTTTTAACGTCCCTTGACCATTCCTATTATTTTCCTCATAGAATTCCGCTCTTTTCCTTGTTAATTCTTAGAATTTAGGTCTTGAAAATCCATAACTTTAGGGGCTGATTTGAGCCTAGATTTACGCTCCATTTGTGCTCAACTTTTGGGCACATATTCCTTATCATTCGAGGGACCTTGTGACAGATTCAATTTTTGTATTAGCGGGCCCCATGGACCATTCTTGACCCGATTTTGGGCCCAAAGTTTTATATTACAATATGGGTATCATTTTACTCATAATAACTGTAGTTTACTATTTTGATAGTGTGACGTCGATTCAGGATCATAAAGCAAGGGTGAGCAATTGGTGGACACTTCAAGAATTGCGGTTCGGCATCGAGGTAGGCTTCAGTCTACTTTTCTATATAAGATTGTGTATAGTATGGAATTGCATGCTAAGCAAGGAATATAGGATATGATCATGGCTAGAGTAGTATAACTTAGTCTATTTTATGGAATTTGGGGTATATATGTGACTCTAACCCTAGTGTAAATACTTGTTATGTCCATAGAGCCCTATTGCCCTTGAATATAAGCATGTTAACCACAGTTGGTGATTAAGGATCCTTTGGTATGAGACTTACCAATTGAATTAGCAATTTGGGAGGTTTTTCCCCAATTAGATCCTTATGGCAGCTTTATGCCCTTAGTTATTATGGTGGTCCAGATTATGGGACCTAGCTATATTGGTTACATGTTATTGGGCCTGAGGCTGAGATTGTGAGGATAGTTGGACTTTGGTGAGTTATAGACGCTTAGGCGCTTATATTCATGTGTTTGGATACTGGTGATGGCATGCATACTATCTGGTGCTTTCATGCTTACTTAGTGCTACGATTCCAACCAAAACCTTGATTTTACTACTATTTCCAAAAAGGGATTTATTCCCACTTTTCACTTTTAAAAAGGATTATTTTATAACGGGAATCGTACCACCTTATTTACTGGATCATGAGCTTTTAGAACTAAAAAGATGGTTTTAGGGGAGGATGATACAATCCAAATCGGCATCAACATTTTTGGGCTTGTATTTCCCGGGGCAACAACAAGAGACCCAAAACCACAAAGAGCTCATGACCACATGGATATGGTTGGAGGGTCCATTTTGCACTCCAAGTAGAGCAATATAGCGTATGGAAAATAGCTTGGAGACAAGGGAGTCATTGGAGGGGGCGTTGGAGAGTCGAAAGAAGCTCAACGACGCGCTGGAGTGGTCTGCGACCTCACCTGCGTGAACAGGTGAGTGACCTGCGGCCGTAGATGCCTCCTGCGCCTACCACCTGCGCCTGTAGGTGGCCATCTGCGTGGGACTGGAGCCCAAAGTGGCCAGCTTGCCATTTTTGTTAAATGGGTCATTAATTTGGCCCATAAAATGTAATAAAAGCCACCAACTATAAATACTAGTTTCATTTATTATTTTTGGCACTTTTGGATGAATGTAAATGATATGTATACACTTGAGAGTGTGAGAGAGAGAGATCTAGGATTAGCTCGTCTTGAACTTTCGCTTCGAAACGTTGGTTACGTGGGAGGTCGATTCCCTCGTGGTTTACGTAAGTGAATTGGTGCTTAGTGTAGGAATAATTCAATAGAGGTTTTAGGGTTTAAAATACCCTTTTGGTTTCTTTGATTCTCCTATTTCAACCTATCCTTTATTTTCCGCATTTTATATCCTTTGATCGCTTCCTCGTGTTTTCGTGGTTATTGTCGATATCGTATTTTGTACCCTATCATATGGTATCAGAGCCGAGCTTGAATTCGTTCCCACGAATTCAATCTTGGGTGTGTTGTCCAAAGAGAAAAATCAAAAAAAAAAATTAAAAAAAAAATTTGCCTATTCTTCGTTTCCTGAAAATACCAAAATATATTTTTATGTGTTTGAGTTTTATTGTTGTTTCAACACTAGGTTTGCTTCTCTAGTGTTTGTTTGAGTCGGAATCTTGAGTTTGGATGTGTTTTGAGGTGATTTGAAGAGAAAACCCATATGTTGTGTTCTTGAACTTGAAGAAAAAATAGAAAAGTGGGTTTTAGATCTTGCCATTTTTGTGTGGATGTGAAGGATAAAGAATTGTTGAAAAGTGATCCTCACATCGAAGGGAACCCAGATCTGAAAGCTCGTCGCATTCCGAGATCGTTTGAGTGAGGCTCAAAATTTTGGTATTGTTGTTGTTCTTGATGTTCTTAGTATCTTCATATATTTAAGTGAAGAAGATACAAAAAGATGTTGTTTCATCTTGTAAAAGGCAATAATCCAAGAAAGAGAGTGAAAAAGGGCCCACAAAAACTCAAAATCGGAGTTGCCAGCGAACTGGCAGGGGCATCTGCGCCCACCATCTGCGCACGTAGATGGCACCTGCGGCCGCATGTGGCCAACGCAGGTCATATGCCAGCCTACTGGTTTTCACCTGTGATCAGGCGTCTGCGTGGGTAGGTCACCACCTGCGTCTGCAGGTCATTCCAGCATACCTAAACAATCCAAAATCCAATTTTACTCAGGTTCCATTATCTTAGTTTCATTTCTTAATTCCTTATTTCATTTCATGATTCCTAAACTAATTATCAACGGCTAATTGTCCCTACTTGGTTGGTCGATTAGTTCTTGAGTCTGTTCTTTCGTAGTTCGTTTCTTTTGTGTTTTTCTCATTTTTTGTTTCGTTAATATTTCTTTATTCAAGTCCGTGGTCGTTTACTTGAATCATTTATTCTTCTTCAAAATAAGAATTCATTCCGACCACGAGTAGCAATTGACACCACGTCTTCCATTGGAGTAGAAATGATCTTTCAATGCTAGCGACTCTTATTGTGAGGCATACAAAGGTGAGAATCTTATGAGTGTTGGTGAGGAACTTTTACTACTAACCTTGTTTGCTCATTTTTGTAGGTACATGGAGTTATAGGGAAGAATGTCTTCGGTAGCCTCGGATACTTGTAACTACAATATAGGAGACTATGATTGTGGTGAAGAAGGTTATGGTTATGACGAAGATGGAGATCATGGAAGCTATGAATATAGCCATGATCAAGAGAAGTGTGGGAATGAGAGCTACTATCCCGGAGAAGGATATGAAACAAATGGTGAGTTTAGCTCTCATGATGAATATGAAGAGGATGAAGAGCCTTGTGATGGTTCTTATGAGGATGAAGGGGCATGTGAAAAGCCTTCCACTTCCCGCTTCGAGCATGAGGAAGTTGTGAGGTATCCTCCTTTCTCCTATGCACCTTATAAGAATTATAATGGGGATGTACATGAGGATAGTGAAGATTCATATTCCTCGTCTTGTGGCACTTCTTATCGCATTACGAGTGGTTACACTACTTCGAGTAGAAGTCGCCCAATAGTAAGAAGAGAATGTGTATCTCTAATGCCTAGGGGTCCTACATCCTATCCTTCTTATTCTAGCGCACAAATGTTGGGAAGTAGAGACCAAGATAGATTTGAGGGATATAGTAAGAGTCATGATTTCACTAGAACCCCTCTTCCTATCTTCAAAGGAGAACGTGATCCCGAGGTTTATCTTGATTGGGAATGGCAATGTGAAAGGTTTTTCAAGGACTATGACATGAGCGAAGTTGAACAAGCCACATATGCTCTCAAATACATTCAAGGTCCGGCCTTGAGGTGGTGGCAACATGCGAAAAGGCCCCATCAATCATGGAGTACCTTGAAGGGGTTCATGAAGTCCAACTTTGTGCCAAAGGGATACACGAAGCTCTATAATGTTGATTCGAGAAGACAAGTTGACCTTAGAAAGGTGAGCATTTGCGGGGTGTCGGGATGCATTCTTGTTCTCGATGATTGGTGCTATGCAAACTATATCACTCCCTCTATGGTTGACTATTTAGGGATTCCTCGAATGTCCAAGCATCATCCATATTTCTTGGAGGGCTATAGGGTTTCCGAGAGTGTGAAGGTTTTCTTCACCTAAAATGAGTACTATGAAGAGGTTTGGTATGATATAATTCCTTTGGACTTTGGTCGTCTATGTTTAGGCGCCAATTGGTTTGAAATACATGGAGTTCCAAATGAGCAAAATTGGCCTAAGATTGTAGCGGATCAATGGGGAAATCATCTCTTTCCATCTACCCTCCCTAAGCCTCAAGGAAATGTGACCACTTACTCCAAGTCCCTTGATGAAGAGAGACAAAAGATTGAGAGGATTAAGGGAGTGCAATGTGGTAACCCAAGAGAGGAAAAAGGAGAGGTTGTGAGGAGTGAAGTGAGGGGGTTACCACAACTTCAATCTAACCCTTTATTTTGTCCTTCTCTTAGTGAGGACACTTGTGTAGGTACAATCGTGGAGAATGAAGAAGCACAAGTTTCCAACAAAGAGTCGACATCTATGGATGTGATGGACAAGATAGCTTCCTACCTCTCGGAAGTAAGATCCTTGCATCAAGTAAAAGAAGAATCTTCTCATGAGCTTCAAGGTAACAAGGCTAACTCTTACACCTTAGTAAACGTGAATGATCATTGTGTGGCTAGCCGAATGGGTGTGAGTGATAGATTATCTACATGTGAGCCTAATGATTCTTTGCCTTGTGTTTATAATGTACATGTTGAGAGTGTGGATACACTAGTTGATCCTATTGATGACCAAATTGACTCTTCTTGTAAGATCAATTTGAGTCCACTTAGTGTTGAAGCCTTGGTATTGAATGATAGTACATTGTCTTGTAAAAATTGTATTGATCAACTAGCTTGTGAATCTAGTCCACTTCTTGAGGGTGTTTGTGACGTCATTAATGAACCTCAAGTTAGTGAAGATGTTGATATTGTTGGTCAATCAAATAGGAGTGACCCTTTGAGCATGCCTCTTAATGAAGATCCTATTGCTTGCTTGGCTAATAGGGATGATCATGCATTTGATGCCTCTTCCAAATTTGATAATTGTCTTTTTGAGAGTGAACTTACATGTTCCAATTCTCCTTCTTGGATTGATCCTTCTCTCTTTAAGTACAATATCTTGTTTGAAGATGATAAAATCACTTCTATTGAGTTACCTAGTGGTGTAGATCATGTTATTGATGTAGCTCATCTTGAGGGCTATATTCGTTATAAAAACCCACTATGGTGTGACAACTATACTCCAGAAGATGGAAATCTCTTATTGGAAGATGAGAGTACTCTTATGGGAAGGGATTGTGAAGACAAAGAAGGTGGTCTTTGTGTCTCGATTATTTCTTCTTCTTTGAGTGTTCCAATTCTTGAGAATATCCTTGATAATGTCCTTGGGCATAATAGTGAACATGTTCTTGAGGGCACCTTAGAGGAAATCACTTTGCGTGACACCTTTCTTTACTCTCTATTTGTTTATGATATTTCCAATGATTGTGTAGAGAGTATGTATTTTTGTGATCGAGGCATATTATGGGAGGATGAGCATTACCTTGACTCATGTTCATGGATACTTCTCCCATTTGACCCCGGGGACCAATGGGAATGTGGTGGTTGTGAGATACCCTCTTTGTGCTTGGTCAAGATGACAAGCAAGATTTGGTTGGAGTTATTGGTACTATTCCCTATGATAGAGAGTCTTCTTGAGGATTTTAATCCACTTGAGAGACTAAAGTTGTATAAGGGAAAGTGGTCCAACAAAGTGGAATGCTCTTTAAATAAGGGGAACGATGAAAAGATCCAAGAGAATTCACCATTGTGTGTTTCCATTCTTGACCAAGGTTTTATTACTTGTAGGTCGGAGAATGAGTCTTGTGTTGAAAACACCTTGGATGAATTCCATTTAGGTGATACCTTTCTTTATTACCTTTTTACATATGATGCCATTCATGGTCGTGTTGAATCTACATCTTATGTGGGCATGGAATATTTTTAAGGTAAGAGCATTATGAGCTTAAATGCGATATTTTGTTGACTTGTATGGGGGATACCTTTGTATTTGACCCCGGCGATGATTTGGGAGTAATCCCATTCTTGGAGATAGCTAGTGCATTCTTGTCCCTGACATTGCACTTAGTTTTAGAAATTTTCGTGTGACTTTTGACTTAAAGGGGGTTATGTGCTTGTTGAAACATAGAACCAATGTGATCTTTCATGAGTGTTTTACTAATTACCATGGTTCTCTTGACTTTTCCCTTTGTCAAAGTCCCTTGAGTGGCCAAGTAGCTTTTATTTTGTGGGGTTACACACCCTTGAATGATCATTTTGATTCTTGGCTATATGTTAAATGTATTCCTCCTTGGCGTGGTGATACGCTTGTTGTTGCTAACCCTAACCCTCATGCCATGAGGATATTGTTGTTGTTTGTTTTCCCTATGGTTTTGCAAGGTTTGGATTCGAGGTTGAATCCTTTTTAAGAAGGGGAGGATGATACAATCCAAATCGGCATCAACATTTTTGGGCTTGTATTTCCCGGGGCAACAACAAGAGACCCAAAACCACAAAGAGCTCAAGACCACATGGATATGGTTGGAGGGTCCATTTTGCACTCCAAGTAGAGCAATATAGCGTATGGAAAATAGCTTGGACACAAGGGAGTCATTGGAGGGGGCGTTGGAGAGTCGAAAGAAGCTCAACGACGCGCTGGAGTGGTCTGCGACCTCACCTGCGTGCGCAGGTGAGTGACCTGTGGCCGCAGATTCCTCCTGCGCCCACCACCTGCGCCCGCAGGTGGCCATCTGCGTGGGCCTGGAGCCCAAAGTGGCCAGCTTGCCATTTTTGTTAAATGGGTTATTAATTTAGCCCATAAAATGTAATAAAAGCCACCAGCTATAAATACTAGTTTCATTTATTATTTTTGGCACTTTTGGATGAATGTAAATGATATGTATACACTTGAGAGTGTGAGAGAGAGAGAGCTAGGATTAGCTCGTCTTGAACTTTCGCTTCGAAACGTTGGTTACGTGGGAGGTCAATTCCCTCATGGTTTACGTAAGTGAATTGGTGCTTAGTGTAGGATTAATTCAATAGAGGTTTTAGGGTTTAAAATACCCTTTTGGTTTCTTTGATTCTCCTATATTTGTGTCATTCAACCTATCCTTTATTTTCCGCATTTTATATCCTTTGATCGCTTCCTCGTGTTTTCGTGGTCATTGTCGATATCGTATTTTGTACGCTATCAAACTCCGATCGAGGATGATTCTGGTCCTTTATTTATCCACTCATCTTATTACTACTATTTACTTCAGTCGAGGGATATTCCGACCCTTTATACATGATTTAGTCCCGAGCATAATCTCGGGCAATGGACTTTCGAATTTATATCCTTTTAGACACGGTTCGAGTCCATGCACTGATTATATATATATATATATCCTTTACTATACGGAGTGGATGGATCATTATGGTTATTGGAAGTCCTGGATCGGGACCACACAATGTATATGGATTTTCCCGAGTCCCCTATGGGCCCCTTCGTCCGAGAGCCGTCGAGCCGGAGAAGCCGGTCTCCATAGGTCCTTCCTTTGCGAGCTAGGTGATATGGAGAAGGTAAATACACTTGGTACAGTATGGATTAAGATTGTGGAACCGGTTCGAGTCCGGTGCCCCCTGTATGCTTGAGATTGTGGAACTGGCTCGAGTTCGGTGCCCCCGACATGGCTATGGAATTTCGGTTTATGTTACATTCATCCATTCATATGCATTGCGTATCACCAGTATAGTTGTTTGGCACCTGCATCTATCGTTCGTATGGGAGGCTGTATAGATATGGGGTATGGATGCTGTTTGCTGATTGTTTTTGTGAACCTTCCGGGCTTATGGGGGCCCGGTTAGGTATTTGTTTGCCCGGACTAGCCAGTTACTTTATTATTGTTTATTATGGTTAGTTCGTGGTAGGTAGGTTGTGGACTGGTACCTGAGATTAGAGGTACGTTTCTATTCCCTTTTATCCTTTCGGTAGATTATATTATGGTTGACTTATTTCGAGATTTATCACCCTTTTTGGGTATAGGCTTGATGAGACTAGTTTTGGCTCCTTTGGTAGGCTATAGACCTTGAGATGTTAGGTTGACTCCCTCAGGTAGTTACCTTTGAGTTAGCCCTTTATGTCTACTTATATGTATGGTATTACCGTATATCCCTCTCTTTCCTTATTTATTTACATCGTATATGTATCCTTTGTCCTTGTACTAATATTATATATCCTTCTTCTGTTCTTTATTTATGTTTTAACGGTGATATACGGTATAGTACTTTAGCTCCTGAATGATGTCAGGATAGGGTAGTTATCCCCACTGCTTCGTTAGCATAGTTATGCCTAGTTTCATGGATAGCTGTCTGTAGTTACTTTCATGCCTTCATGATTTATATGCTTGCATTATTTCTAAAGCTCAGTCGGTCGTTGCCTACTGAGTACCACGTGTTTCGTACTCATACTACACTTCTGCAACCTGCAGGTCATAGCATGAGTTATCTTCGTTAATGTGTGTATATCGTGTGGAGCAACTATGGATCGGGGATACGGGGTGAGCTCCTGGCGTTTTGGAGAATCCCTACCCTCCCGCCTATTGTTAGACTGTGCTCTATGTTGTATCAGAGATGGCTCGTATACATATACTTTCTCTATATTTCACCTGTAATCCTGATGTATTAGAAGCTCTTGTACTGGCTCCACCAGGTCTTGGGATTATATTAGCTTTATTATCGTATTTATTCAGCTACATTTCTTATTCCTTTGGGTAGTCCGTTACTAGCTGTTCCGAACTACGGGTTGGCTTACCTACTGGTGGGTTATAGTAGGTGCCATCATGACCCGAGAAATTAGGTCGTGACACATGGCTATTAGTGTCATTAGTTTCTTTTAATAACTCTTGTAACCTAAAGACCATTGATTTTCCTCTTTACTACCCCTTATTCATTCTTATTCATTATAAGGATGAATACTTCACCTTTAAATAGTGGTGTTACTTCCACTGTGTAATATAGGATGAAATAAGATAAGTGTGGTGAAATAGAGAGTTGAGACAAAGAAAAATATTCTAAGTCTCCAACTATATTCACTATACAAAAGAGAATAATCATATTAGTGAAAGAGAGAGTTAAGATAAAGAAAATATTCTAAGTCTTTAACTATATTCACTATACAAAGAGAGTAATTATATGTTGAAGGGAGGTGTTTTTGTGGTGGAGCTTTGAACTCTTCACCTAATCCGGAGTTGCTTGAGTTGTACATCGGGATGGGATGTTGTATCCTGGAGGGGACAAGTCAAGAGTTGATACGGCTGGATCGGTGTAGATTATGCCGCAGTAGGCTTGAATCTCCTTAAAGAGAGCAAAATATCCGCGTCTTATCCTGAAGAATAGTTATCTATTCATTTTTGTTATTTTTGTTATTTTATGTTTTCAACTGTAATTTCATTATTATGGTATATTATACCAACAATTTTAAGGAGATTCATGATTTTGTTACAGTTTGAAAAAATCGCAGATATCAAGATGAGAGATCTCAAAAGATGGAAGGAAAGAGATAGCCAAGTAAAGTATCTTTCTACTTCCTCAACTCAAGATGAGGAAAGGTAACAACTTTTCTACTTGTTGCGGAGGAAAGGTTAAAAATATCTTTTTACCTAATATTTTTCATGAATAAAATGATACTACTTTTCATGAAAATTTATTTTTGTTAAATTCTCGAAATAGTGGAGGCTAATGAAATGAGAAAAAAAATCACCATGAAAAATGTGATTTTTCCATTTTTGAGAATTCTTTGAAACAAAAAGCTTTACAAGTGCATGTATTAGTCTTGGAATAAATCACATGATATTATTTATATATGATTTGATGTCTTTAATTTGGCTCTAACATATTATCAAAGAAATGATAAAAAAAAATATTGAGTAGCCATTTGAAATTAAATATTTGGGTGAGATAATTTCATTCTTGGAATGAAAAATACCATAAATCATGTAATAGATTTTTCCTTGACAAGTCACTTTCTGCTGAAAAGTTATGAAATACAATTTTATTGATTGTATAAGCATTGCAACTGTTTTTGATAAATATGTGAAAGTGGCGTGACAAATAAAAATGGAGTTTGCTAGCCTAATAAAAAATGAGCTATGTGACTATTTACACTTGGCATAATATTGTGTATATTGTAAAAAGTGGTACAAAAAAAAACATGTATATTTACTTGGTACGAAAGTTGAGGATTGTTTTACAAAAGGAAAAATATTCTGCTATACTTAAAAGTATTTTGTGATGCAAATGAGAAACTTTGGTGATAATTGTTGAAACTATACTATGGATGTTGAGTTTGATGTTTTAACTTCAGCTAATAAAAAAGTGAATTGATTTAGAGACTTATTATATCAATCACTTTATTTTGAGAAATTAATTCTCTAGTTTTGAGTTATTGTGATAGTACCAATATTATTGGTAGAGTTTGAAGCTGTTATTATAACAGTAAATTTGGACCCACAAGGACAAAATAATGTTGTGATCATATTTGACATATGGTACCAAGAAATGATTATGTCAAATCTTGTGATAATCTTGCAGATGAACTAACCAATGCCTTGGCAAGATAAAGGGTCTAAAGCACATCAAGGGTAGGACTGAAGCCTATAAAAATACATGAGTCATATATGAGGAAACCCAACCTGGGAACTAGAGATTCTATAAACAGGTTCAATGGGAAAAATGAATCATATTGTTCCTGTAATGACTTGTTGTGAAATGCACTACTATTTTGTTCCTCCCTCTGATGTGAGTGCATTTTGTTCCTGTAATGATTTGTGAAGGTTGAGTCTAAGAACTTTTAATGAAATTTTGTATCTCGTATGAGTGGGGCGTCAAAATTATAGGACCATCCTTGACAGATCTCACCTATGTGAGTGTGGAAATAGGCCGCTTCCTATAAAAATTGGGCTTATTCTCAAAAACACTCATAAAAAAATGGGATAAAACATGGTCGTTATGTGCTGGCTATTAAAGCTTATGTCAACACCTTGATTATTGTGTGTAGACATTGATGTTTAATTTTTCTTAAGCAGTCAGAGTTCAAGTCTGAGACCACTACTGACTCTGGAGTAAAGGTTACTATTTTACTAAGTGATGGTTCAATGCAGAGCACACCTTAATTAAGCACAGTAGTCTCCCTTCAACTAAATTGTCCAAATACTCTCTTATGTTAATATTAAAATGAGTGTGGGATTGTAGGTGCATTTTAATATGTCAATATGTTAAAGTGTATCAACAATAGTCATACGTTGCAATAGTATTACTCCATTCTCATTGATGGCATTTCATGCCCTTTACTCTCATTTAGTTAGTGGGTTTGGGGTGCATAAATGTGCAGTCTTCTTATAACTAATATGGCCATTATCTTGTTGTAACTCTAATGGCTATTAGTGCTATTAGTTTCTTGAAATAACTCTTGTAACCTAAATACCATTGATCTTTCCTCTTTACTAACCCTTATTCATTCATATTCATTACAAGATGAATACCTCACCTATAAATAGAGGTGGTCTTGCATTATATTTCTAAGTACAAGAAAATATAGAGTGCATAAAAGAGAGTAATTATATTAGTGAAAGAGAGAGTTGAGACAAAGTTAAAAATTCTAAGTCTCCAACTATATTCACTATACAAAAGAGAATAATTATGTTAGTGAAAGAGAGAGTTGAGACAAAGAAAATATTCTAAGTCTTTAACTATATTCACTATACAAAGAGAGTAACTATATGTTCAAGTAAGGCGTTTTGTGGTGGAGATTTGGACTCTTCAACTAATCTGGAGTTGCTTAAGTTAGACATCGTGATGGTTGTTGTATCCTGGAGGGGATAAGTCAAGAGTTGATACTGATGAATCGATGTAGTTTATGCCACAGTGGGCTTTAATCTCCTTAAAGAGAGTGAGATATCCACGCCTCAGCCTAAAGAATATTTATCTATTCATTTTGTTATTTTATGTTTTCAACTGTAATTTCATTATTGTGGTATATTACACCAACGTCTATCCAACTATCCTAAAATTGTGCAAGTACCAGAAACCAAGATAGTATATGCCAAGATTATTGGGGCAGAATCAGTAGAGACAAAGAGAAATTTGAGGCATACAAGCTTGTGTGGTAGTTGGTGTTGTATCACCACTCAGATAGGTGTAACCATTGTTTCTAATGATGAGGTCTGTGGCTAGTCATGCACCTCAAGTAGTTTTCTATGAACCTATTAGCCCTCTCAATTTTCCCATCTGTTTAAGAGTGATATGAATAACTATATAAGAGCTAAGTGAAATTTAACCTGAAGAAAGCCAGACAAAAGCTACTTAAAAATATTTTATCTCTATTAGAGATGATGGATTCATGTGCACCATGAAGAGTGTGTACTCTCTTTTAGAATTAAGTTACCACCTGTAGATATGTGAAAGGGTGTGATAGAGTTATGAAATGAACACCCTTAGTGAACTTATTCACTACTACAAAAATGACAACCTTGCCTATTGATTTAGGTAATCCTTCAATAAAATCCAAGCTTATATGCCTCCATGATTGATCAGGAATAGGTAACGGTGGATGTAAACCTGGATAAGGAACATTCTTATCCTTGCTCTTATGACAAATCTCATATTTAGATACAAATTGCACCACTATTTGTCTCATTGTAGGCCAATAGAACAACAGAGATATCCTTTTGAAAGTTACATGTTGGACAGAGTGCCCTCCTAAGTTGGAAGCATGAAAAATCATGATCAACGGATGCCTATGAGTTACATTAGATCCCACATAAATCTTCCATTCCCTTCTCAATACTCTAGAATAGAATTACCACAAGTTAGGACCACTAGTGGCCACTTTCAGCAATGTAATGAGCTCCATAGCCATAAAATCAACTTCATAACTGGTAGCAGCCTCTAAGACCCATAATGGAATTGTTACACTTATGGCATGTAATTGACCTATTGCGCTCAAGTTGTTCTCCGCTCATTGGTTTGAAGTTGCATTAGTTTCATTAAGGAAAACCCCTTCATGATGCCTTAAGAGTGCATCAGCCACTCTATTCTCTACTTCTTTCTTATACTACATATCATAATCTAATCCTAATAACTTGGTTAGACCTCTTTTCTACACTGCTATAGTAACCTTCTGTTCAAGCAGATATTTGAGGCTATGGTGATCAGTTTTGACCATAAAATTCTTGTATTGAAGGTAATGTCTCCACTTGTCTACAACATTTTGAAGAGCTAGATATTCCTTCTCATAGATTGATTTATCTCTGTGTTTTAGAGCTAATACCTTACTGAAGTAGGCTATTGGTCTTCTCTTTTACAATAGCACAGCTCCAATATCTAATGACATGCATTTAACTCCACCATAAATTCTTCATCATAACTTTGTAAAGAAAGCACTTGTGTGGTACACATAGCCCACTTTAGTGTAGTAAAATCTTGTTCAACTTCTTCAGACTAGACAAAAGCATCCTTCTTCAACAGGTCATATAGTTTCCTGGTTATACTTCCATAATTAGCTATATACTTTCTATAATATCCTGTTAATCCTAAAAATTCCCTCAAATCTTTCACAATTCTAGGGGTAGGCCATTCCTCTATAGCTTTCACCTTAGCAGGATTAGTTGACACACCTTTTGCATTAATAACATATCCAAAGTACTCTACCTTGGCTTGACCAAAAGAGCATTTGGACATCTTAGCATACAATGAATGAGATAGTAATGTGTTGAACACTAATACTGAATGTTCTACATGCTCAGTGATGTGTCGGCTAATGACGACACATTTGACGCTTTTAACTAAGGAGAATCATGAGTTTTTAAGTAATATTTGTTAGTTTTGATGTTCTTTTGTATTTAAATTGCATGAAATTAAGATAAGGACAAAATAAGGAAAACTGTACTGAAAAAGAGCTGTAACAACTCTTCTAACAAACCGTCAGAGCCTTAACAAACCATCACACCAGTTGCTAAGGAAAACCAGAATGCATACCTAAAATGAGCCTAGTGACGGCTCAGATGATGATCCGTCAGAGTGTTGACGGCCGTCACCCAAGCCACCAGAGCTAGCCAGTATGAGTCACTCCTGACTGATGAATGACGAATCTAGCGATGAACCACCATAAAGCTGACATACCGTTAGTGCATCCGCCAGAGCAAATAGATCCTACGTAATTCAAAAGTTTAGCGACAGTTTGAGTGACGAACCGTCACAGGGTTGGTGGATCGTCATACGAAGAGTTAGTAGCAAAGCAGAATTTCTGAATTTGAATATTAAACCATTTAATTATGGAGCTTATAAATACCTAGTCTAGGGTTTAGAATAGGTATCTTCTGACACTTAAGATATTTTTATGTTATATTTCTATGGAGAAATGTTGTGTGCAGTTTTGAGTACTACTTTGAAGTATTAATCAAGAATTGAAGCTTGACTTTCATCTTTGTAAGATTCAATTCTTAATTTATGAATAATATTGTTTCTTTCTTCTTCTTTATCATGAGAGGCTAAAAACCCTATAACTAGGGTTGTGGGATCCTTGGCTAAATATCAATTTTAGGGTTTATGTTTGTGTAAATTCAAACACCTGTGGTAAATGTATTGTGAATTCATTCAATTTTACAGGTTTTTTAATGGTTGCAAACATTAGAACAAGCCCTAGGTTTAGCTTACTTGAACAAAGAGGTTAAAATCGGGGTAAGGAATTAACAACAAAATTCAGAGTTTCTAACCTCTATCTAATGAATAATTCTCTAACGAGATTATCCATTCGAAGCTAAAATTGAATTATATTTTCATCTCTTTTAGTTCGAAAGAATTAAAGGAAAAATTGCCCAATTAGGTTGGGAAACATTTAGGTGAATGTAAGAATTCCATTGCTTTACATTTACTTATGTTCTTAAGAGTTTACTAACGAATTGACCCGAGGTTGATAGGAAGTCAAGGTAAACACAATCCTAGTTCATTTTCTCTATTGATAAAAAATGTGAATTTATTATTGAACTACTTGAAACAATTAAATTGTTATTCAAAACTTATTACAAACAACCTCCCCCCCCCCCCCATTTCATGGAAATCGTTGACTAATAGTCATTTGAACTACAGACAGCTTAGTTATCACCTTATTCCATATGGAATTCGATCCCAACCTTTGTTGGGTTTTATATTTGACGACGACTGCTTACACTTTGTAAAGAAATTGTAATTTGGGCGTATCAAATTTTGGTGTTGTTGTTGGGGAATACGGTTGTCAATTAAGTTGTAGCATTTATCTGACTTTTAGTCCTTTTCCTAATTTTACTTTATTTGTTGTTTTTACAATTTGTAAGGTACAGGTAGTGCATGCCAAGTACTCATATTTTGGGTGAACCAGTACTACTTTACGATCCCGAACATGTAAGGACTTTGAGAAGAAACATGAATGCATAACTTTTTGCACAACAACAGGAAGCAGCAAGACATGCTTCCCTTGTTGCTGCCAAATTGAATTAACAAAATTTTGATGCACCCGGTCATGTTCCAAATAATGACAATAAATATCTTTTGATGGGCAACATGTGGGAAATGTTGCTCGAGCCAACCAAAATCAGCGACCATGAAGTAGAGGGCGTCAACAATATTCAGTGAACTTTGCTCTTGATGATGATGATGACGTTGATTTAGTTAGAGTTTGTGCTACTGGAGCTATTGTATTACCACCGCTAACTATTGGGACAAAGTTTAATATCACCGGAACGATGATTCAGTTGTTGAAACTTAAGGGTTTATTTGGAGGACAACCTGGTGATGATCCAAATATGCATTTGGTAAACTTCATAAACATATGTAAGTCTTTTAATTATCCTAGAGTTAGTCGAAACGTGTTTCAGTTGAGGTTATTTCCATTGTCTCTATTTGGGGAGGGAACTCTGTGGTTAATTGAGTTGGCGTCCAATTCTGTAACAAACTAGAGGCAGTTGAAAGGAGCTGTCCTTAAAGGTTCTTTTCATCTTCCAAGATGTTACAGTTAAGGGACAAAATTAGCAAGTTCAGGCAGCTACCAAATGAAGTACTACATAAGACTTGTCTTAGGTTCAAGAAAAAGGGTCGTAACCATAAGTTAACTAACGAGCATTTCATGGAGACATTCTACAGCTCTTTCAATTCAATCACTAAGCCAACCATTGATAACACAGCTGGAGGTGCTTTTATGATGTATACTTACACAGATGCCATTGTGATACTTGATAGACTAACCAAAGCTAGTAGGACTTGGCATACCAGGGATTCAGAGGTATCAACCAATACGTATGTTATTGGTATATCGGTCGAGCAATGCCAAAGAGAAGAAGAACGTGACCAAGATATGGCGTACATGAAAACTCAAATGGACCTGCTAATAAAGCACTTGTTATCCGGAGGTGTTGAGAAGGTGAAAACAGTTGGTTTGAAAAGTAGAGTTGTTGAATCCGATTTAGAGGAAGCAGTGAATTATTTGAATAACCATGGGCTTTCCAGGCCAATGGCTAGGGAAACCAAGATTAGAACTACCAATGAGATAACTATTATGAAAAGGCTGAGTATAGAGATCATGAACAAGGGAATTGGAAGAACAAGAACGATAGAAGTAGGTTGTATATACCACCAGGGAGTCGTGATAATACTAGTAATGATTCGGGGAAGATTTCTATGGAGGCTATGATAGTGAAGTTGCTAAAAGGAGTGGAATCCACTGATGTGGGTGTTAAGGAAATGAAAAGTGACTTGTCTTTAATGAGTCAACTAGACGATTCTCATTCCACTACTATCAAGCAATTGGAGCACCAGATTAATCAGTTATCCATAGCCTTTAATCAGCGGATGAGTGGGACTTTGGCAAGTGACATGGTGCAGAATTTGAGAAATTATGGAAGTTATTTAGCTATCACCACGAGGAGTGGTAAAGTATTTCCTAAACCAAATTCGATTGTTCAAACACATATGGAAGATGTTGCCTTCGAAGAGGAGATAATAGTTGATGATATTCCAGCCGAGTCTAAGAAGCTGGAAAATGTTGATGAGTAGAAGGTAGATGCTAAAAATCTACCAATTTGAAGAATGATAATGCAGTAAGCAAAGAAAAGAGTAAATAGGTCGCAAAACCTCTAACACAGATACCTAGACTTCCTCCCCTATTTCCATATTGGGTGAATAAGAAAATGGAGGATGGTAAGTTTAGTAAGTTTATAGACATGCTAAAACAATTGTCAGTAAACATCTCGTTGGTAGAAGCTTTTGAGCAAATGCTAGGATATGCTAAGTTCATGAAAGACTTAGTCACAAAGAAGAGAATAGTGAGTTATAAGCCGGTGGACAATCTTCATCATAGAAGCGTTATTGCTTCATGGTCATTAGTTAAAAGAAATTGGATTCAGAGGCGTTTATTATTCCATGCACAATTGGTGCATTTAGTTTTGCTAAGGCACTTTGTGATCTTGGAGCTAGTATCAACTTGATGCCACTAGCTATCAACCAGTAGTTAGGCTTGGGATCCCACAAACCAATGTCAATGCTGCTATTGATATTGATGGCTGACCGTTCATTCAAATAACCAATTGGGATTTTATATGATATATTGGTGAAAGTGGCTAACTTCATATTTTTGGTGGAATTTGTGATTCTTGATTGCAAAATGGATTTTGAAGTACCCGTAATCTTGGGTAGACCATTTTAGCCACCGAAAGAGTGTTGGTGGATATGGAAAGAAATGACCTATACTTTAGGCTCAATGATGAGGAGATGAAATTCAATGTATGTCAATCAATAAAGCAACCAAGAGACATGAGTGTTGTTTCGGTCATTGACGTTGTTGAAGAAAGTTAGATAAATGTGCCTGTTGAGAAGAGATTTGCTATAGAAACTTTTGCAGCAGTGTTGATGAATTTTGATGGTGAGGACATTAAATATTATGATGAGATAGTTTGTCTATTGACTGGAATGGTTATTCCCCGAAGAGGTTGGACCTAGACTTGAAAAATAGGTTGACTCCTACAGCAAAGCCATCCATAAAGGAGCCACCAGTGTTGGAGTTGAAAGAATTACTGGCTCATCTGAGGTACGTGTTTTTGGGTGAGAATAACGTATTGCTAGTGATCATAGCAACAGATTTAGTGGATTGGCAAGTTGAGGCACTTGTTTATGTGTTGTGAAAGTTCAAAAGGGCTATCAGGTGGACAATTGCAGACATTATTGGAATCCCATCGGGCATATGCACACAATAAATTAAATTGGAAGAAGATTGTATCCCAACTATTGAACATCAACGTATACTCAACCCACCAATACAAGAGGTTGTGAAAAAGGAGATAATTAAGTGACTCGATGCAGGAGTGATGTACCTGATATCCTACAGTAAATAGGTAAGTCCAATTCAGTGTGTCCCAAAAAAGGGGGTATGACTGTCGTTGCTAATGAGAAGAATGAATTGATTCCACTTAGGTATATTACTGGATGGAGAATGTTTATGGACTATAGAAAGCTCAACTCTTGGACTCTCCGAGACCATTTTCTAATTCCCTTCATGGACCAAATACTTGATCGATTAGCAGGAAGGGGTTGGTACTATTTCTTAGATGGTTATTCAAGGTATAATCAAATATCTATTGCACCCGAAGACCAAGAAAACACTACTTTTACATACCTATATGGGACGTTTTCTTTCAAACGAATGCCTTTTGGGTTATGTAATGTGCCTACAACTTTTCAAAATTGTATGATTTTAATTTTCTTAGATATAGTAGAAGACACTTATGACGTGTTTATGGATGATTTTTTTGTGGTTGCTGATGGTTTTGATGATTGCTTTGCAAATCTTAGCAATGCTTTGCAAAGATGTGAAGAGTTCAACCTTTTGCTCAACTGGGAGAAATGTCACTTTATGGTGAAGGAGGGCATTGTGTTAGGGCACAATACCTTACCTAAAGGAATTGAAGTCGACCGGGCCAAAATAGAAGTGATCGAAAAGCTACCTCCACCAATCTATGTGAAGGGTGTTCGCAGTTTCCTTGGCTATGCAGGTTTTTGCCGGAGGTTTATAAAGGACTTCTCCAAGATTACAAACCCACTTTGTAGGTTTCTAGAGAAGGAAACCAAGTTCATATTTGACAAAGACTGTTTGAAGGCATTTGAGTACCTAGAGGAGAAATTGGTAATTGCTCCCGTTATTATTGCTCTAGATTGGTCCAAACCATTTGAAGTGATGTGTGATGCGAGTGGAGTTATGCTTGGGGATTTTCTTGGGCAGAAAAAAGAGAAGCTCTTTCACCCTATCTACTATGCGAGCAAAGCATTGAATGGGCTCAAAAGAACTATATAGTTACTGAACAAGAGCTACTTGCGGTTGTCTATGCCTTTGAGAAATTTAGGGCGTACTTGTTTGGAACTAAAGTTGTAGGGCATACTAATCATGTTGCGTTAAGGTATCTGATGGATAAGAATGATGCCAAACCTCGACTAATTAGGTGCGTGCTACTACTACAAGAGTTTGACTTTGAAGTCAAAGACCGAAAAGGGTATGAGAATCAGGTGGCAAATCATTTGTCCCAAATTGAGGATGAGGGAAAGAGGCCGGATGAATTATAGATTAATGATTCATTTCCATACAAATAGGTAGTTACTGCTTCCCTTGTCCTTATACCATGGTACACAGACTTTGCTAACTACTTGGTCAGTGATATGTTATTGGAAGACTTGAGCTTCCATCAAAGGAAGAAATTCCTTCATGATGTTAGCAATTATTGCTGGGATGAGCCTTATCTGTTTAGGCTCTGTGTTGATAATATCATTAGGAGGTGTGGGCCAGGGGTAGAAATGTTGAGTATTTTGCAGGCTTGTTATTCATCCCCAGTGGGGGGCATCATGTAGGAGATCGCATGGCGAGGAAGATTTTACAAAGTGGGTATTACTGGCCTAGTATTCATAAGGCTTCCCATGACTTTGTCAAAGCTTATGACCAGTGCCAGCTGTAAGGGACGATCTCTAGATATCAAGAGATGATAATGTCCAAAATGTTGGAGGTAGAATTATTTGACATATGGGGCATAGATTTTATGGGCCCCTTTGTAAGTTCCTATAGTCATAAATACATTTTGGTGGAAGTGGAAAACGTGTCCAAATGGGTGGAATTTATAGCCTTAGCAGACAATAAAGGCAAGAGTGTGGTAGCATTCTTGAAAATAACATTTTCTCATGTTTTGGTACTCCTCGCACAATTATAAGCGATGGGGTTCCCACTTTTGTAACAAGGTGTTATGTGCAGCTCTAGCCAAATACGGAGTGAAACAACACAAGGTGGAAACTCCTTATTACCCCCAAACTCGTGGGAAAGTGGTGGTGTCTAATTGAGAGATCAAAATGATATTGGCCAAGATTGTGAATGCTAATTGAAGTGATTAGTCACAAAAACTTGATGATGCTCTTTGGGCTTATCACACTGCTTTCAATATGCCAATAGGTATGTCTCCTTACCAATTAATCTTTGATAAATCTTCTCACTTATAGGTAGAGCTTGAGTACAAAGCCTTGTGGGCACTCAAAAAGCTTAATTTGAGTTGGAATGAGGTTGTCAACTTAAGGTTGGATCAATTGAATGAGATTGATTAGTTTCGACTCTGTTCTTATGAGAGAGCTACTCTTTATAAGGAGAAAATAAAATTGTTCCACGACAAGAGGATTGAAAAGAGATAGTTCCAAGTGGGTGACTCAATCTTGTTATTTAAATAAAGGTTTAAACTTTTTTCGAGAAAGATGAAGTCCAAGTGGTCAGCCAAAGTGACCCAAGTGTTTCCATCCGGCGTGGTTGAATTAGAAAAAAAGGATGGAAAGTTGTTCAAAGTATATGGACAATGAGTAAAACAATATGTTGGTCTTCTAGAGGAGGTAAATGTATTATTACTGATGTATCTTGATGAATTCTGAGTAATCAAGATACTCGAGTTATGCTGCAACGTTAAATTTACCTCTAGTAGGAGGCAACCCATAATGTTTTGTAAAATCATGTTAGTATAGGTTTTCATTATTGAGCATGGTTAATGTGTGTGCTAAGTGTGCAGGAAGGGAAAATTCCAATTGCAGAAGAAAAAAACTTGGATCCTATTTAAAGTTTATATTTCAGTTGCTGAACCGCCAATGACTTGATGAACTGTCAACCTAAGATGTTAAAAACAACAAAAAATCGGTCATTCAGGTTAAGGATGACTGTTTGCACGATGAACCTACAAAGTTCTAATGGACCATCATCTTAACTATCAAATCCAACTAGTGACTATTCTATATACGGCTAATGGTTCATCTGGCAAACCGTCACCTCATTAATGAACCGTCAAGCACACCGTCATAGGTAAGTTTTCTAATTCCCTTATTTTCTTGCAAACTGACCCGAACCAACACCAAATAAACCCTGTTTTAACAGTCATCCCAAAACCCTATCTAAACCTCATGTATTTAAGAGAACCCATTCAATTTTAATCGGTTACTCTTCTTTACACAAAACCTCTTCCACTTAAAATTCTATAACTACTTGAAACCCCCACATTCATCACCCATTAACCACATTACCCATTCCTTATCACTATTTAATCACTTCTCTCAATCACCAAATCATCATAAGTACCCCATCCAACATCAGAAATTATATACAAGAACACGTATCACACACGATACTAGCACTACTCTCTTTTGTTCTTCTCATTAAAATACTCAGGTATGATCCTACTTTTCTTTTGATTTTATTTTCTTTCTTTGGATTGTAAATTAGAATAAACACAACTAACATTACTTGTAAATTTGATAAATAGTAGTTGTGTCAAGTGAAATTCCTTATAGTGTGGTGTGGCAACCCTTTAGATGAAGTCTGAGTAACCTAAGAAGGGCGTTAAGTTGTATGTAAAAGTTATAAGTATAGGAAATCCCATGTAATTACCAATGTTGTTTAATTGAATCAGGTTTCCCACTAAGTGTTTCAGAAAATATCAAAAAGGGAATTGGATTAACTAATAAGTCTGACGGCTGAAGTGGTTAAACAACACAAAAAATGATGGTCCGCCAAGTGAACCGTCACAATGAAGATCAAAATTATCCACTCTGGTTAAGGTATGACAGTTCCTCTGACTAACCGTCAAGCTTGTGATGAACCGTCAAACCAACCATTACAAAGCTCAAAGTCTCAGGTGGAAACTATTTAAACCAGACAGTTGGAATTGGAAAACTGTCACATCCGTGATAAACCATCACCCCAATTCGTCAAGGTCAACCAATCTTAAATGTCAACATTTTCTTCTTGATACTTTATTTTGTGCAAACATAGATTGATTCCTTTCGTAGGTATAATGCCTCCAAAGCTTCAAACAATAAGAAGGGGAGTAAGAAAAAGGCTAGCAAGAGATACTTCACTCTCAAAATTGAGAGGTGGACCTGAGAATGAGGTTGAGGAAATCGAGGCCCCAGCTTATCACACTAGGCAAAGTGCTCGAAAAAATACTCATACCTCCCAGTCTGAGAAGGAGGATGATTCCTTAATTGAATAATCTAGTAGTAGTGTCAAGAGTAGTGATATCTGAAGCTAGAGGAAAAATAAGAAAAGTGGTACTGAGGCCACTCAAAGCCAAGAAAATTAAAGATAACAAGAGAGAAAGGAAATGATATGCACCAAAGCTTCGGAGGTTAGGAGTTCTATTAGATGAAAGATTGAAGAGGTGGAAAAGAATTATCAAAATGGTATCCTTCTAACACAGTCAAGGAGTTTGAAGAGACCCTGTGTTAAGGAGGTATAAATCATGACAACATAGTTACCGAAATACCCAGACATTAAATAGAGATTCAATGAATATGGGTTGGGTTGGATGAGCACCCCACCGAGAACGTAATACCCTACATTGGCACTTGAGTTTTATGCAAACTACTTGGCCATTTTGGAGAAATAATGCAACAAAGGTGAGAAAACTATAGACCAGAGGTTGTTGGTAAGATTGCTAGTTCGTGGGGTTTTGGTTGATATCTCTGAGCATACAATCAACCGTATACTTTTTGGGCAAGTATATGAACCTCCAGCTATCATGCCTGAGTTTGAATATCATTTGACTATCGCCTCCATTTAGTGACCTTGGTTAGCATGAGTATTGACTGACAGTGGTGAGCCTTCTTGGTGTGCAAATAGGAAGCAAAGGACAGCCAAGTCATCCCTAAGCTTCATAGCTAAATTTTGGTGGTCGGTGTTGAGATTGTGGTTAAAACCTACAGTAGGAGATTCTAATCTAGATGAAGTCAGGGATGTCCTAGTTGTGAGTCTGGTAGAGGGACTCAAAGTGAATTTTGGTGCAGTGATTGCGGAGAAGATGTTTGCAAGGGCTAATAAGATGGAAACCTCATTTTCATTCCCTTGCCTAGTGACTGAACTTTGTAGACATGCAAATGTTTCCATACTTAGTGGGGTTGATACTAAGGTGATTTCCAAAAAGAAGAAGGATATTGATAAGATACGTAATGATATAAAGTTTAAGTTGAGGGTATACAAACCACCATCATTTGGAACTTAGTCTCAAACTACTCCTGAGGCATCCGACATCCCCATTTGTTCCGACATCCACTAACCATTGTTGCTCAACAAGGTATGTCTACTGTGTTTGGGGTTACTGCTACATCCCCAAATGTTGAGACTGCAGAAACTGCCTCCATGCCATAAAATTTTTGCAATACCGGTTGACACCCTAAAAAATTTTGAAGGTAGTCCAGAAGAAGAAGAAGTTTGAGAAATAGTTGAGTGTTTATGCCAAGCAGCTCAAGACATTCATGGATGAAGTGATTGCGGAGGCTCTAAAACCATATACCAACCTACATACCCGCATGGTTGACATGGAGGAAATAACAGGTTAAGGGAGTTGTCTATTCTAGATTTGGCTCAATTCACAGTCGAACTAAAAAAGGCCCAAGATGAAATTGCTGCATTGAAAAAGTGTAACACCCCGTACATTTCCAAACCTAGTTGATTACTGTAACATTGATGGGATTATTTTAACATGGGAGTTTTGAGGTATTATACATCAAATTGATGGGCCAAATTAACCTTGTACAATTGGGCTCAATTTAAGGCCCAATTCAAATTACAAGACATGGCCCAAATGGGAAATTTGACCCATTCATCCTGGCCAAGTAGACAATTATTATTGGACCAAATGTTTGGCTAAGAATGGCCATTAAGGGCTTATATAAAGTGGAGAAAATCAGATTTTAATCCACACAACACACTTGCCATTTCTAGAAATTTCCCAGAATATTTTCATTCTCTCAAACCCTAAGCAACAAACTCTTTTGGACAAGATCATCTATTTCCAAGCCTTGGTAAGTTCTTACTCTTATGATTTAATATATTATATGCATGTGAGATTATATAAGTCATGATGGTAATGCCTAGAACTGTTGAATAGTGCACTTTTGCTTATTTGATAAAAGATGTGTCATCTATGTGCTTTGAACTTAAGAGGAGACTTGATGTTTTGATGAAAATGAATAATATGGGTGAGATATAAACATGATAGGGTGTGGTTGTAACATGATAAGATATGGGTTTTTTGGTTCATGTTGGTTATGTTGGCTCATGTTGTTTATGTTGGCAAAACTATGGACTTTTGCTTAATCGGTGAAGGGTTTGTCTTGTAAACTTGAAAGTAGACTTGTGGTCTCAAATAAAGTGAATTTTATGGATTAAATATCAATATTTAATATGTGGTTATTTCCTTAACTTTGTTTCTTTTTCTGTGTAACGTTTGGAATTGTTGTTGTGAAATTTTACATGGAACCGGTGGCGTATTGAAAGAAAAATGTAGTTTTGGTGATGTTTATGTGCTTTGTGAAGCCATGGATGTTCTTTGGAATATAAGATGATCTAAAATATGTTATTAGAGGTTTATTTATGATCATGGATCATTCATGGCAAAAAGGACCCTAAAATGACCTCCAGAGGCTGACACGAGCACCCGCCCTCGTAGGCGAAGGCACCTGTGGGCGCAGGTGACTTTGGAGGTGCCTCTGGCTGCTTCCAAAGGTTACCTAAGGGTGCACATCAGCCACCTGCGGGCGCAGGTGGCCTCGCAGGTCAGCCCAAAACCCCAAATTGCTTGCTTTTGCATCCCTTTGACTCCCCGAAGCCGCTATACCCTTCATGGATGCAATTATCAACTTGTGATTCCTTTTGAATGAATTTAAAGGAGTATCCCGGAGGTATTTCAGATGGTATCAATTATGGATTATTGTTCATGTGTTGTTATGAAAGGTATTGAGATGATTTGATGGAATAATTGTGACGTAGTGTTAACGTGGATGTATAAAGGGTAAACTTGATGTGAAATGTTATTGGTTTATGATGTCTTGGTCGATGTGTGACATGTTATGGTATTATTGGTTTGGTAATTCAATAAATGGTAATGTAAGAGGGCAAAATGACGTTATATGGCAGTCATGTAATCCATTGTCATTATATGCACTTGTAACATGGTTAATGGTTGACGTGAGCTTTGTAATGTACTTGTGTTGTAGAGTAAAATGTAAGGAATAAGATGGATTGTTATATTCACATATAGGAATGTGTATTCATAATGGGAAGACAAGGTATGTAAGGTTACTCTTTCCATATTCTTCTGTAGCACATAGTATCACATTATCATTATACTTGTTCCATTCCGAAATGTTCAAAGGTATTCCATTTTTGGTTATTAATCATTGTTACTCACATGTTCCTCATTCATTGATCAATTGTGATTCACATGACTCATGTTCATTGGTTAATGTTCCAATAATGTTCCAAAGTTCCAATAACATTGTAACCACTAATGTACCAATCTCATAAAAAAAGAATTAAAGTAATGAACACTTGTTGAGTACGGGTGGCAACTTGAAGGGGATTAAGCCTAGCTAGAGGTGATCCCGAATGGATATTGGGTACGGGTGGAAACTTGAAGGGGCGAAATCCTTGCTATAGGCGATCCCGAAAGTTCATTGGAAACGGGTGGCAACTCAAAGGGGCAAAAGCCTAGCTAGAGGCGATCCCGATTGTTATGTTATTTTCCACTGATCAGTTGGGCCCAGGAATTACATGATTGATGATTATATGATTGATGATGAAGTAAAGTAATGTAAAGTAAAGAAATCAATGTAATTGATCCCACCTGTATACCTTATGATAATTTATCTATATTGTTCATTCACGTGTACTTGATTTCATTGAAGTTCTTATATCTCTTGCAATTTCATATGAGCCTTACATACTCAGTACATTCTTCGTACTGACCCCCTTGGGGGACTTACCTTACTTGCTGCAAGCACAGGTGTTAATAGACCTCCACCATAGGCTACGAGTCATCTGTGGGTCATTGGTGAGCTCCAGTTCGTCTGGGGCTTTCCTGGTCACATGTATACAGTTGTTCTGGTATTATTTACATGTTTTTTTTAAAGCGGGGACTTGTCTCTACTATAGGTTGGTTATGTCTATGCATTTGTAAAGGCTTTGTAGACGTTGTGGGATAAATGAAGGAATGTAAGAAATATATGTCCATTTTGACTTGATGGCCCTAACGGTCGAGTTTCACATGTATATATACATCGCATGTTTTCCATGACTTCCTCTAATGGTCACTTGTATCTAAATGAGATAGAGTGTGGCTCTTGTAATGGTATGCATATGAAGGTACGTGAATGAAGAATGGTTCTCTCGAGACCTCAACGGCTTCGGGTGCCATGTACGCCCCAATGGGATTTGAGGCGTGACAAAAAGGCCCCCAATGTTGCATTCTCTGATTTGCCAATTGTGGAGTCGGATGATAATGATTAAATAGTTAACTTGATGGGATGCCCTCTTAAAGACAAAGGGAAGGCACCAATTGAAGGCAAATAAAGAAGAGATTGAAGAAAAGGAAGCATTTTGATGAGACAGAAGAAGAGAGTAATCTGAGGAATACATTGACGGGCTCCAAGAAAGATGAGGAGAAGAGGCAGAAATATGAGCAGGACCGACTAGCAGGAGTGTCTTCCAGCTTGGCACCTAAAGTTGGGCCTACACCATCGGTGTTGCCTACTCCCACACCACTGACTAAGATTGTTGTTGATAATTTGAGCACTCTGGTTCATACCGGGGTCACTGTTGCAGATTCTATGGCCCCAAAGTCCTCCAAAGACTTTCCAGACTCCCAAGCCTAAGGGCTTCACAAATATTCTATCCCTTGACATTGTATTTTTTTATATTGATGTATTATTGACAATGCATATTTCTTTTGGTGGGGTGGGGTACTTGTGAGTCTATCACCACGAGGGTTTTTATTGCCTATGTTATTTTCCCTCGGGTGCTATCTAGTAGAACCGACATGTTTAGGAGATGTTGTTTTTATTGTTGTTTTATTTTTGTGTACATATTATGTATGCAAAAGGATGATAATTAATGAATGGCAGCTATTGTTTAGAATTTGGAAAAATGAGGGCCCTCCTAAATTTTTTGAAGTTTTATGGTTATGTGTGTGGTTTTCTTGCTAATTGACTGTTGTGGATCTGTACTTAGCATTAGTAATATATAAATGAAGTGAGACTTGCTTAATCTTAAGTATGATTCTGATAGTTGTTACCAATTGTGTTGTTTCATACCATGAGTGTGTGAGGTCTTTGTATTGTTTCTTACCTTGTGCATGCATCTAGAACTGGGCCAGTTCATTCTATTAGGTTATAAGTTGGTTGTCTAGGAGAGGATCACAAGCCTTATTTAGTATTCCCACTTCTAGAAGTAATGTCTAGGCAATGAACATCATTCTTGGGGTTTTGGATGGTGTTACTCGAAAGTGTGCCCAATTGACACTGATTCAATGTAGCAAACATCTTGCCAAATTGTTTCTCCAGTTGTTTAATGGCAGTCGCATGAGACTCGAATTTTTAGCACATCCTTGAAATGTCTGCCCTAATCTTCTTAAGGTAATTTTCTTAACTCTCGATTCCCTTACCAAGTTTTTCAAGTAAGTCTTCCATCCTCGAACTACCAGACTCAGCATCAAGGTTTCTTGGTAGAACTTAAAGGCCACTCTTTTCCTTATAATAATCTTTCTGCCTCCAATCACCATCATGATCTCTATCTCTATATTTGTACCCCAATTTATTGTAATTGTCTCCGTAGTAGTTCTTACCTTGATTCCTTTCCCTAGAGTTCCAATTGTCTTAATTAGACCCTTGTCCCTTGGCTCGAAAACCCGTCACTTCTCTATCGAGAAATTTAGCTTCCTTCTCAAAATTTGAATCTTCATACCTAGGTACTTTGCCTTATGCACCCACCACATTCATCTTTTATGCTCTAACTACCGTCAATTACTTAGCAAGCAATCCAATCTCAGTCCTCAGTTATGCTACCTCTTGAGCCACCAATTCATCTAGTGCTCTTTGCTATGTTGACACTCCAATTGCATAAGTTCCTGCGGGTCTGTCAGTCTCTATAGTATGCCAACCTCAGTTGGTTTTAGTGATCCTATCTAGAATCTCTGAAGCATGCTCCCAACGTAAAATCATAAATGTTCCACAAGTGATAGTGCTGCTACAGCCTTAGTATTTGCTTTTAAAGCTCTGTAGATGATCTCTAGAAAATTTCTACCAGTCATCCGATGGTTTGGAACAGTCTTCAGCTTCTTTTTGAACCTCAAAATATCTCATCTTTTAACTATAGCATTTTGAAAGGCGGTAGTAATCAGTCCAAGAATTGGGTCCTCAATTTGTTCAAGTTAGTAATCCCATGTGGCAGTTCAGCCAACCACAGAGTAGCTTCTCCCATCAGAGAGAATGAAAATAGCCTCAGTCAAATAGCTTCTTTACTCACCCCAGGTAGAGTATATGAAGTGCAGATCCCCACAAAATTCATTATATGCGTGTTTACATCATCAATAGGAAAACCAGGGAAATACCCCTTTTATGTTCAGTAAGTGAATCATAGCACTCATAATATCAAACTTAGTTCCTTCGGGCAGTTCTGGTGGAACGATGGCACCAGTTTCAACTGGCTCCAAATAGGCCAAGTCTGCTTCTGAATCTTCATACACCTGGAGATATGGTTATAGCAGTTGTTGTATATGGGCTATCTCTGTCTCTTCTTATCATTAAGTGCAACAAGATGATTAGCCATATCTTGCATTGCTCGCTCATCTCTGGCTGCTTGCCTAACAGCTGCTTGTCTCGCATTTTCCTCATCTGTCAATCGAGCGATGGTTTGTTCATCAGTTTCATGTCCAACAAGATGAGGTGGTGGTTGATTATGAATTTCACCAACTCCATGAGCTCCTGCTAGCATAGATGATGGATCCTGAACTCCGTCGTTGTTAACCATTCTTCGATTATTTCTTAGAGTTCTATCGAGTTCCGTATCAATTGGAATTAGTAGATTACCTTGACTTTAAGCATTAGGCATACACCAGTGTGTGCCCTAGAAATAGCAGAAAAGTAAGATTCATAAATGAAGCCAACAACTTCAACAAACACAATCAATCAACTTTGTAACCATATTCTTCGACAACGGCACCAAAATTTGATGTCACCCTAATTATACCTCCCAAAAAGTATAAAGCGGCCGTTGAAAAAAATATAGAATCCAAAAAGGTTGAGGTGGATCCCACAGGAAAATTCTATCAAGTGTTTGTCCAAGTAACTGGCAAATAAGTAAAAGAAAGGGGTTTGTGAAACAAAAGAGTAATAGTAAAAAGTGTTGATTTGTTGGATTTGTAATCGATTTAAGAATAGAACTAGGACTGTGTTCCCCAATAACATCATAACTCCATAGGTTCTCTGTATTTTAGTGATCTCTTATGGTATTCAGCATATAGAATTGACAAGTTATGTATCATCTAACCGACTATGTTACGCCTCTTTTAGATGACTATCCCCATGCAAAAATATTAATGTGTCATGGATGTTGCATTGCTGACTCCTATCTATGATCCCAATATAGCCATTCTGTTTATCGGCTTAAGGCTAATTAAATGAAGATAACTCCAAGTCTTGTTGTTGATTCACTAGTACTATCTGATTACCCTTGCTACAGTCCAGGGTAGATAGAGGATGAGTTCCAATGTTGCACACCCATTAGAACGCAACCAATTCCAAAGAAATAACAATACATGCCCAAATACCCTTAGAGAATCACCTTGTACTTCAAACACTACTTTGTTAATCCGTCATGGTTCCCACAACCCTAGTTATGGTGTTTAGCTACTCGTAATTGAAAGCACAAAAGAAGATATCCTAGATAAAAGCATAAATCTGGACTTACAATAATAAGAAAACTCCAAAATCTGAACTTTAATTGAAACCATAAAACCAATATCCATAGAATCCCAAGAATATGCCTTAGAATCTCACAATATAATGTTGTGGGATATCAAAGAGTGTATCCTCGTACAAAAAAAAAACTATAATAGTATTTATAGGCAAAACAAATCCTATCCTAAACAAAATAGGAATTCTGGGTCGGTTGACTCGGACGGCAGGATGGTACGACCGTGGTTAGATACCACGATCGTCCCTTGGTTCTCGTAGTATCCTCCTATACTTTTTCACCTGTAGGTTTTTGATGGTACGATACTCAGTATAATTTTGTGGTATCATCCTACGACCGTATTGTCTTCTCGTCTGATCGTCTTTTTCTTAAACATCTGCAATCTTCATCTCTGAGCCTGCATCCTACAATCTAATGGTACAATCGTGACTTCATGGTACGGTCGTGACTTATGTTCATTTGATCACCTCACACTCGGGTTCTACAACCTTATTTTCCAGCCTTCCTCCCACAACAACAAAGTAAGGTCGTGACATCTTGGTACGATCATAGGAGGCTTATGTTTGATCAGCTTTTGAGGGCAGTCTCTGATTCCAGGTATGATAGCCTTGGTACAATCGTTGTCAGATCCCACGATCGTTTTTTCCTTTTATATGACCCTATAACAGTCCATTTTCAGTAGTTTCTTTTCCCTAGCTTGTTTTACTTGTAATCATACAAAAAACCCATCATATCCACATAAACATACCCTTGAACTTGCAAATATTCATCATTTTAATCATATCAAGTGCCATAAATTCACGACACATTAATATACACCCATGGTACTAAGGAGAAGATCAAAAAGCAGATGGGAAAGACTCAAGCACTAATGATCAAGTTCATGAAGGGAGAGGGTTCCTTCTGAGGTTAGTATCATACTTCATCTTTTTTGAAAAGTATTTAAAAATTGGTTAAGTCATGCCACGTGATTCTCGCTTAACCAAAAAGCTGCAAAATCCCTTTAAGCCCAATCGTCATATCCTATCCGATTGAACATGTCAATTTACTTCCATCTATTTTTAATTTGACCTGTTCCCTTCTTTCTCTACTTAAACACCTATTTTCACTTCACACTTCTCAAATCTCAAACCCTCAAAGATCCATCAGCTCCCTGCCACAGTCGAACTCATATCCTCACTATTAAAATCCCTTTAAGAATCAAAAATTTAGTCATGGTTAAATTATCTTCTCCTCCCCCACTTACAAATGAACCCTTAACACCCTCTCAGCCCTATCCTTCTTCTTCAACTAATTCTAATTTCCACAATCCCTTTTCAGACCTCCAACTCGCTCCTTCTTTTTTGTCAACCATTATCATTCTCATAGTGCCATCAATAACTGAAACTAATCCTCTATTTGATCCTTTTCCAATTGATGGTGATAGTGGAATAATTGAAAACCACTTGCCCTCATCTTCTGATATCGTCCTTCCTGAATCAGATATCTTTTCAGTCTCTCAATCGGGTCCCCTAGAAATAAAGAAGGAAGTTCTAAAGGAAGGTGCTAAATCTAAGGGACCTGGTATTAATATAGCACAGGAAAGCCAGTATGTCCATGAGAAGATGTTTGATAGAGATCTGTCGAATGAATGGGGAGTATCCTTTAATATTCTGGAAGTTAGAGATGTTATTTTATGCAAGGTTTAACTGCCCTGAGTGAAGACATATCCAAGGATAGTGCAAGTAAGTCAGCATTTGTGTCCTCGTGGTTTGTTTCTCCAACACTATCCTCTCATCCTCAATGGGATGACACTCCGAGGTCGTTTGTGACTAGGCATCAATATTGGGAATCTGCAGAGGAAGAGGTAGATGTAGATGAAGAGAAAATTGATAGTGACAATAGTCCTCTACATTGGGAAGTTAAAAAGCAAAGAGTATCTTCAAACTCAAAAGAATCATCCAAACAAGATAAAGTTCATGGGACCTGAGGGAGTTCTCAACGATTAATGAATAATTTCTTAACTAAAAGTAAGAGCAACACAAGAAGAAAGAAAATACTGAGAAAAAGGTCTGTTATTGAGTTTGATGTACCATATGAAGCAGTGGTTGATGTGGAATAAATGGATCATGCAACAGAAGAAGAAGTAGATGAGGATGTTGCTCGGAGTTTCTCTTAATATCAGTCCAAGGCACTATCTAGTGGTGTGACCACCTCTGTGAAAGGTGTTGGGAAGGGTGTACTGATCAAAAATAAAAGTCCCATTGCTATGGCCAAACATAAATGAGGTGGTGTTCAAGATGCTGAGGGACTTGGTTCTGCTCTCAAGTATGCCAAGAGTCTTCAAAAGCTCTATAGCTCGTGTGAAGGGACCTGGTCCCAATGCAAAAACTTCCAAGCCCAAAAAGGCTGTGAAGGTTCTTACTAGAGAGGACAGATAGAAAATCTTAAAGGCACAAAAGGTATTGCATGGGTGTGTTTTTGATCTTGATATTGCTGATCTTCAAAGAATAGTGGACCTGGTCTAGATGGTAAATTTTCAACAATGGAGTTATCTATTTGAACCTTCTATTCCAACCCCGTATGAGAAAGAAGTCTGCATGTTTTATCATGATTTCACCTTTTCAGAGGATTCCATGTACTTAACTACTCAAGTGCATGAGGTTAACATTGCCATGGATGAAGAAGTACTTGGGGAGATTCTTAGGGTGCCTATTGAAGAGATCAGGTCTATGAGAGATGGGTTTGGCTCTGAGAAGTTCCTCAAGCACATTGAGTAGTTGGATGGCTTGAAAATAAAAAATGTGAATAAAAAGTCTCTTAAAGGGGAATTTCAGTTTCTATTTGGATGGGCTCGCTATGGATGGTTTCAAACGTGATAGAGGTACGTTGAAGAAATATTATAGGAAAGTTATTAGGCATGACATGGAGTAGTTACAGCTTACAGAGGACATGACCCTGATAGAAAGGTGTGGAGGGCCTAGATTAGGGTAGAGGGTTAGTGGGTATGACTGGGTTGTTACTAGTAGGGAGGAGTGCTTTGTTTGTCGATGTACCTGTAGTCATAATGTTATACCTGTGTCTTGTAGTTTCTTGTTCTAGGTGTTTTGGTGATGTTTGTGATTTCGGATAGGTAGTTCATAGCATTACTCTATGGGTGTTTTGTTTCTTTTATCTAGTGGTGTGTTACCCCATTTTGTTGTTTGTTTTTATATTTTCTACTTGCTATACTGTTATTTGTCCTGAGTCGGGGCTCTATCGAAAATAGCCTCTCTACTTTATCTGAAGTAGTGGTATGGATTGAGTACACTTTATCCTCCCTAGACCCCACTTTATAGGAAAATACTGGGTATGTTGTTGTTGCTGAAGTAGTCTCTAACCAAGTTCTAAAAGATCAACCTTTCTGCGATCATGATAGAGCACATGAATAAGGTGATGAATGGTAAAGATGGAAAACATGGATTGGCATATGGTTTCCTGCTAAATAGGGTATTTAATTACTTTAAAGATCCATGTAACAATGGAAAGGAAGGATTCTCCAAAAATATATTCACTCTATCCACTTTGGAGGATAACGAATGTGTTGAACAAAAAGTGGGTTGAGGTCAAAATCTGCCATCTCTGAACTGATCACTGTGTAGACTAGGTTGACCAGCGAAATGGAGGATATGACAGTTCTAGTGTCCCAAAAGGATGCTAAGATTGTTGGTTTGATAGCTGCTCTACTGAAGGTAAATGCAGAGGGACCTGTTGTAGGTGAGGCACTTTGTGCTGAAAATGGTGCTTTGAAGGCGAGAGTTACTTCTTTGGATGCTAAGGTTGAGGATTTGACTCTACAACTTTTACAGTCTCATGCAGCAGAGAATAAGTGCATGACTCTCCTTCATCGTCAATTATCTAGCCCTCCTTCATAAGTCCTTTCTACCTGGTCCTTCCTTTGCCCACCTGTTCTCTTTTTGTTCCTATGTGGTACTGTGTGGCACATGCTCCTCTAGCTATTTTTTATTGCTTTTTATTAAATTTGTTGTATGATGATCTTCTCATTTTTGGATAATGAATGTTTTGTGTCTTGATCCTACCATTTATCTTTTTATTTCCTCTCGTTATGCTTATGTCAGTGTTACCTCAATGTCCATGAGTTAACGTACTATACTTCTATTTTACTTGGTTTACTATTTTTTCTCTTTGATTATGCCAAAAGGGGGGAAATCTGAGTTTTTTACGTGAGGGGGTTAGTGAGAGTAAATAGTATAGTGAGAGGGGGAATAAGTCCTCAGAAGGAACAGGAAGAGTGTAGTATGTCTCGGGAGAAGAGTGTAGTGTGAGGGGCAACAGGTCCTCAGGGGGAACTGGCCCACGACTTGCAGACAAGGAAATCTGGAATATAGGTTTGTCATCATCAAAAATGAGGGAAATGTTAAGATCTCAGTTTCGATGATAGACAACCTATAGTAGGCACCTGGTCCCTACAGAGATGCAGTATGCATTCCATGATGATTACAAACCTTCCAGGGACTAGGTTCCGGTTCTTTACACTCCTTGGCAGTCAGTATCACAACTGTTTTTTGTACTTTTGGCAAAAAGTTGGTGGGCACGGCAGCATAGGTTTTACAGCCTTTTTACCTCGACTAATGAGAATAGTTCTAGGTTTTCATGTGTCATATATATGCTAAGGATGGACAATGAAAACCTAGTTTTTCCAATTAAAACATAAAGGTAATATCTTTTTGCAAAAGCATAACATAGCCTCATCCGCAACAGGGACCTGCTCGAGCAAACTTGCTTTGTTATCAGCTCTTGTTATATTTGAGTCTTTGTAACCTGTTCTTAAAAGTATAAACCAACTCTTTCTAGTAAAACTATTGTAGGTATTTTGTAATGTTCTTCTCATGCTTGATGACTATGTTAGCTAGACTAGAGACAATCTGTGTATTGAGTCGACTAGAGTTAGTCATTTCAGTTTGTGGCAATAGAATTATTGTTGTTAGCGTCTTGTAATAGAGTTGTTGCAAGATGTTTAAGGATTAAGAGTTAATCCTTGCAACTATGGAGTATGTATTCAACGTTGCCTTAAGACAGTGAAGTGGTTAAGAAATCCTACGAGGTAGGTCGTAGTTTTACTCTCTTGAGCAAAAAGGTTTCCACGTAAACATCTTGTGTTATTTACATTCAGCACTTGTTCATTCTTATTTACTGTTATTTACTGTAAAAGTGTCCGAGGACCTGGTCCCTATTTTTATGAGCAATGTTTACATTTCATCAATGTGATTTCTCATAAAAAAATGCTCTCTCACCTAGAGGCAGATCTAGAATTAGGAAACCAAGAACTACTAATGAGAATAGATCCCATAGTAGAATAAGGACGAAAAGCAGTGTTGCTTGATCTCCCTCCCAGTTATGTTTTCAATGATTAATACACTTTCCTGGACCATAAGGGGTTCAAGTCTAAAAAGGCATTCAACAGGCTTATAAAAAATTGTCAATTTGCACAAGGTTCAGTTTGTTGCCATTCAAGAACCTTCCATAAATGAGTCAAATTTGAAAAAATACAGGAATAAAATTGGACTTCGACATGAATGGTAAGATGTGGTGTTTGTTGGTTGATTCTCTGAATTGTACTATAATCTCTAATAGCAATCATCATCTCACCTTGAATATCAAGAATGCTACACCAACAAACTTTCTGGTATACCAATGTGTATGCCAAGACTTCAGCAAGGAAAACAAAAAAATTATGATACAAAATCACGCAAAATATGGCGCAAGTGGCGGCCCATGGGCTGTTTTAGGAGACTTTAATGTCATCCTATCTCCTGAGGAACAGAAAGGGGGCATAACTCATAGAATGATCAGTGTGGATTTCATATCTTTTATGGATGATTGTGGCCTAATTGATGCAAGTTACAACCGTAACATTTTTATTTGGACCAATGGCAGAAAATAAAGAACTATGATATGTAAAAGATTGGACAGGGTGGTGTGTAATGAAGATTGGAATGATAATATGGGTGATACAGTAATTAAACACTTAGCTAGGACAGGTTCTGACTATAATATGATTTTATTTAACTGTAAAGAATTGTCTAACAATTTAGTTAGATATGTCAGGTTCCTTAAATTGTAGACAGCGCAACCAGATTTCCAAAACGTTGTCCAAAGCTCACGGGAGAAGGAAGTTCAAGGAAATCCTACGTGGATTTTACAAGAAGACCTGATCCTTTAAGATGAACAAAGAATAGATGTTGATGGTTATGAACATAATAGATAGGAACTTAAAAGAGTCAATCCAGGACAATTTTCTCCAACAAAAGGCCAATTTACAAAGGAATGAAGAAGGCGATTCTTGCACTAAGTACTTGTCAACAGCATTCCACGGAAAAGGAGAGCTACTATACACAAAATTAAAAATGCGAATAGTGAATGGGTGGAAGGCAAAAAGGTTATTGAGGATGCTTCTACACAACACTTCCAAAAACTTTTCACTGAAATAGAACACATTTGGTGTTCTAAACTAAATGGAGAAGCTGATAACTAATGAAGAGAACCAATAAGATCTTGAGATATTCCTTGAGGGAGAGGAAATCAGATAAGTCATTATGGATCTAAGTCCTAATAGTGTTGCTGACCCGGATGGTTTCAATTGACCCTTTTTTCCAAAAGTGTTGGCATATTATTAAAACTAATTTGATCAACTTTGTCCAGAGCTTCTACTGTGGTAAAAAGTTAGATGAATCCTCACTCATACGTATTAGTTCTTATTCCTAGAGATGAAGAACCCACTACTTTTTCACAGTTAAGACAACAATTTAACAATTATTTTCAAACAAAACCGTTTCTCATATTCAATCTGCATTTATAAAGTGGAAGATTCATTACATAGAACATCTACTAACTCAAGAAATTAAACATGGGTTTAATAAAGGAAGAAATGTCGATATTGTTTTCTAATTAAGACAAGGGAAAAAAGCTTATGATAGAGTTTATTGGTTATTTATTTTTTTCATCTTTAGAAAATTTGGTTTCTGTAAGTTATTTATAGATCTTGTTTGGAGGCTTCTTTCAAATATTTGGTAGCCCATAATTATCAATGATGAGAGGAAAGACTTCTTTCACTCTAACTTTCACTCTACCAGAGGTTTAAAGCAACAGGAAAATTCTCTTTCTCCCTTCTTTTTCATCCTAATTGTTATACGGTTATTTGAATTGTTTAACAAAGTTTATGACGGAAGAGATACATAGGATATGGCATGGATTATGATGACCTAGGATACAACTACCTTGAATATGTTGATGATATCCTTTTTACCTCTTTGGATAATTTTTCTACAAAACACTTTTGAGTTAATTGAAGAGATATGCGAAGAGATCTCTGGGCAGAAAATAAATCAAGATAAGTGTATGTTCTTAATAGTCTCGCATGCTACTAGTGGTAATCACAGGAGAATCAAAAGGATGACACGTTTCAAAGCAGGAGAATTTCCTTTCACCTACTTAGGGTGCCCATCTCACTAGTAGGAAGAGAACTACTCACTTTGGTGAAATTACTTCAAACATTGTGAAGAGGATAGGTACTCCAATCCCAAACTATGTTATTTACTTGTTGCTACACTAACAAATTGTCAGAGAGCCTTGCTCTAACTTCTTAAATTTTGTGACCGGAGCAAATTACTCCTCCTCTGGTAAGAAACTCTGCATGAATGCTTTTTTGAATTCAGTCCAAGTATTAATAGGAGCAGCAGTAGTATGTTCACCCTCCCGCATCCCGAACCAGGCATGAGATGCATTCTTTAACTGATAAGCATCAAACTTCACAGCTTCTGAACTTTGAGAACCCATAGATCCTGAGAACCTTATGTAAGAATTGATCAACAATATTGGGAATTTTCTGGTGATGTTTATTCATCGCTCAAACCTATATTTACACATGAACTCTATACAGAAAAGGAAAAGAGAACAAAAAGGAAAATGTATACTTGTCCTACAAGTATTGGCTAAAGCTATAACGAACAAATATTCCCTCATGTGCTCTTCAGGTTCTAGAAGTAAAAGGAAGCTTCTTTACTTTATTCCAGCTATACAAACTCCAATCAGACGGTACATATCTTGTTAGGACCGAAATAATCAGGTGTCATAAGGAAGCTAACAAAGCAAACCTCGAAAGATGCCAAATAAGAAGACATGCGAGAAATACATCAAAAAGAGACACAATAATTTAACGTGGTTTGGTCAGTCAACCTACATCCATAAAAGGAAATGAGCAATCCACTATATAAAGAGAGTACAAGATATTGAGAGAGACATCACTCTGATACCCACTTGTTAGGACCGAAATAATCAAGTGTCATACGGAAGTTTACAAAGCAAACCTCAAAAAATGCCAAATAAGAAGACATGCGAGAAATTTATCAAAAACAGACACAATAATTTAATGTGGTTAGCTCAATCGACCTACGTCCATAAAAGGAGATGAGGAATCTATTATATAAAAGAGAGTACAAAATATCAAGAGAGACAACCTCACACAATTCACTCAGAATAAAAAGAGGTTCTCACAAGTGATACCGCGACACTTGTGTCTCACAAATTCTCTCCCAAACAATACTCTCAAAGCCCGTATGACTACGGATGTTACTAAGCTAGAAGAAAGAAGTCTCTATTTATAGAGTCTATAACTTTTTCCTATAAGAATAAGGACTAGCCAAATATGAAGGATTCATGTTTTCCTTTTTCTAAAAGGAAAACCCAATTATGGTAAGAAAATCAAGAAAAATACCAACATATCTCATCTATTAATAAACTTCTTTGGACGTCTGAGATGTAATCAATGATTCCATGTGGATCCATAAGTGTTTTCCTAAAAGACTCTGAAGTCAAAATTTTAGTCTTCATTTCATCTGTCTTCTTCAACCTTTCATCTTCTACTCTGTGAGAATCAACAATGGAGAGAGTAGAAGGAGCTGAAATGGGGGGCTTCCCTTCAATCTCCCCCTCAAGTTGGAGGGCAGGGACGATACTCCTAACATGCTCAAGAAGTCCCTGTGAGAAGCCTTGGAGAGGATTTTAGTCAAAATACGGCAAGTTGATGGTCCGACGGAACAAACAACAAAGAGATCATGTTAGAAAGATATTGTTAATGCACAAAGTGGAAACAAGTTCCACTTGCTTTGTGCGTTCATAAAAAATAGGGTTCTTGACAATACTAATGGCTACCTTACTTTCTGAATGAATGGGAACCGATAAAAATGGGGAGATTGACAAATCTTCAAGTAAACGAACAAGCCAAGTCATTTTAGCCATGACCTTACACTTAGATCTGTACTCCACTTCTGCGAAAGACAGAGAGATGAAAAGTTGCTTCTTTGATATCCAAGAAATAGGAGATCCCCCAAAAGTGATGAAAAAGCCACTTATGGATTTACGCATGTCTGAGCATGCCTCCCAATTGGCATCGTAAAATGCCTTCTAAGAGAAAGAAGGGTCAGTATTTAAAAGAATCTCTTGTCCAAGATCAAAATGAAGATACTGGAGTACCTTGAGAGCAGTTGAGTAATGAGAAGGCATGGTATTTGGAGAAATTGACTGAGCTTCAGAACTAGAAATGTCAGATCAGGACACGTATGAGTCAGTTAATTCAATTTCCCAACCATATGCCTGAAAATAGTAGGATCTGTTAATGGCTCATCACTATCCCCCTTCAACTCTATGCCATGATCAAGAGGAGAGAAAACTTGAGAAAGATGAGAGTAATCAAATTCCTTGAGCATTTCCAAGGTAAACTTTTGTTGACTTATAATAAAACCCTACTTCTCCCTTATAACTTCCATGCCTAAAATATAATAGATGTCTCCTAAGTTCTTTACTCTAAATTCTGAATGAAGAAAATTAGTAATATGATCAATCTAAGCAATATCATCCCATATTAATAGAATATCATCAACATAAATTGCCAGAATTAAGATCAAACTTCTTGTTCGTTTGAAAAATAGTGTATAGTCATTCAATAAAGCAGTGTACCCTTTGTAGCATAGGGCACTAGCAAGTCGAGCATACCACTGCCGTGAAGCTTGCTTCAATCCATAGAGGGATTTTTTTAGAAGGCAAACATGATTAGAAGGAGATTTAAAACTTTAAGGAAATCTTATAGAAACCTCTTTTTATAGTGAGCTATGTAGGGGTGGGCATAGTATGACATGGTACGATACTTTAAAATTTTGGTATGGTAATTTTGGTATTCGATTTTTAAAATACTATACCATTAACATATCATAGTAATTTGATGTTCAATTTTGATATTTTGCGGTATGGTAATAGGTAATTATAGGTTGTTCAACTTCAACAGTATACACTCGTATAATAGAGTATTATGACTTCGACATTTCAAAAACACGTCTCAATTGTATTCTACCAACATATTATAATGTAGAATATATATATATATATATATATATATATGTCACGCCCCAAAATCCCATTGAGGCGTGATTGGCACCTGAAGCCGATGTGGCCCGAGAGAACCAATCTTTGTTCACGTACACTCGTATGCATATCCTCGTATGAATCTTATTATTCATCATGTGACTATACGGAAGTCATGGACATGTAAACATATGTTATATATACATTTATGGAACTTGGCCGTTAGGGCCATTATGTCAAAACGGACATTCATTCCTTACATTCACATACCCACATACGTCTACAAAAACCTCTAACTGATGCACTTACATGACCATCTAAAAGTAGGGACAAGTTCCCGCTTTATACAACAGTTACAATATCAAAACACTATACAACTGTGACTCGAAAAGTCCCAAAACAACTGGGGCTCATCAAAAATCTGCAAATACTGTCAACCTACAGTGGAGGTCTACTGGTGCCTGCACCTACAACATGTAAAGTAAGTCCCCAAGAGGGGTCAGTACGAAGAATGTACTGAGTATGTAAGGCCATAAGAAAACTGTATTAATACACAAGAACTTCAATGGAAATAATTATAGGAGAAAGCTCTATATGTGGAACCATGTACCTTTCTTTTATTATTATTATTATTTTTGATCACTCAATCATAGCCTTATCATTCATATACTATCTTTCATATGATACCTTTGTTCAATGGATTCTTCCTTTGATTAATGCTCATTATCATTATTAGTAGTCATTCAACATACATCCACTCTTTCGGTGGGTTAATCTACATCCACTCTATGGTGGGTAATAACATACATCCACTCTTTGGTGGGCAATAACATACATCCACTCTTTCGGTGGGTTATGACGTACATCTACTCCATGGGTAGGCCAACATACATCCACTCTATGGTGGGTTAATAACATACATCTACTCCATGGGTAGGCCAACATACATCCACTCTATGGTGGGTTAATAACATACATCTACTCCATGGGTAGGGTTAACATAAAATAACATTGCTTCCTTTTCTTTCATTATTCTTTACTTCATTTCACTTTCTTTCATACTATGAGTGGTACCTTGATGATAGAAAAATTCTTGAAACTTGAAACACAAATATACATTACTTCACATCTTTACACTTGTAAGATTGGTATCTTTACTTGTGAGGGATAGATACATTAACTTGCACATTACTTCTTTCATTACTTTTGAGAGATTGGTACATTTACTTGTGAGAGGTTGATTCATTCACTTGTGAGAGATTGATGCATTCACTTGTGAGAGATTGATTCATTCACTTGCCATAACATTGTTTGAACACAACATCTTAGAGCCATTGGAACAATAGTCAATGTATAAGAGACATGTGTATAACTCTATTGGAACTTTGGATCATGACATGATTGAAATAATGCTATTCAAACTAAACAAGCCCTCTTTACCTCATTACTCTCGTTGAGATAGTTCTCTTAGAATTTACAACATTATGACAGCTTAGGGACTTCAGTCAATGAATAAGAGATAAGTGAATCATAATTCATCTATGAGTAGGACACTTGTGCATAACAATATATATTTACCTTAGTTAAAAATACTATAGGACCCCTTTGAAATGTAACACTTTTGGAACCTTAGGACTGAGATGCAATACCTTAGGACATTTGGAACATTTGACATGTTAGCCAATGAACATGAGTCAACAAATGGGCATGAGTCATATGATCACCATTGACCAATGAGTAAGGAACATGTGAGTAACACTAGCCAACTACCGAATACGGAATACCTTAGAGCATTTCGGAACCAAATGAGTAGTATGACAATGCAACCACCACATGCTGCAGAAGGATATAGAAGAGTAACCTTACATACATTCACTTCCAAGTATGAGTACACAAGTCTATATATGAACACAACAGTCCAGCTTCTTCCTTATGTTTCGTTCTACAATACAAGTCCATAATGGTACTCTAGTTAACAACTATTTACCGTACAAGTGTACAAAACAACAATGAGCTATATGACTGCCACATAACTTCATTTCACTCTTTAAAATACACCCCACTGCATTATCATACCAACAAAACCATAATCATGCCACACATTGACCAAGATATCATACATCTATAGCATTTCACACCACACTTACCCTTTACGCTTCCTCATTATCATTCTGTCACAATTACCCTATCAACTTGCCTCATAACAACTTATGAACAATCATACATACTTAAAATAGTCCAACATTCCTCCATACGACACTTTAAAGTCATTAAAACGACATCACAAGTTGATAATTACATCCATGAAGGGTATAGGGGTTTCGAGGGGCCAAAGGGATGCAAAAACAAGCAATTCGGAGTTCTGGGAAGATAAGATAAGCCACCTGCACCCGAAGGTGGATGACCTGCGTACGCAGGTGACCTTTTTCAGTAGCCAGAGGCACCTGCGTTGGCACCTGCGCCCGCAGGTGCTTCGTCTGCGAGGGCGGGTGCCCGTTTTGGCCAAAAAGGGTCTCTTTTGGGTCTTTTTATGCAATGAATGGTCCATGATCATAAATAAAATTATTTTAACATATTTTTGATAATATTATATGACAAAAATCAGCCATGGTCTCACAACACACATAAACATCACAAAAACGACACTTTACGGTCAATACGTCACCAAAACCATAACCAATTTCACAATAGAAATTCCAAACATTATACACCATGACAAAACAAGGAAATGCTATAGTCACATCTCACATGTCAATATTAACTCCATCATTTTCACTTCCTTTAAGACCATAAGTCCATGTTCAAGTTTACAAGGCAAAATCATCCTCCGATTTAGCAAACACAAGTTGTTTTACACATAGTGAACTTCTCACACTTCACCAACATAACCAACATGATATAAACCATATACCATGCATAAAATATATTAAACCATAATAATAAACACTTACCAATACTCACCAAGTGATGATCTTTGGCCAAAAGGATGAGAGCTTAGGGTTTGTGGAAATATTGAGAAAATTCTAGAAAGGCATGGGTGTCCAAATGAATAAAATTCTGATTTTTGGCTCTATTTATAGCCCCTTTAAGTCTCTCTTTATCCAAACACTTGGTCCAATAATAATGTAGGGACTTGTTCTTGCAAGAATGGGTCATTATGCCCTTTTTGGGCCATGTCTTCATGCCAATTATGGGCCTCATTTAGCTCATTAACAATTTGTTAATTGAGCCCACCAATTGAATAAATAATTCCTCATATATATATATATATCCCTCAAGTCACTCTTATCCATCTCTTGGTATTAAATACATGGTTGATTGGTCAAATGGACACATATTGGAAGAATGGGTCAATTTCCATGTTGGGTCATTTCTTCTTATTACTTTTGGGCTTCACTTTGGGCCCAATGATGTAAGACTTATTCATGCCCACAAATTAATGTATAATTCATCAAATCTCCCATGTGTTTTTCTAATTCCATAAATATACACGTAGTCATATAGGTTCGACAACATACGGTATTTCACCTCCTACAAAGGTCTAATCCCATGAACTAGGCCCAATATCATTTATTTCATCAATAACCTTCCAAAGTACCTATTTTTTGAATCTCGACACTTGAATAACCATTGTTCAACGTAGTCACATAGGGTTTAGTAGGTACGGGGTGTTACAATATATATATATATATATGTATAAGTATATATATATATACTTATACATATATATATATATATATATATATATATATTCAAAAGAAAGTTCAAACAACTCCTTTTGTTAATCAATTATAGAAAAAAGCATTTCTATCTAGATATAGTAGCAAAAATTCCAAAGTCTTAACATTTAGTTTTATACTAATGTTAAGCTATATATTTGTTAATATTTTAATAATATATATAAGTTATTTATGCAACTATAGACTTTGGTATGATATTTGGTATTTTGTATGTCATTTATAAATAACTAAATACTATACTGAATACCAAAAAAATTTAACCATATATTATACCAAATAACATAATATCAAAATCATGGTATCAAAAATTTTGATTTCGGTATGTACCATACCATGCCCACCCCTAGTGTCATATAAAAAGGCATGATTACATACAATTTAGAGACTTTCCAACCTTTCTTCACTACCACAACCAACAAACATCTGATTGTGGTCATTTTCACCATTGGTGAAAAATTTTCATTATAATTCCTTCATTCTGAATGTCTCCCCTTACTACAAGCCTAGCTTTAAGTCTTTCAATAGTACCATCGGAGTTGTGCTTCACCTTGTACACCCATTTACAAGGTAATGCCTTCTTTCCATTAGGTAACTCAACAATGTTCCATGTATGATTAAGTTCTAGAGTCTCAATCTCTGTGTTCGTGGAAGCTTGCCATCCTGGATGTGATGCTGCCTCAGAGAAACTAAGGGGTTCATAGATATTAGACAAGGACTCTAGGAAGTGTTAATTGCTTTTAGATAAATCACTAAAGGGTTGTGGGTGAGGTTTGATGGGGTATGAAAATAGGAATTTATGAGATCAGTCAAGTAAACTCCCAAAAACAAAATCATGCAAATAATCAGGCCTTTTAGAGAGTCTTTCTAATCTCCTAACATGAGCATTGGTTGAAGATGAGTTATTGCCAATGATAGGATAAGGATTAAGAGGTGATGGTGGAGGAGAACTGATACATCCATATTTTCTTCTAGATCTACAATTGGAGGAAAATGCTGGCATTTTTCTTTACCAGCTGGTTCAAAAACTTAACTAGGAGAGTTAGGAAAAGGAGAAGAAACAAAAGGAGGTTGGGATGCAAAAGGAAAAATATGCTCTTGAAAATGCACTTCTCTAGATATATAAACTTTCCTTGAAGACAGTTCTAGGACTTTAAGACTTTTCTTACCTTGGAGGTAACCTAAGAATACACATTGAGAAACTTTAGGATCAAATTTGCCTCTTCCATGACATAAAGTGGAGGGGTAGCACAGGCAGCCAAAGGACCTGAAGTGCTGATAAGAGGTTTCTTGTTGAAAAACGTCTCATAAGGGGTCTTTCCTTTCAAGACTCTAGACAGTAAAAGGTTAATCAAATGAGTTGTTGTATAGACTGACTCACTCCAGTAATGTATAGGTAACCTAGATTGGAAAATCAAAGCTCTAGCAATCTCCAACAAATGCCTATATTTCCTTTCCACCACCCCATTCTGTTGGGGTGTGACTACACAACTCCTTTGATGCAAACTACCGCATTCTCTCAAGAACCCTGTTTCTTGAGTTCTAGAATCCAATTCCAAAGCATTATTTGATCTAATGCATTTTATCCTTTTATTGAACTGTCTTTCCACCATGCTCAAGAAACACTTCAAAACAAGAAAAGCATTACTCGTGGTACTCAACAGAAAATTCCAAGTTCTTCTATTGTAGTCATCAACTATGGATAGAAAATATATATACCCATTGGAGGTTTTGTAATGACCCCAAATATCAATATGAATTAAATCAAATATCCTTTAGTTTTGATTTCACTGATGGAAAAGGGACTTCTTGTTTGCCTAGACTGGGAATAAATCTCACATATGCAATCAGAATTTGAAGGAAACTTGATAAAACTTCAATGTTTCATTGCTGAAAAAGGAAAAAGACCAAGGCTGAATGGCAAAGAGTTACATCTGAAATAAAACTAGCAACTTTGGGAAAGAAACATAATTTGAAACAGGATTGACATCACTAATGATACTGGAAACATTTTGTTTTTGAAAAGAAACTACACTAGATTTTTGAATTAAAGGTTGCAATAAGTACAAACCCTCCTTTACTTCACCAAAATATTCTACCCTCTTTATAAAAAGGTCCTGCAATAGACACCCAACATAATTAAATAAAATATTGCAATTGATTTGTAAGCAAATTCTATTTGATGAAAGTAAGTTAAATTTGAAAGAAGAGACACGAAGCACATTCTTAAGAAGAAGATTGGGCAGAATGGTAACACTCCCTGTATGTGTAATAGTCATCTTGAAAGAATTAGGTAAGCTTATGCTCAAAGGGACAGGGAGAGTAGTAAGACAAGACAAAGCATCAGTTTAAGCACATATGTTCTGAGGCACTTGAATCAATGATCCAGGTGCTAGTGTTAAAAACTGAGAAACAGGTCCCTGAATACTTAAGAATGGTACGAGCTATTTCATTTGTATATGGTCCTACATAAACTTGTCTCATTTGCATCTGTTTCAAGATTTGTGTCAATTCTATTTTTTGTTCCCTGCTTATAGTTGTTGATGGGATTTGGAACTGTAACTTGCTCACTTTTCTCATGTACTTTATCTCTTGTAATTGTTGTATTTCCCTTGATAATATTTTGATAATTCTTCCCTTTATTGAACTCAAAATCTTCTAGGAAGCCAATAATCCTTCATCTATGATATGACCCACCTTGGAACAATATGTGAAACTCACATTAGGATTGTACTTAGTTTTCCTTTCCTTTTTCCTTGTTTGATTACCTGTAAACCTCTGAAACTGATTTTGAGGTTTCTAGAAATTATTTCCACCCCTAAGAACTTGATTTCCTACTTTGGGAGCAGACCTCCCTTAATTAGTTATCATAAAAGAGGAAGAATCTGAGAAAACCTGTGCATTCACATAAGATTTCTCTTTGAGTCTCATCTAGCAACAAAAGTGAGTATGCACGATCTATTCTAGGCATAGGATATAACATAAAAATATTACCCCTATCCTATGCATACACATTGTTAAAATCCATTAAAAACTGGATCATTTTTTTATCCTCTTAGGACTTAATCATATCTCTCTTCCTTTCACAAGTGAACACACAATTGCAACATATGTTTGATTAAGTGAATCAATATCATCCCATAGTCTCTTTAATTCAGTGAAATAACTTGCTATGTCATTAGTTACCTATTCTAAACCTGAAATCTCCTTTTGTAAATAATAGAGCTTGGCACTATTTAATTTCCCAAATTTTTACTCCAAGCTCTCCCAAAGATCCTTTGTTGTTTTTGAGTAGATCACATTGTCCCCTATTTCCTTCGATAATGAGTTCAATAACCAAGATGTGACTATATGGTTGCACCAACTCCACTGCTCAAAGTCAGGAGCAGTGTGATGTGGAGTTTTTCAAGATTTATTGATAAAGCCAAGCTTCTTATTTATGGATAAAGCTATCAACACTATTCTCCTCCAACCTGAAAAACCCCTCCCATCGAAAATAGAGTTTACCATTTCATTCTAGGAGAATCAGAGGCATTGAGATGGTATACATGATTGATAATGGAATTAGTAGAGTTCACAGAATTCTCAGTGATGGTAACATTGGGCGTATTGGATGTATTTTTCTATTGAGACATGATTTATTTCTAGAATTATAGATCTAGGAAGATGATTGAATTTGGATCTAGCTTTGGTCTAATACCATGTAAGAATTGATCAAAAATATTGAGAAAGTTTTTGGTGATCTTTATTCATCGCTCAAACCTATATTTATACAAGTATTCTATACATAAAAGGAAAAGAGAAAACAAAAAGGAAAATGTACACTTGTCCTACAAGTATCGGCTAAAGCTATAACTAACAAATATTCCCTTGTGTGCACTTCAAGTTCTTAGAATTAAAAGGAAGATTCTTTATTTTCTAGCTGTACAAACTCTAATTAGAAGGTCAACATCTCGTCTATTAATAAACTTCTTTGGACGTCTAAGATAATCCACATGGCATCTTTAGTGTTTTCTTAGAAGACTCTGAAGTCAAAGCTTTGGTCTTTATTTCATTTGTCTTCTTCAACCTTTCATCTTCTGCTCTGTTAGAATCAACAATGAAGAGAGTAGAAGGAGATGAAATAGGGGGCATCTCTTAAACACCTTGAAGGTTTCATCCATGAAATACTGGTGGGGTCATTCTCAGTGTACGAACCATAGAACTTTGAAGGGTTTAATATTAGAAACTGCATAAGCCTTCCTCCAAGAACAGTAGACACGATCCCAAAACCTGTATGCTTATGTTGGGCTACTACAAGAGTAGTAAGCACTTGAATGGTGCTTTGCATAGTGTAACACCACACACTTTTGGGCTAGAATTTGAATCGATCTTCATAAGTGTATAGTCCCAAACTCAATGATTTCTATTTAGATATAAGTGCTAATATCAATTCCTTAGTATGGAAACATCTTTGGAGATGAATTGAGGTCATAGAAATCTCCTAGCTCAAAGTTGAGCTAAGAACTTTCCTACCGATTGAGTTTTAGTAGACGTTCTAACCTGGATCAACATAAAAAGAGAATTTCTCCTAGAATATGAAGAATTTTGTAGCTCAAGATCTACCAAATTAAAGTTCTTCAAGTATGATTTCCAACGCAACTGACCGTTTGTCAATCCGAGTCTGGAGTAAAAAGTTATGGGCATTTTGGTGAGGCACTATCCCAGATGCTCGTTGGGCAGTGCGGGGCGGAGCTGGTGAGTGGGAAATCACTTAAAAGCCTCCGCGTTAGGCTGCGTGGTGCATAGCTTCCTCCCTTATGTAAAAAAAAAATTCTCTCTTATTAAATCGGGCAAACTAGTCCTTTCACCCCATGTAACTTCCCAATTCGTTTTTAAACCCCAAAAATCATCCTAAACTAGGAGAATCATTGTCAAATCCCTAATTCCTATTTTATCCCGAAACCCCAAACTCTCAATCCTAAATTTTCAAGAAGGGTCAAAGATTATAGTTTCTTCTCAACGTTTTCTCACCAAATTTGTCATCAAGGGTATGTAGGATGAATCCAAGTCATGTAAGTCTTCGTATTGATTTCAAGCTAGGGTTCAAGATTCAAGGCTCAAATTCAAGATTCCTCAAATTCCTTCAATCAAAAAGGCATGTTTGAACACTCCTTATTTCAATTACCATTTCAATACGTGATTTTAATTATTATTATGTATACTTTGTTGATATTTTGAAATTTGGGGTAAATGATTAATTCATGAAAAGCTTGATAATTAATTTTCCCTCTTGCTATAAATTGTTTGCTAATTACTAATGGAGGGTTTGAGTCTTGAATATACTATTTGAAAGAGGGAATCCCGTTACATTGATTTACAATGTTGAATACTATGAATAATGAAAATTGTAACTTTCAATCCCTTTCACAAGTTTATTTTCAATGGGGAATTATGATGTTTATTCCATCTTTTGAGTACTATATGGTATGAAATGATGAAAGGTTTTTATGACTCTTATGAAAATCTTATGATAGTTATGTTGATGAATTTAAAGACGGAACTTAGAGTCTATAATGTTATATGATAATGATTTGGAATAATATGGATGACTTGCAATTCTTAGTGTGACGGTACTAAATGTAAATGTCATAATGAAACACTCTACGGATAAAGGTTTATGAAAATGGTTTTAATAGGGTGTACTTGGGTATTATGTGGTTCACCAAGAAGGTGTAGTCTTTGCAACCAACGCCAGAAACCTATGTTTGCCGACATAGGGATGGTTTGCTCTTAAAAGAGATGAACTTGACACGCACCTCTATGAGGGCGGTATGCTATGATGAACACACTATGTTCATCTCAATTCATGCGGCAAACATGGATTGGGGCCCTGTTAGTTGGGCAAATACCGGACCCATATCAGCCCGTGGGTTACTTAAGGTCGAAGAAACTACATATTCCATGAAGTAAAGTTTTAATGGTGTTCATGTTTTATTTCTAAATGTCTTCTCCCATGATTTCTTACACTTGTGGAATTACATTATGTATCTGTAACACCTCGTACCTTCCTAACCTTACTTGACAACATTGAATAATGCTTACCTAGGTGTTGAGAGCTATAGGCATGTATTTGGTAATGTTAATGGTAAAAAAAGTGAAATTTGGCCTCGTACATGTGATTAGCCTTTCAGAGGAGGTGTCTTGTGATTTTTGTGGAGCATTTGTGGGGTTCAAAATGAGGCTAAAGGGACCTCTAAACAAAGGATATTAAGGGTAAGAAGTAAGTTAAAGAATAGGACTTGAAGTATCTAACCAAACTCGCGAAGAAAAGTCGAAAAACAAAATTTTCAAAAAAATTAAGGGTGGGGCGCACCAGAGGGCGTGTCAGGCCGCTCTTGGAAAATTTTTTTAGCCTAGAGGCAGCAAGCTGGAGCGCCCAAGGACGTGCCAGGATGGTTTTCCCATTTTTTTGAAAGTTGGGAATTTTCTTAAGTCCCAAGGGTGCCCGGGGACGTATCAAGCCGATTTTTGCCACGTTTCTTATACAACCATGAGAATATACATGACATGAGTGAAGTATTATTTTGGTATGATAAAATTACTCGTGAACGAATTTGGCGTCAAAATGACGATTTTACCATTTTGGTCAAAATAGGCCATACGTGGCTAGAATTGCTTATTTTTGGAATTGAGGCTACAAATGTGAATAGCGTGAGTGGGAATATTGTCGTAATGCGTATGAAATGATTTAAACATGAGAAATTATTGATTTTATTGGGTTAAGTGAATTGGGCTCAATAAAAGGCCCAAAATGAAAAGAAGACATGGGCCAAAATGGGTCAAATGACCATTCTTGCCTTGACCTTCTAGACTTAGCATTAAATGCTACAAGAGTGGCTAAGGATGGAATTGAGGGACTATATAAAGGGCAAGAAATCTGATTTTTATTCATTGCAAAGTCTCATGCCTTTTAGACCAAATATACATGATATTTTCTTCAAACCCTAAGAACCCTACACCAACTTTTGGAGCAAGATCATCATTTTTCAAGCTTGGGTAAGTGAATATTCTTATGGATTAACATATTATATGCATGGGGGAGTATGTAAATCATGTTGGTTATGTTTGGAAGTGTTGAATATGACACTTTGTGTTTTTTGTAAAAGATTTGTTATCCATGGGATTTACAATTGAAATATGCCTTGTGATTTTGATGAAAGAGTATGGTATGGATGAAATATGAACATGTATGGTGTGATTATGTTATTAAATTTGTTATTTTCATATAAGTGTAAATTATAGGATTTTGGCCGATATGTGCTATGAGGTATATTAAGGTGACTTAATGGATTATTTGTGATGTGGTGTGAATGAGAAAGTGTAAAGGAGATGTTTTGTGGTGAAATGCTATTGATTATCATGTATTAGTCAATGTATGGAATATTGGGGAATTGTTGGTATGATAATTTCATCAATGGTTTTGTCAAGGGGGAAATGACATGTTAAAGTCAAACATGTAATTTATTGATGTTATATGCCATTGTAAGGTAGTTGGTGGTTAATGTTGATTCCGTTATGTACTTATGTTTTAGACTGAAACATAAGGAAGGAGCGGTACTATTGTATGCACGTCTAAGATTGTATATTCTTATTGAGAATACAAGGTATGTAAGGTTGCTCTGTCCGTATCTTCCTGCGGCAAATAGTATTCACATTGACATTACACTTGTCCCATCCCAAAATGTGCTAAGGTATCCTATATCCGGTTATCGATGATCATTCTCACATGTTTCTTACTCATTGATCAATTTTGAATCTCATGTCTCATATTCATGAATAATGTTCCAAAGTTCCAATAGTGATTATACTCATGTATCTTGTTCATTGATTATTGTTCAATGGTTCCAATAGTGTTATGTTTCCACGAAGGCTATGTTTCCAATAATGTTTATTCACATGTCTCTCACTCATTGATTATTGATTCAAAGCTTCAAATAAAGTTGTTACTATCATTGTGTGAATCTCAAAAGTAAAGAACAAAGTAAGGCATATATGTGGTTAATGATCAAGTATTGGTGGCAGCTTTGGGGGCGAAATGCCTAGCTCAAGCCGATCCCGAGATTGTTGGATCAGGGGGAAGTCCTAGAGGCATAAGCCTATCTCGGACCGATCCTGACAGGGGCAGCTCTAGAGGTATAAACCTAGCTCGAGCCGAACCTGATATGTTGATTTATGGGTGGCAGCTCTAGAGGTAATAACCTAGCTCGAGCCGATCCCGATCTATATTAATTCATGGGTGGCAGCTCTAGGGGCATAAGCCTAGCTCGAGCCGATCCCAACATAACGTTATGTTATGTTAAAACCCACTGTTCAGTCGGGGCCCAAGTATCACAATTCACAGGCAAAGATGAATAATCACAGAAGCAAAGATACAAAGAAAGTAATGAAATAAATATACATGGTTTCCAAAGTACAGAATAGTGACTTGTCTACATTGGTCATTCATTTGTATTTGAGTTCATTGATATATTTACATAACATACAGTTTATTATGAGCCTTACATACTCAGTACTTTCTTCGTACTGACCCCTCTTGGGGGATTTACCTTACTTGCTGCAGGCGCAGGTACTAGTAGGCCGCCACAGTAGGTTGCCAGTTGTTGCGGATCATTGGTGAGCTCCAGTTAGTTCGGGGCTTATCCGAGTCACAGCTGTTCATATGTTTTGGTATTGTACATATTGTATAAAGCGGGGACTTGTCCCGACTTTTAGTTTGTTTGGTCAATGCATTCGTTAGAGGCTTTTGTAGACGTTTGTGGGTGTATGGATGTAAGATGGTACATGATGTTTTGACTTGACGGCCTCAACGGCCAAGTTTCGTATATATATATATATATATCACATGTTCCATGTATTTCGTTGTTGGTATTTAAAGCTCTTACGTGATCATGGGTTTCTTATGGCATGCATATGATTCAATAGAAGCAAAGCTTGGTTCTCTCGGGCCTTGTTGGCTACGAGTGCCAATCCGTCTCGATGGGATTCGGGGCGTGACAGTATCCTTATGGTTTTAAATGTTTACTTCTAATTTTCTTTACTCATCTCATGATATAAATGTTATGGACTCTTTATATTACTATCTGAACTGCTTTGGTCCCTTTCCTCAAGTTGCATGCCAGTACTCATCCTACTGACCGTCCCCGGATGCTACATCTTTTCATGATGTAGGTTCCAAAGCACTTACCCGAGATTTTGCCTGACATTAGGATTCATTCAGGACTGCAGCTAGCAAGTGGTGAGCCATCCATCTTTCATATGCCATATGTTTTATTTTTAGGTAAACTTAGACCATTTGGTTTTGTTTTCTGGTATTTTCGCGGCCATGTCTCGGCTTAGGATTCCTATTCATAATGTTAGAGACTTCATAGACTAAGTTGGATAATGTTGTATGTTTCATTTAAAGACTTGGATTGAAACTATCTTTTTTTTCAATTGAATTTCATAAATATGGGTCTATTTCTGCATTTACTATGTGACTATGCTTTTGATGTTATGCTAAGGGATTTTCTCGAGCCTTCATTGGTCGGGGATGCCCGTCACGGTCAGGGACTGGGTTCGAGTTATGACACAAAGCCCCAATATTGGTACCAACCCCAGCGGGAGCAAGCGGAGCTTGTGGAGGAACTTGGTTTCCAGTACTAGCTCTACCTCGACATTCACAGGTATTGTGGTAGCGTCAACAGTTTTATGTCCACTTGATGCAATGTTATAAGAATCGATGTTAGACTTGTTAGAAGCACCAACACATGTCATTGTAATTTATGTGAGTCACGAGTAACAAATGTATCAGAATGATCCTAAAATGGATTTCAAGTTGTAGAACACTATCTAGAATTAAAGGAATGAGAAACACCTATAAATTCCTTAGGAGTCCTTCGATTGTGTAGGTGATTAGGCCACAAGAGGAAGACCTCACTCAACCTAGCTCCACAGACAAATCTTAGGACACTTCTAAAGTTAGAGCTCTTATACCAAGCTTGTCATGCCACAAATATGACCCTCACGGGACAGGAACCCGATGCTATGGAACCACATCAAAAGCACCTTATAGACATGATAGTTCACATAGTAGCCCCACCATTTTAACTTAATACAATTATGCATGTATAAATTAAGACAATTTAAATTAATGGAATAAGGAATAATATAAATGATTTGTATAATTAAGTAGCAGCTTGACATAGCAGTGTGTCCCAATAAGTCAAGCCATGGATTTAAGTAGTATTCACGAAACAATATATATATATGGAGCCTTCTATGAAAGAATAACTAACTTGAGATGCAGCTCACAAATCTAATAAAATAAGTATAGAGTCCCACGAGCAAGAATATGTGCTCACCAATAGTTTATATGAATAGAAAGTCATTCCTAAGCGATTTGATCCTTCGGAATCTTCTCCCTTCCTATACCTAACATACCATAAAATGCAACAATATTATACGTGAGTACTGGGTACTCATTTGTTTGCACTTAATGGGCGTTTAAATATGAATGGTTTAGAACTTAGGTCATTAAGTACATTTATTAAATACTTAATAGGTCAAAATAGGTCTTAATCATTAAGATCTGGAATAAAGTCTTAATACTATTAAGATGTATTCTTATGTAGGATAATATTCACCAACACTTTGTCCACAATCAATAGTCACCACCACTAACCACCTTTGCTACCACCATTGTCAACAACCATTACTGTCATCAATCACCAATCACTACCACCAACCACCTCTTTTATTACAACCACCACTGACAACCAACATCACTACCAATGACTATTGTTAGCTACTACCACACCTACTACCTCCATCATTATAATTATATCTATTGCCACTGTAACCGCCACCATCACTATCAACTGCTACCACCATTACGGCCAATCTCTACTGCCAACCAACTCCATTATCACAACTAACACTGTTGCCAACCACCACCAATACATTATCAACCTCCATATACTTTTCAGCTACCACAACCATTGTTCTCACTAACGTCGCCACCTCGACCACCACTATCATCCATTACCATCACGACGGTCAATTCTTACTGCCAACCATCTCCACCATTATAATTAGCACTGCCTCCAACTACCACCAACAAATCGTCAACCACCATACATTCTTCAACCACCATCAACTACTAACATCAACCAACTTCACGATCACAACCACCACCACTACTACCAACTGCCACCATCATGAGTGTCAATACAACATCAACCATGTTCATCACTACCATTTCTAGCCATAACACCAACTATTATCACCACCATCACTACAAACCGTCTCCATCATCACTAGTGAAAATAAATGTTTCATTTTTTTATCAAGTAAAGAATTTATTTTATTAAATTATATTTTTCCACTGACATCAACCAACTTCACCATCACAACTACCACTACCACTACCAATTGCCACCATCATGAGAGTCACTACAACACCAACCATGTTCACCACCACCATTTCTAGCCACTAACACTAACTATTATCACCACCACTACAAACCATCTCCATCATAACTAGCGAAAATAAATGTTTCATTTTTTTATCAAGTAATTAATTTATTAAATTAATATTTTTTCTAATTTTTGATTAATTAATTATTTAAATTATATGTTATTATGTTTACGTATAAATAATTTATGCACATTTAGATGTTAAAATATAAACAATCATAATCATTCAGTTTTTAGAGCTAGAGATAACATTTTAATCATTCAAATTCAGACCCCTTAATATTAATGAAAACAAATAAGGCTCAGTGAATGTCTTGGGGCAAAGAGTTAACATCAATAAAATAATCATGATATAATAAGTAAATAAATATTGTAAGTAAAATAGTTCAAACCCAGTAAAAATCATCAATGGATAAATAGTCAATTTTTGTTTATTACGTTCAAAAATCATGTCACATCGTTTAAGGCCAAAAATCAGTGTAGTCTCATTATCACACCACTAGAGGGTAAACCATAAGTAAACACATGCCATTAGAGGCCAAACAAAAATGGGAAAACCACAGTTAGGATCCCATTTGCTCAAAAGTAATTAAGGTTAATCAGAGCAAGGCTCTTTTATTAACAAATTTTTAACTTTTTCCCCCATTTCAAAGTATTAACCAAAAATAAAAAATAGGACCGGGGTGAACCCACATGTTAAATTGAACCTTAGTACAGAGTATATATAGTTATATGAGAAATTGACGATAACAGACATAAAATGGCAGCAAAGCACCCAAAAACGATAACTATGTCTGGGTGCTTTGGTTAAGGAGTAGAGTTGGAGGCATCCAAGGGTTGGATGGACGAAAGTTCAAATCCCGCTGAGCTCATTTTTCAACTAGAAAGCTGATTCATTTTGCCCATATTATCATATTTTAAGCTCTTTCGGCTAGCCTTGATATAATTTTTTTAATTTCATTTTTTCACTAACTTTTGTTTTAACTTCTTTTTTTACTTGTTTCTTTTGTACTTTACATAATTCACTATTGTAAGAAAGAAAAAAGTCTACTTCATTAAAAAGCACTCCACCCCTCCTGAAGATGAAAACAACGAAACTAACTAATTTTTTTCTCGCTATTTGTGTTTTTTCCTCAAAGATTCTCGATGTACATGATATAAATATGAATAGTTCTACTTAAATCTTTTCATTGCCGTGTTCAAATTATTTCACTAACTTTTGTTTTAACTTCTTTTTTTACTTGTTTCTTTTGTACTTTACATAATTCACTATTGTAAGAAAGAAAAAAGTCTACCTCATTAAAAAACACTCCACCCCTCCTGAAGATGAAAACAACGAAATTAACTATTTTTTTTCTCGCTATTTATGTTTTTTCCTCAAAGATTCTCGATGTACATGATATAAATATGAATAGTTCTACTTAAATCTTTTCATTGTCGTGTTCAAATTATTAGGCACTTATACTATATGATTAATAGTAACTTTATGTTAAAAATAAGGGTAAAGAGTTCGAAATATACCCAAACTTTGGGGAAATTTGTTGTTACACGCCCAAACTTTGCGGGGGTTCTATGACCCCCCTATACTATTTATTAGTGTATTTTTACGACGTTTATTTGCACAACTGGCACCAAATGTGAATACACACGCGCTGAGCACGTGACTAAAAAAGTGGTCCAGCTAAGCAAATAAACGTCACAAAAATACACTAATAAATAGTACAGGGGGGTCATAGGACCCCCGCAAAGTTTGGGCGTGTAACAACAAATTTCCCCAAAGTTTGGATATATTTCGGATCATTTTCCCTAAAAATAACTGAGCACCCATAGACCCAAAATCCTAGGTCCACCACTGATTATAGGACCTAACTTATTTTTGTTTTTAAAAATGGAATGTAGATATGGTGCTGAAAAAAAAATATTAGGAAAAGAGAGAGTGTTTTTAAAATATATTCATAAATAAGATAACATGTAGCTGTATGATGGTGGGATTACTATAAATTACTATAAATTTTGGAAGAAAATATATTAAATATTAATTATATAAAATATTAATTATCTATATTCATATTTATTTTAGTCAATTAAATTTTAACTATTAATTTTACTGAGAAAATGAAAGAGGAGAAACGGTGAGTAGCCGAATCATCTCCCTCTACAGTTTCCCCATAGGACTAAAGATGCTTAAAGTTATATTTAAGTGATAAAAATAGACCTAATCCCATATATAAGGAATAATTTTTGCTAAAACTCCTTTTAAGTGTCTCTCTTTTTATTAATTAACGGTATGTGTCACAATTATATTGCCGTGTGATGTGACATTCGCTTATTGAGAAAAACAACATATTTAAAAATTACATAGTGGGATTGCATGTGGAATAACCATCCAAAGCCCGTTGCACAGTAAACAATCAGCATATTTAAAAATTACTTTTCGGCCTCTGGTCTTCTGCTCCTGCTAATCTCCACTGTTCTGGTAAATTAAAGCTTCCTCAAGCTTCTGTTTTGTTTACATATTTGTCCTTTTCATCTACATGCTTCCTCAATTATAGTTGCAATTGTTCTAGACTATTTTTATGGTTCATTTTTGTTGTTGTTGTATATGTTTTCAACTTTGTCACAGTGAAACCTTCCGATCGTGAGATTTACTTGTGAGATTTCAATTTTTCCCAGTCAAAGACTAGATTCATTTATCGATTAATGGCTGCACTCTATATATATACTCACCATGGGAAGCAAGTATTCGAAGGCAACAACTTCCATAAGTGATTGCATTCCTATTGAGAGTGGTCAAATTCCTTTTGTAGCTTTGAAAGAAGCAACTAACAACTTTGATGAGAGTTTGGTGAATGGAGTGGATGGATTTGGGAAGGTTTACAAGGGTGTTTTATGTGATGGTACAAGGTGTCCTTGAAAAGGTGTAGTCCTAAGTCCCGACAAGGTATTAAAAAGTTCCTAACAAAAATTAAGAAGCTTTTACAGTTCCTCCATCCCTATCTGGCTTTATTGATTTGATACTGTGATGTAAAAACGAGATGATTCTTATTTATAAGTACATGGAGAATGGGAACCCCAGGCGCCATCTGTATGGTGCAAATCTACCTGCTATGAGCTGGGAGCAGAGGCTGGAGATATGCATTGGGGCTGCCAGAGGTCTGCACCACCTTCATACTAGCTCAATTATACATCATGATATCATGTTTATAAACATATTGCTTGATGAGAAGTTTGTGGCAAAAGTTTCTGATTATGGACTATCCAAGGCAGCGTATGGAACTGATGTTAGCACAATCGTGGAAGTCACTTTTGGCTACCCTGATCCTGAATATATTAGAAAGAAGCAACTGACAGAAAAATTTGATGTTTATTCTCTTGTTTTTATTTTATGTGAAGTTCTTTGTGCTAGGCATGTCCTAGCTCAATCTCTTCAGATAGATAAGGTCAGCTTAGCTGAATGGGCAATGCATTTGTAATAACCCTCCAGGTCATTTCCTACGCTTTCATGCTTTTTCAATATTTAGAGCTTTCTCACAGTTGTACCAAGTCATTAATGACTTGCTGGGACTGACAGTTCGGTCGTCGGGTAGTTCGTTTGGATTTTAGAGCCAATTTCCTATTTCAGAGCTTTCACTGTTAAGAAATAGGCATCGAACATAAACTCTAGGTAAATGGTCTCGGATGCTAATTCTGATAGTTCTGTTAGCTCCGAAACGTTGATTTTAGTCTAGGGAGACCCTTGGTTTGGGTTCCAAGGCTTCTGTACTCGTTTTGGGCTATTGAGTGAAATTTGGTTAAAATGACCCTTTAGGTGTGGAGCCCACTTTTAATCGAAATGATCTCATATGGAAATTTCTATGGTGTCGTTGAATCCAAAATGTTGAATTTGGTAGGTTAACATAATTTGTTTGCATTCACGGTATTCCAAATGAATTCCTAGGGGCCGATGGCAACTTTCCAACTTAGCAAAATTGTTGATGCTTGCTGCATCTGGTGCAGCTGCTTTAGCGGATTGGCATCGCTTTAGTGGCCAGCCTATGTGTCCCCCAATTGGCTAAAGAGGACTCCAAACCACTTTTGTAACACCCCAAAAATCTGAGATAAGATTAAAGCCATGCTTCAAGTACATGTAGAACCAAACCTCATATTTTGATAGTATGAGAAGTGATTTATACAAGTATTAAGGCCACAATTAACTCCTAGCTCATAGCCAAGTTGAAACCTTCCTTACCGATGGAGTTCTTGTGAAGAATATTTCTATAGTCAACTTCAGATGAGTGTAACTCCTAGATTCTGAAGTATTTTTGAGTTCAAGACCCACCAAATGAAAGGTCTTTAAGTCTTCTTTCCAACACATCTAGTTTCTCCTTAATCCGGTATTGGAGTAAAAAGTTATGCTCAGTTTACAAAGGTTGTCTGTCTGTCAGAGTGTGATGGCTCGAGTGACGTACCGTCACACCAGTGATGACTGGTCAATGCAAGCCGTCAAGCTTGACCAGTAAGACCAAAATTTGGTCATTTAGTGACGGTCAGTCAAGGGATTAACGGTTTGTAACCCGAACCATCAGTTGGGACTATTCTCCACTGTTAAAACATTTTCAAAGGGGTTATTTGGTCTTTTCCCACTCTTTAAACACCAAAACTATGTCGTTTAAGATATCCTAAGGCTGAATATAAATCCTAAACTACCCCAAATCCCTTATTCTCTCAAAAATCAATCGATACTTAGCAAAATTTAGAGAAACAAGCGACTTTCTCCTCTCCAAAGCAAGAACCTAGGGTTCACCTTCAAGCTAAAATTATCCAAACTCTAATCCAAGATTTCTTTAGTTCAGGTATGTGGGTATTCAATAAGTGATACCTTTCATCCTTATTCCCAAAACATGGTTTTAAATTATAGGTTTCAATTATGATTTATGAACTCAAGATATAGGGTTCACACCCAACTATGCTAAATTCTTGAAATTCAATTCCCTCATGTTATTTTATTATTATAGTTCCCATTCAAAGCTATATGCATGATTTTCATGGTGTTAACTCAGTTGTTCTAATACATGAAGAATCATGCATATTTTATGGATTTCAACCTCTTTCAGAATGAATTATGTCTGATTTAATTTATTTCAGTCTATATTAGTTTGACATGACATGTTTCCCATGAAATTTATTATCTTTAAAGACTTGTGATCATGGCCCCTCAATATATAGAATAATTCATTATTTTGGACTCGTGTTATGTAATTTCATATTTTACTCAGATTATAGAATTGCCATGATCAGTAGTTGTATTTTTCAGAGATGGTGGGTTATGAACACCCGATGATTTAGGATTTCATGAATTGTTTGTTGAACATTAAGTCTTTCCGGTGTACATGATTTAGAATGTTTTCAGATAAAGCACTTACACTTCAGTCTCAGAACTTCAGTATTATTGAGCAATTCAGTATTTTAGTTTATATTCAGTTGGGAGTAGTACTTTGCACCGAACGGACGCAGGGATGAAGGCTCACATGTCAGTTAGGCCGAGACATTTAATAAAAGTTCCTAAGTCCCAGAACTACTGCGCCACCGTAGGTTATAAAGGGTCACCCGCCAGACCAGGCTTGACACCTTAGTCCTTTTGGACATCTATTTAGTGGTACCACGTCAGATCAACATTTATACCCTAGCAAGGTATATTAGGCCCTTTTTGATGGGAATTATACATTGAACTTCATGTTTAGCTCACATGGTTATATATCGGTTAATAGTCTCCCACAGTTCGAACTCAACCATTGCATGACCTTAAAATCAGTTTACTCAGTACAGTTTGATCAGTTACATATTTATTTACTTGGTCATTGCATCAGTTCACATCACACAGTTTCAGTATCAGTATTTGTACATGACCCTCAGTTCAGTTTTACTTGCTTTTAAACTATGACTTTCCAGATTATCATTGCATATTAGTATTTGTGTATTTCATAAAGGGTCATTGTACTCAACTCAGCTCTTTGCTTCAGTTAGCCTTCAGTATAGTTTTACAGCATGCTCAGCATTAGCTTTAAATCATATGAAATATTTATGCTTCTACAGCTTTCCAGTTTTCAGAAATGTTTTAGCTCATGATTTAGAGATTTCACTATGCCCCACAGCTTTTACGTACAAATATGTTTTAAATTCTTATTTTGGTAAATAATTTATGTCTTTTGTTTGAAAGAAAGTTTTATCCTTTTAGTGATTAATGCATATCTCACATACTCAGTACATTCAAAATTACTTATTGCATACCTCTTCTACCTATATTTTTCATGTGATGTAGATTCATGTGCTTACTATCAGGATCGTAGTCAGGCAGATCACAGTATCCATCCAATAGGTGATGAGTTCTCTTATTTTGAGGACTCCAGTAGTTACAGATCCAGTATTCCATTTTTATTCATATGTATTGATTAGGGATAGTTGGGAGTCATGTTTTGGCTGCCTATAGTCAGTATTAGTAGAGGCTTCATAGATAGTTAGTCAGAGTTGTCATATATAATTTCTTTCTCTTTTCAGTTTATAGATGTTGTAAAGAAACTTTCTAATAGTAAATGTATTGAACCAGTTTAATCCATGATTATGCTTCCACTCAGTCAGTTTAGTCCTTATTTATGTTTTAATCAGTTGCTCATGCATGATGCTAATACCATAGGTTAGCTTAGGATCACTTGTGGTTCTAAGCACCGTGTTATGACTAGGGGGCAATCTCGGGTTGTGATAGCTTTAGAGGAGGTTGCTTAAGCGACATTCGACTACTTAAGCAGAGGCTAACCATGAGAGTCTTAGCTGCTTTACCGATCTCCAGCCGCTTTAGTGGTCATTTAACCGCTAAAGCGGCCATCGTTGCTACTTATGTTGGCTTTCCCGATTTTAGCTCATTTATTACAAATTCAACACCATTAATAACCCAAGAGAGCTAAGAAATTATAGAGAACGATCATTGGGTGTCGGGGGTGAGTTGGAAGAGTCATTGTGGTCATTTTCTCATCATTATTTCCATAAGTTACCATTTAATTTCTAGTCAAATTCTCTGATTTACTTTAAATCCCTAGTTTTACGTTGGGGAAGATTTGAAGGTTCATTTGTGATTGGATTTCACCCATTTTTTAGGGTAAATGATCCTTGAGCTTAGAGGGACGTGTTGTCGATTTCCAATTCATGATTTTGCAAGCAGGCCCCACAACTATTAGTTTGATTTTTTGACCAGAGCATTTATATGCAATATAGGTATTATTATTCTCGTCTTATTGCGTAGATTATTATTTTGATAGCATGGCAGCATTCAGAGGCCTCTCAAAAGGGAAAACCTCCGGAGTAGTGGACTTTCTTGAGCTTTCAGCGGCGTTCAGGTAGGCTAGGCTTACTCACCTCATAAATTGAGCTTTATTATGGTATTAGAGTGGTATTATGATATCTATATATGGATAATTACGACTTTATTGGTAGTCTAGTATTTCATCTGTTAAAGTTAGCCAGTTTGGGAGCCTATTTGATAGAATTTTACCTCGTTTCCCTTCACATTAGTAATAATAATGCCTCAGGACTAATTTTGGATTACTTAAGACCTTGGGATTGAGTTGTAAAGCCTTAGTCAAGGTTTGGGTAGGTGCTTTCCTTAGTATGGATTTTTGGGACTTGTAATGGACCCCGTCGGTCCTCCTTTTAGGTCAAATGCCTAGATTAGACCCTTGTAGATCTAAGAGGCCTTTATTCGTCACATTAGACCAAACCTTGAACCTTAGGATGACTTCGACAATTCCATGAACTTTGATCATCCCTAATACATAAGATAAAGTAACTTTTCGACCCATAGGACCATTTATTTGGATTGCATGATTAATATCGCATCCCTTATTGACTTGATTTGACCGTATTACTTGGGATTTCTAATGCTAATTGGGTGTTAAGGAAGGTTATGATCTTGGAAATTTTGGACACTTAGCTTATTTATCTAGTTCCAGTTCAAGTCCGGCGATTAGTAGCTCTCTGGTTGTTTATTTTATTGAGCTCAACTATGGCCTACTTAATTCATGGCACTTATTTACTAGTTTTGATTCAAGTCCGGCATTCATGACCTATATACGGTAATTTACTATGATGATACTATTCTTAATTTAGGTTAAAGTCTGGCATATATGGTTCGAATGGAGTTCTCGGTATGTTAACACATGTGGGCATACTTTAAGTTTATTATTGTCAAGTATTTCCTTCTTGTTTGAATCCATTGGGCTTATGGGGGCTCGATTGGGTTATTCTTTTCTTGTTTGTACCTTCTGGGCTTATGGGGGTCTAGTTACATTTTAGTTAGTTTGTATTTACTTTTAAATTACTTTATTCTGCATATTTATTGCTTTATCCCAATTTAGCGTATTATTTCAAATTTAGCCCCTTATTCCTAACTTTAGTTCACATTTTTGCATTTTATTATACTTTTATTGTGATTTAGTTCAGTCGACCGTTGATTCCTACTGAGTACCCGTTGTTTTTGGTACTCATGCTACCCTTCTGTATCTTTTTTTGATGTAGATCCGAGTACTAGTTATTATAGTTGATGCTTTATTTAGGCTTGCTTTGGGGTTTTGGAGATAGGGTGAGCTTTCAGAGTCAGAGTTGATCCTCTCTCCTTCTACTATTTTTGATAGTCTTTACTTTTCTGAGACTATATGTATATGGATACTTTTTAGAACTCTGTTTTTGATTAGTGGTTCTTGTACCGACCTTACTAGGTCATGGGATACTCTTTTGCACATATCTCTTCTCTTTACTTAGTTGCTCAGTATTATTGTATTTATATATATTCAGCTTCTTAGCATTTCTATTACATGTCTAAATTTTTTTGTATTCTTTTACTTTCCGTCGTTTAGCCCATTCCTCGTCGTTCTGGGCTATAGTTTGTCTTACCTACTGGTGGATTAAAGTAGGTTCCATCATGAGTTGATAAATTGGATCATGTGAAATTGGTATCAGAGCGTAGGTTCACTGGAATTATTGGTACAAGAGCAAGTGTATAGTAGAGTCCCGCAGATCGGTATGATGACATTCATTTCCCATCTTCGGGAGACTACAGGATATTCTTAGGAAAGTCTCACTTTCTTTATTCGTTATCGTGCGTTGAGTCTATATTAGTTTTTGAATTCTCATTATTTCACTCTTTTGTAGATGGCTAGGACTCAGGCTACTACGATAGGGGATGGAAACCCCGAGACTATAGTTAGAGCACCCGTTAAGGGTCGAGGTCGACCATGAGGTCGAGGTCAGGCAAGGGCCACAGCACCAGCTAAGGTTCAAGATAGGGAGCCTTTATCAGATCCTGTTATTGCTCAAGAGCCAGAGGTAGCTCCTGAGGTTCAGCCTCCCCAGCCACTACTGGGTCAAGGGGAATCCCAGGATCTACCGGGGTTTATTTCTTCCTTAGTTCTTAGAGATGCCTTGCTTTAGCTATTGGGATTTATAGGTGGTACACCATCTGATGGTGCTCAGTCAGCAGACTAGAGTGGTACTGATTTAGGAGCATAGCCTATAGGTGTGGCTCACCGAGTTGAGGTTTCTCCTACATTGGTAGTTCCACAACCGGTAGTTTCCCATCCAATTATGATGATCCAGAAGCAAAAGATATTGGTTTAATTTCTAAAATTGACTCCATCTAGGTTTACAGGGGCCCTAAGAGAGGATGTTTATGAGTTCCTGACTAGTTATGGTGAGAGGCTTCATAATTTGGGGTTGGTTGAGTCACGCAGAGAGGAGGTCCTCGGGCAGGTAGGATAGGTGGTTGGTCAAGCATCCATTTCGGAGGTGGACGATGTCAGTTGTATGTTGTACCTAGTAGGCCAGAGGTGGAGTCTTTAGATGCTGTTATTATAGGTACGATTTCAGTATGTCGTCAGCCAGCTATTGCTTTATTTGATTCGAGGTCCACTTATTCATATGTTTTTACTTATTATGCACCACGGTAAGAGTTGTTTTGGGATCCTTTATCTATGTCATTGCATGTATCTACTCCCATAGGTTATTCTTTAGTAGTAGAATGGGTTTATAGATCATTTGTTGTGTGACCATTCGAGAGTTTGATACTCAGGATAACCTTATTGTGTTAGACATGGTGGATTTGATGTGATTCTGGGTATGGACTGGTTATCCCCCGATCATGCAGTCTTGGACTATTGTACCAAGACCGTTACCTTAGCTATGCCTATTATACCTTCGGTTGTGTGGTAGGGTTCTTTTAGCCGCGCGCCTATGGAGGTTATTTCTTATGTTTGGGCTAGGAGACTAGTATTGAGGTGTTGCTAGTCTTATCTTGCTTATGTTTGTGATATTAATGTGGAGAGTCCTTCACTTGATTCTGTCCCCATTATAGGTGAGTTTCCTGATGTTTTTCCTACTGACCTACCTGGCCTTCCTCCTGAGTGTGATATTAAGTTTGCTATTGACCTCGACCTGGGCACCCAACCTATGTCCATGGCACCTTACCGTATGGCCCCTATCGAGATTAAGAAGCTAAATTCTCAGCTTCAAGATCTTCTAGGTAAGGGTTTCATTAGACCGAGTGTATCGCCTTGGGGTGTTCCTATTTTGTTCGTGAAAAAAAGGATTTTTTATGCGCATGTGTATTCACTACAAGCAGCTGAATAAGGTGACAGTGAAGAAAAAGTTTCTTATGCCTCATATTGATGATTTATTCGACCAGCTTTAGGGTGCAACAGTGTTCTCTAAGACTGATTTGAGATTCGATTGCCATTAGTTGAGGATTCAAACAGAGGACATCCCTAAGACAGCCTTCAAGACTCTTTATAGCCATAATGAGTTCTTGGTGATGTCCTTTTTGTTGAGCAATACCCCAATAGCGTTCATGGAGTTGATGAACCGTGTTTTCAGGCCTTATTTGAACCCCTTTGTGATCGTTTTCATTGATGATATTTTGGTATATTCGAGGAGTAGGGAAGAGCACGAGTAGCATCTGAGGATTGTGCTCCATAATTTGAGAGATCATAGGCTTTTTTCCAAATTCTCAAAGTGTGAGTTTTGGCTAGATTTTGTGACATTCCTGGGACACGTCGTATCTAAGAAGGGGATTATGGTGGATCCGACAAAGATTGAGGCTATTCGTGACTGGGCAAGACCTACATCTCCTATCAAGGTTTATAGTTTTATTGGTTTGGCAGGCTACTATAGGTGATTCATCGAAAGATTTGCTACTACTGCAGTACTTATAACCAGATTGACCAGGAAGGAGGTTCCATTTCAATGGTCTGATGAGTGTGAATTGAGATTTATGAAGCTCAATGACTCGCTCACTTTTGTACCTTTTTTTACTCTTCCAATTGAAGACAAGGGATTCTCTATGTATTGTGATGCTTTTTGTGTTGGTTTGGGATGAGTTATTGCTTATGCATCAAGACAGTTGAAGGTGAACGAGTACAACTACCCCACTCATGATCTGGAGTTAGAATCAGTAGTTTTCACGCTTAAGATTTAGAGGAATTACTTGTATGGTGTTTGTTGTGAGATATTTACTAACCATCATAGTCTATAGTACATTATGACTCAGAGGGAGCTTGGATTTCATTTTGGTTTTAGAGTGGCTTTTGGTTTGGACATTCAGTCCTTAGCCAACTTGATGGTTCAACTTGATATTTCAAACTTCAGGAGGATTCTTGCCAATGTTGAAGCTATGTATACCTTGTTTGAGTAGATTTAGGGTCATCAGTTTAAGGATAGTAGACTTTGTGGCATTCATAATCAGGTGCTAAGAGGTGAGTCCAGGAGGGCCACCTTAGATTCGGGGGGTATTCTGAGATTCGATAGTCATATTTGTGTTCCAAGGATTAGAGACTTGATTCAGTTGATACTTTGGGAGACTAATAGCTCCAGATACTCTATCCACCCTGGGACGGCTAAGATGTATAGAGATTTGAGGAAGCACTACAGGTGGAGTGGTATGAAGAAATATATAGCAAACTTTGTAGCTTGTTACTTGTGTTGTCAGTTGGTAAAGGCCGAGTACCAAATATCAGGTGGCTTGCTTCAGAGATTACTCATTCCTGAGTGAAAGTGGGAGTGGGATTATGATGGACTTTGTAAGTGGTTTACCTTGCACTTCTCATGGGTTTGACCGCATTTGGGTTATCATTGATCGACTAACCAAGTCGGCTCATTTCATCCCTATTCAGGTTTCTTTTAGTGTCGAGAGATTAGCTCGTATCTATGTTCGGGAGATAGTTTGTCTTTATGGGGTACCCGTGTCCATTATTTCAAATAGAGGCTCAGTGTTCACTTCTAGCTTTTAGAGGACTTTTTAAGAGGATTTGGGTACTCAGGTTGATCTTAGCACCACTTTTCACCCCCATACTGATGGACAGTTGGAGCCGACCATTCAGGTTTCGAAAGATATGATCCGAGCTTGTGTTATGTACTTTAGAGGTCAATGGGAGCAACATTTAGAGTTGGAGGAGTTTACTTATAATAATAGCTACCATTCGACTATTGAGATGGCACCATTTGAGGCACTGTATAGTAGGCGTTGTGGATCTCCAATTTATTAGTTTGAGACTTCTGAGGTTATCCCCCATGCTACCGACTTACTTTGTTAGCTTTGGATAGGGTTCAGGTGATTCAGGTTAGCTATGGGCAGGTCAGAGTTGATAGAAGAGTTATGCTGACCGTAGGCTTCACGCTTTGAAGTTTGGAGTTGGTGATCGGGTTTTCCTTCGAGTATCACCCATGAAGGGCGTGATGAGGTTTGACAAGAAGGGTAAGCTCAACCCCAGATATATCAAGTCATTTGACATACTTCGGACAATTGGGGAGGTAGCTTTTGAGTTGGCCTTGCCCCCAGACTTCTCAGCTGTTAATCCATTTTTTCATGTATCTATGTTGTAGTGTTACATTCTGAATGAGTCTTACATGCTTCGTTGGAACTTAGTTCAGTTAGACGAGAGGTTAACCTTCGTGGAGGAGTCAGTTGCTATATTAGCCAGGGATGTTAGATGGTTGCGTTCCAGAGAGATTCTAGTGGTTAAAGTTCAGTTGAGAAATCGATCAGTCGAGGACGCTACTTGGGAGATCAAGAGTGAGATGCATACCCAGTATCCCTACCTGTTTGAGCCCTCAGGTACCCTTTGATCCTTCACTTTCGCGGACGAAAGTCCTTTTAGTAGTGGATATTGTAATGACCCTCCAGGTCATTTTCTGTGTTTTGGAGCTTTCGTTGTTAAGAAATGGGCATCAAACCTAAACTCCAGGTAAAGGGTCCAGGATGCCGATTCTAATAGTTCTGGTAGCTCTGGTATTTTTATTTTAGGCTAGGAAGACCCTTGGTTCGGGTCTCGAAGCTTTCAAAATTATTTTGGGTTATTGGGTGGAATTTGGTTAAAATGGACCTTTGGGTGTGGGGCCCACTTTTAATTGAAATGACTTTGGATGGAAATTTTGATGGCGCCGTTGATTTTGGAATGCCGAATTTGGTAGGGTAATATAATTTATTTGCATTCACGAGATTCTGAAAGAATTTCGAGGGGCGGATCGAGAACTTTGCAACTTATCAAAGTTATTGATGCTTGTTGCCTCTGGTGCGACAGCTTTAGCGGCTTGGCACCGCTTTAGCTGTCATCCATGTGTCCCCCGAGTCGTTAAAGCTGACTTTGAACTGCTTTAACGGAGGTCGCTTAAGCGATATTCAATCGTTTAAGTGGAGGCCGGCCATGTGAGGCTTGGCTGCTTTAGCTATCTCCAACCTCTTTAGTGGTCATTTAACCGCTAAAGCGGCCATCGCTGCTACTTATGTTGGCTTTCCCGATTTTGGCTCATTTATTACAAGTCCAACACCATTAATAACCCAAAAGAGCTAAGAAATTGTGGAGAACGATTATTGGGTGTCGGGGGTGAGTTGGAGGCGTCATTCTGGTCATTTTCTCGTTGTTATTTCCGTAAGTTCCCGTTTAATTTCTAGTTAAATTCTCCGATTTACTTTAAATCCCTAGTTTTACGTTGGGGCTGATTTGAGGGTCTATTTGCGCTCAGATTTCACCCATTTTTAAGGAAAATGATCCTTGAGCTTAGAGGGGTGTGTTGTTGATTTCCAATTCGTGATTCGGCAAGCAGGCCCCACGTGGAACTTTTAGTTCAATTTTTGATTCGAAGCATTTATATGCAATATGGGTATCATTATTCTCGTCTTAATATGTAGATTATTATTTTGATAGTGTGGTAGCATTCAGAGTCCTCTCGTAAGGGAAAAGCTCTGGAGTAGTGGACTTTATTGGGCTTTCGACAGCGTCCAGGTAACCTAGGCTTACTCTCCTCATAGATTGAGCTTTATTACGGTATTAGTGTAGTATTATCCTAGCTATGGGTGAATAATTATGACTTGATTGGTAGTCTAGTATTTCATTTGTTAAAGTTAGCCAATTTGGGGGTCTGTTTGGATGAATTTGACCCCGTTTCCCTTCATATTAGTATTAATAATGCCTTAGGATTAGTTTTAGATTATTTAAGACCTTAGGATGGAGTTGTAAAGCCTTAGTCTAGGTTTAGGTAGGTGCTTGCCTTAGTATAAATTTTTGGAACTAGTAGCGAGCCCTGTCGGCCCTCCTTTTAGGTCAAATGCATAGATTAGTCCCTTGTAGCTCTAAGAGGCCTTTATGAGTCACATTAGACCAATAAGACCGTATATTTGGATTGTATGATTTATATCACACCCCTGATTGACTTGACTTGACCATATTACTTTGGAGTTTGAATGCTAATTTGATGTTATGATAGGTTATGATCTTGGAACATTTTGACACTTAGCTTATTTATCTAGTTTCAGTTCAAGTCTGGCGATTAGTAGCTCTCTGCCTGTTTATTCTATTCAGCTCATCTATGGCCTATTTACGTCATGGAACTTATTTACTAGTTTTGGTTCAAGTATGGCATTCATGACCTATATACGGCAATTTATTATGACGATACTATTCTTAGTTTTGGTTTAAGTCCAGCATCTATGGTTCGAAGGGAGTTCCAGGTATGCTACCACATGTAGGCATACTTTAAGTTTATTATTGTCAAGTATTTCATCCTTGTTTGCATCCATCGGGCCTATGGTGACTCGGTTGGATAAATTATTCCTTTCTTGTTTGTACCTTATGGGCTTATGAGGGTCCAGTTAGATTGTGTTAGTTTGTATGTACATTTAAATTACTTATTTTACATATTTATTGCTTTATCCCAGTTTAGCATAGTATTTCAAATTTAGCCCTTTATTCCTGACTTTAGTTCACATTTTCGCATTTTATTATACTTTTATTATGATTTAGCTCAGTCGGTTGATGATTTCTACTGAGTATCCGTTGTTTTTGGTACTCATGCTACACTTATGCATCTTTTTCTCAAGAAGATCCGAGTACTAGTTAGCGCCATTGACGCTTTATTCAGGCTTACTTTGGGGATTTAGAGATAGGGTGAACTTTCAGAGAAGGAGCTGATCCTCTCTCCTTCTACTGTTTTGGATAGTCTTTACTTTTCCGAGACTATATGTATATTGATACTATTTAGTACTCTACTTTTGATTAGTGGCTCTTGTACCGACCTTACTAGGTCATGGGATACTCTTGCACATTTCTCTCCTCTTTCTTTGGTTGCTTAGTATTATCATATTTATATATATTCCGTTGCTTAGCATTTCTATTGCATGTTTAATTTTTTTTGTATTCTTTTACTTTCCGTCGTTTAGCCCATTACTTGTCGTTCCGGGCTATGACTTGGGTTACCTATGGTGGGTTAAAGTAGGTGTCATCATGACTTAAGAAATTGGATCGTGACAGCATTGGCATAAGAAAGGACAGTTGGGACAATTAATAGATCCCAATCTTGTTGGAAAAATCTAAGACCAGATTCCCTCAGGATGTTTAGAGAAACAGCGGAGAAATGCATAGTTGATTTTGGTGTAGATAGCCATCTATGGGTGATGTGTTGTGGAATTTGGAGTATGCACTTCATCTCCAAGAGGATGTCATCCAATATGATCCTGCAAAAAACAATACCATCCTTATTAGCGAGTTATCACCGCAAACCAATGATTTTAGTCATGTTGATGCCAATGCTTCTACTGCTCAGATTGAAACATCAAATTTGCACGATCTCTCTAGTGATGGGTTTTCAGATAACTACATGAAAATGGTGTTGTAAATCTTATGAAAAAAACTTCATCATGAACACTTGTAAAGAACTCTTCAAAGCTTGAGACATGTCATACACTGTCCTTAAGGATATTTCACCCGGTATAGGTGCATCCCCTAGGTATAAACTAGAAGCCAGAAACTAACAAATATTAAATAGAGAAGAAAAACCCAACATAACAAAATAAGAAAGAATTGTTAAAAAGCAAGAATTGACATCCATATTCACTCCCCAACATGTGGAAAAGAAGAACAAATTTATAGTGAGTAGAATCCAAAAAATCTGTTGCCAATCGTTTACCAAACTGCCAGCCAATGCTTTCAATGTATAGAAGACAACCAGTGGTAAACACATTAAGAGTCTTAAAGGATTATTGATGTGAGGCCAAAAATACATATATTTAACCATTATTTGTCTCGTATTTTAGTACTTTTTAATTGTCTTTTGAGTATATATAATATTATTTGTGCTTAGATATATATTTCAATGTGTAGAAATAAAATGGTGTGAAGATAAAAAGATTTGGAGCAAAATTGGATAAAAAGAAAAAGTTGCAAGAACTGAATATAGATGGAAGCTGCTCACGTGAATTACCAGTGCAAGAAGTGAAAGAAGCAAGATACTAATTATAAGACAATGATTGGAACATGGAGGCATGATGATTATTAAATGATTAGCAATATGCCAATATTGATAGAAAATGTAGGAACAATTGCTGAAAACAACAATTGAAAGCAACAATAAGATATCTACGTGGCAGAAATGACAACAAAGCACAAAAGAATTTCATATTGTGGGATCTACCTAGTGGCGCAACAGGTGGCCCAAATATTCACTTCTTGAAGAATCTCATCATCTGCTCCTCTGCGCCACTCTCTTGCTTTGGGAGTAGTGGTGCGAATTTGTGATGCCATCGGGAATTTCAGTTGTTTCTTGCGCCATAGCTCCGCTTTTGGGCTGTGGCGCGAGTCGGAACTTATCCTAACCTAATAGGAATTGGTTTTAGACATTCTAAGGGTTTCTAAACTATATATAAATCCCCCCCCTCCCACATTTTTAAAGAGATACAACTAATTTGGGGAAGTAAAAAGCTAGTGCAAAGCTCAAGAACCAGGTTTGGTTTTATTTTCTTATTTTATTTTGGATTTCTACTTTGTAAACTCATAAAATCTCTTCTTCCAAAGAGATTCATGAGTAGCTAAACCTATTAATTTCTAGGGTTGTGGTTGAACATGAAATTTATGGCTTGAACATCATATTATCTATTTTGATTTTCATACATTGAATTATTTATTTCTTCTTGCTTTCAATTATTCATTTGATTGACCACCTTGCGAATATTATCTAAGGCTTGTTTGTTGGAATTGAAAAAGGGAACGACAAGTGTAAAACTATTAAATAGGGCTAGTTTGTGAACCTTATAGGGAAAGGGAATCGATTCGTCACTGAGGATAGGAATATACCCTGTGACCTAGCTTAGTTGATACAAACGATATCTTTATGCACTTCACTATTAACCGATGACCATAGAAATATAGGTGTTAGGGATAGTCGAGTAGGCGTAGAGTTGTTGGAAAAATGCTCAATATAGCTACAATTAACCTGCAACTAGTAACTCAGGAAAGCAAATTAGATGAATGATTGGATAGTGCAACTGGATTGTCAAAATACCGCAACCCTAGATCTTTTCTCGAATTTGAATTACAGCACAACTAATCCATGACTTGTTTCCAATTGTTTTTATTTACATTCAAAATATATAAATCACTCTTAATTATTAGTTACCAACTGAATAACTCAGATAAGAATTCAAACTAGAAATCAATTCATCAAATCCCTGTGGGTATGATATCTGGACTTACATCCTTTATTACTTGTACGACCACATCACTTGCATATGCGAAAGGACGCAAGAAGTTTTTGGCGCTATTTCTGGGGATTTGATTTAAACTGATTTTATTTTGAATTTTTATTGAATTATTCAGATTTCACTTTTGTTGTTTTTGCTTCTTTCAGGGTACATGTTAGTTTATGCTAAATACCAGAAGTCAAGGCAATCCATTGATTTCAATTGACCACGAGCTTGAACGTACTCTTAGAGAGTTGAGAGCGATGGGTGATAACTTGAACAACCAATTCTTCAAGACCCACTGAATGATGCAGAGGATAGAGCTGCAGTCCATCTCCCTCCTGCACCACATGTTCCAGTGTTGAATTTTGCAAGGCCAAATCAACAAAATGCCTCTAGAGCTATTGTAAAGCCTAATATCACCAGAAATTTTGAGCTTAAAGAGGGCATGGTGCAACTAGTGCTGAACACTTGTCAATATAAGGGTAAACCACATGAAGACCCACACAAGCACCTACTAGAATTTACTCAGTTGAGTGACAACTTCCACTACCAAAATACTTTAGATGAATACTTGAAGTTGACACTATTCCCCTTCTCACTGATTGGGGAAGAGAAGCAATGGTTTCAGAATGAACCAGCAGGATCTATCACGTCTTGGGATGCTTTGTCTAAAAGGTTTCTCAACAGGTTCTTCTCATCTAGGAGAACAAAAGAGCTCAGAGGCAAAATTTATGGATTTGTTCAAAAAGATTCTAAATCCCTTCCCTAAGCTTGGGAGAGATACAAGGGATACTTGAGAGATTGCCCGCACCACCATCAGCCCAAGGAGATTTATTGGGCATAATTTTGTTGAAAGATTAAGGCCATACTCTAAGTCTTTATTATATACTATAGCTCAATGGAAAAAAATTTCCAAAAGCTATGATGAAATAGAGGCACTGCTCAATCTTATGTCTGCAGGTCACTGGGACTATTCAGAGCCCAGCCGAGTGTTCACTTCTACACAAAAAATGTCGGATAAGTTAGAGTTGGATGATGTGTCAGCTATTTGGGATAATATTGGACAATTATGTGCCTTAATGAAGTAGAGTCTATTAGCTCCAAGTTCAGGTCAAGTTCAACAGGTACAACGGGTTCAGGCGGCTGCATTATTTTGTGAGAATTGTGGAGAAAATCATGCCTACTCTGGATGTCTTTTGAATCTAGAATCTATATATTATGTGGGGCAGAAAAATTGCAGAAACCACTCAAATTTCTCTTGGGTTGTAAATCAGCAAGTCCAAACACAACAGTATACACCGCATACTCCACAAGTGAGCAATTCTTTGGAGAAGACAATGAAACAACTCATGGGATAACAAACTCAGATTGTGAATAAAATACAGAAGTCCATTTATGAACTTAGGAGTCAAGTGGGCCAACTAGCTTCATCACAACATGCAAGACCTGTAGGTGCACTACCGAGTGATACAGAGAATAATACTAAACAGGTAATGGCAGTCTCACTCAAAAATAAAATAGAGCTAATTGAAGCCCCCCCAAAATAGAGAAGTCAAGATGCAAGTGTAGAGTTGTCGAATGGATGCAAGTGTAGAGTTGTCGAATGCAGAGCCTTTAAAAAAGAGAGTAATTAACTGGGACAACTACAAGCATCCATCTCATTTCCCACAAAGGTTGATCTGAACACCAACTCTAGAGATACTACCTGTGCAAGAGTAAAGAATAGAAAAAAAGGTTGTTGAGAAACCTGAGAGTAAAATAGGGAGACCTCCACCATCGTTCCTACAAAGATTCCAGAAAATCAAGGAGGATGCAAATTTTAAAAAGTTTCTTGATATCTTCAAGCAATTTCACATTAATATTCCATTGATTGATACTTTGAGGGATATGCCCAAATATACCAAATACTTGAGAGAGGTGGTGGCTAGAAAGAGAAGACATGTAGAGTTTGAGACAGTTGACTCACTGATGAGTGTAGTTTGAGAGTATTGAGAAAGCTTCCTAAAAAGCTCAACGATCCTGGGAGTTTCACTCTCCCTATACAAATTGGTGAAGATGAGGTTGGGCATGCATTGTGTAATATTGGGGCAAGTATAAACTTAATGCCCTCATCTGTATTTTAGACACTTGGTTTGGGAGAGCCATGCCCAACTACTATCACTTTACAATTGGTAGACCGCTCTCATGTGCAATCAAAAGGAGTGATTGAAGACGTGCTCATCAAGGTAGGTAAGTTTGTGATTCCTGTAAACTTTATTATTTTAGATTTTGAAGTAGATGAGCAGTACTGGTTATTTTAGGATGCCCATTCTTATCCACTGGTGGAGCTTTTATTGATGTACGAAAAGGGGAGCCTAAGATGAGGGTTCATGATGAGGAGGCAACGCTTAAAGTTTATAAGTCCCTCTCCACTCCTTCACATTACAAAGACTTGTGTATGATCACAGAGGTGGTTAATGATAAGTATGGGGTGGAGGAGTATGAGCTCCAAAAAGTGAAAGATCTAAATACAAAGAGAGTGAACAACAATTATTATCCTCCTAGAGTGAAGAAGAGACCAAAGTTGCATCATATAGGGAGGAAATGACTAAAAGAATTTGATTAATCTATAACTTGTGTCATGCCGCGACGTTAAATTAGGTGTTGCTTAGGAAGCAACCAAAATTGAAATAGCGTAGTTTTATATTTATAGTGTCACTTTTTATTTTTGGTTCATACAGATTTAGGAAGTCTGAGTACCCGGATTTTGAAGCTAAAAGGCATGGATGATACATAAGTATGGGGTCATTCACCCCTTTGATGAAAGATTGATGAAGACATGCTGCTATCTAGGCCCTAAAGGGCTTCAGAGAGTATTTCTAACCACTATTTTATTTTGATTAATGCTTTGGGGACAAAGCATGACTTTAAGTGTGGGTGGGATTCTTTCTATATTTGTTAAGGGTGAAGTATGCTATAGGAGTTTCTTTGTTTTAGTTGCTTGCTTTAGTTGAGAAAATGTGAAAAAAAATATTAAAAAATCCAAAAACATAAAAAAAAAAAAAAATTTAATTTCTATCTGGTTTTAGCTTTTTATGTTTTTTAGTAGAAGCATACTTCGCCCACCCCTTGGTTTTTCTTTTCGGTTCTTTTCTGAGGAGAAGCCCTTTAAATAGAATATCCTTTTTATTTTTAAAATAGTTTTTCTTTTATTTTTAGGTAGAATGACTTTTCCCGACGACGGATAGCTGACGACCGTCTTAAGGGAAGAGTTAGTCGTTAGGAGTTAGAGAGTCTTTAGGACCAATTGAATGTGAGATACTCTTGTTAGGTGTTGCACATGAACTGAATGATGCAAGTTGGTTTTAAATTTGAGCATGCTATAAAGAAAAATGAATGACTTCTTTTAAGACACCTAGGCTCTTTTACTTGACTCGTATATGATTTTTAGCTTAAATTTGAATTTTTGTTGTTTGCTTGATTCAGAGTCTGTATGGATCCTTCTTGAGTTGAACATGTGTCATGTATGTTAGTGTTTGTTGATATTCCATGCTTTCATATTGATGTATAGAACTTACCCAGTATGTTTTCAAAGCCAAATGAAGAATGTTGAGTTAAGGAGATGATATAGGCACTTCTTTGATTAGCCTCCATTTATCGTTTACTTTACCTACCCATAATGGATGTTCCTAGTTAGCCCCGTTGAGCCTTTAGCCTATTCTTTGGTAGCCACATATGAAGCTTAATCCTTTTCTTTCAATAGAACTTCAATTTGATCCAAAACTCCTGAGCACTTTAATTAAAAAATAAGAGGTAAAAGGAGTGAGAATTGAGAAAAGAGAGATAGTTGAGTTTAGAAGCTTGTAAATAAGATTGATGGTGAAAGTGATTAAAAAATCATGTGCAATCAGTAGGGATTAGAAAAAAAAATGAAAAAAAAAGTTTGATAACTGAGTAGTTCTTACTAGTGGTATGTGAACTTGCTTAAAAAGATGGAAAAGCAAAGAAATCTATGGGTGAGAAGAGTAGAAGAAAGAGTTGATTGTTTGAAGAGCGTGCAAATGATGAAAACTTTGTGATGTATTAAAGTTCTTAGGAAAGTTAGTCACTGTTTGAGCAAAAATAGTTCCTACCCATCTCTTAACCTATGTTACAACCCGAAAAGTCCTACTTGATCTTAGATTTGACGTACTTATATTAGTGGAGTAGTACACTAAGGTCAAGCTTATGGTTCATCATATGTTGAATGTGAATTTTTGTGACGGTGAGCGTAATTCTATTCTTATGCCCATTCTTGTGCTAATTTGTATACTTGTGAGTGAATATGGGTACCTCTCTTGTTGTGAGGGCACATGGTTGACGAAAGATAGGTGAAGTATATGATCCCTTGATTGGGTGAATTATATGAGTTTGCTAATATCATAGAGTCAGTTCTTGAGGCTAGGAGGTCTTGGAGAAGTTGTTTAAATGTGTTGAATGTTAAAGCTTGCTTAATAAGAACTTGTCGTCTTTTGTAGTCGTTGTAGTATTAGCTTGAGTAATCTTGTTTAAATTGGTATGGTTGTAGTAGAGTTTATGTCAAGTGTATATAGTTTACTCAAGGACAAGCAAGAGTCTAAGTGTGGGGTGTTCATGTGAGGCCAAAAATACATATTTAACCATTATTTGTCTCACATTTTAGTACGTTTTAACTGTCTTTTGAGTATATATTATATTATTTATTCTTAGACATATTTCAATGTGTAGAAATAAAATGGTGTGAAGATGAAGAGATTTGGAGAAAAATTGAATAAAAAGTGTAAGTTGCAAGAACAGAATACAGATGGAAGCTGCTCACGTGAATTACCAGTGCAAGAAGAGAAAGGAAGCAAGATACTAACTATGAGCCAATGATTGGCACATGGTGGCATGATAATTATAAAATGATTAGCAATATGCCAATATTGATAGAAAGTGTAGGAACAATTTCTGAAAACAACAATTGAAGGCAACAATAAGACATCTACGTGGCAGAAATGACAACAAAGTGCAAAAGAATTTCATATTGTGAGATCTGCCTAGTGGCGCAATAGGTGGCGCAAATATTCACTTCTTGCAGAATCTCATCATCTGCTCTTCTGCACCACTCTCTTGCTTTGGGAGTAGTGGCACAAATTTGTGATACCATCGGGAATTTCAGTTGTTTCTTGCACCACAGCTCCGCTTTTGGGATGTGGTGCGAGTCGAAACTTATTGTAATCTGATTAGCGAGAAATACGAGCTGATCCTAACTGGCTGACCAACTCACGTCTGGGGCACTCCCTAGATCAACGAACGGATTTCACCACAATTAAAACATGCCCCAGAGGCTCTCTAATGTACTATACCTGCAGACCCAAAATGGTCGCCATGGCCTGACAACCCAGAACGAATAACTCAAACTGCCTGACCGAAACTCTGTCCACTGAGACCACCATGATATGCCTGAGAGCTACCCATAAGCTGAAGTGCTACCTGTAAGGGTCTAATAAGTGGCAAGTGGTACTGACCTTTACTGAGAGGATCCCAATCTCCAGACTGAATACCACTAATATTGAACTTCTGACATGGCCTCTTACTGCCACCTCCATATGCCTCAAAGCAAGCCCTCGTTGTAGCCCTCTTTTGATCAACAAACTCAGAGAAAAAAGACTCAGCTGCTATCAAATTCTCCAATGCCAAACGGACTGGTAAAGCCAATCCTCTAATAAATTTGTGCACCATCTCATGCTCAATAGAATATAACATAGATGCCTGACTGGCCAACTCGAGAAATCCAGCCTCGTACTTTGAAACTGATAAAGAACCCTGGTGAGCACTAATTAATTCCACTCTAGTTTGAGAAGAACTCGATGTACCGAACATCATCTCTGGCTGGGAGGTATCCACTAAAATACTCGAAATCCCTAACACTGGATCCTGAGGAACTGAGGTGGTCACCAACTCTGTTGGAGCCTGGGCTGACCCCAGACCCTATGACTGATGCTGAAGATCCTCTATATCAAACTCTAACGCTCTTGTCCATCGCTGAACTGAAACTCTAGTCACACGTGCATAAGTAACGTCTACATCTATTGATAACCTCGTACCCTCTATCTGGGAAAGAATGGGGTCAAAAAAGTATTAGAGGTTCATAAAAATACAGACACACGACAGGAAGTCAAGAATAGAATTTCCTAAGAATGCCCTATAACCTCTTGAAGATAGGATATAAACGTCTTTGTACCGAACTACAAGACTCTACTAGACACTTAGCTCTTGTACTAACAACACCGGTAAACCTAGGCTCTGATACCAATTTGTCACAATTTGATTTCTCAGGTCATGATAGCACCTGCTCTAACCCGTCAGTAAGTAAGCCAACCCGTAGTCCGAAATAGCTAGTAACTTACTACCAAGAGAAAAGAAGAAACTGCAGAATAAATATAATAAAAAGGCTACTATAATTCCAAAACCTGCTGAAGCAGTACAAGAGCTTCTAATATCAAGAGTACAAGTGAAATATAGGATAAATATATATACAAAGGTGTATCTGAATACAACATAGAGATCAGTTTAACAATAAAAGAGAGAGATTAGAAGCAACTCCGATCATTAGGAGCTCACCCTAAATCTTCGATCCATAGCTGCTCCGCACGAAGCACACATCAATGATGATAACTCGTACTATGATGTGCAGGCTGCAGAAGTATAGAATGAGTACCAAACACGTGGTACTCAGTTGACATCGGCCAACTGAGCCCCAGAAATAATGCAAGCATAACTAACATGTAAGGCATGAATATAACTACAGGTAACTATCTAGGAAAGGTAAGCATAATGAGGCTAATGAAGCGATAAGGGTAAACAAGAAAGAAGAGTGAAAGAAGTATATACATATGGTAGTATAAAAGGCCAAAGAATACATATACAATTTGAATGGACAAGAAAGAAGGGGATATATGGTAATGCCATATGTATATATATATATACACACACACACACACACACACATATATAGGACTAACTCAAAGGAAATAACCTGAGGGAATTAACCTAACATCTTGAGGTCCCTAGCCAAGTAAAGGAGCTAATACTACCAAGATTAGGGCCTCCAACCAACGGGCGACTAAACATGGGACAACCTAACATATTCAATCATAATAAAGCAAGGGAATAAGAAACGTACCGACAACATCGAGTACAAATCCATAAACATCCTGCCATGAGCTAACCATAATAATCAATAGTAAAGTAACTGGCTAGTCCAAAAACACAATACCTAACCGGACTCCCATGAACCCGGAAGGTTCAGTGAAGTACTCAACAAACAACATTCATGATTTGTACCTATATGGCCCCCCATAAGACCAACAGATAAAGGCCCCAAACAATTCTACAGGTGATACGCGATGCATATAAATGAATGAATGCAACATAACCATAAATACCAAATCCAATCCAAGTGCCATAAAGTACCAAGTGTATACACCTCTTCTAGCTCCTGAGCTCGTAAAGGCAGGACCTACGGAGCCCTTAGGGGATTTGAGATATCTGTATACATTGCCTAGTCCCGAACCAGGACTTCCAATAATCATCATAATCCATCCACTCAGTCCAGTACCAGAGAGAGATATAAGTATTATAAGTGCACAGACTCAAACCATGACTAAAAGAGTATAAGTCTGTAAATCCATTGTCTGAGATCATGTTCAGGACTAAATTGATGTAATAATATAGAAAGGGTCAGAATTTCCCTCGACCAAAGTAAATAGTAGTTTTAAAATGAGTAAAAAAACCATGGACTGGAATCAACCTTAGTCTGATTTCCAAAACAATATTTTTTGTTCCAAAAGCTCATAATTCATTCAATAAGGTGGTATGATTCCCATCGTAAAAGAATCCATTTTAAAAGTGAAAAGTGGGAATAAATCCCTTTTTAGAAAATAGTAGTAAAATCAAGGTTTTGGTTGGAATTGTACTACTAACTGAACATGAATGTGCCTAAAAGTATGTATGCTATCACCAGTATCCAAACAATACCACTATAAGCGCCTACAAACTAGAATCATGTCCTCTCAAGGATAGAATACTCACCTGGAGTCCAACTAGTATCGTAACCACGGCCTCGGCCAACAATACATGATCAAGCCTCATAACTCGGGAAACTACGGTACTCAAGGGCCTGAAACCACTACAAAGATCTAATTGGGGAAATACCACCCAATTCACTACGTCAAATTGTAAACCTTAGACTAAAGGATCCTTAATCATCAACTATGTTTATCATGCTTATAATTTAGGGTAATAGGATTCTATGGCCATAACAAGCAACCTTTGCTAAGGTTCAGGTCATACTTCTACCCTGAATTCCCTAAATAGGCTAAGTCATGATATACTAGGCATAATCCCATTCTATAATCCCTACCTATCACGCAATCTATACTATACACAATCTCATAGAGAAAAGTATACCAAAGCCTACCTCGTTGGAGAATTGGAATCTCGAATCGTCCATGAATTACTCGTCCTTGCTCCACAATCCTGAAATGCCACTATACTATCAAAACAATCATCTACACATCAATACGAGTAAAATGAGGCCCATATTTCCATATTAAAAGTCGGGTCCAAATTCAGGTCAAGAACGGGCCCATGGTGCCTGCAAACGTGATCAAAAATTGAATTCGTCACTAGGCTCCTTGAAAGACAAGGAATGTGTGCTCAAAAAATGAGCACAAATGGAGAGTAAATTAGGGCTCCAATCAACCCGTAATGTTTATGAACCAAAGACCTAATTTCTAAGAATTTACAATGAAAATGATGGAATTTAACAAGGAACAAATAATGGGAATCGACCAAGGAGTGTTGGGCTAGCTTACCTTAGCTTCAATGGATGATTTCTCACACTTTCCCTCATTCCAAGCTCTCAAAAATGGGAGAAATAGGGTTGAGAAATGAATGGAAAATTGAGTGAAAAGGGGGATTTAACACCCCCAGGTGCCGCTAAAGCGACTACTGGATCGCTAAAGCAACAACCGCTTAAGCGACGATTGATCGCACAAGCGATGGGTTAAGAGAGGTGGAGTTCGCTTAAGCCACACCCTACTCGCTAAAGCGAAGTCCACTTAAGCGGACAGATATCGCTAATGCGATCCTCAGCTGGGCATCCAAGTATTGCTAAAGCGACACCAAGCCGCTAAAGTGGCTATCGCTTAAGCGACCCAAGCCACTTAAGCAACTGCACCAGCAGCTGAACCACCAGATTTTGCTGAGTCCAAATGGACTCCGATCGGGTGCTCGAGATTCATTTGAAACCCCATGCGGGTAAACGAACTATGGTACCATACAAAATTTGACATTTCGGACTCAATGGAACCATCAAAACTATCATTCGAGATCATTTCAACAAAATATGGAGCCCACACCTATAGTTCCATTTTTCAAAAAATCTATCTAATAGCCTAAAGTAAGTTTGAAATCCTCGGAACCTTAACCGAGGGTCCCCCTAGCCTAAAATCAACATTCCAAAGCTGATGGCGCTATCAAAATTTCCATTTGAAGTCTTTTACTAGGAGTTTTGGTCTGAGATTGATTCTTTAGCAACGAAAGCTCTAAAAGAGGAAAATGAGACTAAAACACAAATGAACTGCCCGATAACCAAATCGATAGTTCTAGCAAGTCATAAATGACTTGAAGCCACTGTGGGAATATTCAAAACATTAAAAATGCATGGGAATCGAGTAAATGACTAGGAGGGTCATTACAACATCCACTACTAAAAGGACTTTGATTCGCAAAAGTTAATGGATAGAAAGAGCCCGAAAACTCGAAGGGATGAGGTACTGGGATCATATGCCCCGAGCATGACTCCCCAAATAACCTCTAAGAAGAGACAACGCTTCCAAGGGGTTTTGCTATAGCTATCCCTTTTTCACCAAACTTCCTTACATCACTTTCCAAATAACCAAAACTAAACATCAACAGCAAACTGGCCTCCAACTGAATCAAAAACAACTAATGCAGAAAAATCTACACCCCAACACGCTACCACACATCGATACGAGCATATCCAAGAAAAAACTCATCCAAGCTAAAGGTAATCCAAATCATGAATCATGCATCCACTCTAATTCCCAAATCTAACCTTCTTTTGCCTTTCCAAACCTACTATCTACTCTGAACCACACAAAACATCATTCGAGTCCTGTACGTGCAATTCCATCACACTGTCTTCGAAGGACTAGAGCTAATATACTAAAAATCCACACACACTAGCATATGAACAATGCAAAATAAGGTCTACCTGGATACTCAAGCTGTGGCGACTGAAGCTTACAAGATCTAGCAAAGCCAATACTGGTCTTGATGACCCTCGAAATCAATAGCCACGAGTCCAAAGCACAAACTCTCAAAACTAAACAATTTGCAAAATACCCTACCGACTGTGGGTGAAACCATGATAAGGCCAACTTAAGCACATTTCTTCCATTGAGTAGGCCTAATGAATTTCTGAAGAAAACTGAGAACTGATACTATGTGCCGATGGACCAACCTCTAAGCATTAATCAAGTACCGTCTACCTAGACTGAAGAAAACTGAGCCAGTAGGCAATAAGTAGGCTTAGTCAGCCTATAAATAAATGCTTAACTGAAACAAATTTTGAAATGGGGTTGCACCTAAGCTACGCAATCCATGTCTATAATCTCAGCACCTAAGAAGAAATACTCAAACTCAACTATCCAAACTGATCTTGTGGATGAGTAAGTATCCATATACCAAAATCTATTGCAACTTCCAAGCCATCATTCGAAGGCAACAAAATCCAAAAATTGGAGTCAACAAGCCTTTACTAGGGTCAATACCTAAAGTAATCTCACTATCAGAAATCGAGCATATACTCAATAGTCCTCGCAAGGGATAAAATAGAAATGCTACCAAAGAATATAATCACAATTGAGGGAACCCATAAGCTGAAGATACGAGCAATCAAATCCAAATTTGTTGAAGGGCATAACACGTCAAGGAACATCCAAGAACTCACCAAGGCTGCAAACTGTAATAATGTTGACCAAAACTCGAGCAACTCAAAAAATATGATCCTAGCCTGAATCTGGCCAATCTAGTACTCAATCTACGGCTATGAGTACCCAAAGGCATATATTATCAAGAAAAAACACTCCTTGAAGTTATATAAGGGCGAACAATTAGAGATATAATTTTTTGAATTTTCCCAATAATACCAACTTTAACACAGCTGAACCATGAACCACATCGTAGCAAAACAGAGTATCCAACTCCACAATGATACCAAGATCAAAATGATTACTAGGAGAAGAACCCAACAAATTAGAAAGTAAGCCTCACACCTTTCAACATCATAAACGAGCAACAAAATAGAATTTCCAATTCCAACTAAATATCAACATCAAGATCAAGACCACTACCGAGCGATGAACTATCCATATCGGAAGAATCAAATCCCAAATGTATCACCAATAGACACGAGCTATGAAAGAACACTGCCAATGCAAAAATCACAACTAAGCCATGAAAGGCCAAACTTACCTGCACTTTCTCTCCACAACTTGTCTAACCTCACTAACAGAAGGGAAAACAACCAACCTAGGTTCTAAGCCAAACGGGCAAGGATCTCAAGGAGAGAAAAATCTAACTAGATAACACTAGTCTAGCCATCTATTAAGTAAGCATCAATCAACATCGAACCTGACTATAATAACAATAATAGAAGATGCAGGTGGAATGAAAATAAAAAGCAACAACCATAACTACTCTACGATCATAACAAGGCCAAAATGCTAAAGAAAATGGGATTTGAACCCAAATGCTACACCCCCAAGGAACCAACAATTCTGATCCACTACTAAAACAAATCATCTACGGGGGTAGTCAAATAAGCATAAGTCTATACCAAGACATACAATAATAAATATTGAAATGTTAAGGCAGGTAAACACTGATGGGTATGAAAACCCCCAACTTAACTCAAATAGAAGTTAAAAAGATAGTAAATCAAAAGTGCACCTATCACGATGGAAATCTGAAGTCATAGCCATGAACTGCCTGAAGCATTACAAATCTGAGCATGTCCAAACCCTAACTAAGTGTCTGAATGACCAACTGAGGTACCAAGGGCATTACCTCTAATCGAAGGTGCCGCAACTCTATGAAATTGATCTGGTAGGACTAACTTTCCAATAATCCCACGCCGGGGACACTTTCTGGACCAATGACTGATCTCTTTGTAGTCATAACAAACCCCTGAAGCCCTAACCTAGTGACAAATACGAGCTAATCCCAACTGGCTGACCAACTCACATCTAGGGCACTCCATAGACCAATGACCGATATTGCCAAAATAGAAGCATACCCCAGGGACTCCATGATGTACTATACCTGCTGACCCAAAACTGCCTCCATGGCCTGACAACCCAGACCGAATAACTCAAACTGCCAGACTGGAACTCTGTCCACTGAGAACACCACCATATGCCCGAGAGCCACCCATAAGTTAAGGTGCTACCTGTAAGGGCCTAATAAGTGCCAAATGGTGCTGACCTCTGCTGGGCGGATCTCGACCTCCAAATGGAATACCACTAACACTGAACTACTGACATGGCCTCTTACTACCACCTCTATATGTCTAAAAGCAAGCGCTCTCTATAGCCCTCTCATGATCAATAACCTCAGAGAAAGAAGACCCAGCTTCTATCAAATGCTCCGGTGCCAAACGGAGTGGTAAAGTTGATCCTCTAATAAATCTGTGCACCATCTCATGCTCAATAGCATATAACATAGATGTTTGACTGACCCAATCATGAAACCCAACCTCATACTCTAAAACTGATAAAGAACCCTGTTGAACACCAATAAATTCCACTCTGGTTTGAGAAGCACTTGATGTACCAAACATCATCTCTAGCTGGGAGGTATCCATTAAAATACTCGAAATCCCTAACACTAGATCCTGAGGAACTGAGGTGGTCACAAACTCTGTTGGAGCCTAGGCTGACCCCGAATCCTCTGACTGGTGCTGAAGATCCTCGATATTAAACTCTAACTCCCTAGTCCATCGCTGCACTGAAACTCTAGTCACACGTGTAGAAGTACAGTCTGCATCTATCAATAAACTCATGCCCTTCATTTGGGAAAAAATGGAGTCATAGAAAGTATTAGAGGTTCATAGAATTACGGACACATGACAGGGAGTCAAGAATAGAATTTATTAAGAATTTACTATAGCCTCCCGAAGATAGGATACAGACGTCTCTGTACCGATCCGCAGGACTCTACTAGACACTTAGCTCTTGTACAAACAACACCGATAAATCTAGGCTATGATACCAACTTATTACGATCTGATTTCTTAGGTCATGATGGAACCTACTCTAACCCGCCAGTAGGTAAGCCAACTCGTAGTCCGAAATAGCTAGTAACAAACTACCAATAGAAAATAAGAAACTGCAGAATAAATATAATAAAAAGGCTACTATAATCCTAAAAACTGGTGGAACCAGTACAAGAGCTTCTAATACATCAGGAGTGTAAGTGAAATATAGGATAAATATATACAAAGGTGTCTCTGAATACAACATAGAGATCAGTTTAATAATAAAAGAGAGAGATTAGAAGCAACTCCGATCGTTAGGAGCTCACCCTAAATTTCTGATCCATAGCTGCTCCGCATGATGCACACATCAACAACGATAACTCGTACTATGATCTGCAGGCAGTAGATGTATAGTATGAGTACCAAACACATGGTACTCAGTAGGCATCGTCTAACTGAGCTCCAGAAATAATGCAAGCATAAATAACATGTAAGGCATGAATATAACTACAGGAAACTATCTAGGAAAGCTAAGCATAATGAGGTTAATGAAGCAATAAGGTAACTACCCTATTCTAACAGTGCTAAGGAGCTAAAGTAAAATACCTTATATCACTAGTCAATATACCAATGAAGAGTGAAAGAAGTATATACATATGGTAGTATACAAGGTCAAAGAATACATATACAATTTGAATGGACAAGAAAGACGGTGATATACACTAATGCCATATATATATATATATATATATATATTTACATACATATATAGGACTAACTCAAAGGAAATAACCTAAGGGAGTCAACATAACATATCGAGGTCCCTAGCCAAGTAAAGCAGCTAATACTACCATGATCATGGCCTCCAACCAATGGGTGACTAAACATGGGACAACCTACTAATAACATATTCTATCACGATAAATAAAGGGAATAAGAAATGTACCGACAACCTCGAGTACCAATCCATAACCATTCTTCCACGAACTTACCATAATAATCAACAGTAAAGTAACCGGCTAGTCCGAAAAAAAAATACCTAATTGAGCCCCCATAAACCCAAAAGGTTCACCGAAGCACTCAATAAACAGCAATAATAACCTATCCCTATACGACCTCCCATAAGACCAATAGATACAGGCACCAAATAATTATACTAGTGATAGGCGATGTATATAAGTGAACGAATGCAACATAACCATAAATACCAAATACGATTCAAGTGCCATAAAGTACCAAATGTATACATCTCATCCAGCTCAAGAGCTTGCAAAGGTAGGATGTACGGTGACCATCCTTCTCCGACACTGTGGTTCGCGGATGAATCGGCCTCTAGGGGATTCGGGATGTCCGTATACACTTCCTGGTCTAGAACCAGGACTTCCAATAATCATCACAATCCATCTACTCCATCCAGTACCGAAGAGAGATATAAGTATAATAAATGCACGGACTCAAACCGTGACTAAAAGAGTGTAAGTCTATAAATCCATTGCCCGATATTAAGTTTGGGACTAAATTGATGTAATAATATAGAAAGGGTTGGAATCTCCCTCGACCGAAGTAAATAGTAGTGGTAAAATGAGTGGATAAGCCATGGACCGAAATCAACCTCAGTCTAATTTCCAAAACATCATTTTAAGTTCCAAAAGTTCATATATCATTAAAAAAGGTAGTACGATTCCCGTCGTAAAAGAATCCATTTTAATAGAGAAAAGTGGGAATAAATCCCTTTTTAGAAAATGGTAGTAAAATCAAGGTTTTGGTTGGAATCGTACCACTAAGTGAACATGAATGTGTCTAAAAGTATGCATGCCATCACCAGTATCCAAACAATACCACTATAAGCACCTATAAACTAGAATCATGTCCTCTCAAGGATAGAATACTTACCTGGAGTCTAACTAGTATCGTAACCACGGCCTCGGCCCAACAATACATGATCAAGCCTCATAACTAGGGAAACTATGGTAATCAAGGTCATGAAGCCACTACAAGGATCTAATCGGGGAAACACCACACAATTCGCAAAGTCAAATGGTAAATCTTAAACTAAAAAATCCTTAATCATCAAATATAGTTATCATTCTTATAATCAAGGGTAATAGGATTGTATAGCCATAACCAGAAACCTATGTTAAGGTTCGGGTCACACTTCTATCCCGAATTCCCTAATTAGGCTAAGTCACGATATACTAGGCATAATCCCTACCTAGCGTGCAATCTACACTATACATAATCTCATAGAGAAAAGTAGACTGAAGCCTATCTCGATGCTGAATCAAAATTTCGTATCGTCCATGAATCGCTTGTCCTTGCTCCACAATCCTGAAATGCGGCCTATATTTCCAAATCAAAGGTAAGGTAAAAATTTGGGTCAAGAATGGGCCGCGAGGCCCATAAATGAGATCCAAAATTGAATTCATCAAGAGGTCCCTTGAAGGGCAAGGAATGTGTGCTCAAAAGTTGAGCACAAACGGAGCGTAAATTGGGGCTCAAATCAGCCCCTAAAGTTTATGAGCAAAAGACCTAATTTCTAAGAATTTACAATGGAAATGATGGAATTTAACGGGGAAAAATAATGGGAAATGATGAAGGAGTGTTGGGATATCTTACCTTAGCTTCAATGGATGATTTCCCACACTTTCCCTCATTCCAACCTCTCAAAAATGGGGCAAATAGGGTTGAGAAATGAATGGAAAATCAGATGAAGAGGAGATTTAACACCCCCAGGTGCTGCTAAAGTGACTACTAGGTCTCTTAAGCTACTACCGCTTAAGCAACGATTGATCTCTAAAGCGATAGGTCAAGAGAGGCGGGGTTCGCTTAAGCGGACAGGGATCACTAAAACGATCCTCAGCTGGGTAGTCAAGTATCTAAAGTGATACCAAGCCGCTAAAGAGGTTATTGCTTAAGCGACTTCCAAGCTACTTAAGCAACTGCACCAGCAGCTGAGGCACCAAATTTCGCTAAGTCCAAATGGACTCCGACCGGGTGCTCAGGATTCTTTTGGAACCTAATGCGCGCAAATGAACTATGCTACAATACCAAATTCGACATTCCAAACTCAATGGAACCATCAAAACTTTCATTCAAGATTGTTTCGACTAAATGTAGGGCTCACACCTATAGTTCTATTTTTCATAAAATCTACCCAATAGCCGAAAATGAGTTTGGAAGCCTCAGAACCTGAACCGAGGGTCCCCCTAGCCTAAAATCAATGTTTTGGAGCTTATGCCATGGTCGGAATTTCCATCTAAGGTCGTTTACTAGGAGTTTTGGTCCAACACCAATTCCTTAACAGCAAAAGCTCCAAAACAGAAAAATGAGCCTAAAACCCAAATGAATTGCCCTATAACTAAACCAATAGTTTCAGCAAGTCATAAATGACTTGAAGCCACTGTGGGAAGTCTCAAAACAAGGAAAATGACCTGGAGGGTCATTACAAATAAGAAAGTCAATTGACCCCAAAAGTCATGTCATCACCTGAGCATCTTTAATCTTCCATTCACTTAACTTTATAAGATCAGTAGGAGAAGGGTTGATTCAATCTATACGTATCTATAGTTATTTTTTGGTGACAAATAATAAAACTAAAATTCCCAAGAAGAATTATTTTTTCTACTGAAACGAACATTGAAGGATTTGAATTGATACGAAGCCATATTCTTGAATAGCTATGAAAACTAGAAACACTATGACTCAAAAAACAACCAGAACGATCAAGATAAAAAGTACAAGATTTTAACGAACAATCAACACAACCAAAATTTTCAAAAATATTTTGAAATAAACCAAGATAGACTCTATGAAACTACACAACTAAAAGAAGGCTTTAATACTATGTCAAATTTGTGTTGAATGTCTCAATGTTGAGAGTCTTGTTATTAAATAAAAAGTATTCAAAGATTACATCCCTAAAGATCCACATTTCCTATCCCTAAAGATCAGTAATTCTATCCCTCTAAATCCGCTATTGTATCCCTCCAAATCTGCTATTCTATCACAATATTTATTCTCTTGGATTACTACATCAGATCTCTATAATTACACATATACAACAATATATACAATATTCATAATTAATTCATGATCTTTGAGTTGTCCATCATGCTAACGAGTAGAAGGTGTCAACATAAGTAGATTTACTTTGATCTTCCTTTAATGTGTAGATATATTTTTACTTATTGTATCAATTATAATATTCTGTAGGATTATAGTAGCATATTATTTGGGATTGTAGTAGATTTTTTGGGATTGTAAATATCTTCCCATATCTTTGTAAATCCTATATATTGTATAGATGAGGCATAATAAGAATGTACTTCTTTCACCCATTTTGAGTTGGTATCAGAGCAAGGTTACTCTTCTGATTATTATCTTCTTTTTTTTCATCCTAACTCTTTTCTACCATGGATGAATCCTCTAAAAATACAACCATTATTCCCGAACCTATAGCCATTCCTTTCGGTGTAAAACTCAATGGCAAGAATTATTCTCTTTGGTCTCAAATTATTAAGATGTTTGTTGCAAGTCGCGGCAAAATGGGATATTTATCGGGAACAATTAAAGAGCCTACCGTTAGTGATGCCACATACGAAAAATGGAGTATAGATAATGCTATTGTTAAAAGTTGGCTTGTCGGTGTCATGGAACCCGGCATTATGAGTTTATTTGTTCGTCTTCCATCGGCCAAAAGTATTTGGGACACCGTGTCTGAAACAGATTACGAAGGGGCTAATAAATCTTTTATTGATGATCTCTCTTGTCAAGTAATGCATATGAAACAAGAAGGAAAGATAATTTCCTCATACTTTGCAGATTCGCACAAAATATGGTAGGAATTGGATCATCATAAGCCTATTTCTTTCACACAACCTGATGTTGTTTAGGCTCGACGGAAGGAAATTGAAGAAGAATGAGTGTATATCTTATTGGCTTGTATGGATGATATTTATGACCCTGTCCGAAGTGATATTCTTGGCACAAACCCTTTTCCCAATCTAGAATTTGCTTTTTCTATGGTTCGAACTGAAGAACAACGAAGGAACACAATGTTAAATAACAATATAGATTCCAGTATGGCTATGGCAGTAGAGGTTGCTTTGATCCAAAATTGAAATTACCATTCAAAAGCTTGTAGTAATGGTGAAAAGGGTTGTACTCATTGCAAAAATCCCAAACATGTAGTTGAAAATTATTTTAAATTACATGGTTATCCAGATTGGTGGGATGGTTTAAATGAAAAGAAGTCTGGGGAATGAAGGAATCAAAAGGATGGTGACAAAAATGATGGGAAAGTCATTGTTATGACTTCATCTAGCACATTACTACCAACTGCTGGAATGACTTTGCCTTCAACTAAAATTGGTGATTCTGATTCACATATACTTGGTCATTCATCAAGTAATATTGGATCATCTCTCATTAATAAGGATTCTAATAAATACACGAGATGGGTTATTGACTCCAGAGCCATTGATCACATGACCTTTGATCAGTCTCTTTTGCAGACTCCTACTAAACCACACCGTTTACATGTGTCTATGTAAATGTTGTATCATCCCCGGTTACTAGTGCTGGAACAATTATTTTGACTCATTCCTTGTCTCTAAAGAATACATTATTTGTTTCTTTACTATCCAATAATCTTTTATCTATGTCTCAAGTAACTGAACAATTAAATTGTCTAGTATTAATGTATCCTCATTTCTGCATCTTTCGGGACCTCAATAGCAAGGAGATTATTCGGTGTGGTACAAAAGGAGGGGGACTTTATTATGTGAATGATGTATACCATGGTGTTTCCCTAACCATCCAAGGTTCTTTTTCTGCTAAACAACATCAAATATGGATGTGGTATCAAAGATTTGGTCATTCTTCTTTTGGATAAATTAAACACTTATTCCCAACTTTGTTTTTAGTCTACAATCTCTCTAATTTTCATTGTGATGTTTGTGTATTAGTTAAAAGTCATCGTACTACTTATCATTTAAGTACTAGTAAGGTGACTGAGCCATTTGCATTGATTCACTCTAATGTGTGGGGTATTTCTCCAGTTACTACTTCATCTAGATACCGTTGGTTTGTAATCTTTGTTGATGATTCCAGTTGGATGAAATGGATTTGTCTAATGAAGAATAAAAGTGATGTTTCTGCTCATTTCATAAGATGATACAAACACAATTTTTGGCCAAAATAAAAGTTCTTAGGTCAGATAGTGGTGGATAATTTGTTAATCAAGTGATGCAATATTGTCTCCAAAATCATGGCATCATTCATGAAACAACATGCTCTTTTACACCTAAGAAAAATGTAGCAGAGAGGAAAAATCGCCATATATTGGAAGTTACGTGTGCACGTTTGATTAGTTCTCATATGCAACCTGCATCTTGGGAGGATGCTATTTTGTAAGCTGTTTATTTAATATACCATATTCCTAGTAGTCCTATCCATTTTAAGACTCCCTTAAATCACCTCTCTAGTTCTGTTAACGTCTCATCTACCTTAAACTTAGAACCTCGAGTTTTTAGTTATGTTGTTTTTGTTCATCTCCAAAAACACAAATGTACCAAGCTTGATCCATGTGCATTACGATGTGTCTTTGTTAGGATTTGCCTCATAAAAAGGGCTACAAATGTTATCATCCCCCTACCAAAAGGTTGTATGTGACTATGGATGTTACTTTTGTGGAGACAGAGATGTATTTCTGTCCAGATATATCTAGTTCTTCTCTTCAGGGGGAGAATAAGGTTGAAAAGCAGAATTGGTTAGTGTTACTACCTGAAAATAGTGGTACAAATTCAGATAATACATGGCTTATCTTAACAATTTCGAACCCTGGAATTCTCAATCAAGCAGTACAACGAGAAAGTAAAAAATCTCCCTCTCCAGTACCCACTAATGATGCTTCTTATGATGATGTCCCTGAGGTATGTTTTAATTCTGAGGAAACTGTTGGTGAAATTACAATAAAATTACAATTGAAAAATACAAAAATAAAGAAAATACAATAATCTTATTCTTGGTTGAGGCACGGATATCTCACTCTCTTTAAGGAGATTCAAGCCCACTGCAGCAAATGTTTTCACCGGTCCAGTAGTAATCTTCTTGACTTGTCCCCTCCAGGATACAACAGCCTTCTTACAAAGTATAACTCAATAAACTCTGGAAAAGAGTTGAGTTCAAAGCTCCACCAAAAAAAATACCTCCCTTCAACTAAATAAACTCTCTTTTTGACAAACTTTTATGCACTCTATGTTTTCTTGTACTTGAAAAAATATGCAAGACCATCATAATTTATAGGTGAGGAAATCTTCCATGCAATGAATAGGAAGAATAAAGGGGAAGATAAATATGGTATGTGAATGGCCTAGAAGTTACAAAAGTTACAAGAAATAATGGATGAATAAAGAGTGGGAAGTTACATGAATCTCAAGGAAAATGGTGGCCAAATTCATCCACCATTAATCAAGAATAAAATGCTGCCAATGGACATAATACAGCAAACATGTCCTTCTACCTTGAATTGTCATTAACTCAATAAAAGTTATAGGTATTAAAACCACTAAAGAAGTAGTAACATAAGCCATTAACTCCTATGGAGTAATGCAGCATAATGCCCACATTCCAATGCCATATTATTGCTAATAAACCATTGTAAAAAATGCACTTTAATATGACCAACAAAAGACATATTATTATATTAAAATGCACCACTACACTATCAATCCCCCACTCATTTTAATATTAATAAGAGAGTTTACTAGCTGAAGGAAGACTAATATGCATAATGAAGGTGTGCTCTGCATTGAACCTCCACTTAATAAAACAGTAATTTTTACTCCAGAGTCATAATGGTGTCAGACTTGAACTGTGACTGCTTGAGGAAAATAAAAAGTCACTACTTACACATAATATTCAAGGTGTTGACATGAGCTTTATATCCAGCACATTACGACCCTGTGCTATCCTGATTTCTTGAGTGTAGTGTCTTTGAGAATGAGCCTAGTTTTCATAGGAAGCGGCCTACTTCCACACTCACATAGGTGAAATCTATCGAGAATGCTCCTATAATTTTAGCACCCCACTCATATGAGCTACAGATTTTCATTAAGAGTTTTTTAAACTCAACCTCATAAATCATTACAGGAAAATGCACTCACATCATAGGGAGGAATAAAATTAGTGCATTTTTTCACAACAAGTCATCATGTGATTCGTTTTCCCATTAAACCTGGTTATAGGATCTCTAGTCCCCAGGTTGGGTTTCCTCATATATGACTTAGGAGTTTATAGGCTTCAATCATATCCCCCTCTATGTGCTCTAGACCTTTTCTCTTGCTAAAGCCTTAGTTAATGGATCTGTAAGATTATCACAAGATTTTACATTATCAACATTAATGGTACCATTTTTCAAATATGATCTCACATTACTATGTTTTCTCCTTTTTGGTCTGGACTTACCGTTATAATAACGGTTTCAACTCTACCAATTGCAGTGGTGCTATCACAATGAATTAAAATAGGAGGAATTGGTTTTTTAAAATAAGGTATTTGAAATAATAAATCTCTCAACCAATTCGCTTCCTCACTAGCTGAAGCTAAAGCAATTAGTTCAGCCTCCATGGTAGAGTTAGCAATAATAGTTTTCTTTTTAGATTTCCAACAAATATCACCACCACCCAAAGTAAATATACAACTAATAGTAGATAAGGAATCACCTGATAAAGTGTTCCAATCCGCATCACAAAATCCTTCAAGTACAACAAGATATTTTTTATAGAACAAAACACAAGTTTTTGTTTCAATTAAATATCTCATTACTCTCGTTATAGCATACCAATGTTTATTACCTGGCTTTTTAGTAAACCTGCTAAGTACTCCTACTGCATACGCAATATCAGGCCTAGTACAATCAGTCACATATCCCAAACTTCCAATTATGCTAGAATATTCCTTTTGATTTATTACATCATTTTCACTTTCAACATGAAATAAGTGAATACTGGAATCGAAAGGAGTTACAACATGCTTGCAATCAAGGAAATTATATCTTTTCAATATTTTCTCAACATAATGTGACTGGTCAAGGAAAATTTCATCACATGTTCTAGTAATTTTTATTCTTAGAATAAAATTTGCCTCACCAAGATCTTTCATATCAAAATATCTTCTAAGAATATTTTTAGTCTCTTCAATAATATTCATCTTAGAGCCAAAGATCAATAAATCATCAACATATAGGCAAATAATAATATGTGAATTATTTCAAGACTTGTGATATATGCATTTATCACACTCATTTGTTTTAAAGTTATTATCAATCATGCAGGAATCAAATTTTTCATTCCATTGCTTAGGTGCATGTTTCAAGCCATATAGGGATTTAGTAAGTTTACACACTTTACTTTCTTGGCCAACTTCAACAAAACACTCAGGTTGTTCCATGTAAATCTCCTCATTTAGTTCTCCATTTAAAAAAGAAGTTTTTACATCCATTTGATGAATTTGCAAATCAAAAATTACAGCAATAGCAATTGAAAGTCTAATGGATGTAATTCTAGTTATCGGAGAAGAAGTATCAAAAAATTCTAGGCCTTCTAGTTGTTTAAAACCTTTAGCAACTAGTCTAGCCTTATATTTATCAATCGATCCATCCGATTTTAACTTTTTTCATAAGATCCATTTACACCCAATTATTTTACAACCCAATGGTAAATCAACTAGCTTCCAAGTTTTATTGGAAATTAGTGATTTCATTTCATCATTTACAGCCTCTTTCCAAAAAATAGCATCATGTGAAGATAAAACTTCTTTTAAAGTGAGAGGGTCATCTCCAACATTCAAAAACATAATAATCAGGACCGAAATATTTTTCTACTCTAGCTCTTTTACTTGTTCTTAACTCAAAATCATTATTTTCTTTATTTTTCAAAATAGAAGTAGAAGAACTAGGTAGTGACAACATATTTTCTTCAATCCTTTGACCCCCACTATTTTTAGAATTAAAAGGGAATTTATTTTCATGAAAAATAACAGCACCAGATTCTATTATAATACTATCTTCAAGATTAAAAAATCTATAGGCTGTACTATTTGAAGCATAACCAAGAAACGCACAAGTAGAAATTTTTTTACCCAACTTAGAGATTTTAGGATCCATTAACCTTACATAGGCTAAGCAACCCCAAACTCTTAGATATCCCAAATTTGGCTTATGATCTTTCCACAACTCAAAAGGTGTCAATTTAGTCTTTTATGTGGCACACGAGTCAACACATAACAAGCAGTCAAAAGAGCTTCACCCCAAAAATTTAGAGGTGCACTAGACTCAATTAACATGACATTAGTTAGTTCAACCAAAGTTCTATTCTTCCTTTCTGCTACACCATTAGATGCAGGAGAATAAGGAGGAGGAGTTTCATGAATTATAACCAATGATCTACCAAAAGAATTAAACTCATTAGACTCATATTCATGGCCTCTATCACTTCTATTTCTTTTTATTTTCCTATTAAACTGATTTTCAACTTCATGGAGAAAAGTTTTAAAATTCTCAAAAACATCACTTTTATTTTTCATCAATTAAACATATGTAAACTTACAAAAATCATCAATGAAAGTGATAAAATATCTATTTGCTCCACGAGTTAAAATTCTTCCAAGTTCACAAATATCACTATAAACTAATTCTAATAAATCACTTTTTCTTTCAACTTGAAAATGAGGCCTTTTTGTGATTTTGGCTTTACTACAAGCCTCACATTTTTCAAAATTCTTTTTGATAATTGAAATTAATCCTAAATTACTCATGATTCCCACATAATGATTATTAATATGACACAAACGAGCATGTCAAAAATTAGTAGAAGAAAGCATAAACAGAAGTAGAAGTTTTATTCATTTCAACATTCAACTTGAAGATCCCATCACAAGCATACCCCTTTCCCACAAAAATACTATTTTTCACAATTACATATTGGTCAGATTCAATAATCTATTTGAAGCCTGCTTTATTAAGAAGAAAACTAGACATCAATTTTTTTTTTAATGAAGGAGTATAAAGTACATCTTTTAAAATTAATACCCTTCCAGAAGTAAAACTCAACTCGACATCTCCCTTTCCAAGAACTTGAGTAGTGTGAGAATCACCAAGCATGATGGTTTTGGGCTCCTCAAAAGGATTATATTTTTAAAACCAGTCTTTGTCATAGCAGACATGACGGTTTGCACCAGAGTCAACCCATCATCCATCAACATTCTCCACCATGTTTATGCCTATTATCGCCGTCACAAATTGTTCTTCGGTAACGTTTGCCTGAGGTGTAGGCTCACGTTTCCGAAATTTATAAAATTGAGCAATATGCCACTCTTGCCACAGACAAAACACGATCCCTTTTCTTGAACATGTTGAATTTTTACTTGATTATTTTCACCATTATTGTCCTTGGAATGTCTACCATTATTTTTCTTGAATTTTTTCTTCTTAGTCTTCAAAGAAGTATTTTTGTTAGTATCAGGAGTAGCATTATTTGAAGTAGTTAAATTTACCTTCGGTGTGTGTTATACCTCATTTTAACACGGGTCAAACCGAGGTACAATATATTGGGAAATTTCTAAAGGTAAATAAAGGAAGTCGCCACCTAATTAGTTCTAATGTGAATTAGGACACCTATTATAAATTAAGTAATTGAAACAAATAAAGACTTTATTTTAAGGTCTACTTAACCTAAGCGATTTTAAGTAAGAATTCTAAATTATCCTAAAGGGAGGGTTTAAGCACTCTAAAGGATTCTCTAACTACGGTTAACCGACCAAACTTAGGTTAATAAAAAAGGATTCATGTTATGAAAATAAGTATATTACAAAAGAAATAACTAAAATAAAATGCTAATCATTGTTAAGGAAAAGATTAGTCTTTAGAAATTTCTTAAATTTCTTAACTAAGATAAAGAATCGTCCATTTTTAAACAAATCACTGAAAATTTACTTTGCCAACTTTATTCAAATTTTGAAATTAGTGATCAGCTAAAAATCATTTTGAGTCGTTATTATTATCAAAAGATGGTTCCAAATCATTCCCCCTTTTTTAAAAAAAATAAATAAATTACATAAGCTTGTATAATATTCTTAAGCAAGTGGCAAAAATGTTAAATCATAATAATACTCCTTTGCTTTATGTAAATCAATCTTCACGACTTGGTCATACTAATAAAGTAGCTACTTATTTAATACTAAGTGATTTGTTAATGAAAAACAATAACAGAAACTAATTATTTAAACTTCTAAAGAGAATAAGAGAGTCACGTCTAGAGTATTCATTGGATCCAACATTTTACAATCTAACAATATATTATGAAATCAAAATAGGCAAAGCTGCCACTTTAGAGAAAAAGCGAATTTAGTCTTTGACAAGAAAAGATTTACCAAAATTATTGAAAAACTAACTTTGAATATAAATTACTAACTAGCGAGAACTTAACATTGGCTATAATTAAGGGATAAATTATTATTAAATATTTCAGAAGCAACTAGGTCTTCTAACGTCTCGGCCATTAAAACTTTCTAAACATTAAAGGCATCGTAAAGAAAAGTTAGTTACGGGCTTCGAGATTATACATAGCGAACTACCATTTCTAAAGTTCAAGTGTTTTAGGACTAATTCTCTATCAGCAAAACCTTAAAAAAAAATTAAAATAAGGTAAGGACACTACTGACCTATTAGATTAACAATCCCGCATAATAAAATGACCTTAGTTATTAATCTAGTGTTCAAAATGAAATTCAATAGATAACCTCAAACTTGAGATAAACAAAAACCAAGTCACACAGATGAGCTACTAATAACAACAACATAGTAATCATAATAATAATAGTAACAAATGATAAAGGAAGACACCATGAACGACCCCAAGGTTTCGCTCGTTTACTTGACATTTGATGCATTCTAAGGAAGACGACGTATGGTGACTCCAAGCGCGGAAATGTTGAGTCTCATCTTGAGACTCAATTTTTCGAGAGTCTCGAATTAGACTCCATTTGCTCCGAAGTGCACATGTAAAGAAAGGGGAAATAAAGAATTAGACAGTGAGCAAAAACTATAAACGAACTTAGATATTCAATCAATAAGGCAATCACAAATGAGGACCAATACCAGGAATTTACCACTTACATATTGAACAAAAACTTTCAACAGCTACGCACAACTTATGATCAACCACATAATCAAATTTTAGTGCTAAACATATAGACCCAAATTTAACATTTTAAACATACGGAGATAACATGATACCTTAGACGTGGCATCTAATACAAGGTGTATGGCTAGCTTCCGAGTGGAAAACAAAAGAGAGTTTAAATAGACTTGTATAGCGTATTCATGTACTGTTGTTGAATACTAAAACATGTTTGAAAGGAAGCATCAAGATTTGATAAATTCGCTTGTCTGTAACTACACGGCCAAGGCTTGAACTTTCTAAAGGCATAGATTCTTCACATAAATAGATATTAAAACATGCTCACTAACTAAAGTAAACTGGAGTTCATGCATTCAAGCATAACCAACATTCATTTATTAAGAGGGAAAAAAAAAAAGTAAAAGGGAATTTTTAAAATCACTAGTATGAAAACAGAATTTTTTAACCATGTGCAAATCTCCTACAATTAGCATGTCTTCTTTAAATAAGTAGAGTATTGGTACATGTTTCAACTTGGACAACAAATCTCACACAGAAAGGTGCTTTTGAGTAAAATAATATTTCGCATAAACATGCTTTCCTACCAGAATGATAATGAAATGTAGATCATGTTTTTCCAATAAAAATGTTCAATATAAGGTAATGATTTTAATCCGAATAGCACTAAGTTATCCAAAGATGAAACTTCTATATTTCATTACATGTAACATATGAGGAAACAAATCAATATCAAAAATATCTCAAACACACAAAAAGTCAAAAACACATGTCAAGGATTTAGACAGAATCGGAGAAGAGAAAGGAGTAGCACTAACCTTTTGTGGGGCAGTGAACTAGAATGCCGGGTCCGAATCTACTCTCGAACTTGAGAAACGAACAACTCGGAAAACACTCAAAAGAGAGAGTCTCCGACTAAAATCGAACGAGTATGCAAGAGCCTAGTGTTTTAAGCAAATAGCAGTGGCTATAATGGTGCAAGGACGACTAGAAATCTTAACGGAAAAGATGCCTGAAAAACTTTAAAAGTAAAAAGTTGACTTAAAGCTTTGCTGCGAGAGGGAATTCGGTGGATCAAAAATCTTCAAGACTAAAGAGACGACCAAAACCAGAAAGGAAATTCTGCTCGGCCGAGAAACAAAATAGAGTGAGGCAACAAGTGCTTTTCGAACGAGAAAGGGAGAATAATAGTTCTAAGAGTTGTGGGAGCAGTGACTGCAAAAACTTGGTCGAAATTGGTCTCAAACATGGATATTTATAGGCATATTTTCTAGGGTTAACACCTTTGAGCGGAAAATTCATTTCAATTTGGTCAAAACAATCTTTCAAAAATTGAACGTTACCTTCACGTGATTTTGCAGACCTTGTGCGAAAAAGTGGTGAAGTTTTCTGAGATGAAGAGATTTTCAATATACTTCCTAGTGTCAAGAAGGAAAAATTGCCTGCCAGAGTTAGGTGAGATAGAGACTCTTGCTTACATACTAACTCCTGACAGCAAATAATGAGGTTTGAAATTTTCTCCAACATGGAGATGAAGTCAAAACTATTTCTATCGTTGCAGGGAAAGAAAGAGACGGGACATAAGGATTTAGGTTAAGGAGGGGTTAGGGCTTTTATTTGGGCTGGTGAAAAGGAAAATGGTTTGGGACTGGATTTTGTTAAATCCTGTGCTGCAACATGATCGAAAATATGGGCCTTGAGTGCTTAATTGTTTCCTCTCTTCTTTGTATATAATTCCTTGGCTTCCATAACTAATAATAAGTACAAATAACTAATAAGATATCAAAAATAAAAATATTAATGTCATAGCTTTTTTCGCTAATAATTTAATATAACTATTGGATATAAAATATTAATTCATAACTATTTTAATACGTAAGAATCTTGAAATAAGGCAACAATAATCGATGGTTTAAAAAAAACGAGGAGGTATTAAGTAAAACTAGTAATTTTGGTAAAGGCGTAGCTTTGATGATGAAGATGATGATGATGATGATGATAATAATAATAATAATAATAATAATAATAATAATAATAATAATAAAAGGATATAATAATACAAATAGTAATTATATTCGCAATAGTCATAAAAATATTGGTGAAAATAAGGTATTTGATTTATTAATAAGTTAGAAGCTCATTGAAATAATTTGGAAGAAAGGAGGGTCAAAATTGGGTATCAACAATGTGATGTAGTTCTCTTCTGTTTGCAAAAGTGCATCTTAGCCCCTTGCCTCTTGTTCCACGTGGATTCTCATTATCGAAGTCTCAAGAGAAGTTTTCTTTTGTTTGTGGCGCATAGTTTTTTGAAATTCCTTCCAAGAAGGTGGAAGTTTATATATTATGCCACAAACAATAAGGTTATCTCTAATTTTGAGTTCCTCGAACCTGAGCTCTCCAACAATCATTATAAAGTCCTGAGATTGGTCTACCACTGATTTGTTGTCCACCATTTGAAAACGGAAAAATCTGCTAGCAGCATATTTTTTTGCTCCAGCCTCCTCGGTATCATACTTACTCTGCAATGCTTTCCATATTTTCTTTGCACTAGAGTAAGTTCTATCATAATAATCATAAAAATTATCAGATAGACAATTAAGAAGAAAATATCGACCCTTATAGGAGTCACTTTCGTACTTTTCAACTTTCTCTTGAAGGGAAATAAGTTCATCATCATTCATGGAGGAGTTATCTACTTTATTTGGATTCTTCTCAGTTAACACATAAGAAACATTGAGAAGACTTAAGTAGAAAAGCACTTTACCCTTCCACCTTTTGAAATGAGTACCGTTGAACCGGAATGGCTTGTTGAGATCTCCCATCTTGACATCCGCAGATTTTTCAATTGTTGCCATTGAATCTCCTTAAAATTGTTGGTGAAATTATAATAAAATTACAACTGAAAAATACAAAAATGAAGAAAATACAATAGTTTTCTTTTTGGTTGAGGCACGGATATCTCGCTCTCTTTAAGGTGATTCAAGCCCACTGCTGCAAGTGTTTTCACTGGTCCAGCTGTAATCTTCTTGACTTGTCCCCTTCAGGATAAAATAGCCTTCTTACAAAGTACAAATCAACAAACTCTGGACAAGAGTTGAGTTCAAAGCTCCACCAAAAAGAACACCTCCCTTCAACTAAATAAACTCTCTTTTTGACAAACTTTTATGCACTCTATATTTTCTTGTACTTGGAAAAATATGCAAGACCATCACAATTTATAGGTGAGGAAATCTTCCATGCAATGAATAGGAAGAATAAATGGTAAGATAAATGTGGTAGATGAATGGCTTAGACGTTACAAGAGTTATAAGAAATAATAGATGAATAAAGAGTGGAAAGTTACATGAATCTCCAGGACATTGGTGGCCAAATTCATCCATCATTAATCAAGAATAAAATGCTGTCAATGGACATAATACAGAAAGCACATCCTTCTACCTTGTATTGTCATTAACTCAATAAAATTTATAGGTATTAAAACCACTAAAGAAGTAGTAACATAAAGCCATTAACTGCTATGGAGTAATGCAGCAAATTCCCACGTTCCAATGCCATATTATGGTTAATAAACCATTGTTAAAAATGCACTTTAATATGACCAACAAAAGACATATTATTATATTAAAATGTACCAATACACTATCACAAACTAATACTAACAATTTAATTGATGATACTACACTAGTGGTTTCTAGTGATGATAACAGGAATAGTTATCAGTTACCTCCCCGAACCAATCGAGGAAAAGCACCGGCATGATACTCCCCAGATAATCCAAAAGAAGTCTAGTATTCTATTGCTCATTATATTTACAGTGAAAACTTACCAAGATTTATTCAAGTATTTGTGAATTAGATGTCATCGGTTAAAATCCCTACAAGATTTGAAGAAGCATTGGATGATCCTAAGTGGGCAGAATCCATGACTGAGGAGATGCGAGCACTAGAGAAAAATAAGACCTGGGATATTATGAGGTTACTAAAGGGGAAGAAACCCGTTGGATGCAAATAGAATTTTTCTGTGAAACACAAGCCGGATGATTCAATTGATAAGTTCAAAGCAAGACTAGTTGCTCGTGGCTTTACACAAACATATGGTGTTGATTATCAGGAGACTTTTGACCCTGTGGCAAAGCTAAGTACTATTCATGTTCTATTGTTTATAGCTGATAATCTTGATTGGCCTTTAAAATAATATGATGTGAATAACGCCTTTTTGCATGGAGATTTAGCCGAAGAAATTTACATTAGCATACCTCCTGGGTACAACATTTCTAGAAATTCCGATTTGGTGTGCAAGATAAAAAAAGGCATTGTATGGCTTGAAACAATCACCTAGAGCATGGTTTGGAAGGTTTCGACTAATAATGAAGAAATATGGCTATACTCAGAGCAACGCGGATCATTTCTTATTTTTGAAAAGATAAAATGGTAAGATAACTATTCTTATCATTTATGTCTATGACATGATTGTTACTAGTGATGATGTTGATGAGATAACTAAATTGAAGACTTATTTATCCTCTGAGTTTGATATGAAAGATCTAGGCGGATTAATGTATTTCTTGGATATTAAAGTTATTAAGTCCAAACAAGGAATATTTTTATCTCACCGAAAATATGTTCTTGATTTGTTAAAGGAGACATGTATGTTAGGTTGTCAACCTATTGATACACCGATAGAACAAAATCATAACTTAGAGGAACTTCCTAATCAAGTTCCTACTGAAAAATCAAGATATCAAATATTAGTGGTACGCTTGATATACTTATCACATTCGACCAGATATTGCTTATGCAGTCAGTGTGGTAAGTCTCTTTATGCATAACCCAAGTGAAGTTCATATGAATGCAGTCATTAGAATCTTACGATACTTAAAGTCAGCACCAGGAAGAGGCCTTATGTTCTCTAAGAATCACCATACAAAGATTATGGGCTATTATGATTCATATTGAGGTGGAAAAGGGGAAAGACGCAACAACTGGGTATTTCACTTTTGTTGAAGGCAATCTGGTTACATAGAAAAGTAAAAAATAGAACGTTATCTCATTGTCTAGAGCAGAAGCTGAATACAGAGTAATGGTTAAAGGTATCCAAGAATTATTGTGGTTGAAACGGCTTATGGGGGAGTTTGGTTTTTCACTCAATGAATCTATAAAGTTATTTTACGATAACCAGTCAGCTATCAGAATTGCAGAAAATCCAATTCAACATGATCGTACTAAACATGTGGGGATTGATCGTAATTTCATCTATGAGAAGTTTGAGGATAAAACAATTGAAGTTCAGTATATGAAGACCTTAGAGTAGCTGGCCAATGTTCTAGCTAAAGTTGTATCCAGACAAGCATTTAGTAACTCACTTGTCAAGATGGGCATACATGACATCTATTGTAACACCCCGTACATTTCCGACCCTACTTGACAACCTTGAACCATGCTTACCTAGGTTTCGAGAGCCATAAGTACGTATTTCATATTGCTATTGATGGAAAAATTTGATAGTGTGCTAGTAAATGTGATTAGACCTTTGTAGTAGGTGGTGTTTGTGACTTTGTGGAACATTTGTGGGGTGAAAAATTGAGGTTTAAGGGACATCCAAGCAAAGGTTCTTAAAGCTAAGAGGTAAGCAAAAGATTTGGACTTGAAAGATCCAACCAAATACACAAAGAAAAGTCGAAAATGAATTTTTAAGGTGGGGCGCTACAGGGGGCGTGCCAGGCTGCTTTGGCCCAAATTTTTTTCTGCACAGGCAGCATTGGGACGCGCCAAGCGGCGTGCCGGGGTGGTTTTCGCCAAAATTTTTCTTTGATTATTATGATGTATATAAGACCTTTGAGTCATGGTATCATTACCCCATCATAGTAGGACTATTCTTAAGCGCGTTTAGCATCCGAGTTGGGGTTAATTCTTTGTCACAAGTATTTTAACAAATTATGTTCAAATAGGCCATGGGCGACTAGAATTTCTATTTTTGCGAATGAGGCTACGATCGGGAATCTCGTAAGTGAATATTGTCATGACGATTATGGAATTAATTAAACATGAGATATATGATGGATTATACATTGATTTTAGTGGACTAAGATGATATGTGTTAATGGGCCAATTTGAGGCCCAAAATGGAGCCAAAATGCATGGCCCAATGGGTCAAATGACCCCTATTATTGACCCAAGTGGATTAAGATAACCATTAAATGGAGGATATATAAGGCCAAAAGCAGATTTTTATTCACAAAATCGCTCATGACATTTCTAGACTTTTCTCTCCATTTCCAAACCTTAAAGCAATCAACTTTTGGACAAGATCATCATCTTCCAAGCTTGAGTAAGTGATTATTCTTGTACTTTAACATATTATAAGCATGATAAATTATGTATATCATGTTGGTTATGCTTGGAAGTGTTGGACATGACACTTTTGGTTTTTGTTAAAAAGATGTGTTATCCATGGGATTGTAACTTGAAATATGACTGGTGGTTTTGATGAAAGAGCATGGTATGGATGAAATATCAACATGTATGGTGTAATTATGTTATTAAACTTGTTATTTTTTTTAAAGTGAAAATTATGGGATTTTGGCCGATATGTGATATGAGGTGTATTAAAGTGACTTGATGGATTAATTGTGATATGGTGTTCGTGAGAAAGTGTAAAGAAGAAACTTTGTGGTGAAATGCTATTGGTATGTGATGTTGTGGTCAATGTATAGAATGTTATGGTATTGTTGGCATGAAAAGGCCATGAATGGTATTGTAAAGAGTGAAATAATGTTATAGGAGACTCATATAACTCATAGTCGTCTTATACACTTGGAATGTAGCTTGTGGTCAATGTATGGCATGAATGGGGTATTGTTGGTATGACAATGCCGTAAATGGTATTGTAGAGAAGGAAATGACATTTTAAAGATAAACATGTAACTCATTGTTGTCATATGTATTTGTAAGGTAGTTGGTGGTTAATGTTGGTTCCGTTATGTACTTGTGATGTAGAGTGAAACGTAAGGAAGGAGCGGAATTGTTGTGCTCACATATTGGATTGTGTATTTATTTTTGGAAGATAAGGTATGTAAGGTTCCTCTTTCTGTATCCTTCTGTAGCAAATCGTGTATACCTTGTTATGGTACTTACTCATTCCCGAAATGTCCTAAGGCATCTCATTTCATGTTATCATCTAGTGTTGATCATATATGCCTTATTCTTGATCTATTGTCATTCATGTATTGAATAGTTATGGGCATGAGTCCAAGTTCTAATAATGTTGTGTTCCAAAGCTTCCAATAATGTTACAATTCCAAAAGTATCAATCTCAAGAACGTAAGGACATAAAGTAAAGCATCTATGTGTTTCCAGTAATAAGATAATCATCGAATGAACTTTTCCTAAGATTAACAAAGTAATGTTGTGAAGAGAAGTGATGTGTTTATGGGTGGTATCCCATGGGATTAGGACACCTCGCATGGGTCGATCCCAATATCTATGGGTGGTATCCCATGGGGTTAGGACACCTCGCATGGGTCGATCCCAATATCTACGGGTGGTATCCCATGGGGTTGAAACACCTCGCATGGGTTGATCCCTCTTTTACAGGTGGTATCCAGGGGCAAATAAAAAGCCTAGCATGGGTCGATCCCGAATATTATTGATTACCCACTGATCAGCTTGGGGCCCGGGCATTATATGAAAGGATGGATGAGTAACGAATGAAGGAGCGAGTGAATGAACGAATGAGCATAAAAGTAAAGAAAGTAACACACTTAATGCACATATTTTCATACACGCAGAATGGTGACTTATCCATATTGAGTACTTATTTATATTTGATTTCATTGAAGTCTTTATGTATCATACAATTTTCTTATGGCCTTACATACTCAGTACATTCTCCATACTGACCCCTCTCGGGGGACTTACCTTACTTGCTGCAGGCACAGTTACTAGTAGACCTCCCCAGTGAGCTGCAGAATATCTACTGGTCTTTGGTGAGCTCTAGTTGGTTCGGGGCTTTCCGTTTCCACATTGGTTTTGGTATTGTAGATGTTATGTAAAGCGGGGACTAGTCCCGAATCTAGGTTGGTCGTGTATGTATTTCTGTTAGAGGCTTTTGTAGACAAATGTGGGTATGTGAACGAAAGATATGTATGTATGTTTGACTTGATGGCCCTGACGGCCAAGTTTCGCATATGTGTATATATATCACATGCTTCAGGGTTTTCGTTATTAGCCTTTTTGTATTTTTACGTGATTGTGGTGTTTCCTATGGCATGCACATGAATGAGTAGAAGCAAAGCTTGGTTCTCTCGGTCCTTATCGGCTACGGGTGCCAATCCGGCCCGAATGGGATTCGGGTCGTGACATCTATGCTCCATCTTGAGGGGGAGTGTCAACATGAGTAGATTTACTTTGGTCTTCCTTTAATGTGTAGACATATTTTTACTTATTGTGTCAATTAGAATATTTTGTAGGATTATAGTAGCATATTATTTGGGATTGTAGTAGATTCTTTGAGATTGTAAATATCTTCCCATATCTTTGTAAATCCTATATATTGTATAGATGAGGCATAATGAGAATATACTTTGTTTCACCCATTTTGAGTGAAGGTTAGTCGGGTAGGAGTGTTGTCATGCACCGTAGTGTGGCAACTTAGGGTTTAGCCGTAGATATCTATCATATATCTATCATTGTTGTTGTTTATTGTGTTTCAATTATTACACTATTTTGTGGCTGATTATTATTTTTCTGGTAGATTTTACACTGTTCCCTTGTGAGTTATTTTATTTTCTTCACTGTTTTCCTCTTCTTTATACCTGGATTTGCTACACTTGAGTCGAGGGTCTTCCGGAAACAACCTCTCTACATCCTCGAGGTAGTGGTAAGGTCTACGTACACTTTACCCTCCCCAGACCTCACTTGTGGAATTTTACTGGATATATTGTTGTTGCACTTGTATTCAATAGAATTGCGCCAAATGAGATATTTATCTTTTTGGTTCTCTCACTGTCCAGTTACCCGAGAGATGCACAATAACTGTCCAAGACCCGCTAAACAGTTGATTTCTCAGTCTCTCATTCTGTTAAAATCCATTTCATCCAAGCTTTTATTTTAGTTGCAATTGTCTTAGATGTTCATTAGGGTTAATTTCTTTTGTTATACTCTCCATTTCAATTCTTTTGTCCTATTTGACTTGACTTGATATGAAGCTTAACAAAGTACAAACTTTTGAATCTTGTGGTATTAAGTTAAAATATATCAAACATATTAAATGCCCTTTAATCTTGTGGTATTAAACTACCACGTGGAAAGTTTGAATTAAAAGAGTTACTAAAAAGGATTAAAAAATATTATATTTTAAACGGACTAAAAAGGATCGTAGGACAAACAAATTGAAACACATGAGGTAAATATTTTCAACTTTGATACAATTATACCTTCCGATCAAAAGATTTACTTGTGTGTTTTTTTATTTTTCTTAAGAAAACAGTGAGGAACAGCTTGCCCAGGTCAAATTTTGGATTCCTTTATCTATTATGGGAAACAAGTATTCAAAGGGAACAACTTCCATAAGTTATCTCCCTCTGTTTGAAAGTTTTCGAGTTCCTTTTGAGGAAGCAACTAACAACTTTGATGAGAGTTTGTTCATTGGATAGGGTGGCTTTGGAAAGGTCTACAGGGGTGTTTGATGTGATAGCACAGAGGTGGCCTTGGAAATGTATAAGCATCGGTCCAAACAAGATCTTATAGAGTTCAACACAGAGTTCCTAGAAGGTTTTGATCCCCGAGAATTAACTCTTACAGAGTTCCAAACTGATATTGAGATTCTCTCTCAGTTCCGCCATCCACATCTAGTTTCATTGATTGGATACTGTGATGAAAGAAATAAGATGATTATAGTTTATGAGTACATTGAGAGTGAGGCCCTCAGGAGCCATTCGTATGGATTAGATCTACCCGGTATGAGCTGGGAGCAGAGGCTGGAGATATGCATCGGGGAAGCCAGAGGTCTGCACTACCTTCATACTAGTGCAGTTATACATCGTGATGTCAAGTCTACAAACATATTGCTTGATGAGAATTTTGTGGCAAAAATTACTGATTTTGGACTATCCAAGAAAGGGACTGAGCTTGATCAAACCCAAGCTAGCGTGAGAGGAACTAGGGGCTACATTGACCCTCAATATTTTAGAAGGGGACATCTGACAGAAAAATCTGATGTTTTTTCTTTTGGTGTTGTTTTATACAAAGTTCTTTGTGCTAGGCCAGTCTAAGCTCCATCCCTTCCAAGGGAGCAGGTCAGCTTAGCTGAATAGGCAGTGCATTGCCATAAGAAAGGACAACTGGGACAAATAATAGATCCCAATCTTATTGGCAAAATAAGACCAGGTTCCCTCAGGAAGTTTGGAGAAACAGCGGAGAAATGCTTAGCTGATTATGGTGTAGGTAGGCCATCTATGGGTGATGTCTTGTGGAATCTGAAGTATGCACTTCATCTTCAAGAGGTTGTCATTCAAGACTATCCAGAAGAAAGCAGTACCATCTGTGTTGGCTAGCTCTCTCCACGAATCAATTGTTTCAGTCATGTGGATGCCAGTTCTTCTGCTGCTCAGATCGAGAAATCAATTTCGATGATCGCTGGTAGTTTGGTGATGAGTAGGGTTTTCTCTCAATTGGTCAAGTCCAAGGGTATATAATTAAGATAAAGTGGTAAATACCTTTCTTAAGTGTTTATTAGTTCCATGTTTGTTCATGCATCATGAGAAAATTGATATTATGTGTTTCTCACAATTTATTCTACAAATTTCTGAGTTATATTTAGAAAGTTAACTTTAAAAACATGCACTGCTCTACCTGTGGATCCATAATTTTATTGGGTTCATCCGATTGTTTCACATGTTGTATATGGTTTCTAATAAGTTATTCATTCATTGAAAATCACTCTATTAATATCTTGTCAGCAAAAAGGCTTTTCAAAACATGGAACAAGTTTGAGCCTTTGGGAAAACCTGATAATGTAATTCTTTGATACCTATATTTCCTCATCACGTTGAAACCTTGAGGAAACAAAAACATGGTAATCCATTTCTTCTTGTAAAACAGGCATAAGGAAGTTGGCATTGCAAACCTCTTCTGGGATCTCTCAAAGACGGGCCCTCACATAAAGTAAAATGTAGCATTAAAGTTTGTTATTTGTTTCCTTTGTTTTTCATTAATTGGCAATAGGGACAGACAGGGTTAGGTTTGGTCTATGATTAATTTATTTTGATACTTCTGTCTGAATTGTACAGTATTAATGATGTAAATACAATGTCCCATTCTATGAAATGTTTCTAATAACAAGTGATAGGTTTGGGACTGTAAAGTTGCATCCTATTTGGTCAGTCTCTTCAGGAGATCCAAATTGTTTGCTCAGTGTTGTCATCCATGGGTCGACCTTCTTTGAAGAATGAAGGTAGGGATATAGTCAAAATCATTGGTGGAAGTTAGCTTTTGCACGATGGAATTTCTGTCTATATCCTGTTGAACACCTTATGATGTTACATGAGGTAAGCATCGTCTAGCATGAAATGTAATCACTTTTATAGAGTATCATCATAGTGTTGAGAGACTGCCTGTTTGTATATCTCCATTTATTTATTTTTATAATGGTAGTATCTGTCCCATCTTTGGCACACCTCGGCTATTTCTCTTGTACCTGCTACATCCCCCCAGCACAAGTATCAAGTACCATTCATTTTTTTTTCTGAGAATAGGTAATTGTGTTTCCTGTCAAATTCCATCATAATTCGAACTGTAATTTTCTTAGATTTCTCAGTACATCCTTGTCTTACTTAGAATACTTCCCTCGATATGTTATGAATCCTCGCATCCTCTCTTTGTCATCAGGCCATCCTATTCTCATCGTTTCCGATCCATGTTTTTCTCTCAACTTTTTCACCCCTTGTTCAAGAAGACAAATATTTAAAAAACATGAGACACAGAATTTTGAGGTGGAGGGGTTATGTTAGAAGGCAACCTATTATTTCACCACCTACTTCAGGTTTAGGTGGCAGTCAAAGGGAATGGCACAAGTCTAAGCTGGGATCTATTTTTGGCTTTCAAGGAAAAGTAGGGTTAGTAAGAATAACTGTGCAATATGTTAGGATATACTATTAACCATGTTGGTTTAAGTTATAGTATTATTTTTATATCCCATGTAAAGACTATTTATTTTATTTAATTAATTTAATAAAGTCTTTGTTTGAATAGATTATTATGTGGACATGTATGTTCTTTACTTATATAGTAGGCAATTTTGTGCATGGAGTTATTTAACTCATGCACGGAAGATTAAAATTGTCGGTTCTTATAAGTTATAAATTAAAGTTCACAATCAAAGATGAAGTAGGACAAACATCTTGATGATTGTAGCACAAGATTAAAATATAATTTGATCTTAATTATGGGAGTGGTAATATTCCAACTTCTTGTGCTAGTATATTTTGTATGTATTGAACGGATCAAGTAGAGATATTTGTTTATGTTCTGAATATTAATAAACAATTTCTCTAGTCCATTACATGTACTTATACTCTTAATCTTGATATAATTATTATGATCTATGTAGTTTGATTTATTATTTTAATCTATTAAAAGGTGAGACTCTATTACGAGTCAATATATTCCTAATAGATTGGATAATGAGAAATCACTTAGTGAAATAATAATTAGTTGATAGAACCATGTCTCGGACTTGAGATAGAAGACACCCCTATATGGTTGCTTATAAGTTTTCACGTGTGAACCCTGCAAGTGGATTTAGTATCCGTCACGTGAAATAAGTTGAGCATAGTAATATAGGATTGAGTTAGTTAATAAATTAAATTTTAAAAAAAATTGATTTAATTGATTAGTGTCAGTAATTCTAACATAGGGAGTTAAATAAGATGTAATGGTAGATTTTGAAGTTAATATCGAGGAGTACAGTTACAGATTTTTAGTTGAATAATTTGTAATTTATTATGATATGGTAATTCATTCATTTACGAATTAATATCATAATTAGAAGCCTCAGTTAATAGATCTGCGGTCCTTGCTACGTCTGATTAATTAACCAATTTGAAAAGAAAATGGATTTAGAAAGGTTTTACACGTTTGTTTTAATAGGAATAAAATCCTATTGATGACATGAATTATGACTCCTATTAAACATTGATCATTATGGACAAAATGAAAAACGTTTGTGACTTAATGTGGAATTAATGTGGACGTCTTAATGCACAAAACGTGTGGGATAAATGGAGGAAAGGCAACCCTTACAACTTCAACTTCGGTTGAATATATAGGGGCTTCTTTTGTTCATTTGAAAAAAAAAAAACTGAAAATCTTTTCCAGAAAAACTGTTCAACTTGTCCACACAAGTATTGGTTGAGGCAAATTATTCAGGAAGTAGTAGAAGACTTCAGTCCTAGAGAGCAAGGATTTAAACGACATTTTTGAAAGCCTCAACAGGTATGTCTGTTCTTTCGAAATTTTGTTTTAAGTGTATGTTATCATGTTATTATGTAAGTCTGTGATCCAGAACTTATGCTTCCACTGCGTATATGAATTTTACGTTCTAGAAATTGGTATCAGAGCCATCTTACATATAACTGATAATGTAATATGAATTTCATGATTGTTATACATATTTTTGTTAGTTAACACAACTGTATATATCATGCTGATTCATGGCTATTTATCATGTTGTTGATAATGTAACAAGCAGTCCATGTTTCCTACATTTTATTTAGGTTTTTGTATTGTGAATTGTTATGGTAAATGTGTTTTCTGGAAATATAAGTTCATCGGGCAATGATTGGTTTCTGGAATTGTTTATCATATGTTCATGAATTCAATCATTTTATGATTAATTGAAATTTGGATTAAGAGTAAAAATATTCGTAGTTATGACTATGCCCACCTATAGTCATTACTTACATGCTCTAACGAGCAGCATGGTGACAAGGCAAGGCTGTCCAGACTATTCGTGTGCTGACAGCCTTGCCGATGACTGCCTACATTAATTTTCTGAATTGAGGGTAAATCTGTATTGCCATTTGAATCTGCCCAACCACTTTTGTTGTTTATTTGCCTAAACAAGTGGTGTAGTGGAAAGGCCAAGCTGTGAGAGAGGCCCTACTGACCCTCGCAAGCAGCCTTATCGATGAATGTCGGTTTTGGTCGGTTTTGGAGTTTTTCATTTTTTGACGAACTCCGATTGGCCTAAAATTTGGTAGGTTCATTGGAAATGAACCAGTGAACAATACTCACTACTTTTTTGTGACATATGGACTTTTTTGGCCATTTGGAGTCATTTTGATGGGTTTTGGGGCATTTTTATGTTTTCTGAAAAAATTACAAAATATGAACAAATTAATTTTTGACACCAGTGGTAAACTTGTATAGAGTTTGCATGTTGACATAGGTTTACATTTTTGACACAAATTATATGAGTTTACATGTTGACATAGGTCATCTTCCCCATCGGATAAACTTGTATAGAGTACTACTGTTTTCTGTCTCTTGTCTTGATGACTTGTATTAACTTTCCAACTAAGTTACATGTTGAATCAATGTGTAAGAGATTCTTTGCAATATGATGTTTATCTAGCTTCACTTAACAGTTTACTCTCTAACTGAGTTGGTGTTGTTTTATTTAAGGGGATAGCATGTCTCACATTGCATGTATTTTTGCTTAAATGGTTAAGTTTCCCTAACGATTCTAACTTTTTATGAGCATGGTGATATGTGTGATGTGGCTTTTATGAATTTAATTATTCTGTTGCATGTCTAATAATGATTTGTTTTTGTTTATACAACAGATTTACCATGTCTTTATTCAATCCCTTAACTACTATCCTGAATCAAAATAAACTAGAGGGCCCTAACTATGTTGACTGGAAACGAAATTTGGACATTGTCCTTACTGCTGAAGGTTTCAAATTTGTGCTGGTTGAAGAGTGTCCCATTAAGTCAGCTGATCCCACTGATGATGAAACTAAAGCCTATGACAAATGGGTTAAGCCTGATGAGATGGAAAGATGCTACATTCTTTCCTCCTTGGCGAATGTCTTGCAGCATCAACATCAGTCAATGGCTTCTGCTTATGATATGCTTGAATCTCTCAAAGAGATGTTCGGTGAGCAAAATCATGCTGCAAAGAAGACGGCCATGAAAGCCCTCTTGACCACTAAAATGGCTGAAGGATCATCGGTGAGGGAGCATATTCTTAAGATGATGAGTCTCTTGAACGAGCTGGAAATTCTTGGTGTGGTTATTGATAAGGAATCTCAAGTTGAGATGGTCCTACAGACTCTACCGGACAGTTTTCAGCAGTTTCGCTTGAATTATAATATGAATAAGATGGACTTGTCCCTTGCGAAAATGTTGAATGAACTGCAAGCGGCAGAATCTATCATTAAGCAACAAGATCCTCCTGCGGCGTTCATGGTTGACAAACCTTCGTCTTCGACTTCTAAGCCGAAAGGAGAAAAGAAGAAGAAGAAGCCCAGTAAGGTTCCAGGTGATACTGGTGGTATGGCTAAGCCTAAGGGAAAGTGCTATCATTGTAAGCAACCTGGTCACTATAAGAAACAGTGCCCTAGTTACATAGCAAAAATGCAGAAACAAGGTACTTCTTTTTCATATGTCGTTGAAACATTTTTAGCGGTTGTTTCTACCCAATTTTGGGCTATAGATTCAGGAGCATCATATCTGCACTTCTTTGCAGGGGTTTTAGGTAATACGACATCTAAGTGAAAATCAACTCAACGTATTTCAAGCAAATGGGGAACCAGCACCAGCCTTAGCTATAGGGACTATTTCCATTACGTTCAGTAGTTCTAGAGTTTTAACCTTAAATAATGTCCTCTACGTACCTTCTATAAGAAGGAATTTACTTTCAGTTTCAAGAATAATGGATGTTGGTTACAATGTTTATTGTGCTAATAATTCTGCAATTATTAAGTTTAATAAGCATTTTATTATTTTTGCTCCTAGACTAGATGACCTGTTTGTGTTTGATGTGTCTCAAAACATGCTACAAACTTCGGAACTTAATAACATTGATCAATCACATAAGAGAAAATGAATTTTGAAATTGAGTGAAACCTACTTATGAAACTTACGTCTAGGTCATATTAATATAAATATGATCTCACGGTTGGTTTCTGATTGACCTTTGAGTTCATTGAAAGTGGAGGTACTTCCGACTTTTGAATCCTGTTTAGAAGGGAAAATGACCAAGAGACCTTTTCCTTCCAAAGGAAATAGAACCGGTAATAAGTTAGAATTAATTCATTCTGATCTATGTGGTCCTATGAATATACAAGCGAGAGGTGGTTTTGAGTATTTTGTGATATATACAAGCAAGAGGTGGTTTTGAGTATTTTGTGACTTTCACATATGATTACTCAAAATATGGATACATTTATTTGTTGCGCGGTAAATCTGAATGCTTTGAAAAATTCAAGGAATTTAAGATAGAAACGGAAAAGCGACATAATAAACATATCCATGCATTACGATCTGATCGTGGTAATGAATACCTTTCTGCAAAATTCATTAAGTACTTATTAAAATCAGGAATTACATCTCAATATTCTGCTCCGGGAACACCACAACAAAATGGTGTGGCAGAGCGAAGAAATAAAACTCTTATGGAAATGGTTAGATCAATGTTAAGTTATTCAAATTTGCCTTTTTCCTTTTGGGGGTTCCTTCAAAGTCAGTACCTTTAACCCCATCTAAATTGTGGAGTGGGCGTAAGCCTAGTCTACGGCATATTCGGGTTTGGGGTTGTCCAGCACATGTGCTAAAAGGGAAAACTAATAAACTGGAATATCGGACAGAAGTGTGCATTTTTATTGGATATCCAAAAGGTACTAAGGGAGGTTTATTTTATTGTCCTAATGAACAGAAGGTAATTGTCTCGATAAATGCCAGATTTCTGGAAGAGGACTATTTAATGAACCATGTTTCTAGAAGTAAACTCTTTTTACAGGAATTGAGCAATAGAATAATGAATAATGACACACAACAAGAACATATTCCGAAAACCTTTATTGACATACCACTGCATCCACGTAGTAGGAAAAATGTCAATAGGCAAGAGGTTGCACAAGATCAAACACTTGACATTACACTACCTCAAAGTAGTGGGAGTAATTTTGAGCAACATGCAATTGTGGAGGAAATAGTTCATGGTAATGTCGAGCAGCCTGCAATTGTGTAGGACGACGTTCACGGTGTTCAGAATTTAGTTCCACCTGTAGCGGATCCTGTAGTGACTGTTCGTCGTAGTGGGAGAATTATTAGAAAATATTTACGATTTGCGCTCTTGGGAGAATCATACGATAGAATCCCTGAGGAGCCTAATACAGAACCCCTTAATTACGCCAAAGCACTACAGGACAAAGATGCTGAAATGTGGATTGCTGCTATGAAATCTGAAATGGAGCCTATGTACTCTAATCAAGTCTAGGATCTTGTAGAACCACCTGCAGGAGTCAAACCCATTGGTTGTAGATGGATCTATAAGAAAAAGAGAGTTGTGGATGGAAAAGTACAAACTTTTAAGGCAAGGCTTGTTGCGAAAGGGTTTACTCAAAAAGAAGGAATTGATTATGAGGAAACTTTTTCACCGGTAGCTATGCTTAAATCCATTAGGATTCTCTTATCCATTGCTGCTTATTATGATTATGAGATTTGGCAAATGAATGTCAAGACGGCTTTCCTAAATGGAAGGCTTGATGAGTGCATTTATATGGCACAACCAGTAGGTTTCATAGAAAGTGGCAATGAAAACATGTTGTGTTAAATTAAGAAATCCATCTATGGATTGAAACAGTCATCTAGGGCATGGAATACTTGTTTTGACAATTCGATTAAGACTTTTGGTTTTGATCAATGTGAAAATGAGTCATGCATCTATAAAAATTGGGACGGAGACAAAGTAGCATTTTTGATTTTGTATGTAGATGACATTTTGCTCATAGGGAATAATGTGAGCATGTTGAATTCTGATAAGGAGTGGTTGTCCTCGCGTTTTGATATGAAAGACTTGGGAGAAGCGGCTCATATCCTTGGGATCAAGCTTATGCGAGATCACAGACAAAGGATAATAGGCTTATCTCAAGCGCTTTATATTGACACTATTCTTGGAAGGTTTAGCATGCAAAATTTCAAAAAGGGATTCCTTCCTTTTAGGAATGGAATTACTTTATCAAAGGATCAGTCACCCAAAATGGCTGATGAGATAGAGAGAATGAAGGCGGTCCCTTATGCTTCTACTGTAGGGAGTCTCATGTATGCTATGTTATGCACCAGACCTGATATTTGCTTTGCTGTTGGCATGGTTAGCAGATTTCAGTCTAATACTGGACAAGAACACTGGACTACGGTAGAGCATATAATCAAGTACCTAAAAAGGACTAGGGATTACATGCTTGTGTTTCACTCTGACAATCTTGTACCTACTGGGTATATAGATTCATATTTTCAGTCAGATAAAAATTCTAGAAAGTCTACCTCGGGATATGTGTTTACTTTAGGAGGTGGAGCCATAGTTTGGAGGAGTATCAAGCAATCATGTGTTGCTGATTCCACCATGGAAGCTGAATATGTGGCTTCCTTTGAGGCGTCTAAGGAGGCTGTTTGTCTTGGTAACTTTCTGAAAGAGCTTGGTGTGGTTCCTTTGGTTCAAGCGCCACTCACACTTTATTGTGACAATAGTGGTGCAGTTGCAAACTCGAAAGATCCACGAAGTCATAAAAGAAGTAAGCATATTGAGAGAAAATATCACTTGATTCGGGATATAACTCAAAGGGGTGATGTGAAATTTTGAAGATTGAGTCAAAGAACAATTTGGCAGACCCATTTACAAAGGGCTTAACTCAGAAGGTATTTGACAAGCATGTGGAAGAAATGGGTGTTAAAATTGTGCATGCATGGTTATGAGTCTAAGTGGGAGATTGTTAGGATATACTATTAACCATGTTGGTTTTGTAACACCCCGTATGTTTCCGAACCTAACCTAGGTAGTGTCCATAACATTCATGGAAATATTGAAACATGAGAGCTATGATGAATTTTACATTAAATTGTTGGACTTAATTCATCTTGGGGAATGGGCTTGAAAATTGGCCCAAATTAACAAGAAGACATGGCCCAAAAAGGAACAAAAGGACCCATTCTTGCTCCATGCATTAATGACCAAATAGAAACCTCATATTTGAATAAATATTGGCTAAGGATGATATATATATAGATAGATCAAAAATCAGATTTTAATCACAAAATACACCTTTCCATTTCTTGAAATTTCTAGACTTTCCAAGAAGACCAAAAAGAAACCCTTCTTCAAGCCAAGGCTACTACACTTATTTTGCCAAGATCATCACCTTGTAAGTGTTGGTAAGTATTTATTCTTGTGGTATAATATGTTATGTGCATAAGAGATGGTATGGATTGTGATGGTTATCTCTAAAAGTGTTAATTGGTGCACTTTTGCTTATGTGACACAAGTTGTGTTATTTTGGCGACTTGAACTTGAAAGTGGCCTTGTGGTCTTGAAAGAAGTGAGTTGATGGTTTGAACATCAACATGTATGATATGGTTATGCCCTAATTTGATTTCTCTTTATGTGTCATTTTTGGAAATTGTTGTTATGGAAAAAGTGTACGGAATTGGTGACGTAATGAAAGGAAAATCTGATTTTAATTCAAAGGAACACACAACACATTTCTTGAAATTTCCCAGAATTTCTCTCAACTCTTAAAGAACCCTAAGCCAACTTTTGGAGCAAGATCATCATTTTTCAAGCTTACGTAAGTGATTATTATTATGGATTAATATATTATATGCATGGGAGAGTATGTAGATCATGTTGGTTATGCTTGGAAGTGTTGAACATGACACTTTGTGTTTTTGCTAAAAGATGTGTTATCCATGGAATTGTAACTTGAAATACGACTTGTGGGTTTGATGAAAGATCATGGTATGGATGAAATACCAACATGTATGGTGTGATTATGTTATTAAATTTGTTATTTTTCATATAAGTGTAAGTTATGGAATTTTGGCCGATATGTGATATAAGGTGTCTTAAGGTGATTTGATGGAATAATTGTGATGTTGTGGTGATGAAGAGTGGAAAGTATGAACTTGGTGTGACATGCTAATGGTTTATGATGTTTTGGTCAATGTTGGGAATATTGTGGTATTATTGGTATGATAATTTCATTAATGGTATTGTCAAGGGGGGAAATGACATTTTAAAGGCAAACATGTAACTCATTGATGTTATATGCATTTGTAAGGTAGTTGGTGGTTAATGTAAATCCCGTTATGTATTTGTGTTATAGAGTGAAACTTAAGGAAGGAGTGGGACATTGTATGCACATCTAAGGTTGTATATTCGTATTGAGAATAAAAGGTATGTAAGGTTACTCTTTCAGTATCCTTCTGCAGCATATAGTATTCACCTTGTTATGGTACTTACTCATTTCCAAAATGTCCTAAGGTATCTCATCTCAAGTTATCATTTATTGTTAATCGTATATCTCATTCTTGGTCTATTGTCATTCATGTGTCACATAATTATGAACATGGTTCCAAGTTCCAATAATGTTATATCCAAAAGTTCTCACAATGAAGTAATCACTGAACGAGCTATTTTGCTAAGACTGAAGAAGTGAGGCAATAAAGTATGTATTCATGGGTGGTATCCCAGGGGTTAAATAACCTAGCATGGGTCGATCCCAATATTTACGGGTGATATCCCAGGGGTGATAAGAACACCTAGCATGGGTCAATCCCGCTACTACGGGTGGTATCCCAGGGGCCAAGGAAAAGCCTAGCATGGGTCGATCCCGAATACTATTGATTACCCACTGATTAGCTTGGGGACCGGACATTATATGAATGGATGAATGAGTAATGAATAAAGGAAAGAATGAGCGAATGAATGAGTATAAAAGTAAAGAAAGTAATTCACTTAATGTACGCATTTCCATATATACAGAATGGTGACTTATCCATATTGAGTACTCATTTATATTTGATTTCATTGAAGTCTTTATGTATCATTCAGTTTCACACAGCCTTACATACTCAGTACTTTCTTCGTACTGAACCCTCTTGGGAGATTTACCTTACTTGCTGCAGGCGTGGGAACTAGTAGACCTCCCCAGTAAGATCCATGACATCTATTGATCTTTGGTGAGCTCCAGTTGGTTTGGGACTTTTCGTGTCCGAGTTGTGCATTGATTTTGGTATTGTAGATGTTATGTAAAGCGGGGGACTTGCCCCGAAATTAGGTTGGTCATGTATGTATCTCTGCTAGAGTCTTTTGTAGACATATGTGGGTATGTGTATGAATGTGAAAGAAAGAAATGTATGTCCTTTTGACTTGATGGCCCCAACGGCCAAGTTTCTTTAATGTATATATAATGCTCCATGATTTTCGCACTTAGCATTTTATGTCTTTACGAGGTGGTGATGAATCTTATGGTATGCATATGATTGGTCATGAGGAAGAGGGGTACCAGTCCACCCAGTTGGGATATGGGGCATAACAAAAGTGGTATTATAGCAAGTCGTTCTAAGGGTGTCTACGAAGCCGTGTCAGAGTAGAGTCTTACTTATCGATGTGTTGTGCACCAAATTTATAAGTAGGAGGCTACGGGATATTTAGGATGTTGTTTCATTTCTTCATTTCTAGATCGTGCAATAGAGCCAGTGTTGTAAGTTGAATTGTATCTGACCATTGGAATTGATTTTCTTTGATATAGTAATAATGTTGATGACAAGAAGAGATCGAGGTAAAAGTAAGAGACTAGACAGAATAGCGGGAGAAGGCACTAGTAGAGCCCCACCTGAACCAATTAATCAAGGCGGAACTGAACCAGAGATGGCATCACAGGCTTCTTCTACTCTTCCAGTTTCTGAAGAGTCAAGAGAAAGAGGCGTACCGGTAGAACCACCAGTGAATACTACTGACCAGGACTTAAAGAATGCAGTGCAGATGTTGACCAGAATAGTTATTGCACAGGTTCAGGGACAAGGTGGTCCGATGACAGGTGATGATATTGTAGCGAGAGCAGCTAGTCGACGGACCCAGGATTTCTTGAAATTAGATCCTCCTACATTCACTGGATCATATCTGAATGAAGATCCATTAGACTTTAAAGATCAGATTCAAAGGGCCTTAGAGGTTATGCATATAACTGGGGTAGAAACAGTTGAACTTTCTGCATACAGATTGAAAGGAGAGGCGATATTATGGTATGAAAATTGGAAGAAATCTTGGGGTGTTGGTGCAAATCCACCTAATTGGGAAGAATTTAAAGTGGCTTTCCTTGACCACTACCTCCCTTATTGTAACACCTCGTACCTTCCCAACCCTACTTGACAACGTTGAATAATGTTTACTTAGGTGTCGAGAGCTATAAGTATGTATTTGGTAATGTTACTAATGAGAAAATTAAAATTTGGCCTCGTACATGTGATTAGCCTTTCATAGGAGGTGTTTTGTGATTTTTGTGGAGCATTTGTAGGGTTCAAAATGAGGCTAAGAGGACCTCTAAACAAAGGATAGTAAGGGTAAGAAGTAAGCTAAAGATTAGCACTTGAAGTATCTAACCAAATCCGCGAAGAAAAGTCAAAGAAATAAAATTTTAAAAAAAAATACAATGGGGCGCGCCCAGGGGAGTGCCATGCCGCTCTGGGCTGAAATTTTCAGCCCAGAGGCAGCACTGGGGCGCACCAAGCGGCGTGCCGGGGTGGTTTTCGCCAAAATTTTTCTTCGACTATTATGATGCGTATAAGACCTATAAGTCATGGTATCATTACCCCATCAGAGTAGGACTATTCTTAAGCGCGTTTAGCATTTGAATTGTGGTTAATGCTTCTTCACAAGTATTTTAACAAATTATGTTCAAAGAAGCCTTAAGCGACTAGAATTTCTATTTTTGCGATTGAGGCTATGAGCGGGAATCTCGTAAGTAAATATTGTCGTGAAAATTATGGAAATAATGAAACATGAGATATATGATGAATTACACATTGATTTTTTGTGGGCCAAGATAATATATGTGTTAATGGGCCAATTTGAGGCCCAAAATAGAGCCAAAAATGCATGGCCCAATGGGTCAAAATACCCATTCTTCCATTGACTAAGTAAACCCACATGTAATATGGGATAAGCATGAGTACAAGGTCTATATAAAGAGGGTAAAAATCAGATTTTTATTGACCACTTTACACATAACATTTCTAGACTTTTCCACAACAAATATCTTTTTCTCTCTACTCTCAAACCCTAGGGCAACCAATATTTGGACAAGATCATCCTTTAGCAAGCTTTGGTAAGTGATTATTCTTATGAAATAATATATTATATGCATGAAAGAGTATGTAGATCATGATTGTTATGTCTAAAAGTGTAAGTGATGCACTTTTGTGTTTGTGTAAAAGATGTGTCATCTTGTGAATTAAAACTTGAAAAGGGACTTGAGGTTTGAATAAAAGTGAATGGTATGGATGAGATAGCAACATGTATGGTGTTGTTATGTGCATAACTTGTTATTTTTCTACATGAGTAAATTATGGAATTTTGGATATAAAATGTATAAGAGTGACTTGATGGGTTCATTGTGATGTGATGTTAATGAGAACATGCAAAGGAGGAACTTGGTGTAATTATGATCCTAAACTTGTTATTTTTCTATAAGTGTAAATGATGGAATTGTGGGTGATATGTTGTTCTAACATGTGTTGTAGTGAATTGATGAAATAATTGTGACATGGTGGTATTGAAGAACCATAAAAGAGAAACTTGATGTGGTTTTGTTCTTTAACTTGTTATTTTGCCAAAAGTGTAAGTTGTGGGATTATTGTCGATATGTTGATATGAAGTGTATTATGGTGACTTGATGGAGTACTTGTGATGTTGTGGTGATGGAGAAGTGTAAAGTATAAACGTGGTGTGACATGCTATTGGTTTATGATGTTGTGGTCAATGTATGGCATGTTGGGGTATTGTTGGTATGACAATGCCGTAAATGGTATTGTAGAGAAGGAAATGACATTTTAAAGATAAGCATGTAACTTATTGTTGTCATATGCATTTATAAGGTAGTTGGTGGTTAATGTTGGTTCCGTTATGTACTTGCGATGTAGAGTGAAACGTAAGAAATGAGCGGAATTGTTGTGCTCACATATTGGATTGTGTATTTATTTTGAGAATATAAGGTATGTAAGGTTCCTCTTTCCGTATCCTTCTGCAGCATATAGTGTACACCTTGTTATGGTACCTACTCATTCCCGAAATGTCCTAAGGCATCTCATTTCATGTTATCATCTAGTGTTGATCATATATATCTTATTCTTGATCTATTGTCATTCATGTATAACATAATTATAGACATGATTCCAAGTTCCAATAATGTTGTGTTCCAAAGCTTTCAATAATGTTCCAATTATTAAAAGTATCAATCGCATGAAGTGAAGGATAACGAAATGCATATATGTGTGCTTCCAAAAATGTCATCATCCGTAGTGTAATAATCTTTCATAAGTGAGTGTATCCATGGGGTGAAACAAACACCTTCATGATGACAATCCTAATATAATGAGTTTGTCCATGGGGTGTAATAAACACCTTCATGACGATATCCATGGGGGTGAAAGAACACACCTTCATGATGACTATCCCAACATTATGGGTGTATCCATGGGGTGACATGAACACCTGCATGACGATATTATCTTCCCACTGATCAGTTAGGCCCGGACAATATATAACTAATGACTGGCAAGCAAGTAAGAAGAGGTACAAGAATGAAGTAAGCATCGAAAGTAATGCACGCAGTTCCAAATATATAGATTGATGGTTTATCCTTATTGGCTATTCTCTTATATTTAATTCCATTAAAGTTTTTATGTATTGATGCAGTTTATTATGGCCTTGCATACTCAGTACATTCTTCGTACTGACCCCCTCGGGGGACTTACCTTACATGTTGCAGGTGCAGGCACTAGTAGACCTCCACAGTAGGTTGACAGTTAATTGAGGATCTTTGGTGAGCCCCAGTTGCTTCGGGACTTTCCGAGTCACATTTGTACAGTTGTTTTGATGTGGTAAATGTTGTATAAAGCGGGGACTTGTCCCGATTTTTAGATGGTCTTGTGCATGCATCTGTTAGAGGCTTTTGTAGACATATGTGGGTATGTGAATGTAAGTGACGTATGATCATTTTGACTTGATGGATCTAACGGCCAAGTTTCATTTATATATAGATATGGCATATGTTCCCATGTTCATGACTTCAGCATAGTTGCATGAGGTATAAGAAGATTCATATGAGGATATGCATACAAATGTACGTGAGCAAAGATTGGTTCTCTCGGGCCATATCGGCTTCGGGTGCCAGTCAGTCCCGAATGGGATTCGGGGCCTGACACTTATGAGATATGAAAGGCTCGTGCGGATCAATTCTTGAATCTCTGTCAAGGGAATCTGAGCGTGAGGAAATACAATTTGCAGTTTAATTCCTTGGCTCGATATGCTCCGAACGTAGTGGCCACAATGACGGACAGGGTACATCGATATGTGGACAGGTTAGAGCCATATTTGGTGAGCGACTGCACCATTGCTGCCTTGAACAAAGATATGGATATAGCTAGAATTCAGGCCTTTGCGCAAAATATGGAGGATCAAAGACATAGAAGAAGGGTACATGAATCTGATAGAGGACAGTCCAAAAGAGCTAGACCCATGGGACAGTTTATGGCATCCCAAGCAGAGTTTAGACCTTGGAATTTTAATAGACTGCCTAGACCGTCATTCTCACACTCCACGGCGGCCACACAATCTCAATTCCGAGGGTTCAGAGGTAGCAATGTTAGGCAGAGTAGTGGGATTCAAGGTTTGCAGACCATTGGGTTTTCTCGTCCGCCATGTCAGCAATGTGGATGGTTTCATTTAGGTGAATGCCGATTTGGGTCAAATGTTGGATTCTGGTGCGGTATGATGGGGCATATGATGAGAGATTGCCCACGAAGAGGCTTGGGTAATGTGGCACGACCGATAGGATCGGCTGTTGCATCATCATCATCGGTTCCTTCTTTAGGCCGAGGTGTACAGTCTGTCGGTCATGGTAGAGGTGCCAGAGGAGCAGCCAGTACTAGTGGGGTCCAGAATCACACTTATACTTTGGTGGACCGACAGAATTCGGAGGCTTCTCCTGATGTCATCACAGGTAAATTATCCATATTTTCATATATAGAATATGCATTGATTGACCCAGGTTCTACATTGTCCTATGTTACTCCATTAATTGCTGTGAAATTTGTAAAGGCACCAGAATTACTAACTAAGTCAATTGAAGTGTCTACACCGGTTGGTGAACATATTGTTGCAAAAAGAGTATATCGTAATTGTGTGGTAACTGTGTGTGGTCATGATACACTGGACGACCTAATCGAACTAGACATGGTGGATTTTGATGTGATAATGGGGATGGATTGGTTGTCTTCTTATTACGCCATGGTGGATTGCCGGGCCAAGAAGGTACATTTTTATTTTCCGCAAGGAAATGTTCTTGAATGGCAGGGTAATGTGGGGGCACCAAGAGGGAAATTTATTTCCTATTTGAAGGCAAGGAAAATGATTGCTAAGGGTTACATATGTCACTTAGTACGAGTGAAAGATACAGATGTGGGACCACTAGCTCTGTAGTCGGTTCCAGTGGTCAATGAATTTCTTGATGTATTTCCAGAGGATCTTCCAGGCTTACCCCCAGAACAGAAAGTAGAGTTTGGCATTGATGTGATTCCAGGCACTCAGCCTATCTCTATTCCTCCATATAGAATGGCTCCAGCAGAATTGCGCGAATTAAAGGAGCAGTTGAAAGATTTGCTGGACAAGGGCTTCATCAGGCCTAGTATGTCCCCGTGGGGTGCACCGGTATTATTTGTACGAAAGAAAGATGGCACGTTGAGAATGTGCATCGACTTTCGGTAATTGAATAAGGTAACGATCAAGAACAAACATCCCCTCCCCCGAATTGATGATTTGTTTGATCAGTTACAGGGTGCCAAGTGTTTTTCAAAGATTGACTTAAGGTTGGGGTACCATCAAGTCAGAGTTAGAGAAAAAGATGTACCCAAGACAGCTTTCCGAACACGGTATGACCATTATGAATTTTTAGTTATGTCATTTGGACTAACAAATGCACCAGCTGTGTTCATGGATTTGATGAATAGAGTGTTTAATCCATTTCTAGACGTGTTCGTGACAGTATTTATAGATGACATCCTGATTTATTCAAGATCACCAGAGGACCATGCTAATCACTTACGGCAGGTGTTACAGATTCTCTGTGAGCGTAAGTTGTATGCAAAGTTCTCTAAGTGTGAATTTTGGTTGAAATCCGTCGTATTCTTGGGTCACATTGTGTCAGATGAAGGGATACAGGTTGATACACAAAAGATTGAAGCGGTGAAGAATTGGCCTATACCTATGACACCCACAGAAATTCATAGTTTTCTTGGACTGGCAGGTTATTACCGAAGATTTGTGGAAGGTTTTTCCTCCATTGCTGCACCTTTAACGAATCTTACACATAAGGCAGTTAAATTTCAGTGGAATGATGCGTGTGAGAAAAACTTCCAAGAGTTGAAAGATAAATTAACCTCCACACCAATTTTAGTACTTTCTAAAGGCACCGAAGGTTATGCTGTGTATTGTGATGCTTTCGGGGTTGGCCTCGGATGTGTGTTGATGCAGCATGGTAATGTCATAGCATATGCCTCACGACAGTTGCGGCCACATGAGAAAAACTATTCCACACATGATCTTGAATTAGCAGCGGTGGTTTTTGCTTTAAAGATATGGCGTCATTATTTATATGGAGTTCATGTTGATATCTATACCGATCACAAAAGTTTGCAATATATCTTTAAGCAAAAGGAACTCAATTTGAGGCAAAGAAGGTGGATTGAGTTATTGAAGGATTATGATATTGCTATTCTATATCATCTGGGGAAGGCAAATATGGTAGCGGATGCATTGAGCCGTAAGGCAGTAGAAAGCACTAGTGGTCAGTTGACCGAAAAGAAAGAGATAATCAAAGACCTACATCAGTTAGCCAGCTTGGGGGTTTGCCTTCTTGAATCCTCAGATGAAGGAGTTATCGTACAAAATGCAGCTGAATCTTTGTTGATAGCTGAAGTGAAAGAAAAGCAGTTTGCAGATCCTATGTTGGTGCAGCTAAAGGAAAATGTACAACAGAATTCGACAAAGGCATTTGATTTTACACAAGAAGGGGTGCTTTAATGCCAAGGAAGATTATGTGTACCAGATGTAGATGAGCTGAGGAAACGAATTATGACAGAGGTGCATCATTCACGCTATTCTATTCATCCGGGTGCTACTAAAATGTACCATGATCTGAAAGAAGTGTATTGGTGGCGAAATATGAAGAGGAACATTGCAGCATTTGTCACTCAATGCCCAAATTGTCAACAAGTAAAAGTAGAGCATCAGAAACCAGGAGGTTACATGCAATATATCAATCTTCCCGTCTGGAAGTGGGATATGATTAATATGGACTTCATCACGGGTTTGCCTCGTACACTGCAAAAATTTGATTCTATATGGGTTATAGTGGACAGGCTTACCAAGTCAGAACATTTTCTACCAGTCAAGACCACCTATACAGCAGAAGATTATGCAAGATTATATGTGAAAGAGATAGTACGGTTACATGGGATTCCGATCTCCATTATATCAGACAGGGGAGCTCAGTTTACTGTGCATTTCTGGAGATCTTTTCAGCAGAGTTTGGTACACAGGTGAATCTAAGTATGGCTTTCCATTCTCAGACTAATGGACAAGCAGAACGTACTATCCAGACACTTGAAGATATGTTACAAGCATGCACGTTAGATTTTCAGGGCAGTTGGGATGACCATTTGCCTCTTATTGAATTTGCTTACAACAATAGCTATCATTCAAGTATTAAGATGGCACCTTATGAAGCCTTGTATGGAAGAAAATGTAGATCATCAATCGAATGGTTTGAAGCGGGTGAAACTGCTTTACTTGGGCCAAACCTTGTTCATCAGGATATGGAGAAAGTTAAAATGATCCAGCAGCGATTGTAAATGGCCCAAAGTCGACACTAGTCCTATACTGATGTTAGAAGAAGAGGGCTTGAATTTGCTATAGGTGATTGGGTATTTTTAAAGGTGTCACCGATGAAAGGGGTAATGCAATTCGAAAAGAAAGGAAAATTGAGTCCACGATATATAGGCCCATATGAAATTATTAGAAGATTTGGGCAAGTTGCGTATGATTTGGCGCTACCCCAAAAAATCTCCACAGTTCATCCGGTATTCCATGTCTCGTTGCTTCGAAAATGCATAGGAGATCCATCTCGTTTTACTCGTATTGATGATTTACAGGTTACAGAGGATCTTACCTATGAGGAGATACCTATTGCCATTCTAGACAGGCAAGTGAAGAGGTTGAGAAATAAAGATTTTATTTCTGTAAAGGTACTTTGGAGGAATCAGCAAATAGAACAGGTCACATGGGAAGCGGAAGAAATGATAAAATCCAAGTACCCTCATCTGCTCCAAAAGGAAGAACAAGCTCACGATATAAGATCGTAACAATAACAAGTAAGTATTTATAAGCTTCGAGTATATATCTATATGATGACATGAAGAATGCTCCTAGACTTGTACTTGTTTAATGTGAATCATGTTTCTAATATTCAAGGACGAATATTTCGAAGGGGGGAAGAATGTAACACCCCGTATGTTTCCGAACCTAACCTAGGTAATATCCGTAACATTCATAGAAATATTGAAACATGAGATCTTTGATGAATTTTACATTAAATTGTTGGACTTAATTCATCTTGGGGAATGGGCTTGAAAATTGGCCCGAATTAACAAGAAGACATGGCCCAAAGAGGAACAAAAGGACCCATTCTTGCTCCATGCATTAATGACCAAATAGACACCTCATCTTTGACTAAATATTGGCTAAGGATGATATATATATATATAGATCAAAAATCAGATTTTAATCACAAAATACACCTTGCCATTTCTTGAAATTTCTAGACTTTCCAAGAAGATCAAAAAGAAACCCTTCTTCAAGCCAAGGCTACTACACTTATTTTGCCAAGATCATCACCTTGTAAGTGTTGGTAAGTATTTATTCTTGTGGTATAATATGTTATGTGTATAAGAGATGGTATGGATTGTGATGGTTATGTCTAAAAGTGTTAATTGGTGCACTTTTGCTTATGTGACACAAGTTGTGTTATTTTGGTGACTTGAACTTGAAAGTGGCCTTGTGGTCTTGAAAGAAGTGAGTTGATGGTTTTAACATCATGTATGATATGGTTATGCCCTAATTTGATTTCTCTTTATGTGTCATTTTTGGAAATTGTTGTTATGGAAAAAGTGTACGGAATTGGTGACGTAATGAAAGGAAAATCTGATTTTTATTCAAAGGAACACACAACACATTTCTTGAAATTTCCCAAAATTTCTCTCAACTCTTAAAGAACCCTAAGACAACTTTTGGAGCAAGATCATCATTTTTCAAGCTTAGGTAAGTGATTATTCTTATGGATTAATATATTATATGCATGGGAGAGTATGTAGATCATGTTGGTTATGCTTGGAAGTGTTGAACATGGCACTTTGTGTTTTTGCTAAAAGATGTGTTATCCATGGAATTGTAACTTGAAATACGACTTGTAGGTTTGATGAAAGAGCATGGTATGGATGAAATACCAACATGTATGGTGTGATTATGTTATTAAATTTGTTATTTTTCATATAAGTGTAAGTTATGGAATTTTGGCGGATATGTGATATGAGGTGTATTAAGGTGATTTGATGGAATAATTGTGATGTTGTGGTGATGAAGAGTGGAAAGTATGAACTTGGTGTGACATGCTAATGGTTTATGATGTTTTGGTCAATGTTGGGAATATTGTGGGATTATTGGTATGATAATTTCATTAATGGTATTGTCAAGGGGGGAAATGACATTTTAAAGGCAAACATGTAACTCATTGACGTTATATGCATTTGTAAGGTAGTTGGTGGTTAATGTAAATCCCGTTATGCATTTGTGTTATAGAGTGAAACATAAGGAAGGAGCGGGACATTGTATGCACATCTAAGGTTGTATATGTCACGCCCCGAATCCCATCGAGACGGACTGGCACTTGTAGCAGACAAGGCCCGAGAGAACCAAGCTTTGCTTCTATTCAATCATATGCATGCCATAAGAAACCCATGATCACGTAAGAGCTTTAAATACCAACAACGAAATACATGGAACATGTGATATATATATATATATATATATGCGAAACTTAGCCGTTGAGGCGGTCAAGTCAAAATGTCATGTACCATCTTACATCCATACACCCACAAATGTCTACAAAAGCCTCAAGCAAATGCATTGACCAAATGAACTAAAAGTCGGGACAAGTCCCCGCTTTATACAATATGTACAATACAAAAACATATGAACAACCGTGACTCAGAGAAGCCCCGAACTAACTGGAGCTCACCAATGATCCGCAACAACTGGCAACTTACTGTGGCGGCCTACTAGTACCTGCGCCTACAGCAAGTAAGGTAAATCCCCCAAGAGGGGTCAGTACGAAGAAAGTACTGAGTATGTAAGGCTCATAAGAAACTGTATGTTATGTAACTATGTAAATGAACTGAAATACAAATGAATGACCAATGTAGACAAGTCACTATTTTGTACTTTGGAAACCATGTATATTGCTTTCATTACTTTCTTTGTATCTTTGCTTCTGTGATTATTCATCTTTGCCTGTGAACTGTGATACCTGGGCCCCGACTGAACAGTGGGTTTTAACATAACATAACGTTATGTTGGGATAGGCTCGAGCTAGGCTTATGCCCCTACAGCTGCCACCCATGAATCAATATAGATCGGGATCGGCTCGAGCTAAGTTAATATCTCTAGAGCTGCCACCCATAAATCCACATATTAGGTTTGGCTCGAGCTAGGTTTATACCTCTAGAGCTTCCCCCTGTCAGGATTGGTCCGAGCTACACTTATACCTCTAGGACTGCCCCCTGATCCAACAATCTCGGGATCGGCTTGAGCTAGGTATTTCGCCCCCAAAGCTGCCACCCATACTTGATCATTAACCACATATATGCCTTACTTTGTTCTTTACTTTTGAGATTCACACAATGATAGTCACAACTTTATTTGAAGCTTTGAATCAATAATCAATGAGTGAGAGACATGTGAATAAACATTATTGGAAACATAGCCTTCGTGGAAACATAACACTATTGGAACCATTGAACAATAATCAATGAACAAGATACATGAGTATAATCACTATTGGAACTTTGGAACATTATTCATGAATATGAGACATGAGATTCACAATTGATCAATGAGTAAGAAACATATGAGAATGGCCATCGATAACCGGATATAGGATACCTTAGCACATTTTGGGATGGGACAAGTGTAATGTCAATGTGAATACTATTTGCCGTAGGAAGATACAGACAGAGCAACCTTACATACCTTGTATTCTCAATAAGAATATACAATCTTAGAAGTGCATACAATAGTCCCACTCCTTCCTTATGTTTCAGTCTACAACACAAGTACATAACGAAATCAACATTAACCACCAACGACCTTACAATGGCATATAACGACAATAAATTACATGTTTGGCTTTAACATGTCATTTCCCCCTTGACAAAACCATTGATGAAATTATCATACCAACAATTCCCCAATATTCCATACATTGACCAATACATGATAATCAATATCATTTTACCACAAAACATCTCCTTTACACTTTCTCATTCACACCACATCACAAATAATCCATTAAGTCACCTTAATACACCTCATAGCACATATCGGCCAAAATCCTATAATTTACACTTATATGAAAATAAAAAATTTAATAACATAACCACACCATACATGTTCATATTTCATCCATACCATGCTCTTTCATCCAAATCACAAGTCATATTTCAAGCTTAAATCCCATGGATAACAAATCTTTTACAAAACCACAAAGTACCATGTTCAATACTTCCAAGCATAACCAACATGATTTACATACTCTCTCATTCATATAATATATTAATCCATAAGATTAATCACTTACCCAAGCTTGAAAAATGATGATCTTGCTCCAAAAGTTGGCTTTGAACTCTTAGGGTTTGAGAGAAAATAAGTTGAGAAATATCTAGAAAGCATGAGAGTTTCCAAGTGAATAAAATTAGATTTTTCTCCTATTTATAGGCCCTTAATTCAATCCTTAGAAACTCTTGTGGCATTTAATGTGGTGTCTAGAAGGTCAAGGCAAGAATGGGTCATTTAACCCATTTTTGGCCCATGTCTTCTTCTCATTTTGAGCCTTTTTTGAGCCCAATTCTCTTAACCCAATAGAAGCAACAATTTCTCATGTTTAAATCATTTCATACGCGTTATTACAATATTCCCACTCACGGGATTCATACTCGTAGCCTCAATTCCGAAAACAAGCAATTCTAGCCACATATGGCCTATTTTGACCAAAAGGGTAAAATTTTTATTTTGACGCCAAGTTCGTTCACGAGTAATTTTATCATACCAACATAATACTTCACTCATGTCATATATATGCTCATGGTTGTATAAGAAACGTGGAAAAAATTGGCTCGGTACGTCCCTGGGCACCCTTGGGACTTAAGAAAATTCCCAACTTTAAAAAAATGGGAAAACCATCCTAGCACTCCCTTCGGCGCGCCATCTTGCTGCCTATAGGATAAAAAATTTTGCCCAGAGCATCCCGGCACCCCCTTTGGCGCGCCCCAACCTTAAGGTTTTTGAAAATTTCATTTTTTGACTTTTCTTCGCGGGTTTGGTTAGATACTTCAAGTCCTATTCTTTAACTTACTTATTACCCTTAATATACTTTGTTTAGGGGTCCTATTAGACTCATTTTGAACCCCACAAATGCTCCACTAAAATCACAAAACACCTCCTATGAAAGGCTTATCACATGTACGAGGCCAAATTTCAATTTTCTCCTCATTAAAGTAAACATTATTCAACGTCTTCAAGTAGGGTTAGGAAGATATGGGGTGTTACAGTATATTCATATTGAGAATACAAGGTATGTAAGGTTACTCTTTTCCTATCCTTCTGCAGCATATAGTATTCACCTTGTTATGGTACTTACTCATTTCCAAAATGTCCTAAGGTATCTCATCTCAAGTTATCATTTATTGTTAATCGTATATCTCATTATTGGTCTATTGTCATTCATGTTTCACATCATTATGAACATGGTTCCAAGTTCCAATAATGTTATATCCAAAAGTTCCCACAATGAAGTAATCATTGAACGAGCTATTTTGCTAAGATTGAAGAAGTGAGGCAATAAAGTATGTATTCGTGGGTGGTATCCCAGGGGTTAAATAACCTAGCATGGGTCGATCCCAATATTTACGGGTGGTATCCCAGGGGTGAGAAGAACACCTAGCATGGTTCAATCCCGCTACTACGGGTGGTATCCCAGGGGCCAAGGAAAAGCCTAGCATGGGTCGATCCCGAATACTATTGATTACCCACTGATCATCTTGGGGGCCGGGCATTATATGAATGGATGAATGAGTAATGAATGAAGGAAAGAGTGAGTGAATGAATGAGTATAAAAGTAAAGAAAGTAATTCACTTAATGTACGCATTTCCATGTATACAGAATGGTGACTTATCCATATTGAGTACTCATTTATATTTGATTTCATTGAAGTCTTTATGTATCATTCAGTTTCATACAGCCTTACATACTCAGTACTTTCTTCGTACTGACCCCTCTTGGGAGATTTACCTTACCTGCTGCAGGCGCAGGTACTAGTAGACCTCCCTAGTAAGTTGTAGGACATCTATTGATCTTTGGTGAGCTCCAGTTGGTTTGGGGCTTTCCGTGTCCGAGTTATGCATTGATTTTGGTATTGTATATGTTATGTAAAGCGGGGGACTTGCCCCAAAATTAGGTTGGTCGTGTATGTATCTTTGCTAGAGGCTTTTGTAGACATATGTGGGTATGTGTATGAATGTTAACGAAATAGATGTATGTCCTTTTAACTTGACGGCCCCAACGGTCAAGTTTCTTTAATGTATATATAATGCTCCATGATTTACGCACTTAGCATTTTATGTCTTTACGAAGTGGTGATGAATCTTATGGTATGCATATGATTGGGCATGAGGAAGATTGGTTCTCTCGGGCCTCATCGGCTTCGGGTGCCAGTCCACCCCGTTGGGATACAGGGCATGATAGGTTTAAGTTATAGTATTATTTTTACATCCCATGTAAAGACTATTTATTTTATTTAATTAATTTAATAAAGTCTTTGTTTGAATAGATTATTATGTGGACATGTGTGTCCTTTACTTATATAGTAGGCAATTTTGTGCATGGAGTTATTTAACTCATGCACGGAAGATTAAAATTGTCGGTTCTTATAAGTTATAAATTAAAGTTCACAATCAAAGATGAAGTAGGACAAACATCTTGATGATTGTAGCACAAGATTAAAATATAATTTGATCTTAATTATGGGAGTGGTAATATTCCAACTTCTTGTGCTAGTACATTTCGTATGTATTGAACGAACCAAGTAGAGATGTTTGTTTATGTTCTGAATATTAATAAACAACTTCTCTAGTCCATTACATGTACTTATACTCTTAATCTTGATATAGTTATTATGATCTATGTAGTTTGATTTATTATTTTAATCTATTAAAAGATGAGACTCTATTACGAGTCAATATATTCCTAATTGATTGGATAATGAGAAATCACTTAGTGAAATAATAATTAGTTGATAGAACCATGCCTCGGACTTGAGATAGAAGACACCCCTATATGGTTGCTTATAAGTTTTCACGTGTGAACCCTGCAGGTGGATTTAGTATCCGTCACGTGAAATAAGTTGAGCATAGTAATATAGGTTTGAGTTAGTTAATAAATTAAATTTTCAAAAAAATTAATTTAATTGATTGGTGTCAGTAATTCTAACATGGGGAGTTAAATAAGATGTAATGGTAGATTTCAAATTTAATATCGAGGAGTACAATTACAGATTTTTAGTGGAATAATTTGTAATTTATTATGATATGGTAATTCATTCATTTGCGAATTAATATCATAATTAAAAGCCTCCTTAATAAATCTGCGGTCCCTTCTACGCCTGATTAATTAACCAATTTGAAAAGAAAATGGATTTAGAAAGGTTTTACACGTTTGTTTTAATAGGAATAAAATCATATTGATGACAGGAATTATGACTCCTATTAAACATTGATCATTATGGACAAAATTAAAAACGTTTGTGACTTAATGTGGAATTAATGTGGAGGTCTTAATGCGCAAAACGTGTGGGATAAATGGAGGAAAGACAACCCTTACAACTTCAACTTCGGTTGACTATATAGGGGCTTCTTTTGTTCATTTGAAAAAAAAAACTGAAAATCTTTTCCATAAAAACTGTTCAACTTGTCCACACAAGTATTGGTTGAGGCAAATTATTCAGGAAGTAGTAGAAGACTTCAGTCCTGGAGAGCAAGGATTTAAACGACATTTGTGAAAGCCTCAACAGGTATGTATGTTCTTTCGGAATTTTGTTTTAAGTTTATGTTATCATGTTATTATGTAAGTCTGTGATCTGGAACTTATGCTTCCGCTGCGTATATGAATTATACATTCTAGCACAATATTAATACATTATCATGCATTACAAAGCATACTTAAACACCGGATAGTGTATGGTTGAAGACGTATACCATAACCTTCTAGCTGCTTAAACTTTTCCAGAAGGCAGCAATTTTTTTAATGGGAAGGCAGACTGTCTATATAGATGCTCTTATTGTGTGAATTTATTTCATCTTCAGTTGCTGGGAGGTGCCATCAGCTGTTTTCCTGAATAGTGACAGGGAGTAATATAATAGTAAAATTAGGTTCCCCGGAATGTGGTTCAGACGAATGATCAATAAACTGAACCCCTGGACTCTTACATTAGTTGATCAGAACTCTATTATGCAAGATATATGTATGATCATACATTTTAGTGTCTCATCTCTATTTTACCATTCTATAACTATTGTCTATTTAGGAAAATGAATCAATTTGACATGCTGATCACTCACTTGTCACTGTATGTTGCTTTGAAACCAAGAAAGTAGCAAGCGTGGAGGGAAAAGAAGAGTCAAGAAGAGAGTTATGATATATACCTCTCCCATGCTTTTAAGTGGAACTTTTATCCAAATTTGTCCTAGAATTTTTCTCTCTTAAATATAACTCTGAGCAACGTGTCTCAGGTTCAAATCCCAGCAGAGACAAAAAACACTAGGTGATTCTTTTCATTTGTCCAAGCCTTGGTGAACAGAGTTACCTGATATCTGTTGCTGGTGGGAGGTGAAAGGTACCCTGTGGATTTAGTTGAGGTGCGCGAAAGCTGGCATGGACACCACGGTTATCAAAAACAAATAACTCTGAGCAACGTTAGTCTTATTAAGTTAGTTAAAGTGGAGCATTTTTAGTCCAACTAATAAAATGAACTTCAAATTAATAGTGACTACCAAATACTATCAGAAAACACGACAAAAATTGATAGACTTTGGAACTGACTGAAAAAGCCCCCCTTTTTAAAAAAAAAATTATAAACAAAATTGGCTGGTGAAGGCTGATTTTTTTTTCGGCTATAAAAATTGGGAAGTAAAATATCGATTGAGGTCGGTTGGTTTACTTCAAGAGTTTGACCTGAATTTTGACTAAGAAAATGACTGAGCTTCATCAATTTCTCGAAATAATCTTTTTATTTTTAAATAAAATCAACCGAGCCTGGTCGATTATATTAGCAATATTTTCGCGGGATATTTAAATGACCGAACTAGGTCGATTTTTGTCGTGTTTTTAGTAATACTGTTTTATAGTTTTTATTAGTTTTTAAGTCCATTTTCTTATTCGGATCAAAAGTGTTCCACTTTAGCAAACTTTTAAGGGACTAAAGATGCTTAGAGTTATCTTTTAAGTGATAACCATAGACCCAAACCCAAATATAAGGAATAATTTTGGCCAAAGCTCCTTTTAAATGTCTTTCTTTTAATTAATTAATTGTATGTGTCATAATTATAATGGAGTGTGATGTGACATCCACTTATTGAGAAAAACAATGAAACATATTTAAGAGCTTCGCTCGGTTGGCCTTCCTACGCTGACGAATGCCTCTTTTCTCTTCTCTGAAGTCTACAACAAACAAGTGGGAGAGGCAGGATTCGAACCTACGTATCCTATATAGTAGTAAGGTCTTATCCCATTATTAGTAGCCTTGGTGTGGGCTAGGCAGAGGCTCCGACATTACCCTCAAGGCCTATTCCCTTCTCCTGTTGACAAGGTTAAGTTACTAGTGGGTTTGCAAAAGGAATAAACCGTGCCTGATAGAGGTATTTCTCTCTTTATGGTTTTCTCAATAAACAGTTTGCACACAATAAGTATCCAAAGCAAGTGCTGCGTAGTAAGACTTCTAGTAAATCCTCTCTCATCTACATTCTTTGATTCTTAGGGTCAATTTTTGTTTTCTTATATTGGTGTATTTAATATAAAGGTAAATGTTTTTTTGGGAAAATAAGTGAGTTTATACTTATTTTCTAGTGTTTGGTACACGTAAACAAAGATGTTATTCCAAGAGCATTTATATATAATTTAGGAAAATACTTCTAAGGGTGGGATGGAGTAGGGAGTGGGAGTTTAGGGGCGGTGTAGCTGGGATGGTCAAGGGTACGTGTTGGAGGATGGGGAGGAAACAATGAGCTTGGAAGACAGACCACTTTTTAGAACTTGTTTTCACTGCTCTTACTAGCAAAGTCATTTTTCCTATTTTTAAGGAGTTTTTTTTTAGAGCAATTGTTTTTGACCAACCAAAATTGAAAAACGATTTCCCAAAACATTTTTTGAAAAATGTTTTCCTCCATAACAAACAATTATATATGTTCTCAACTTTGACACAATGAAATCTTCTGATCATGAGATTTACTTCTGAGTTTTTGATTTTGCTTAAGATAAGAGGAGCAACTTTGGATTTTGTAATCTATTAATGGTTTTGCTCCTCACACCATGGGAAGCAAGTATTCGAAGGGAACAACTTCCATCAATGGTGCTTCAAATTCGAGTTATCTCACTCCTTTTGAAAGTTTTTGAGTTCCTTTTGTAGCTTTGCAGGAAGCAACTAACGACTTTGATGAGAGTTTGGTAATTGGAGAGGGCGGCTTCGGAAAGGTCTACAGGGGTGTTTTATGTGATGGCTCAATGGTGGCCTTGAAAAGGTGTAAGCCTGAGTCCAAACAAGGTCTTAGAGAGTTCCATACAGAGATTGAGATTCTATCACAGTTCCGCCATCCGTATCTGGTTTCATTGATTGGATACTGTGATGAAAAAAATGAGATGATTCTAGTTTATGAGTACATGGAGAATGGGAACCTCAAAAGCCATTTGTATGGGTCAAATCTACCAAGTATGAGCTGGGAGCAGAGGCTGGAGATATGCATAGGGGAAGCCATAGGTCTGCACTACCTTCATACTAGCTCAGTTATACATCGTGATGTAAAGTCTTTAAACATATTGCTTGATGAGAATTTTGTTGCAAAAATTACTGATTTTGGACTATCCAAGAAAGGGCTCGAGCTTGATCAAACCCATGTTAGCACATTCGTGAAAGGAGCTTTAGGCTACCTTGACCCTGAATATTATAGAAGGCAACACCTAACAGAAAAATCTGATGTTTATTATTTTGGTGTTGTTTTATTCGAAGTTCTTTGTGCTAGGTCTGTCCTAGTTCCATCTCTTCCAAGGGAGATGGTCATCTTAGCTGAATGGGCAATGAAGTGGCAGAAGAAGGGACAACTCAAACAAATCATAGATCCCAATCTTCTGGGCAAAATAAGACTAGATTCCCTCAGGAAGTTTGGAGAAACAGCGAAGAAATGCTTAGCTATTTCTGGTGTTGATAGGCAATCTATGGGTGATGTGCTGTGGAGTTTGGAATATGCACTTCATATCCAAGAGGCTATTATTCAAGATGATCCTGAAGAAAACAGTACCATCCCTGTTGGTGAGCATATCAATGATTTCAGTCATGTTGATGCCTGTGTTTCTGTTGTTCAGATCGAAACATCAAATTCGGATAATCTCTCTAGTAATGGGTTTTCTGATAAGTCGATGTGAGATAACTAAGTGAAAATAGTTCATACCTTCCTTAGATGTTTGTTAATTCCACTTCTCTTCATGAATCATATGAAGATTTATTTTATTTTTTTGTAACAATTTATTTTACTGCGTTGACTTTGAAAACACACATTGCTCTACCTATGGATCCTCTTTTAATTTTATAGGGGATGTCCAGTTTTTTCACATGTTGTATATTGTTTTTAGTAAGTTGTTTGTACATTGAAAATATTTGAGTAAATATCATGTTGGTAAAAGGTTTTTCAAAACATGGAACAATTTCGAACCTCTGGGAAGACCTATGTAATTCTTTGATACCTATATTCCTTCATCATGTCACAACCTTGAGGAAACAAAAACATGGTAATCCATTTTCTTTCACTTTACATTTATTGACTATGTCTTTGCTCTCAAAAACACATATAGAAGCATATTTGATTCCGGAACCAACAATAAGAAAAAACGATATCTGGAACTGAAGTTTTATGTCAAAAGTCCAAAAAGGTAAAGTTGATGGGGAAAATCACATTCTTCAATCACCAGGACCAAAACTTTTTATGTTTCAGATTAAAGAGGTAGATAGAATCTTTTATAAAGTATACACCACTGCTAAGACTTATGATAATCTTTAGGAAGAAGTAAAATATCATGTGGGGAAGAAAAGGCGGCATTAGCTGTGTACTTAATCATTTTATACTTCCTATCTATTTGAATATCAGAATGAAGGGCTTGAAAGTTACATAAACACAAAACGGATAAATTGTAGTTGTTGCATTAAGATTAAAGACGTGGAGTTGGATTTATGAGGCCCAAGCCTATGTATGTTGCAACAATAACAGATGGTCAAATATTATATTCTTTGAAAGGGATCGAACCATGGGAACTAATATACAGGGCTATCACCTTCTTTTCCCACATCTTCCAACCTTTTCACAATTGCAGTTCGTGGAACACCCAAAAATCGAACCAAACCAAAAATCCAATCATTTGGAAGAAACAAATCTGACACTTTTTTTGGTTTTGGTTTTAAGGAAAAAAAAACCTAAAAAATTAAACCAAATCAATTAGATAATTATCTATTTAAAAATTATAATCACACACATATATACACAGTAATCCAATTTTTCCTTTACTTTTTAGTATGATTTGTAATTTTTATTTAGATATTACACACATGTGTATTTCCTTCTTTTCTTAATGAGGGACTGATTTGACAGTTTTATGTTGGAATATTATCAATCTAATAGTTGCTAGTGCTGCGTTCAAACGCACACACAAGTGTACACATTCATTCAAGTAATATAGACCAGTCAAGTCTAGATATCGTACCCACGAGACTTGTGCTTTAGGAAAAACCTCTAGTTTATTCTGCTATTGCAATTTTAAATAAGTGTTAAAGTAACCATAGAAAGTATTTTGTGGTTTGTTTAATTCTACGAACAATTATAAAAACTAGAAAACAAATAAAGGTTGTGATCACCATGAGAGAGATATTCCAGGGCTACGACTTTTCTTCGTAATCATGTGTAGCATTTAATTTCATCAACTAGCTTGTTTATCTAGTTGTTGATTTACGGGGTTAATTGTATGACCATGGTCTCTGGAGCCTCTAATCCTCTATCCAAATTGACCTCATAACTACATCGTTGAGCGGGGATGTGATAACCCCAATTTGAATACCTTCATATATCTTTCTGTTTTATAACCAAGTAAGGCGTTCTAGGTATATCTCTATTCTAGCCGCAAATCTAGTCTTTATTTACCAAAGAAAAGATCTTACTCCCTATATTCTTCATTCTATCTTACCGATTCTCCTCTCGGGTTCACAATAAGATTATAGATTTATTTCATTGGTGGCCATGCATCAAAATAGTAAGCTCAAGAATATAAGAACAACTAACACAATAAACAAACTTTGTTGATTCAATCATTTACTACATAGTCATGCTTTTAGGTGTAACCCCAGAACAAGGGTTTTACCACTCATACTCTCAATAAAATCACAAGAATTTATGTTGTTCATGCAAAATTAAAGAGTAAAATAAGTAGAATATAAGAGCCATAGTTGAAATCTTCCATCCCTTGCTTGGTGCGCCAAAATGATGATAAACCCCTTTATAATTTGTCAAAGGGTTCTATTTATAGCTTGGGAAAAATTACATGATCCTACTTGGACTTGGCTTGACTTAAGCTTTAAAAAAATTCCATTGAAGAAGTCCCTTCATGCCGCGCAGGCCAATGCACTGGACCAGCCTCATGCCGCACAACCTAACGCGTTGGGCAGGCAGTGTGGCGAGCTAAACAGCATGGGAGGGTTGCGGACTGCAAGCCTATTATGATACTTCACAGAAGTGGTGCGCTAGGCATCTCACTAGTGCTTTTCCTGAGCTGTGGACTCCCTTTTTCACTTGTCATCATGCATCCATTGTCCATCACATGAGTCTTTTGCTTCCTTAACCATTTTGGCTCAAGCATGGCTGTTTTTTAACTTGACAATTGTCTAATCACATCTATTAGCTCACCAATATCAATTATTCACAAAACACATGGATATACGTGAGTTAATTCTCAAAACCTAAGTTAAAATATGGGGAAAATGTGGCGTTTGTGTGTATAAATATGCCCAAAATCAGCTAGTCAATGCGGTACTGTGTCTACTAATCATTTACCTTGAACAGGTACATGTTAAAGGCGAAAATATGACAAGCACTAGGTTGAAGGTAATGTTTTCTTCAAACCACCCGAAGGGCCATTGCATATTTATTTTTATCGTGAAGGTCATCATCTTCAACTACCGTCTACATTGCACGTTTATTTTTGTCATGACGGCCATTATGTTCAACTACCTTAAGGGCCATTATGGTTACTTTTGCCATGAGGGCCATTGTTTGCTCTATGTTAGAATTAGAGAAAGCTGAAATTTGAAGGACATGTGCAGGATTCGTCCAAAACCATGATACTCATAGTCACGCCAAAATTAGTGGAAGTTGACATTGGAGGGAATTGGTAAGTCATAATGTGTAGGATGTGCCCAAAGTCATGATATTCGCTATCACATTAAGATCAGAAGAAGCTGACGTTTTATATTTGTAAGTTGCATCTATACCAAAGATGTGCAACCACCGCGAGGGCCATTATATTTACTTCTACCATGAAGGCCATCATCTTCAATTGTCTTGAGGGCAATCATATTCAATTACCGTGAGAGCCATAATGTCTATATCACTGCAGAAGTCACTATTTCCTATGAAAGGGATGAGGAAAGGATGGTTCCTTTATTCAGAAAACAGCACACAGAGAAATGTCGTTAGTAAACCATTTCTCAATGTTGAATTACCTTACTACTGACAATCTTATTTTAGATTTTATCAAGAACATTTGAGAGGATGCATTCTCAATCAAGCCATAGGTTTGGACTACGTCAGAAAGGACGCAACACAATATGAAACTTTTTCTTAGCAACAAACTGGACATAGTTTGGAGAGGAATATCAGACACTTTGATCGCAAGCTGAAGAACGACTTCCATCACAATCAGACGCACCCCTATCAGAAGGTATGTGGGTATTTCTTTATTTTTATTTTTCAATTTGCTTCCAATGTAATTTCTGAACTCACACCAGAAGCAATATCCCTATTATTCAAATTTGGGTCATGATGCACCGAGAGCTTTGGAAACTATGTCCAAGTAAGATCTTACCTATGGATTTAAAGAGCTCAACATTCATGGCTGAGAGTATGCAAACCTCTTTTTCATAAATTAACTTATTTGTCACTATTTTTAAGCCAAAGGTTATCTTAGCATATGAGATTATCTTTTCAATCGATTTAGTCAAATTACAAGCAGCCTAATTCCCTGAGTTTTGGGATATGTAAGTGGGCACGATGTTGAAAACTTGACTATATTCCAAGAATTATTATAATATTCTTAGGGTCTTTGGTATGCGGGATAAGGTGGGATATCCCATGATTAAGTTTAGTACTAATTTTATACCGTATTTGGTTGATGGTATAAATTTATCTCGAGACTAATTTATACCATAAACCAAACATGGTATAAATCTAATACCAACTTATCTTCGGATATCCCACTTTATCTCATCCAAAATGGGATTATTTTATATCACATCTCATATGGGATAAATTAGTCTAGAGATTATAATCCAGGGATAATTTAGTCTAGGTACCAAACCCCTTTATTCTCTGGTTTTCTGGTCTCACCATAATCTGACACTAGGACAACTTTTGGAAAATCTTTGAAATTGTGCATAAAATCAAGCATCTCAAACTACAAAGAGCCTGAACTCTCATAAAACTTGAGATGTGTAGGAAGCCCGATACTAGGGTCTGGGCATAATTCTTTAAAATTCATGTCAAAACCTTCCATTTCTGAGAGGTGAATTAGTGGTCAGATAAAATTGGGTTAGTGATTTTCATTTGCCTAGGATCTCATATATCGACCATACCCAAAAGGAGGGAAAGTTGTTGACACCTAATTTTCTCCCTCCACTATCCAAGTTAATCACGATTTGAGCATTTCCACATCACAAAGCAACACAACAAAGCCATAAAAAGTTACAGTAGCTCAAAAGGAATCAACATGACCATATTGCAGAATAAAAAAATTTCACTCAAGTTTCTCCTCATTCACCAAAGCCAAAAACTTGAAGCATGTATTACTATAATCCCTGAATAAGGCAAATATTCAGACAGAGGAAGGAAACAAAGAGATTTCTTACATCCAATGACTCTTAACCTATGTTGCGCACTCAGACTCTCTAAAATATTGTTGCACTCTTGTGGCATCCTAAAAAATGTATTTTTGAAGAGTCTAAGCTACATAGGCTCTAACTATTTGCAAGTTCAGGCCTTCTGATAATGAATTCAAAAGTATAACACACCTATTTGTGCGCTTTTGCAATCATAAGAACACCAGACATGGTACAAATTGCACATGTTAATAGTAATTGCGCAAAATTAAATCTATAAAAAGATTGCGTTTGCATTCAAAAACCTAACCACATGCATTAAAAGAGAGAAAGAAGCCACTAAGATGATAGCTACAAATAACAGAGACTCTTATCATTGTTTACCAAAAACTTATAGATATATCCAAGTTCAATTGTTACGAAGTTTGAAAAGAACTAGTACCAACTATTTTTCATAGGGACCAGGTTCCTAAGAAGATAGCTATGAGCAATAAGTAGAAACACAAGCAATTTACCGTGGAAAAACCTCCTGACTCAAGGAATAACCAACACGACCACAATTCCACTATAAAACTCAACCAAGTTTTATTATTACAACTCAATAATCAAAGAAACTAACTCTAGCACCTAGACACAAACAGTTAGCTATAATTGTTTCTAGCAACAACTCTCTCAAGAAGCCAAACCTACTTCTTGTTACAAGCCTCACCAACTAAATCACACCAACTATCACATTAGAATAGTTATAACTAAATAACTAAACAATTACTTAACTCTCAAGAATTTCTAACACTACCAGAGATCAAGAAAAACTCAAATCTGAATTTGTTCTTGAGCCTTCAATGGTGCTTGCTTGATGTTCTCCTACTGCTTGAGAATAATGCTTTTTATGCGTATGCAATAGGTTTCTCAAAATTATTTCGATGTTCTCCTTATATAGAAGCTTCATGATGTCCCGATTATGTAAGGATAGGAAAATATGAAGACTCATTCCTTTGTTGACAAGGAAACAATAATATTTACCATAAATAAACCATGTGGAATCCTTATGTGATTCTATTTCCCATGAATAGCATATTTACCATAATTAGAATCATGTGACATATATGCCTATTTACCTATTATCAAAACTGTTTGAACTCAAGACTCAAGTTCAAGCTTAATCCTTTTAGGATTTTTCAAAGTTGTAGAGTGATTGTTACACGAAACACAAAATTATCCTATTAGAAAGTTGTTGCACTTAACAGTAAAGTCCATTGAAATTTTTATCAAACAAATCACTAAAAACTTCAAGAAGCTCAATAACCTTGTTCATTATATCTTAAATATTGTTGTTCCTTTCACCCGTAAGAATCAGAAAATAGATGAAAATGATAGTTCTAAGCCCACAGTTAAACTGTGTTTCCTTAAAGAATATAATCCCCTCACAATTGCCTAAGGTTTGGATTAATTTCTCCCAGGATAGAATAGAACACTATTCAGCAAAATCGGCAATGGAATTTGCTGAACTTCATCAAACTCAACTAATGGAGTAAATCACACTTACTTTGATTTCTTTTGTAAAGAAGAAAGTTTTGGAGTTTTGAAAATAATAATTTCGTATATCCTTCATATGAGGAAAATATAGGTATTTATAGCCTAAGAGGTGGTGCTTCAGAAGAGAAGCAATGGTTGAAGAAAAGACACAACTTTCTGAAAAAGTGTCATGAACTACGAAAACAGATGGATGACATGTGTCCCAGGTCGCATAATTTACCAGAACAGAAAGTTCTGCTTCGTCTGCGAAGCTTAACCTGCGTCTACAGGTGATGACCTGCGTCTGCAGGTGATGACCTGCGCCCGCAGGTCATCTTTTCTGCGTCGAAATAGTGTGTCCCTTGCCTCGAAGGGTCGCGTCCCTTCAAGGTACGTTGTGACATGCGTCCGCATCCGTTCATGTGCGTCCGCATATGGAAAAATGATTTCCTATCAAATTTTTGGATTAAACTATCAATAACTCTCAAGTTTTAAATGAACTTTGTCCAAAAAGATAGTCTCTCGATCGATCATTTTCCAAATTCAAATCTAAATCCAAATCCAAAGCTGAAGCTGAAGCCAAGCCGAACGAGCGACAACGACGACGGTGCGAGGCTTGTATTGTTCTTGCCTCACTATCCATATGAAGGAGTGTATTTCAATATATACACAAGAAAGTTTCTTTCTCCCACCAATATGGGAGAACTTTACTTTCTTAAAGTGAAGACTTACTCTTCACTTTTCCCTCTATATTTTTCCTTCCATTTTCCATTCACTTCTTATAAACCAAACCCAACAATGCCCCACATGAATAGGGAATGACTATTTTATATAAAAACTTGTGTGATCTACAAATCTGGATCAATCACATCTAGGTAAGTAGGTTCCCCTTTGAACTTTCCATAGTGAACATACGTCAGGTATCCTTGGTCAATCGATAGATTTGATATCCTTGAACCATTGAGATTTTACATATACCTAGACAACATATGTCACACAATCAACCCTTAACCATTATTGGTTCTCATTGTTTTATTCGTTTCAGCCATGAACACGTCCTGGTTTCATGAGTGCATAGAGAACTGGCCTTACTCTTATTCTTCTTGAAGCGGCTTCCACTTCACACTCACATAGGTGATTCCTAAACATTTTATCCTATAGAAAAACTATTTGGTCATACCTTCCAAACTTATAAACCATTAAAAAGCTTCAAACCTTAAGCTTTATCCTTGTTTCTTGAACATTGTCATATCATGGAAACGGATATAATTTTTAGTGACAATGCTGAACCTTTATTCGTAACTTTGTTTGATCTCCTTGAACCTAGACCTTGGTATCTCCAATTAGCTAGGTAGAGTTACCATTACAATGACTTGTTCTAGGCCATAAACCCATTCCCTTCAGTGATTTATCAACCGCCTCTCTAGTTAGGCCTTTTGTAAGTGGATCCGATACATTATCCTTTGACTTCACATAGTCAACTGTGATAATTTCCAAGAGACTTCTCCTCCACCAAGAGTAAACACATATCCACTTGTGGATTTCATTTTTGACCTGGTGATCCAATTTGCATCACTATATCCTTAAATTACCGTTGGATATTTGTTGTAATGCAAAGAATAGTCTTTAGTATGTTTTAGATACCCCAAAACTCTCTTCATTGCCATCTAATGAGTTTGCTTGGGCGCTTGTTTTAGTCCATAAAGCGCCTTAACAAGTCGACACACCTTCTTTTCTTTTCCTGGATTTACAAATCCTTCAGGTTATTCCATGTATATTTCTTCCTTCAATTCTCCATTTAAGAAGGTTGTCTTCACATCCATTTGATGAATTTAAAGACCATACAAGGCGGCTAACGCTATCAACATTTGAATAGAAGTGATTCTTGTTACCTGCGAGTATGTATCAAAAATAATCAAGACCTTCTCGTGGTCTGAAACCTTTGACAACTAGTCTTGCCTTATATTTATCAATAGTACCATCATCTTTCATTTCTTTTTGAAGATCCATTTAGAACCCAATGGTTTGTTTCCTGGAGGAAGATCAACCAATTCCTATGTATGATTATTCAATATGGATTCTATTTCACTATTGATTGCCTCTTTCCAATATTGTTCTTTTGAAGAAGACATTGCTTCTTTGAACGTTTGAGGCTCATTCTCGACTAAAAATGTCAAGAAATTAGGACCAAAGGAAGTTGAAATTTTTTTACGCTTGCTACGTCGTGGACTTTCCTCATTAGGTGTACTTTCCTTTGATACTTCCCGAGGTCGTTTAGATTTTCAGTAGATGACTCACATTCATTTTTATAAGGATAAATTTATTCAAAAAATTTAGCATTATCTGATTCAATTACCGTATTCACATGAATGTCGGGATTTTCTAATTTATGAACCAGAAAATTATATGCTTTTTTATTGGTTGCATATCCAATGAAAACACAATCAATTGTTTTTTATCCTATCTTAACCCTTTTGGGTTCAGGAACTTGTACTTTAGCCAAACACCCCCACACTTTGAAATATTTCAAGCTGGATTTCCTTCATTTCCATTGTTCATGTGGAGTGGACTTTGTTTTGCCATGGGGTATACGGTTAAGTATCTGACTAGCTGTTAGAACATCTTCCCCCTACAAGTTCTGTGGTAAACCAGAACTTCAACAAAGTATTAATCATCTCCTTTAATATTCTATTATTTCTTCCGCAACCCCATTGGATTGTGGAGTGTATGGGGCAGTTGTTTGATGAATAATTCCATATTTCAAACATATTTCTTCAAAAGGAGATTCATATTCACCACCCCTATCACTTCTAATCATTTTGATTTTCTTGTTAAGTTGTGTTTCAACTTCATTATTGTATTTCTTGAAAGCACCAATTGCCTCATCTTTGCTATTAAGCAGATAAACATAGCAATATTGAGTGCTATCATCAATGAAAGTTATGAAGTATCTTTTTCCACCACGATATGGTATAGACTTCATATCACAAATGTCTGTATAGATTAAGTTTAAGGGATTTGAATTCCTTTCAATAGACTTATAAGAATGATTTGCATACTTTGATTCCACGCATACTTGACATTTCACATTATTACTTTCAAACTTAGGTAATATTTCTAAGTTAATCATTTTCCGTATGGTTTTATAATTTACATGTCCTAAACGTGTGTGCCATAAATGATTTGACTCAAGCAAGTAAGAAGAAGCAGAAATCTTATTCATATCAATATACATTACATTTAGTTTGAAGAGGCCCTCGAGCCTTTTCCCACATACATGTCATTCTTACTTATTACAACCTTGTCAGATACAAACGCACACTTAAAACCATTCTTGACTAGAAGTGATGTTGATACCAAATTCTTCCACATTTTGGGAACATGAATGACATTATTGAGGTTCACCAGCTTACCCGAAGTCATCTTCAAGCCAACCTTTCCTGTTCCTTCTATCTTTACGATTGCTGAATTTGCCATACAAATGGTCTCGCCTTTTTCAGAAAAAGTATAAGATAAAAATAGTTCCTTGTTGGAACACACAAGGTGGGTAGCACCTGAGTAAAACCACCATTCATTTGGATTTCCCACCAAGTTGCATTCAGAGAGCATTGCACAAAGGTTGTCAACTTATTCATTCAAGTTTGCTTGCTCTTTCTTCTTAACTTTCTTTGGAGCACGACAAATAGAATTCTTATGACCAACTTTGCCACAGTTGTAGCAATTTCCTTTGAACTTTTTCTTCTTGGGTGCTTCCTTCTTATCATCTTACTTCTTTCTCTTTTTCTTCTTTTGAGGAGTTTCAACATTGTTTGCTCCTGCGATTGAAGACTTTGTATTTGCTCTCTTTTCTGCATTTTTGTTGTCTTCTTCAATTGACAAATGAACAATCAAATCCTCTAAAGTCATTTTCTTTCGATTACGTTTCAAAGAGTTCTTAAAGTCCCTCCACAAATGATGCAACTTTTCAATAAAAGCTGCTACTTGAAAAGCTTCATTGATGACCATTCCTTCCGCAAGTAAATCATGTATGATCACTTGCAATTCTTGGACTTGATTCATGATGAATTTGTTGTCAACCATCTTGAACTCAAGAAACTTGTATGCTACAAACTTCTTCAGTTCGACATCTTCTGTCTTATATTTTTTGTCTAAAGCGTCGTAAAGTTCTTTTGAAGTTTTCCAAACACAATAGACACTGTATAGACTGTCTTCCATTCCATTTAGGCTATAGCTCTTGCATAGAAAATCAAAGTGATTCCATGCCTCGGTCACCATAAACCGTTCTTTCTCCGGAGTCTCATCCAGGAGAGTTGAAATGTTCTCCGTAATAAACTTCTACAAGCTTAGAGTGGTCAGATAGAACAACATCTTCTGTTTCCACCTTTTGAAATCACTACCAGAAAACCTTTTGGGTTTTTCCACTGCATACATAGCGGGAGTAACACGGCTTGACGAACTAGCATTCGTTGTCACTGATGCAGAAGCCATCATACTATTAGTTGATTCTTCCATTTCTGTTTGATCACACACAAACAAAATTCAATAACTGGTTAACTATCAATGTGGTTTTATTCAGTCGATAAAGTTTTTATATTTTTTGAATCGATAGAAATAACTTTATTAACTCGATGAAGTTTTATGTTCTTCGAACCGAGTTAAAAAATGTAGTAGAAAATCTTTAAATTTAATCTCCAACCCCAAACAGAAATAGAGATGAAGCAGAAAAATGTAAACAAAATACAATTATATTCTTTAAGCTTATTGTTCCCTTCACCTATAAAAACCAGAAAATTGATGAAAATGATAGTTCTAAGCCCACAGTTAAACTGTATTTCCTTAAAGAATATAATTCCCTCATAATTTCCTAAGGTTTGGATTAATTCCTCCCATGATAGAATAGAATACTATTCACCAAAACCGGCAATGGAATTTGTTGAACTTCGTCGAACTCAACTAATGGAGTAAATCCCACTTACTTTGATTTCTTTTGTAAAGAAGAAAGTTTTGAAGTTGTGAAAATAATAATTTTGTATATCCTTTATCTGAGGAAAATATAGGTATTTATAGCCTAAGAGGTGGTGCTTCAGAAGAGAAGCAATGGTTGAAGAAAAGACACAACTTTCTGAAATGGTGTCATGGCTTGCGGCCGCAGATGGATGACCTGCGTCCACAGGTCACGTAATTTGCCAGAACAGAAATTTTTGCTCCATCTGTGAAGCTTCACCTGCGTCTGCAGGTGACAACCTACACCCGCAGGTTGTCTTTTCCAAGTCAAAACAATGTCTTCCTTGCCTAGAAGGGTCGCGTCCCTTCAAAGTGCATTGTGACATGTGTACGCATCCATTCATGTGCATCCGCATATGGAGAAATAATTTTGTATCAGATTTTTGGACTAAACAATCAATAACTCTCAAGTTTCAAATGAACTTTGTCCAAAAAGATAGTCTCTCAATTGATCATTTACCAAATCCAAATCCAAATCTGATGCCGAAGCCGAGCCGAGCAAGCGACAGCACGAGGCTTGTCTTGTTCTTGCCTCACTATCCACATGAGGAGTGTATTCCAATAGATACACAAGAAAGTTTCTTTCTCCCACCAATGTGGGAGAACTTCACTTACTTTAAGTGAAGTCTTACTCTTCACTTTTACCTCCATTTTCCATTCACTTCTTATCAACCAAACCCAACAAATATCACTCACAGAAAAGATACCCAATAACAATGTTATATAAGAGAATGTTATTTTCAAAGATTCAAAAGATTGAAAAGTTCATCTCACTGGTCCTCAAAAGATTCAAACCAATAACTAACTAGTACTTAGATCAAATTTCATGTGACATAGTTTTTTCAATCAACTGATAGCTTGCACACACACTCTCTTCTTTGACATTTGTGATCCTTTGAAGCTCTTACAATGCCCTATTTTTCTCCGTTTCATTACTAAATTAACAATAATAAATAGTCAAAGGACTTCACAATAAAACTAGCTTCGTAAATAGTCATAACTAAACAATAAAAAGTCAACACTGTTAAATAGCCAAAAGTATAGCCAATACCAAAGACTTGTATAAAGGCAAACATACATCTAAATGCCACTAGCACTATTGAACTTGGATTTACCATTTTTCAAAACATACATCAAAACAAGCAAAAAGAAACTTCCCAAACTAAAACCTAATCACCAGCACTATTAAAATCTTATGTAAACTACTTGGATTTGGTTTGCAACTTTTTTAAATTTTTGCATTTTTTCAAGTTGATTTGTAGTGATAGCATCTTTTCCATTCCATTTCATACTAGGTGTCTTGAACCCAATATCAATATTTATTAGTGATGCATCTTTTAATATCGTCCCACTTAAGATAACTCTTTCACTTGATCTCTTGGGATGCATAATTCGTAAATATTATACGGTACACATAAATGTAGATGCAAGGAATTTAAGTTATGAATATATACATACATTAATGACTTGTCTTCCAAATTGTGTGTCTGTGTAAACATCCCACATGTCTTGTTCTTTTCCTTCCAACTAAAGAAAATGTTTCCCTTGTTGTTGAAGAGCTTTCTTTCTGTTCCTTTAACTCTTGAAGTTTTTGGACATAGAGAAGAAGATTGTTGAGTGTTAGGCTGACTCATTGGTCTTAGGTGTGAAGGCTGCTGAGAGAGTTGTTGAGAGGGTTGTACATTAAGAAAAAATGTTAGAAATCTAAGAATTATTAATTTGACAAAGAAACACAAAAATGCTTACCACTGATTTACAGCCCAATCTGGTGTGCCCAACTTGTTTGGAACATATCACTTTTACTCCATTTTATGATGCTTTCCCCCATCCTTTTTTTCCTTGGTTCATGTAACAACCCAAACTACTAGTGATATTATCCGCTCTATGCCTAGGCCCGTATGGCTTTAAAATATGTCACTAGTGTGTAAGGCCTGTTTATTTATATACCCAGTATATATCCTGTGTTTTGATGATATGGGACTTCTTATCCTAAGCTGGGGTGTCCCATACACCCCCTCTTATGGACTCAACAGCCTCACTGAGGTCTGCTCCACCATATGGAATTTTCCTAGACTTAGGAATGAGGTTTTCCCCACCTTACCAGGATTTTCCTAAACTTAATTTGAACTTTGACCCACATTGATAAGGCTGACATATGAGTGGATCTGATACCATTTACAATAGCCCAACCCACTAGTGATATTGTCCGCTTTGGGCCTAGGCTCGCACAACTTTAAAACACGTTACTAGGATGCAAGGCCTGCTTACTTATATATCCATTATCTCTCATGTTTTGCCATATGTGACACCCTAGATTAGTACAAGAAGTCCCACATAGGCAAAACATAGAAGAGATGTTGAATATATAAGTAAGGCATTACACTCTAGTGATACATTTTAAAGTCTTATGGGTCTAGGCCCAGATTGGATAATATTTTTAGCAGGTTAGGCTGTTACAAATGGTATCAAAGAATATGGTTCAAGTGTCCTAGGGTGTATATGAAGCCATATCTAGTAGAGTAATTTTTATGGGTGTATAGCATGCCACACTTATAATTAGGAGACTACAGGGCATTTAGGAAATGTTCTCTTCTTTCATACTCTAGATTGTGCTATAGAGCTGAGCCATAAGAAAATAATCATAACTTGTGTATTGTTCCCTTCTTACAATCTATGCCTCATCTTTGAAGGTATGAGGGATGATCTAAATCTAAACTTCTCATAAGTGTTACTTTCAGATGGACCTTTTAGGGATGAAAGAAGTTACACAAGGACTCAAAGGGGGCATGAACCAACTTTCTAATGCACTTGAGTCACATGTTCATCCTTCTGGTAATAATAATACTACCCCTGCTCTAAAGAGGGTCATTTGTGAAACTCCATGAATGCGAAATTATCATCTTTGTGTTAAGTGTAGAAATAGACACTTAGAAGTATGTCACATGAATCTTGGCGTATCTTATCACTGTAGCCTTCAGAGCCATAGACAGAGAGAGTGTCTTTTTTCTAGATAGGTTAACGTTAGTATCTCTGCTAGCTTAATTCAAACTGTCAGGCCACTTAATTACACCTGATGTGGAAAGGTTCACTATGGTATTTATTATCTTGGTACATATAGGTGCTTTAGATATAGCCTTTTCATCCATATTTGGATGAAGTGTCCCTCTAGATGGAAAATGGTAGTGATAGGTAGGACATCAAGATTAAGTGGGTATCAAATTGTTATTGTTCATGCGACGGTGAATCAAGTAGGGGAAAATACATTTCCAAACTTCACCAGAGGTATGTTGGTAGATCATTTCTTATATGTACTTGGTGTCCTAGATTTACATTATCTCATGAGAGTTGTCTTGGCTTAGAAATTTAAGGCATGGTGATCTAATATACTTTTTAAGTAGGGTGATTAATATGGCTTAGTGAATCCTATACTTGTTATAAGGGAAGAAGTTTATGATGGCATATCATTATGTTAGTAAAGACCCATTATAGGTCAGAAATTCAACTAGATAAGAGAAGTGTGAAGAATTAGTAAGAAGCAATAGTAGCATTATAAAAGGTATTGTGTTTGTGGGCCGAAATAAGATAGATGGTGTGAATACTTATGTTTTTGTGGTTTTGAAGAGGAAACTCCTTGTTACTTATAGAGTTATGTATGTAGTTTAGGCAGGCGAATGGATGAGTAGTGGTGATGTAAAAAAGGGAGAAAGTGTAAAAATACCGTAAATAGATAGGTTGTAAGATTAAGATTGACTATTTTATCATGAGGTTTTAGTGGGCTAGTGTTTCCCGATTCTTTTTTGGGTAGCTATAAATCAGTATTGTGTGTACTAAGTTATATTGTCATTCATATTTAGTACTAGACACTAAGCTTGAATTTTAGATGATCACTATGGTGAAAAGAATGATAGTATGAGGGTGATAGCAATAGTTCTGGGAGATGGATTTGGTAGGCTGTACATGGTGTGTAGAGAGCTTAAGTTGATAACTTATGGAAGGTTTGAAGGTGCGAGAATGATATATATATATATATATATAAGGACTAGAGATGAAATAGTGAATTGTGTCTAGGTTATTAGGTAGAGAAGAACCTTAAGTTATATAAAGAAAAGGGGTGTAACTAAGGTAGTATGTTATTACATGAGGTTCTAGGTTTGTAAATTCTATGTGAACCTAGTTAGTGTTCCTAGGTTGGTAAATATGGAGAAGTCTAGGTAGGTATCTTTTGGTATTCCCTAAAGCTAAATTGAGGGGATTGTAGATCTTGATAGAAGAGGTTGAGCCTCTTAGATTAGTTTTAAATTCCTTTAAATTAGGTGGATATAAGATTAGAGTTGTGATGCTAGTCGACTAAAGAGTAGGTTAGATTGTTAGGTGTTAGAGGAATTGGATATGTACGCCAATAAGAGTATAAGTTATAGGATGATGACTATATAGGCTAGAAGAAGTTAAGAGAAGTGTCTCTGAAAGGAATTTTCTAGAAAGAAGTTTAGTAGCTTTCAAATATAGTTTATCAAGGAGATTTTAGTGTTTATATATATAGTGATACTCCATTATGTCGAATGTTATGATTATAGCCCTATTTAGAGAATAGGTCTATAGACCTAGGAAAGCGACCTTTGAGCTAAGGGGGAGATGATAAGGTGTTGAACCAAGGTAGATCTTAAGTTTCTATCTGTGTTGAGTTTCAGAAAAGAGTTATGATGTGTTCCATAGAGATCCATTCTTATTGTAGCATATTCCTCATACTTCAGCTTAAGGGAACCCTCTACCTATGTCTTATGCATTCAATCCATGCCTATGTCTAAGGTCCAAATTCTCTATGAAAATTAAATTCATGTACATGTTTTGACCCTTGAACTAGAAGAAATGACGTCTCTCAGCGATTCAATTTTTTCTCTAAGATTCTAGGGATCCAGGTTCTATGTTATGATGTTCATGATCTGGTCCATGAACCCATGTTTTACATTATGCTCAGTCCTTAGCAATTGTACTCTGCAAAATGTCACCAATTAGTAATATGTTATGACTAAACTCAAAATGACTCACTAATCGTGCTTTATATGATTGACATATACGTGAATTATTCCGTACTTATTGTTTCATACCTTACTTCTCAAGCCCCTGTGGAACATCAAGGTGATGATAAATGTAAGTCAAAATTGAAAAATATCCCTCTTGTTCCTGATCCAAAAACTCTAGCTCTTCGGTGATCTTTCTCATGATATGATAGTGGTATTGATGGAAATGAAGAGTAGTTTAGATAAAAGAATACATGTTCCTTGTTGTAAAATAGTGGTATGCTTATACTATCTAAGATCATGAGTGTAGAGAAAGAGAGAAATAAGGATTCATCGTGTGTAATAATTAGAGAGGGGATATATGGAGTGACTCCTTGTAAAAGTGATTGAAATTTCTGATTTTAGGTGTGGAAGCCCATAAAGTAAGCGTAGTAATAGGCTTGAATGTCGTAATTGTTAATTGTTCAGACCATTGCATTATGTGGCCAATAACTCCTTGTCTAGAGGTTTGAGGTAGGTTTCTCTTAGCGATGTGAAGAAATAATGTTCTTGGGAATATAGAAGATAGAAACCCGTTAGTTACATTAGGATGTTCATTTTGCATTTAGCCCCTTGGACCTCTGAGTTAGGCTTGAACGTGGGTACAACATGCAATTAGATTCAAACTCTAGATGTTATGTGTACCCTTATGAGGATTATATGTTGAAAAAGATAAGGTATAGTATTTAGAAGAATGAGTGTAGTTAAGAAGTGTGGTTAAGCTTAAAGGTTATCAATCATATCATTTAAGGTAAAAATACTCCTATTTTCTATGTCCAGCATAACCTTCTTTCATGTCATGTATCAATCATAAATCTATGCTTATGATTTTTGGAAATGCATGTCGTGCATTATTACGATCATGTTCCCTAGAACTTATGTCCTAAATAATGTCTATATCAAGTCTCGTGTATCTCATGATTCGTGCCTACCCGGTTTGCTAGATGTTGTCACGAAATCCCTCTTGATGTATATGAGTTAGAAGTGAAGTCTTGATGTTGGGTTTCACACCATATGTCATGCTTATAGAATTTCAATAAGTCCTTAGCCATTATTCGATGATGAATGATCCCAAGGGGGGAGATATTGTACCCCCTCAAAAAATTTTAGTGTCCATGTAGCCTATTAATGCATGTTAAATCTCTAGAATAGGTTCATTTGGTCTCAATATGTCACAACCCAAGACTACCCCCTAGTTATAACACAGTGCTTAGAGACACAAGTAACCCCAAGTTAACCCATGGCCTTGCATGACACTAAGAATACTGAAATAAACTGAGAATCAATGAGCGAAATCTAACAATCTGAATAACATATAAATAATATCCAAAACAACTCAATACTGATGTCGCAACCATAAGTTGAAAACATAATATATCTATCTATTTGAAAGCCTCTAAATAAGATGAGTTACTGGGACAAGCCCCCAGCTAACTCTAACTGTCTGAAACTAAATGACTGAAATGAGAAAACAATCTTAAAACTCGTCCTCAGAAGATGAGGACTCACCAAAACTCTGCTGCTAAAATGATACGAGATCGTACTAAGCGGTAACTGGATGTTGAGCATCTAAACCTATATTATAAAACAATATAGTGCAAATAAAAGTATGTGATCAGTACTTTGAATGTACTAAGAATGTGAGCTATTCACTATTGTATATGGAGCTTAACATACTAAACATGAGATACTAAACTGAACATGAAAATGAGGAATGTAAAATGATGCAATAACCAAATAAGTAAACATGTAACTGAACAATAATATGCTGAACAAACTGAATACAAGGTCATGCAATGTTTGAGTCTGAACGGTGGGAGCTACTATTAACCAACATACCCCAATCTGAGCTAACTGGGCCCCAACTTATTGTCACGCCCCAAATCCCATTAAGGTGGACTGGCACCCGAAGCCGTTATGGCCCGAGAGAACAAATCTTCATTCCTGTACACTCATGCGCATGCCACCCAATGAACATCATTCTATCTCATATAACTATAAAAAGTCACGGCAAACATATGCTATATATGAAACTTGGCCGTTAGGGCCATCTAGTGAAAATGAACATACATTTCTTACAGTCCTTCCCTTTGTCCCACAACGTCTACAAAAGCCTCTAACATATACATAGCCAAACCTAAAGTCGGGATAAGTCCCCGCTTTATACAATACTGTATGCAATACCAAAACAAATGTACATATGCAACTCGGAAATCCCCAAAGCAACTGGAGCTCACCAATGATCTCCGGATGTCTCGTAGCCTACTGTAGAGTTCTATCGACACTTGTGCCTGCAGTATGTAGGGTAAGTCCCGCAAGGGGGTCAGTACGAAGAATGTACTGAGTATGTAAGGCTATAAGAGACTGCATGATACATGAGTACTTTAATGGAATTCCAACAAGTAAGTAATCAATGTGGGTATAGCTCAGTTCTGCATATGAGAAACCATGTTCATTAATTCCATTGTTTTCATTATTTGCTCATCCATTCTTACCATCATCATTCTTATAACATTCATACATATATATACTCATGCAAGGGAAATACTTTCATTGCTTTTACAATCATCTTCATTACCGTTCATCCAACTAATTCGTGAGCCCTAATATAATACCGATCATCCACCTTATCCGGCTGGGTCATAATATAACACCGATCATCCACCTTATCGGCGGGGTCATAAAATAATACCGATCATCCATCTCACCGGCGGGGTCATAATATAATACCGACACCTTACCGGTGGGGTCATACTATAATATCGATCATCTACCTTACCGGCAGGGTCATAATATACTACCGATCATCCACCTTATCGGTGGGGTCATACTATAATACCGAGCATCCACCTTATCGGTGGGGTCATAATATAATACCAATCATCCACCTTACCGGCGGGGTCATAATATAATACCGATCATCCACCTTACCGGCGGGGTCATAATATAATATAATACCACGTCTTATATCACAGTCAGCGGGAATACCTCTTTGAGCTACCACCTGGCCTCTACGAAATACATACATATACAATACTTCATTTCTTTACTCATGAGAGATTGACACATTGGTTACAACATCATTGGAAACACATACGTGCATTACTTCATTCCTTTACTTTCATAAGATTGATACTTTTGTAGTTATAGCATTATTGGAACTTTGGAACATTAGTCAATGAACATTCTTGGAACTTTGAAACAATGTCCACCATTATGTGACACAGGAATAACCATTGGTCAATGAATAAGGAACATGAGGCTAACAATATATAGTAACCTGATATGAGATACCTTCGACCATATCGGAATGGAACAAGTACAATGACCATGTGAACAATATCTGTTGCAGAAAGATACGGAAAAAGTAACCTTACATACCTTATATTCCCAATATGAATACACAGTTCTATATGTGAATATAACAATCCAGCTCCTTCCTTACATGTTTCTCTACAACACAAGTACATAACGGAGCTCACATTAACAACTCACTACCTTACAAGTGCATAAAACAACAATGAGTTACATGATTGCCCTATAACGTCATTTCATCCTTTACAATACAATTCACGGCATTTTCATACATACTAACAATATCCCTAAATTTCACACATTGACCAAAACATCATAACCAATAGCATGTCACACCAAGTTTACCCTTTACGCTTCCTCATTACCAATACGTCACAATTACCCCCATCAATTCACCTCAATATGTTCCATAACAACAACAACCATCCACAAGTCATACACATAGAAAATTAGAAAATAAGCAATTTAAAGTCATAAACACATCTCATGTGTTAATATTTCATCCATACCATTCACTTTCATCCAAACCGCAAGTCTCATCTCAAGTGTAAATTACAAAGATGACACATCTTGTAGCAAAAACCAAAAGTGTCATATGCAACATTTCCAAGCATCACCAACATGATCTACATAATCTCCCATGCATATGATATATTAAATCATAAAAATAAACACTTACCAAGGCTTTTCAAATGATGATCTTGTCCGAAGGGATGACTTAGGGTTTGAGAGTTGAGGGAAATATCTCTTTTTGGCTTCTTGGAAAAGTCTAGAAATGCATGTGTGTTTGGATGAATAAAAATCTAATTTTCTTTTCCTTTTATAGACCCTTGAAGTCATTCTTAGCCACTTTTCTCAATAATTTCTTAGTCAAAGCAAGAATGGGTCATTTGACCCATTGGGCCATGTCTTTTAATTCATTTTGGGCCTTCAAATTGAGCCCATTAACACATATTAATTTAGCCCACCGAATCTCATGCATGATCCACCATATATCTTATGTTTAAATAATTTCATAAATGTCACGACACTATTCAACTCACGAGACTCATGTTTGTAGCCTCAATCCCAAGAATAAACAATTGTTGCCATCCATAGCTTATTTTAACATAAAAGGGTAAAACTGTAATTTGAATGCCAATAACGTCCAAGCGTATTCCTACCAAGATGGAATAATTATATAATAACCCAAGAATCACATTTATAGGCTCGTGGTTGGCGAATAAATTCGGCAAAAAGCACCCCGGCACGCCCCGGGCGCCCCATAGACTTAGAAAAATTTCCAACTTTTGGAAGGTGTGCAGGGGCGGCCAGGCACTCCACCTATAGCGCCCCACACTTAACTTTTGAAATTTTTTGTTTCTTCGACTTTTCTTTGAGGATTTGTGTAATACCCCGTACATTGCCGACCCTACTTGACAACCTTGAACCATGCTTACCTAGGTTTCGAGAGCCATCAGTACGTATTTCATATTGCTATTGATGGTAAAATTTGATAGTGTGCTAGTAAATGTGATTAGACATTTGTATTAGGTGGTGCTTGTGACTTTGTGGAGCATTTGTGGGGTGAAAAATTGAGGTTTAAGGGACATCCAAGCAAAGATTCTTAAAGCTAAGAGGTAAGCAAAAGATTTGGACTTGAAAGATCCAACCAAATCCGCAAAGAAAAGTCAAAAATGAATTTTTAAGGTGGGGCGCTGCAGGGGGCGTGCCAGGCTGCTTTGGCCCAAATTTTTGTCTGCATATGTAGCATTGGGACGCGCCAAGTGGAGTGCTGGGGTGGTTTTCGCCAAAAGTGTTTTCGACTATTATGATGCGTATACGACCTATAAGTCATGGTATCATTACACCATCATAGTAGGACTATTCTTAAGCGTGTTTAGCATCCGAATTGAGGTTAATGCTTCATCACAAGTATTTTAATAAATTATGTTCAAAGAATCCATCAGCGACTAGAATTTCTATTTTTGCGATTGAGGCTACGAGCGGGAATCTCGTAAGTGAATATTGTCGTGACGATTGTGGAAATAATTAAACATGAGATATATGATGAATTACACATTGATTTTAGTGGGCCAAGATAATATATGTGTTAATGGGCCAATTTGAGGCCCAAAATGGAGCCAAAATGCATGCCCAATGGGTCAAAAAACCCATTCTTCCATTGAATAGTAAACACACATGTAAGACTAGATAAGCATGAATACAAGGCCTATATATAAAGGGGGGAAAATCAGATTTTATTTCATAAAGACACACATCATTTTTTAGAATTTTCAAGATAACTCTCTTGGCTCTTCAAACCCTAAGGCACTCTTTGGACAAGATCATCATCTTCCAAGCTTGAGTAAGTGATTATTATTGTACTTTAACATATTATAAGCATGAGAAATTATGTAGATCATGTTGGTTATGCTTGGAAGTGTTGGACATGGCACTTTTGGTTTTTGTTAAAAAGATGTGTTATCCATGGGATTGTAACTTGAAATATGACTTGTGGTTTTGATGAAAGAGAATGGTATGGATGAAATATCAACATGTATGGTGTGATTATGTTATTAAACTTGTTAATTTTTTTTTAAGTGTAAATTATGGGATTTTGGCCGATATGTGATATGAGGTGTATTAAAGTGACTTGATGGATTAATTGTGATATGGTGTTCGTGAGAAAGTGTAAAGAAGAAACTTTGTGGTGAAATGCTATTGGTATGTGATGTTGTGGTCAATGTATAGAATGTTATGGTATTGTTGGCATGAAAAGGCCATGAATGGTATTGTAAAGGGTGAAATAATGTTATAGGGGACTCATGTAACTCATGGTCGTCTTATACACTTGGAATGTAGCTTGTGGTCAATGTATGGCATGAATGGGGTATTGTTGGTATGACAATGCCGTAAATGATATTGTAGAGTATGAAATGACATTTTAAAGATAAACATGTAACGCATTGTTGTCATATGCATTTGTGAGGTAGTTGGTGGTACTTGTGATGTAGAGTGAAACGTAAGGAAGGAGCGGAATTATTGTGCTCACATATTGGATTGTGTATTTATTTTGGGAAGATAAGGTATGTAAGGTTCCTCTTTTCGTATCCTTGTGTAGCAAATCGTGTATACCTTGTTATGGTACTTACTCATTCCCGAAATGACCTAAGGCATCTCATTTCATGTTATCATCTAGTGTTGATCATATATGCCCTATTCTTGATCTATTGTCATTCATGTATTGAATAGTTATGGACATGAGTCCAAGTTCCAATAATGTTGTGTTCCAAAGCTTCCAATAATGTTACAATTCCAAAAGTATCAATCTCAAGAACGTAAGGACATAAAGTAAAGCATCTATGTGTTTCCAATAATAAGATAATCATCGAATGAACTTTTCCTAAGATTAAAGAAGTAATGTTGTGAAGAGAAGTGATGTGTTTATGGGTGGTATCCCATGGGGTTAGGACACCTCGCATGAGTCGATCCCGATATTCACAGGTGGTATCCCATGGGGTTAAAACACCTCGCATGGGTTGATCCCAATATTCACAGGTGGTATCCCATGGGGTTAAAACACCTCACATGGAAAATATTCACGGGTGGTATCCCATGGGGTTAAAACACCTCGCATGGGTCGATCCCGCTTCTACGGGTGGTATCCCAGGGGCAAAGGAAAAGCCTAGGATGGGTCGATCCCGAAAACTGTTGATTATCCACTGATCAGCTTGGGGCCCGGGCATTATATGAATGGATGGATGAGTAATGAATGAAGGAGCGAGTGAATGAACGCATGAGCATAAAAGTAAAGAAAGTAACTCACTTAATGCACATATTTCCATACACACAGAATGGTGACTTATCCATAGTGAGTACTCATTTATATTTGATTTCATTGAAGTCTTTATGTATCATACAGTTTTCTTATGGCCTTACATACTCAGTACATTCTCCGTACTGACCCCTCTCGGGGGACTTACCTTAATTGTTGCAGGCACAGGTACTAGTAGACCTCCCCAGTGAGCTACAGGACATCTACTGGTCTTTGGTGAGCTCCAGTTGGTTCGGGGCTTTCGGTTCCACATTGGTTTTGGTATTCTAGATGCTATGTAAAGCGGGGACTAGTCCCGAATCTAGGTTGGTCATGTATGTATTTCTGTTAGAGGATTTGTAGACATATGTGGGTATGTGAACGAAAGATATGTATGTCTGTTTGACTTGATGGCCCTGACGGCCAAGTTTCGCATATGTGTATATATATCACATGTTTTAGGATTTCCGTTATTAGCCTTTTTGTGTTTTTACGTGATAGTAGTGTTTCCTATGGCATGCACATGAATGAGTATAAGCAAAGCTTGGTTCTCTCGGGCCTTATCGGCTATGGGTACCAATCCGGCCCGAATGGGATTCGGGTTGTGACAAAAGTGGTATCAGAATAGGTCATTCTAAGGGTGTCTACAAAGCCGTGTCTGAGTAGAGTCTTACTTTTCGATGTTTCGCGTGCCACACTGATAAGTAGGAGGCTACGAGACATTTAGGAGTTGTTTCTTTTCATCGCTTCTAGATCGTGCAATAGAGCCAAGGTTGTAAGTGGAATCATATGTGCTTATTGATAGTGGTTGTCCTTTATAGAGCAGTTGTAGGCGGAATTATAACTGATCATGGGAATTGTTTTCTTGTGTTTGATTAGAAATACTAATGGCAAGAGAAGGTTGGGGAAACGGGAAGGAGATAGACAGGATTGCTGGAGAAGAAAACAGTAGAGCACCACCTGAGCAAGTTGATCAAGGTGGGGCTGGAAATGAGTTGGTATCACGGGTTTCTCCTACTCTTTCAATTCCAGAGAAATTGTCTACGAATGCTATTGTGCAAGATTTAATGAGTGCAGTGCACATATTGACCTGTGTAATTGTTGCACAAGCTCAAAGATGAGTGTTAGAGTAGCAAATGGAGGAACAAAGGCAAAAGAAAGGGACACAAGACGTTGAAGAAGGATTGTCAAAAAGGGCTAGACCCAAGGGGTAGTTTATGGCATCCCAAGGAGGAGTTGAGCCTCTGATTTTGCACAAACCACCTAGGCCAATAGTTTCTCAGCCTACAGCAAACGTTCCCCCTCTATTCCAAAGGTTTAGAGACAACCAGTTTGGGCAAAGGAGCGAGATTCAGGGTTCACGGACAGTGGGGTATCGCGAACAAGAAAGTAGGAGTAAATCAAGGGTTGTTCGTCAGTTGTGCGAGTGCTGCGGGAAGTTTCATGCAGGTGAATGCTGGTTCAGAACTAATGTTTGCTACTGGTGTGGTATGTCGGTAAATGTAAGGAAAAGGTGTCCACAGAGGAGCACGAGTGGTATGACACGACTTATGGTGCCAACTATCGCATCGCCATTATCGATGCCTCCTCTAGGTAGAGGCGCACAGCCTACGGGGCGCGATAGAGGTTCTAGAGGAGCAGCTAGTTCCAGTGGAACCCAGGATCGTACCTATGCCTCAGAGGATCAACGGAATTTGGAGTCTTCTCCTGATGCATATACAGGTACATTATTCGTATTTTGACATAAGATACATGCATTGATTGACCCAGGTTCCATATTCTCATATGTCCCTCCATTAATCCTTGTAAATTTTTCTCGGAAAGGACACCAGAAGTATTAGTTAACCCATTGGAGGTATCTACACCAAGCGGTGAATCTTAATTGTATAGAAATTATTTGTGGTCGTGATATACTGGTTGATCTTATTGAACTGGAAATAGGGGATTTTGATGTTTAACAAGCTTGTGCTATAATAAATTGCCGAGCTAAGAAATTGCATTTTTCATTTCAAAAAAAGTGTTCTTGAATGGCAAGGGTCATGTGGGGGCACTAAGAGGACAAATTTATCCTTTATCTGAAAGCAAGGAAAATGATACCCGAAGGGGTACATATGTCACTTAGTGATAGTGAAGGATACTAATGTGGAACCACCAACTCTTCAATCGATTTCAGTGGTACATGAATTCCTCGATGTAGGAATAAGTAGATAATGAGATGATGTCAGGCACTTAGTATAATTTTATTCCTTCGTATAGCATGGCCCCAGTAGAGGTAAGGGACTTAAAGAAAAAATTAAAAGACGTGATGAACACGGGAGTCATAAGACCTAGTACATCCCCTTGGGGTGCAACAGTGTTCATTGTATGAAAAGAAAGAGACTGTGTATAAACTATCGGCAAAGGAATAGGGTGACAATTATGGATCAATAGTTTTTTTTTCCTAGAAGTGATGAGTTATTGTAATCGGTTATAGGGTGCCAAATGCTTCCTAACGATTAACCTAGATCGGGTGAGCATCAATTAAGGGGTAGAGAAACCAAATATATTCAAGATAGCCTTCCGAACAAGGCATGATCGGTAAGGATTCGTAGTTATGACAATTGCGCTAACAAATGCACCAGTTGCGTTTATGGGCTTGATGAATAGGGTGTTCAGGCCATTTGAAACGGATTCCTGACAGTGACAGTGGTTTTAGATGCTATTTTGGGTTACTCAAAATCACAAAAAGAACCATGCTAGTCACTTGTGATAGGTGTTACGGATTCTTCATGACTGTAAGATATATGCAAGTTCTTTAAATGCAAATTTGGTCACAACCATATCGTCCTTAGGACCCATTGTATAAAATGAAGGAATAAGGAGAAATATACACAAAAGAAGTGGCCAAGGCTTACGACGCCTACGGAAATTCGTAGCTTCTTGGAGTTGGCCAGTTATTACAGAAGAAGTGCTAAAAAGGGCTTTCTGCCATTACCCGTAACAAAGATAACACACAAAGTAACTAAGTTTCAATGGAAAGATGTATGTGAGAAAAGTTTGCAGGAGCTGAAACAGAAATTGACTCCTACACCTATACTAGTACCTCCCAAAGGCACATAAGATTTAAAAGTTGGTGAGGGGTGTATATACATGCAACACGACAATGTGATAGCGTATACCTTAAGACAATTGCATCCACATAAGAGAAATTATCCCACATATGAGTTTAAGTTAACAGTTGTGACAATTGCTTGTAGCAGATGGCATCACCACTTGTATAAAACTTTAGGTAGAAAAAAAAAATGATAGTGTCAAATGTGACAGAATTTTCATTGGTATCTGAGATGAAGAAAAAGCAATATGTAAACCCTATCCTTAGGCAAAGTTCGACAAATGTACTTGAGCAAATATAAGGGAGGGAGTACTTCAATGCCAATGTAGACTGTGTGTACCGAGTAAAAACGAGTCAAGGAAATGAATTATAACAGAAGAACATCGTTTATGGTACTTTATTCATTCGGAAGCAACCAAAATGTATCATAGGTTAGCAGAGAGGTCTTGGTAAGGTTATATGAGAAGCACATTGTAGAACTTGTATCTCAATGTCCAAGCGGTCGCTGATTAACGGTATGGCATCATAAATTTGTATGTGTTATGCAATGTATTACCCTTCCAGTTTGAAAGTGGAACATGAATAACGTGGATTTAATCACAGGGTTGTCTCGTGCACTGCGAAGGTTAATTTTATATAGGTAATAGTTGACAAGCTTACCGAGTCAGCGTAATTCCTACCAGTTAGGACCACCGATACAGTTGAACATTATGCAAAGTTGTATGTTACAGAGATAGTACGATTAAATGAGATTCCACTCACTATTATATTAAATAGGAGAGCTCACTTTATTGCACAGTATTGGAAGTCTTTTCAGTAAAGCATGGGCACACAGGTGGATGTAAGTACGGTTGTCATCCTCAGAGGGATGGACAAACAGAATATAGTATATAAACATCTGAAGATATGCCACGAGTTTGTACATTGGACTTTGAAGGTAGTTGGGATGAACGTCTATCGCTTATTGAAGTTGCTTACAATAAAAGTATCAAAAGGCACCTTACGAAGCTTTATATATATGAAAGAGAATATAGCTCATCAATTGGATGGGTTACATCTAATGAAATTGGCTTTGCTCGGGTCAGGTATTGTTCATCAAGCTATAGAGGAAGTGGAGGTAATATAACAGCAGCTACAAATGGCCAAAGGCGATGTAAGTCATATGCCGATATTAGAAGAAGGGAATTATAACGTGCTACAGACGATTAAGTAGTTTTGACAGTGTCACCAATGGAAAAAAAAGAATGAGATTCGGAAAGAAAAAGAAGTTGTCCAAAGATTTAGGCAAATTACGTGTCTATTAGCACTAGTCCAAGAACTTTTCACAGTTCATTCAGTATTTTATAGTCGATGCTCTGAAAGTGTATAGAAGATTATCCCGTATTGTTGCCGGTGGAAATGTACAAATTACAGAGGATCTCACATGTGAAAAAGGTACTTATTGTTACCTATTTTTATTCTAGATTGATAAGGGAAAGAATTAAGAGATGCAGAAGTAGCTTCCGTAAAGGCACTATTGGGGAAATTAACACGTAGAAGAAATCACAAGGGGAATCGAAGAACTAATGAAATCTAAAGTACTCGTAATTGTGGTACTGGAAGAAAAAGTTCAAGATACGGAATTGAAACCATAACAAGTAAGTCTTTACAAGTTTTATGTGTGTACATGAGAATGTGAAGGATTCACTTCGACTTAAGTTGTTACAATGAGACAACGTTCTTAACATTCGAGGACAAATGTTTCTAAGGGGGGAAGGATGTAACACCCCGTACATTCCCAACCCTACTTGACAACCTTGAACCATGCTTACCTAGGTTTCGAGAGCCATAAGTACGTATTTAATATTGCTATTGATGGAAAAATTTGATAGTGTGCTAGTAAATGTGATTAGACCTTTGTAGTAGGTGGTGTTTGTGACTTTGTGGAGCATTTGTGGGGTGAAAAGATGAGGTTTAAGGGACATCCAAGGAAAGATTCTTAAAGCTAAGAGGTAAGCAAAAGATTTGGACTTGAAAGATCCAACCAAATCCGCAAAGAAAATTCGAAAATGAATTTTTAAGGTGGGGCGCTGTAGGGGGGGTGCCAGGCTACTTTGGCCCAAATTTTTGTCTGCATAGGTAGCATTGGGGCGCGCCAAGTGGCGTGCCGGGGTGGTTTTCGCCAAAATTTTTCTTCGACTATTATGATACATATAAGACCTATAAGTCATGGTATCATTACCCCATCATAGTAGGACTATTCTTAAGCGCGTTTAGCATCCGAATTGAGGTTTTTGCTTCATCACAAGTATTTTAATAAATTATGTTCAAAGAAGCCATAAGCGACTAGAATTTCTATTTTTACTATTGAGGCTACGAGCGGGAATCTCATAAGTGAATATTGTCGTGACGATTATGGAAATAATTAAACATGAGATATATGATGAATTACACATTGATTTTTGTGGGCCAAGATAGTATATGTGTTAATGGGCCAATTTGAGGCCCAAAATGGAGCCAAAATGCATGGCCCAATGGGTCAAAAGACCCATTTTTCCATTGACTAGTAAACACACATGTAAGACTAGATAAGAATGAATACAAGGCCTATATAAAGGGGGGAAAACAGATTTTATTTCATAAAGACACACATCATTTTTTAGAATTTTCAAGATAACTCTCTTGGCTCTTCAAATCCTAAGGCACTCTTTGGACAAGATCATCATCTTCCAAGCTTGAGTAAGTGATTATTATTGTACTTTAACATATTATAAGCATGAGAAATTATGTAGATCATGTTGGTTATGCTTGGAAGTGTTGGACATGGAACTTTTGGTTTTTGTTAAAAAGATGTGTTATCCATGGGATTGTAACTTGAAATATGACTTGTGGTTTTGATGAAAGAGAATGGTATGGATGAAATATCAACATGTATGGTGTGATTATGTTATTAAACTTTGTTTTTTTTTTAAGTGTAAATTATAGGATTTTGGCCGATATGTGATATGAGGTGTATTAAAGTGACTTGATGGATTAATTGTGATATGGTGTTCGTGAGAAAGTGTAAAGAAGAAACTTTGTGGTGAAATGCTATTGGTATGTGATGTTGTGGTCAATGTATAGAATGTTATGGTATTGTTGGCATGAAAAGGCCATGAATGGTATTGTAAAGGGTGAAATAATGTTATAGGGCACTCATGTAACTCATGGTCGTCTTATACACTTGGAATGTAGCTTGTGGTCAATGTATGGCATGAATGGGGTATTATTGTTATGACAATGTTGTAAATGGTATTGTAGAGAAGGAAATGACATTTTAAAGATAAACATGTAACGCATTGTTGTCACATGCATTTGTGAGGTAGTTGGTGGTACTTGTGATGTAGAGTGAAACGTAAGGAAGGAGCGGAATTATTGTGCTCACATATTGGATTGTGTATTTATTTTGGGAAGATAAGGTATGTAAGGTTCCTCTTTCCGTATCCTTCTGTAGCAAATCGTGTATACCTCGTTATGGTACTTACTCATTCCCGAAATGTCCTAAGGCATCTCATTTCATGTTATCATCTAGTGTTGATCATATATGCCTTATTCTTGATCTATTGTCATTCATGTATTGAATAGTTATGGACATGAGTCCAAGTTCCAATAATGTTGTGTTCCAAAGCTTCCAATAATGTTACAATTCCAAAAGTATCAATCTCAAGAACGTAAGGACATAAAGTAAAGCATCTATGTGTTTCCAATAGTAAGATAATCGTCGAATGAACTTTTCCTAAGATTAAAGAAGTAATGTTGTGAAGAGAAGTGATGTGTTTATGGGTGGTATCCCATGGGGTTAGGACACCTCGCATGGGTCGATCCCAATATTCACGGGTGGTATCCCATGGGGTTAAAACACCTCCCATGGGTCGATCCCACTTCTACAAGTGGTATCCCAGGGGCAAAGGAAAAGCCTAGTATGGATCGATCCTGAAAACTGTTGATTACCCACTGATCAGCTTGGGGGTCGGGCATTATATGAATGGATGGATGAGTAATGAATGAAGGAGAGAGTGAATGAATGCATGAGCATAAAAGTAAAGAAAGTAACTCACTTAATGCACATATTTCCATACACACAGAATGGTGACTTATCCATAGTGAGTACTCATTTATATTTGATTTCATTGAAGTCTTTATGTATCATACAGTTTTCTTATGGCCTTACATACTCAGTATATTCTCCGTACTGACCCCTCTCGGGGGACTTACCTTACTTGTTGTAGGCAAAGGTACTAGTAGACCTCCCCAATGAGCTACAGGACATCTACTGGTCTTTGGTGAGCTCCAGTTGGTTCGGGGATTTTCGTTTCCATATTGGTTTTGGTATTGTAGATGATATGTAAAGCGGGGACTAGTCCCAAATCTAGGTTGGTCGTGTATGTATTTCTGTTAGAGGCTTTTGTATACATATGTGGGTATGTGAACGAAAGAGATATATGTCTATTTGACTTGATGGCCCTGACGGCCAAGTTTCGCATATGTGTATATATATCACATGTTTCAGGATTTTCGTTATTAGCTTTTTTGTGTTTTTATGTGATAGTGGTGTTTCCTATGGCATGCCCATGAATGAGTAGAAGCAAAGCTTGGTTCTCTCGGGCCTTATTGGCTACGGGTGCCAATTCGGCCCGAATGGGATTCGGGTTGTGACAATTTGGTTGGATACTTCAAGTTCAACTCTTTAGCTTACCTCTTAGATTTAAAACCCTTTGTTTGGAAGGCCTTCAAGCCTCACGTATCACTCCATAAATGTTCCACAAGTCACAAACTCCTCCTACAAGAGTCTAATCATATTGACTAGTACGATATCAAATGTTCCATCCAAAACCAATACAAATTACGTACTTAGTGCTCTCGACGCTAAGGTTTATAACTACACCCTAGGTCACCATTCAATCATATTAGGGTAGGAAATGTACAGGGTGTTACACTTATAACCCCAGCTAGAAGGGAGTTTTGTACCTTATCAAGGGTACAAATACTGACTTACTTGGATCCGCTAAACTGATGTCCAAAAAGACTAAGGTATCAAGCCTGGTCTGATGGGTGACCCTTTAGAACCTATAGTGGCATCGTAGTTCTGGGACTTAGGTACTTCTACTAAAGGTCTCAGCCTAACTGACTGGTGAGCCTTCATCCCTGCATCAGCTCAGTGCTAAGTACTACTCCCAACTGGATTTATACTGATAAACTGATAAGCTCATTTATACTAAAGTCTGAGACTGAATGATAGATACTTTATCTGAGAGCATCCTAATAACATGTGAAACTAAAGTACTGAACGTTGAACTAATAGTGCATATGAAACTAAGTCATCGGGTGTTCATAACCCGCCACCTCTGAAAAATGCAACTATTCATGACAATTTCTATAATCTAAATGGAATATGAAATCACATAATACAAGGCCAAATTCATGGAATATAATCATCCTTAGGGTTCATGAATATGATACTATCAAGGTACTGAATTTCATGGAGAAACATGTATTTTTAGTCTATTAGTTATGGGGAGCTGAAATAAGAAGAATCATGACTATAATAGAAATCCCAATTTTGAAATTATGAATTAACAGAGGAACTGAGTGTATTTTGGGACCCAATAAGTGATAGGATACCCATTGATGAAATTCCACATACATGAGAGAGAAAACCTTGCCAAAGTCTTTGAATTTGAGATTGAAGATGATGGACCGTAGTTCTTGCCTTGGAGAGAAAATAATCATTTGTTTTGCTATGAATTTGCTAAGTGTTGCTTGATTTTTGAGTGAATGATGGATTTGGGTAATTTAGGATTATTATTCAGCCTTTGGATATCCTAAATGACATAGTTTAGGAGGTTAAATAATGAAAAAAGATGGGAATACCCCTTTAAAAACATAGCAAAAAAATCTGCATTTCACAACGGATGAACCAACCAACAATTTTCCTTTCAACTAATGATCGTTGGTTGTGTTCATTGGTACTGAAGGGGCTTTGTCAATTCTCTAGTTTTTGGGGCAGTTTTTCATCAGACAAGAGCAAGAAATGATCATCCTTTCAACCGATGATCGTTGTTTGGGTCGTCGTATCTCACTGCTGGACAGTGCTCAACTAAAATAGCCATATCTCTTATATACGGAACTGTATTAACGAGTAATTAGATGGTTGGAAAGAAGACTCAAATAAATTTCATTTGGTGGATATTTCGCTCAAAAACTCTTCAGAATCTAGGAGTTATACTCGTTTGAAGTTGACCCTAGTAAAATCTTATACAAGAATTTGATCTGTAAGAAAGCTTTCAACTTGCCTATGAGTTAGGAGTTACTTGTGGCCTTAATTAATGTCTAAATCACTTTTCACACTGCCAAATCACTAAATTTGGTTCTAAATATACTTGAAGAATAGTCTTGATCTTAGTTTGGATTTTTGGGGTGTTACAATATCTCCCCCTTGGGGTCATTCATCCCCGAATGAAAACTAACTAAGCTGAAAAGATAGGGAAAGAGCTGCAATCCCAACACTGAGTTCTAAGAGCTGAATACTGACATGATCACTAAATCTATAACTAAAACATGGATTGAACTAAACTCATGAGTGCGATGGGGTTACTTGGTCCTCATAGCTGCTTCTGTTTCCCAAGTAGCTTCCTCAATTAGTTGATTCCTCCAAAGAACCTTCACTAAAATGACTTTCTTATTTCTTAACTTACGAACCTGATGGTCAATAATCTCAACTGGGACCTCTTCATAAGAGAGACTATCTTTCACGCCCACACTCTCTAAATATACAACCAAAGCTGGATCACCAATGAATTTCTTCAATAAAGACACATCAAAAACTAGATGCACTGATGCTAAGTCTGCAGGTAAGTCTAACTCATAGGCCACATTGCCAATGCGCCTCACAATCTTATAAGGACCTACATAGCAGGGACTGAGTTTCCTTCTCTTGCCTAATCTTTTTACCCCTTTCATGGGAGAAACTTTCAAGTAAACCAAATCATCAATCGCGAACTCAAGTTCTTTTCTCCTCACATCTGTATAGGATTTCGGAGGACTCTGAGCTAATTTCAGCCTTTCTCTAATCAGCTAAACTTTCTCAATAGCTTCATAGACTAAATCAGGTCCTATCAAAGTAGCTTCACCCACCTCAAACCAACCAATAGAAGATCTACACCTACTACCATAAAGTGCTTCAAATAGGGCCATCTAAATACTGGAGTGATAGTTGTTGTTATAGGCAAACTCAATCAAAGGCAAGTGATTATCCCAACTACCCTTGAAATCAATCACACAAGATCTCAACATGTCCTCTAAAGTCTGAATGGTCCGCTCTTCCTGACCATCTATCTGCGGATGAAAAACTGTGCTGAGATAAACTTGGGTACAAAGACCCTTCTAAACTGTGCTGAGATAAACTTGGGTACAAAGACCCTTCTAAAATGTCTTTCAGAATTAAGAAGTAAACTAAGAATCCCTATCTGAGATGATAGTCAAAGGAACTCCATGAAATTTCACCAACTTCCTCAAGTAAAGTCCAGCATAATCCTCAGCTGAATCTAAAGTGTTAACTGGCACGGAATATTTTGACTTAGTCATACGATCCGTAAAAACCCAAATAGAGTCATATTATTGGCGAGTACGAGGAAACCCTATAATGAAATCCATGTTCACCACTTCCTACTTCCAAGTAGGAATACTGATATCCTAAATCCTACCACTAGGTATCTGGTGCTCCACCTTAACCTGCTGGCAATTTGGACACTTAGCTAGAAATTTCGTGATATCCTTCTTCATGTCATTCCACCAATAGACTTTCCGTAGATCACGATACATCTTAGTGTCTCCAAGGTAAATAGAATATCAAAAACTGTGAGCTTCTATCAGTATCCACTGTCTCAAGTCATCTACATCTGGAAAAACAAAGTATTCCCTAACAACGAAGAACACCATCTCCCCCTCGAAAGAAAACCTCAACTTTCTGACTTTTGAAAACTTCTTTCAACTTAAGAAAAATAGCATCACTATCTTTCTTTTCTTTCACCTCTGTTATCAAAGAATATTTTGAACCATTCTAAACCAAAGTATTATCTTCGGCTGAATCAACCAACTAAACTCCCAATCTAGCAAGCCCATGAACTTGATGAACTAACTCTTTCTTCTCATCCTATACATGAGAAACACTTCCCATTGACAACTTGCTAAGAGTGTCATCCACAACATTGGTTTTTCCTGGGTGGTACAAGACACTCATATCATAATCCTTTAATAACTCTAGCCATCTCCTCTGATGAAGATTCAAATCTTTCTGAATGAACACATACTGAAAGCTCCTATGATCCGTGAACTCATCTACAAAAACCCTATAAAGATAATGTCTCCAAATCTTTAAGGAAACCAACCACCACTAGCTCAAGATCAAAAGTAGGGTAATTTTTCCTATGAGGCTTGAGTTGTCTAGAGGCATATGCTATAACCTTACTATGCTACATCAACATACAACCAAGACCGACTCCTAAAGCATAACAATAAACCACTTACCCATGTAAACCCTCTGGTAGAGTCAAAACTAGAGTGGAGGTGAGTCGAGTCTTTAATTCCTGAAAACTCTTCTTGAAAGTATCGGACCACTGAAACTGGACTTTCTTCTAAGTCAATCTAGATATAGGAGAAGCAATAGATGTAAATCCTTCAACAAATCATTTGTAATAACTGGTTAAACCCAAGAAACTCCTGATATTTGATGGAGAGATGGGTCTAGGCCAATTTCTAACTGCTTTGGTCTTTTGAGGATCAACTAGAATGCCCTTCCCTGAAATGATGTGACCAAGGAATGCTGTCAATTTCAACTAGAATTCATACTTACTGAACTTGGCAAATAACTGACGATCTTTGAGAGTCTGCAAGACAATCCTCAAATGGTCTGCATGCTCATCCTCACCCCAAGAATAAACAAGGATGTCATCTATGAATACAATGATGAACATGTCCAAGTAACACTTGAACACCCTGTTCATCAAGTCCATAAAAGCTGCAGGAGCATTCATTAGTCTAAAAGACATAACAACAAATTTGAAGTGACCATACCGAGTTTTTCTTTGGAATGTCATATTCTCTAACTCTGAGCTGATGACAGTTAGATCTGAGGTCTATCTTTGAAAAACAACTGGCACCCCAAATCTAGTCAAACAAGTCATCAATCCAAGGAATGGGATACTTATTCTTGATTGTGACTTTGTTCAACTAACGGTAATTGATGCACATTTTGAGAAAATTGTCTTTTTTTTGCACAAAAAGAACTAGAACACCTCATGGAGAGATATTGGGCCCGATAAACTTTTGTCTAAAATATCCTTCAATTGTTCCTTCAATTCCTTAAGCTCAGCTGGATCCATTTTGTAAGGTGGAATTTAGATCGACTGGGTAGCTGAAAGGAGGTTTATTTCAAAGTCAATTTCCCGCTTGAGAGGAACTCTAGGTAGATCTTTGAAAAACACTTCTAGAAATTCATTAACCTCTGGAACTGACTGAAGAGTTGGGGTCTCAGACTTTGAATCCTTAACTTGTACAAGATGCTAGATACACCTTTGGAAATTATTTTTTAGCTTTAAGCTAAGAGACAAACTAACCTGTTGGCACTGAAGTACTACCCTTCTACTCTAAGAATGGCTCATTAGGGAATTTGAACTGAACTACTTTGTTTCTACAATCAACTGAGGCATAACAATAATGTAGCTAATCCATTCCAAGAATGAAATCAAAGTCCTTCGCATCTAACTGTACAAGATCTACTGAGGTGACTTTTTGAGAAACTGTGATAGGGCAATTTCTGTATACCCGTCTAGCTATGAGTGAATCACCAACAGGAGTAGAGACTGAAAGGGTTCTGAGAGGATTACAAGATTGAAACTAAAGTCTATTTCTATATAAGGAGTCATAAAAGAAAGTATGGCTCCGGGACCTTATAATGCATAGACATCAACGTGAAAGACTCGCAATATACTACTGACTACATCAAAGGAACCCTCCTGATCTTGTCGAGTGTGAAGTGCATAAAATCTATTCTGGCGCTGACTGCCACCTGTACTAGATAAGCACTCTGCTGATTCGGGCGACATACTGGAACTGCTGAAGAGTTAGTTTGATTTTGCTGGCAATACCTGCTTCTCTGTGAAGCCACTGGACACTCTTTCAACCTATGACTTGGCTTGCCACACCCAAAACAATTACCACTACCGTCCATACACTTACTTTGGTGGTTTTTACTATACTTCTTGCAAACTGAATAAGTACATCCACTAGTGACACTTCCCTGGGACTTAAAGCCTGGTGCCTAATCCCGATGATCCTGTCTAAACTTGGCACTGGGGCACTAGCAGAGGATGGGGATGGAGCTAAAGATTTCTGACAAAAATGAGAATTATTACCACCATCTGACCTTTGCTGCGAAAGTTAAAGCTACCAATTCTGGGCATCTTACTCTATATTTCCTTCTCCTTGATCTTTTCCACCTCAATCTGTTGGGCATGAGTCACCAATCTGGAGATGTCCATCTCCTTAACCAGCATATAAGTTCTACACTCTTTAACCACATCTTCGAAAACACCCCAATACAAACTTACTTATGGGGTCCCTAGAATCATCCACCATTATCGGAGCATACTTTGAAAGCTGCGTAAATATAAGAGAATACTCATTCACACTCATGCTACCCTGCTTTAAGTTAATGAACCCCTAAACCTTAGGTTCCCTTAATTCAAGTGGGAATAACCTATCCAAAAATGTAGCTACGAACTCATCCATATCTACTAAACCTGTATCTAAACCCGTAACTTTGTTCTACTGCTTACACTAAATGTGAGCCACTTCTTTCAACTGAAAAGAAGCAAAATCAGCACTCTCAACTGGAGTGACACCCATGATCTCAGTGACCTTCTGAATGTCATCAAGAACTATTATGGATCCTCCTAGCATTAGAGCTATGGAACTCTGGAGGATTCATCCGAGTGAAATCCTGGACTTTAGTCGTTGTTGTATTACCATATGGGTTAACCTATGCAATAGCCTGCTGGTTCACCTGAATAGTCATGGCCTAATCTAACACCTGAAAAGCAACCCTGAACTCAGTATGTGAGGCTTGTTCATTCAAAGGGTTTGCTGGAGATGGTGGTGCTTGCTGGTTTCCATTCCTATTATCGTTTCCATTCCTATTTCTCCTTTCATTTACTCTTCTGGGAGGCATTTTATATAAATGCATAAAGCATGAGTTAGAAGGGGGTTAAATAGAGTTCACACTCTATCGTACGATACGAATATAAAAGAAGGGAAAATTTTCCCAAAACATTTCATTGCCTCTCATCCATAAGTATGGTGCGCTTCACACCTCTACTTAACACAGCTCTGAGACACCCTAGGACACTTTAAACCTGATGTTCTGATACCAAGTTTTTCACGACCTAAGGCTACCCCCTAGTCGTAACATGGTGCTTAGAGTCACAAGGGACCCCAAGCTAACCCATGGCCTGGCATAACACGAATAATACTAAAATAAACTAATAATTAATGAGCCAAAGCTAACAATATAAATAACATAGAAATAATACCCAAAATAACTCAGTACTGATGTCATAACCATAAGCTGAAAATATAGTATATCTGTCTGTCTGAAAGCCTCTAAATAATATGAGTTCCTGAGACAAGCCCCTAGCTAACTCTAACTATCTGAAACTAAATGATTAAAATGAGAAAATAATCATAAATCTCATCCTCAGAAAATGAGGACTCACCAAAACTCTACTACTGAGATGATACCAGATCGTACTAACTGCGAACCTAATGTTGAGCATTTGAACCTATATTATAAAATAATATAATGCAAAGAAAAGTATGTGGTTAGTTCTTTGGATGTACTGAGCATGTCAGCTATGCACTATTCTATATGGAGCTGAACATATTGAACATAAGATACTAAACTGAACATGAAACTGAGGAATGTAAACTGATGCAATGACCAAATAAGTAAACATATAACTGAATAATAATATGCTGAATAAACTGAATACAAGGTCATGCAATATCTGAGTCTAAACTGTGGGAGCTACTGTTAATCGACATAACACAATCTGAGCTAACCGGGGCCCAACCTGTTACCCCAGCTAAAAGGGTGTTTTGTACCTTGCCAAAGGTATGAATACTGGCATATGTGGATCCACTAAACTGATGTCCAAAAGGACTAAGGTATCAAACCTGGTCTAACGAGTAACCCTTTTAGACCTAGGGTGATGTCGTAGTTCTAGGACTTAGGGACTTCTACTAAAGGTCTTAGCCAAACTGATGAGTGAGTCTTTATCCCTGCATCCTCTAGGTGTTAAGTACTACTTCTAACTGAATTTATACTGATAAGCTTAGTTATAATGAAGTTTGAGACTGAATAATAGACACTTTATCTGAGAGCATCCTAATCACATATGAAACTAAATGACTGAACATTCAGCTAACAATGCATGAAAAATTAAGTCATCGGGTATTCATAACCCGCCACCTCTGAAGAATGCAACTATTTATGACAATTTTTATAATCTGAATGGAAAATGAAATCATATAATACAAGTCCAAATTAATGGAATATAATTATCCTTAGGGTTCATGAATATGATGCTATCAAGGTATTGAATTTCATGGAGAAATATGTATTTGTAGTCTACTAGTTATGGGGAACTAAAATACAAGAAGAATCATGACTGAAATGGAAACCCCAATTTTGAAATTATGAATTAACTAAAGAACTGAGTGTATTTCAGGACTCAATGGGTGAACATATACCCATTGATGAAAGCCCACATACATGAGAGAGAAAACCTTGCCAAAATCTTTGAATTTGAACTTGAAGATGATGAACCTTAGTTCTTGTCGTGGAGAGAAAATAATCATTTGTTTTGCTCTGAATTTGCTAAGGGTCGATTGATTTTTGAGTGAATAAGGGATTTGGGCAATTTAGTCTTATTATTCATCCTCAAGATAGCTTAAACAACATAGTTTAGGAGGTTAAATAATGGGAAAAGATGGGAATACCCCTTTAAAAATATAGCAAACAAATTTGTGTTTCAAAATGGACGAACCAACCAACGATTGTCCTTTCAACCAATGATAGTTGGTTGTGTTCGTTAGTACTGGAGTATCCTTGTCAATTCTCTGGATTTTAGGGAAGTTTTTCATTAGATGAGAGAAAGGTACGATTGTCCTTTCAACCGACGATCATCGTTTGGGTCGTCGTATGTCACTGCCGGACAGTGCTCTACTAAAATAGTTGTATATCTTAGCTACGAAACTGGATTAACAAGCAATTAGATGCGTTGGAAAGAAGACTCAAAGACCTTTCATTTGATTTACCTTGAGATCCAAAACTCTTTAAAATCTATAAGTTATACACATTTTAATTTGACCCTAGTAAAATATTATACAAGAATTTGATCGGTAAAAAAACTTTCAACTTGGCTATGAGCCAGGAGTTACTTATGGCCTTAATTTATGTATAAATCACTTTTCATACTACCAAATTACTAATTTTGGTTCTAAATATACTTGAATTACAGTCCCGATCTTAGTTTGGATTTTTGGGGTGTTACACAATATTGATTGGATAACATTTTAGATGAGGTTGAGGACCCAAATGGGAGTTAATAACATGAAATATTAGTTGTACCCCACATCAGAGGGTCCCCTACATTGGGACCCATGTCACAGACCTCTAGGGAGGAGCCCATTTCCTAGACCCCACAATGGGTAGCGCAGCGCGGTGGTGGGTGTAGTGCATTAGGAGGCATGTCATGGACCCCCCCTTCTTTGCAGCAAAATTCTCCCCAATCTCTTTAGTTGAGGGGTGTTTTATTCATTCAACCCCATATGAAACTGTCCCTTTTATGACTTAAAACACCCTAACTCATCTTTTTCACATTAGCACAATTGAAATCCCCTCCTTTCTCCCTCAAACCCCACCTTCAAAGTCCCAAGAAAGATTCAAGAGTTAGGATTGTAAATTCCAAGGGATTCTCCAAATTTCTCTCCAAGGTATGTAGAACTATCCTAAGTCAAATAATTTTCAAGTCATGGTTCCTTATATCTTTTTTTATGTTCAAGTAATGATCTAGGGTTGCAAGTTTTATTCTTTGAAAAGTGAAAAGTTCAAATTCTATGAATGTTTTTCTCCATGAAAAGTCATTTCACTTATTTATTTGATTAATATTTTAGGGTTGTATTTTATCTTGTAAATTCCCAATTTTTCCTCAAAGTTGATAAAGATGATGACTTTTACAAGATGATGACTTTTACAAGCTAAGTTACTTGATGAATTTTATTTTTGATGTACAAGACTTATGACTTTATTGCGGGTGACATCACTTGAAAAAAAATTTATTAATGACTTGGTTAAATCACCATTTCTCAACTTTTAGTAGTTAAAACAAATGTTTTGAATGACCTTTAATAGTTCTTGTGAAATATGATCCTAAACGATGAGACATAAGATCTTTCGAGAACCTTCATAATGATGTTAAATGATATACTTTTGACTCGTCTTGGTATGATGATACCAACTTAGATGAATGCTCTTTATTAAAATAGATGGATTATGAGAATTTAATCAAAATCACTAAACTATAGGCGAAAGAGAATTAGATGGTTAACCGAGAAGGTGTAAGTCCCCATGGCTCAAACACCCGAAACCTATGGTTTTCCTAATCTCTACCTCTCTCTCAAGAAAGTTTAGAATACAGGAGAGTTCCTGACTTTTGCAACCGTTAGAAAAGCAATCATAATGAAGGAAATACCAATACATGCAAGTACACCGATCTAGAATTGCTTCTCACTTGACCCATTTCGTTAATTTCTCATGGTTCCCACAACCTTAGTTGAGGTGTTTAGCTACTCATAATTTCAAGCACACAAGAAGAATTCATAGATGAAAACATGATTAAGAACTTACAAATAAGAATTAAACTCCAAAATCTCAACTCGAATTCAAACCCTAAAATCGATGTTCATAAAAATTCCAAGAATATGCCTTAGAATCTCACAATATATTGTTGTAAAATATGAAACAGTGTGTCTGTACCTAAAAAAGCATACAATAAACCACATAGAAGTATTTATAGACAAAATAAATCCTATCCTTAACAAAATAGAAAAACAATGTCGGTTGCCTCAGACGAGAAGAAGGTACGATCATGGTTAGAACCCACGATCATCCTTTGATGCTCATGGTTTGCACTGAACTTGTAAACTTTTGGGTTTTCGATGTGATGATGCTCAGTACTATCTCTCTATTTCAACCCACGATTGTGAAGTATGGTCGTCTGATCGATCATCCTCTGAAACTTCTAAAACTCGTGAATCTGGGGTTCCTCCCCAAGACACAATGGTATGATCGTCATTCCAAAGCACGGTCGTGGGGAGCTTTCATCTGATTTTCCTTCTATTTGACTCCTGCAGATTGAAATTTTAGCTGCTTTCTACGATCACTTAGTACGATCATAGGACCAATGTATAGTCGTGGGATCTCTCGTCTGATCAACTCCTGAGGAACACTTCTCTGGTTTATGTCACGATGGTCTTGGTACGAATGTGGTTAGATCCCACGGTCATGGCAATGATCGTCTGATGCCTTTTTATCCTTTTTTCCAGTACTTTCCTTCTCTAATTCCATTTATCCTGTGAACAATAGAAAATCCATCATATCCACATAAACATACCCTTGTACTTTGCAAATATTCCTCGTTTTAAGTATCTTAAGTGTCGTAAATCCATGGAACATCAACACCCTCAACTTAGAATATTTGCATGTCATCAGGAAAATAAAATAGACTAAACTCACTAAGACGCTTAACTTAGAACAAACCAAGATCACTACGGCAGTCACTTTCACAAAACCAATTTTTTGGCATGCAAACCACATAATTATTCTCAACACCTTCAAAGTTTAGTAAAATCAACCAATGCAGTGTTATGCAAAACAAGTACTCTAACACAATGGGATCAAGACATAGCATTACATTATGAATAAACAACCTAACACGTAGACCATTACACTACCCAAACAAGCAGATCTTAGACTACAATACTTACGCCCTCATATCAAAGAAGTCCCCAATCACTCAGTATATGCAAAGGAATCTATTAACTGGGACTGAATCAAATCTCTCACTCTCACAAAGAAGACTGGTCGGGTGAGTTTGATACCATAGGCTTGCCCTTATTTTCTACGCTTCAGCATTCGTACAGTTGAATTAGGATCACTATAGGTCTTTTCTAGGCTTGTAATATAGGCTTAGGGACGAGTATGGAACATTTGGGTACAGTGACTTAATCCTCCTTGGAACTACAATACTTTTGGCTCCACTTTTCCTACTTTCTCTTATTTTTCTCCCTTTTTCATATTTTTATTTCTTTTTGGACCCCGGGTGTGATTTTATTTTCACAACAACTCATTTTTTTTCTTCTTTTTTCTTTTTCTCTTTCTCTTTTTTTTTTCTTTTCTTTTCTTCTTCTCTTTTTCTCTTACCACACTCAAATCCCTTTTCCTTTTACTACATATTTTACGCACCCAATTTTTATGCACCCCTACACAATAGTCATCCTCAACTTAGGCAATTTGTCTGAGTTGACGTACACAGTGTCCAAGGTAGGACCAGGGCCAAAGAAGGTCCATTGTAAAAATTGAGAAGGTGAATCAGTTAGTTCAAAGAAAAGGTTTATTAAGGATCAAAGTTGGGTTCAAGGGATACATAATCATTTGGTAGGTCATTTAAGCTATAGTGGACTTTTTCAAACATGGTCTATGATCCTTTCCTAACCTCCTCTCCAACAGATTTAGCAAGACTAACCGGACAAGTGCTAGATCGTACACACACACCCCGACTAGGTAGAAACCTTACTCATTCATGACTTTCGTCTAAGTTACTGCCTACTCAGTTCATGCAAGGTCGGCCAGATTATCACACTAACAATCCTAATGCCATATCTAGATCCTACCATTGGTTACAGTACAGTACATGCGAACACACAACAACAAAATTTTTGAAGGGGTATCACTTTAAAACATTCAAAACAGGTTCGCATTCTTTATTCATTTTGACTGCACCAAGTTTTCACAATTACTCTAAGTTACACACAAAACAAAAAAAAAATAGAAAATTAATAAAAACACCAAAACATGCCGGTTCTAACTGTGATAGCACTGCCGAGGGAAAATAAATATGGCAACAAAAACCCTCAACAGTGGTACACCCCTTACCCCAACTTGGAAATCATATAAAGTCCCCAATGAACAAAATCATAAAAATCTAAAAACTAGGGAAAGGGATACACATGTGGCACTCTAGACGCTAATCAAACTCTGATCATGTAGGGATGCAGGTGGGTCCCCAATAGTCTGCTCCACTCTAGTGGCCTCGGCTGTGACTGTGGCACTATCAGATATGTTGTCACCTGTGGAGGCTGGTGGACTCAAGGTAGTAAGTTTGGGGGCACTCTCTGTACCCCCACCAGTCTATGCAACCACCTCTATAGTAGGTGGTATCTCCTTCCCCTTCAGAATCGTTGTCTCAGAGGTCAACTCAGTCATCTTCTCCTTTCTTCTCTTATTCTTCTTTGTATTTGAATTCTTCTCCTCATCCTTATTCGTCTATTCACCTCTCCACCTCTTTTGGTGCTCCAAGTCACCTCCAACTTCCTCAACATCAAAATCATCAATAGCAAGGGCAGAAGTGTAGAAATTAGGAACTAAGGAGTCCACATCCACCGCAAGAGTCTCCAATAAAAGCATAGGTGGAGGTAGAGGAGGTGTAACATTAGTACGCTCTCCCAAGACCTTGACCACTTCCTTGATCTTGATCAGGTATGCCCTAATATCAGCCAAATCTGGGGTCTGTACTGCATCAATCCTAGCAATAATTTGGCTCTCAAATTGGTCCAATTGAGTTTATACAGTCCTAACAGCACCCCAAATCTTATCAGTAATAAAGAATTTGACCCCAAACTCCAACTTCTTAATGCGTACATTATGCAATAGCTAGTTCTAAATAATTTCTTCCAATTGTGTAGTCGAAATAAGTGAGTATCCTATCGGCACCAGTGGCCGGCTGAGAATGGAAGTCGGAGGTGTACAGAATGTTGAGGCACCGACATTTGCTGTCGGCATATTACTAGTTGGGGCATCCCCAACTACAGCTAGAATCTTTGCACCCGAGATAGATTAGTCGAGTTCCTTAAGTCCTTTATCAAAGCCAAATCAGCACTCTTTGTAGGCCGAACAAACTTATCGGACTGAAAGCACATCCGCATCCCGCATCAACTATGCAACCAAGCAAGGAAATGGGAGCGTGGTATTGAACTAAAGTACTCTATCTCTGATCTCTTCTGTGATGATATGTGGGATGTTTAGCTCCAGCTCCAAAACAAGCAAATCAACCAAACAGGCATTGGTCGCACCCAATGAGTTGTCATTAGTTGTGGGTGTGATCCGATGCCTGACAATAGACTACCATGCTTTAGCTATGAACTTAAATGTATTCTTATAGATGGTGGACCCATTTATCCATGGTGCATCTGCACCAGTCTCAGTAATATAGCCCGTCAACCACCTATAGTTCTTCAATTTGTCCTCAGCGGACAACTTCTTTACCTTCTTCAACTCCTTCATTCAGAAATCATAATCAGGAGTATCTTCTATGGGCTCAAAATCTTCTCTGAACAAGGCTGTAGAGATAGCCTTGATGAAGATATCCACCTCTTTCCCCTCACCACTATCATATCAAGGCGGGGATGTTTCTTCATGTCTTTCTCTTTTTCGAAAAGAGTCATATTTTCATCTTTGCTGCATAGATTTCATAAAACTCCCTTACTAGCTCAGGTCAATAGATTCAGAGTGGCCTATTCATCCACCCCAAGTTATACCTCTCGAACACTCGATCCACTTTCAAAACTTTCCATAATAATTCTGCCAAAATTCTTGGCTCTTTTTGGATGCACTTTTTCTGGTTCCTGTTCTCTTTCAGAGACACCCCATCAATATAATAGTCTCTGGAGTTTGGTACACTCTAGCACCATGAATCCGAACCCCATTGTATTGGGGAAGCAGCAGCACCCTTAGAGGATTCGAGGTGTGATGCATCCTCCTTCTCCAAGGAATTCTCATCATCTCCCTGCTCACCTTCATTATGTTGGTTACCTTGCCTTTTCTCTTCACACTGGGGAAGGTTGATGGGGGTAGCTTCTTTGACTAAGTCCGTAGATGTTGTGGCCTTGGCTTGTTCCTTCTCCTTTACCTATTTCCTTGTGGTCTAAGGCGAATGTTGTTTGTCAGATTAACCAATAAAGAAGTCCTCATTGGTCCCACTGGAGCTATCGGACTCACTTTCTGAGGCCAGAGGTATGTCCTTGGGTTCCCTTTTCTTGGAAATGTCCTCCTGCAACTTTGTTTGTACCTTTGGTGCCATTATACCTATCTCAAAAAAAGTTAGAATCAATGTTTGAACATTCAAAATAGGTTCAGGAAATTCAATAGACGACCCTTCCTATGATCATGCAATAAAGGCATGGTCGTTCCTTCCTATCATAGGAAGAGTTCCTCAGAAATACTGTGAAACTATCACATCAGACGAGCACATACTACGATCATACATTGATCTCACGATCGTGAGGTGTGTTCGTCTAATGAACTCCTGAGAGTTAACAACTGGCACCCCACAATGATCCAACCTATGATTATAGGTTGAAACCACGATCGTAGGTTGTGTAGTGGAATACACTAACACTTAACAGATGTCAAAATTACAAATTGACCCTACTTTGACCCAATTCAACCCTCATTGACCCAGATTGTAACAATATTGGGTACTCAAGACTTTCGTGTTATTTGTACTTATTCAAAAACTCAAACCCATATGAATTTTAGCAACTCACCTTGTTTCTTTAATTGCATAATCAAAAAATGAGACCTGGGAGTGCACTTACAAGATTTTTCTTTCTTTTTCGGTTCAATTAACGCTTACAAATGAAAGGATGAATGAATCTTGTGATTTGGAAGAAGGAATCTGGTAATTGTACATATATGCTCATTTGTGATTGAGAAAATTGAGTTTGAATGAATGACAGATGAAATCGGGTCTCATGTATTGTTTAGGTTTTTAGATTTGAGTCGGGTCGGGTCGGGTCGCGATTTCATTAAACTAATGGACCCAACAGAAACATACGATCATGTAATCAAACCACGATCGTATCTACCTCTCGTACAATGATGGTTTAAGAAAACTTACCTGAGAACCAACAAAGCTTAAGGACGATCGTGATATGTGACCATGATCGTTCCTTAAAATTGTAGGTTTGATACCTATCCTGATGATCTGTAGGAGTTTGATTGGACGATCGTGGTGACCCATCATAGGATAACTCCCAAATTTGCATCCTTCAAGACTTTGATCAAATATGCTCAAACGACTGAATCCACAACCGTGGGATCTTTCCACGTTCGTACAATCCTCTTGTGGGTTCAGTCCTGAGTCCAGTTCAGCATTTTCTCCTTCTGCACAATCCCTGCAGTAGTGACAAACATTACCCTATAAAATATAAAGTATAAAACATGGGTTGTCTCCGAAGAAGCGCTTGATTTAATGTCACGACATGACGTAGCAATGTTGGATACTCAGACTTCACCAACTAACCCATGGGTTGCCTCCCATGAAGCGCCTGATTTAATGTCGCGGCACGAATCAATTCCCTTGACTACTCAGACTTCATCAAGGTTAAATTCCTCACATGACCTCATCTTTTCTATGGTTCCCACATAGTGCTTCACACGCTGACCATTCACCATGAATGGTGCCCCCTCATCTCCTTTCAGCTCAATTGCCCCATGCAAAAATATGCTTACCATAGTGAATAGTCCAGACCATTTAGACCTCAGCTTGCCAGGAAACAAGCAAAGTCTCAAATTATATAGCAAGACCAAGTCTTCTGGGTGAAATTCTCAATGTTCAATCTTTCGGTCATGATATAACTTCATATTTTCCTTGTACAATGCTGAGATCTCATAAGCGCAGAGATAAAATTCATCCATCTCATTTATCTGTTCTAATCTCAATTTAACCACATCACTCCATTCCAGATTCAGCTTCTTCAATGCGCACAATGCCTTATGTCCAAGCTCGACAGGCCAGTGGCATGTTTTGCCATACACAAGATGATATGGAGAAGAACCTATAGGGGTCTTAAATGTTGTGCGATAGGCCCACAACGTATCACCCAACCTTCTATCCCAGTCTATCATATTGGCATTCACAGTCTTCGCCAATATAGACTTGATCTCTCGATTGGAGACCTCAACCTGCCCACTCATCTGAGGATGGTGAGGTGTTGGCACCTTGTGTTTGACACCATATTTTTCAAGCAGGGTTTTGAATAGACGATTGTAGAAGTGAGAGCCTCCATCACTAATGATAGCTCGGGGGTACCAAATCTAGAGAAGATGTTCTTCAAAAAAATTTGTGACTCTCTTACCTTTATTATTCAAAGTGCAATTTCTTCCACCCACTTGGAAACATAGTCAACATCCACCAAGATGTACTTCATTCCATACGAACTCACAAAGGGGCCCATGAAGTCAATACCCCAAACATCAAACAACTCAAGCTCAAGAATAGTCATCATTGGAAGTTCATTTCTATGTGAGATGTTCCCCTGCCTTTGACATTGGTCACAAGCCCTAGCATAGTCATGGCCATCTTTATAAATGGTGGTCCAATAGTAACCACATTGCAAGATCTTATGTGCAGTCCGCGCATCTCCATGATGACCCCAACTGGTGACGAGTGACATGTCTCTAAGATACTCATCATCTCAACCTCAGGGACACATCTTCGAATCACACCATCTGCACAAACCCAAAACAAGTATGGCTCATCCCAAAAGAATTTTCTACCTCATGTGTGAACCTCTTTCACTATTGAAATGACATATCTTCTGGAACTATATCACCTTCCAAATAGTTGGCAAAATCTGCAAACCAAGGTATTAAGTCTTGTGATGATGCCAACACATGCTCGTCTAAAAAAGTATCATCAATCTCAAGCTCACCCTTTAGTTTCAGCATGGCCTCCTCTTTAAAGCGTGATAAATAGTTGGCCACTTGATTTTGAGTCCCTTTTTGATCCTTGACCTCAAAGTGGAATTCCTGCAATTGAAGCACCCATCTAATCAACCTCAGCTTTGCATTTTTCTTGGCCAAGAGGTATCTAAGAGTTGCATGGTCCGTATGCACAATCACTTTTATGCCAAGCAAATAAGATCAAAATTTCTAGCATGCAAACACAACAACGAGCAACTATTGTTCTGTTACAGTGTAATTCTTCTAAGCTAGATTAAGTGCTTTGCTAGCATAATAGATAAGAGGTAGGATCTTCTCTTGCCTTTGGCCTAGGATTGCACCTAGAGCTATGCCACTAGAATCGCGCATAACCTCAAATGGCAAAATCCAATAAGGAGATATAATAATGGGGACTGAAATCAACTTCTCTTTTAGGCACTCAAAAGCTTTTCAACATGTATCATCAAATACAAAAAGTTGTGAATGCCCTTCACAAAAATTGGTGGAGGTAACCTTTCCATCACCTCAATCTTTGCCTTGTCGACTTCAATCCCTTTCTTTAAAATCTGATGACCAAGCACTATTCCCTTTTTAACCATAAAGTGGCACTTTTCCTAATTCAATACCAAGTTACATTCCTTGCATCTCCTCAGAACATTGGCAAGATGTGTCAAGCAGTCATTAAATGAGTCACCCACAACTAAGAAGTCATCCATGAAAACCTCAATAGTGTCCTCCATCATGTCTGAAAAGATGGACATCATACAATACTAAAAAGTTGCGGGAGCATTACATAAACCAAAAGGCATCCTCTTGAACACGAACGTCCCATATGGACAAGTGAAAGTGGTCTTGTCTTAGTCCTCGGGGAGCAGTAAAAACCTTATTGTACCCTAAATAACCATTAAGAAAATAATACCATCCTCTACCAGCAATATGGTATAACATCTATGCCATTCCACAAATGGCATAGGAAAATGATCTTTTTCGGTCCATGAATTCATCTTCTTATAGTCCATGCAAACTCTCCATTCGGTGACTGGCCTCATAGGAATCATCTCATTTTTCTCATTTGGAATCACAATTATCAAACCCTTCTTTGGTACACATTGGACCGTGCTCACCCATTTGCTGTCAATAATAGGATAAATGACACTCCTATCTAACTACTTAATAATCTCTTTCTTCACAACCTCTTGCATGGGTGGGTTCAACCTACGTTGTTGATCAATGTTGCGAATATAATCCGGCTCAAGTTGGATTTTATGTGTGCAGATTCTAGGTGGGATTCCAATAATGTCAGTAATGGACCATCTAATGGCTCATATGAACCTCAACAAGACGAAAACTAAAGCCTCAACTTGCCACTCTAACAGATCAGCTGCAATGATAATCGACAAAGTGTTGTTGGCCCTCAAAAATGCATACCAAAGATGAGACAGTAGAGCTTTGAGCTCCAAAACTAGAGGCTCCTCAACAGAAGGTTTTGCTGGCGAGGTCACTTTATTTTTCAAACCAAGATTCAGCTTCTTTGGTGCATAATTTTATGAACCCCTACCAACAAGTGTATTTACCATCTCATCGTACTCGTTAATACCAGGACTGTCAAAATTCATGATAACTGTCGCGAGTGCTTCAACCCTAAGTCTCTCCTCAATAGGAGCTACCAACTCATCTTTGTCGACTGTATCTATCATAGAAATCACTCATATATCCTTTGACTACTTCATAGACTGACATACATTAAAAGCGACTTGCTCATTATTCAACATAAACTTCATCTGCCCAGTCTCCATATCAACTAAAGCATGTCCAGTCACAAGGAAGGGTCTTTCCAAGATAATGGGAACTCAATGTCAACCTCACAGTTAAGGATGACGAAATCAGTTGGAAAGATAAAGAATGGAACCCTCACTAAAGCATCATATAATATACCCACCGGCTTCTTCACAGTGTGGTCCGTCATGAGGAGTCTCATTGAAGTCGTCTTAGGTGACCCCAACCCCAACTGTTTGTAAACTGCTAGTGGCATCAAACTAATGCTAGCACCCAAATCACATAATTCCTTTGCAAAATTGAAACACCCTATGGTGCATGGGATTATGAATGCTCCTGGGTCTTCCTTTTCTCAACCAATGATCTAGAAGCTATGGAACTACAATGCACATTGTCCACTAGCTCAAAACTCACAGTCCTCTTTTTCGTCACCAAGTGCTTCATATTTTGTGCATATATCGGTATTTGTTCTAGAGCCTCCACAGGAAGGATGTTCACCGACAACTCCTTCAATATTGAGATAAACTTTTGATAGTTTCCCTTTTCATCTTTCTTCTTCAACCTTTGAGGAAAAGGCGGAGGAGGTCGTGGATAGGCTTCAATAATTATGTGACCTCCTTTCCCTTTCTTTGTTAGACTTAGCCTCTTTTTCAGCAACTAGAGGCTTTTGAGATGCATCATCATCCACCACCAAATTTTTAGCTTCAGTCTCATTCTCATTGTCAACAATTACGAGATCCTTTTTCTTGTCATCAACCACAGGCATAGGCAGATCAGTAGTAGTCTTCCCATTTCTAGTAGTAATGGCTAGGCAATGGCCATCATTCTTGGGTTTTTAGACATTGTTGCTCGAAAGTGTGCCCGGTGACACTGATTCAATACGGTGGATATCTGCCCAAATTATTGCTCAAGTTGTTTGATGGAGGTCGCATGAGACTCAACTTTTTGGCTCATCCCTAAAATGTCTTCCCTAATCTCCTTAAGAAAATTTTCTCGGCTCTCCGACCCCTTAACAAGTTTCTAAAGTAAGGCTTCCATCCTCGAATTGCCAGAATCAGCATCACGGTTCCCTTGTGGAACCACGACTAAAAAAAGCTCAAAAAATGACGGAAAAAATGTGAAGGACAGTGTCGCTCCAGAAAAGCGATGAGAAAAGAGACGCAGTCCGTTGATTTTTAATTTTTTTTAAATTTTTATTTATTTTTTATTAAAGACGACGGATAGCGTCTCAATATCTATCATTTTGTTCGCGGATTATTGTGCCAAATAATTAATAAATAATTTATTTATTTTTTTAATAATTATGACAGACTGCGTCGCTATTATTTAAAAGAAAAAGAAAATAAATTTTAGAAAAGCAACGATATCTGTTGCTTTTATAATTTAATTTTTATTTTTATTTAATTTTACTAAAATCGAGGACAGCGTCCCTATCATTTTTAAAAAAAAATAATTTGAGAAAAGTGACCCTGTCCGTCACTTTTAAAATTTATTTTTAATTTTTTTTATTTTTTACCAAAACCGACGGATAGCAGAAAATGCGACGCTGTCCTCCGCTTTTTAAAAATCATCTAGCCTTTTTACGACGCAAGTGACTGCGTCATTTTTCTATCTATTTTGACCAAAAAAATGATGCAGTCCGTCGCTTTTGGCCATCATTTTTTAGTCTTTTTTTAGTAGTGAACGTAAAGGCCACTCTTTTCCTTATAATCATCTTTCTTCTTCCAATCACCATAATGATCTCTATCTCTGTCTCTATACCCAGACCTATTATAGTTGTCACCATAGTAGTTCCGACCTTGGTTCCCTTGCCTAGAGTTCCAATTGTCTTGGTTAGACCCTTGGCCTTGGATTGAAAACCCGTCACCTCTCTATCAAGATATTTAGCCTCTCCCTCAGAATCCGAATCTTCATACCTAGGTGCCTTGCCTTGTGCACCTACCGCATTCACCTTTTCTGCTCCAGCGGCCGCAAATTGCTTAACAAGCAATCCAATCTCAGTCCTTAGCTGTGCTACCTCTTGATCCACTGTCTCATCCAATGCTCTCTGCTCTGCTGACGCTCCAATTGTATAAGTGCCTACAGGCCTGTTTACCTCTCGAGTATGCCAACCTCTGTTGGTGTTTATGATCCGATCAAGAATTTTAGAGGCCTGATCCCATCGCAGACTCATAAATGCCCCACCTGTGATGGTGTCCACTATAGCCTTCGTGTTAGCATTCAAAGTTCTGTAGAAGATTTCTAACAAGTTTCTACTAGTCATCCTATGGTTTGGAACACTCTGCAACTTCTTCATAAACCTTAACCTAATCTTGTACATTGCCTCTGAATGCAATTGTCTAAAGTTATACATCTCATCTTTTAATTACAGTATTCTAGAGGGCAAAAAGAATCAGTCCAACAACTGGGTCCTCAACTCGTTCCAGTTATTAATAGATCCACATGGTAATTCAGCCAAATATAGAGTAGCTTCTCCCGTCAGAGAGAATGGAAATAACCTCAGTTGAATAGCCTCCTGACTCACTCCAGGTAGATTATATGAAGTGCAGATCCCCATGAAGTTTATAATATATATGTTAGCGTCATCCGTAGAAAGACCAGCAAATACCCCCTTTAAGTTCTGCAAGTGAATCATGGCACTCATAATATCAAACTTAGTCCCTTCAGGCAATTCTGGTGGAATGATAGAACCTGTCTCAATCGACTCCAAATAATATAAATCTTCCTCTGGATCTTCATAAATAGGAAGATATTGTTGTAGTAGATGCTGGCACCTGGGCCTTCTCTGCCTCTTTTGATTATTAAGTGCAGCCAGACGATTTTCTTCATCTTGCCTAGCTCTCTTGTCCCTAACTACCTGTCTGGCAGCCTCCTATGTAGCATTCTCCGCAGCCACTAATCCAGCAGTGATTTGTTCCGCAGTTTCATGGCAACCGAATGAAGTGTTGTCTGGTCATGAAGTTCACCACCACCATGAGCACTTTCAAACAAGGTTGCTAGATCAAGAACTCCGTCGATAACCATTCTTCGATTATTTCTCAGAGTTCTTTCAATTTCCGTATCAAGTGGAATCAGGGGATTGCATTGACTCTGAGTACTAGGCATACACCGACGTGTGCCCTAAAATCAACAGAAAAGTAGATTAGAAAACAGCAACCAATCAACCTCAACAAACACAATCAATCAACTCTGTAACCATATTCCCCGGCAATGGTACAAAAATTTGATATCATCCAAATTACACTTCTAAAAAATATAAAGCGGTTGCTAATCAAATATAGAACCCAACAAGGTTAGGATCGATCCCACATGGAATAGGATAAAATTCTATCAAGTATTTGTCTAAGTAACTGCCAAATAAGTAAAAGAGGGGAGATTTTTGTGAAACGGGAGAACAATAGTAACAGTTGTTAGTTGTTGTATTTGTAATCAATATGAGAAGAGCACTAGGATTGTGATCCCCATGATTTCATAACTACACAGGTTGCATGTGGTAGCAAACTATTTTGATGTGTTACATGCAAAATCTAACAAGATAGGTTCATCTAAATGTCTCTCGACCTTGGTTAGATGAATTTCACTCTTCTCCTCTCGGTCTCCGAGTGTCAAACTACCGACCCTTGTTTTTGATCTTAGATTAATTATCCCTGTTATAGCTCAAGTTATTCGATGAAGGTTGATAGCTTCAAATCTCTGTTGTTATTTCCTTTTCCTAATCTCTACCTCTCTCTCGAGCAAGTTTAGAATACAGGCGAGTTCCTGTCGTTTGCAACCGTTAGAAAAGCAATCATAACGAAAGAAATACCAATACATGCAAGCACACTAGTCTAAAATTACTTTGCACTTTACCTATTTCGTTAATTCCTCATGGTTCCCACAATCCTAGTTGAGGTGTTTAGCTACTCATAATTGCAAGCACACAAGAAGAATTCATAGATGAAAATATGATTATGAACTTACAAATAAGAATTAAACTCTAAAATCTCAACTTGAATTAAAACCCTAGAACCGATGTTCATAAAAATTCCAAGAATATGCCTTAGAATCTCACAATATATTGTTGTAAAATATGAAAGAGTGTGTTCGTACCTAATAAAACGTACAATAAACCCCATAGGAGTATTTATAGATAAAATAAATCCTATCCTTAACAAAATAGTGTCGGCTGCCTCGGACAAGAAGAAGGTACGATCGTGGTTAGAACCCAAGATCGTCCTTTGGTGCTCGTGGTTTGCACTGGACTTATAAACTTTCAGGATTCGATGTGACGATGCTCAGTACGGGCTCGTGATTATCGTGAAGTATGGTTGTCTGATCGATCATCCTCTGAAACATGCAAATCTGGGGTTCCTACCCACAACACAATGGTACGATCGTCATTCCAAAGCACAGTCGTGGGGAGCTTTCATCTGATCTTCCTTCTATTTAACTCCTGCAGATTGAAATTTTAGTTGTTTCCTATGATCAATTGGTACGATCATAGGACCAATGTACGGTCGTGGGATCTCTCGTCTGATCAACTCCTGAGGAACACTTCTCTGGTTCATGTCACGATGGCCTTGGTACGACCGTGGTAAGATTCCACGGTCGTGGCAATGATTGTCTGATGCCTTTTTATCCCTTTTTCCAGCATTTTCCTTCTCTAATTCCAATTATCCTGCAAACACTAGAAAACCCATCATATCCACATAAGCATACCCTTGTACTTTACAAATATTCCTCATTTTAAGCATCTTAAGTGACGTAAATCCACGACACATCAATCAACTTTACTCTCATCCTCATCCAGAACACGGTCCAAGCCTTCCTCTCCAAAGTCAAGAATAGTGATTTTCTTCCTTAGATAGTTGTTCAACTCAAGCTGCCTCAAAGGTCTCATTTATACCCTCCTCAAGATGTTAAGCCCTAGAGAAACCCCTCAATTCTTTATTATTTTTTTCACCAGCAAGTGGTCCCAAAACAGTGCTAGCAGTGGGCCCCCTTCCTTCTATAATCACATATTTCAGATACAACTTAAAAATTGACCTCCTCCTCAATTCTTTAAAACAATTGTATAGTTGGTTGTCACTTTTCAACTTGACAAATTTATAGGTAGTAGGGTCTTCAACATAAAAAGCTTCGACTTCATCATACCCAATGTCTTTTGCACAATATTTTAGTCCAATCAAAGATAAGTGGTCCTTATCTATTTCAAACACAACATTTATCAATTTTGACGTATATTGACCTTTATAAAGCAATCTCCATGTTGAAAAAACAGCAATAATATGACTTATATAACCAAATTGGTGAAAAGGAGCAACGTTTATTGGTGATTAAAAAAAAATCTAACTTTAAAATAAAATTATTGAAAGCAACGTTGTAAAAGGGCAGAGCTAAACATACCTTTGCTAAATTGAGGGATAAGAATAGACAAACATCCAAGTTTATAAAGCTTCAACACAAATCTTCAACAATTTTCCCTTTGATTCAAAGAGAATGCGCTATTGAGGTTTGTTTTCACTATGAAGAGAATTGGTTTACGGTTTTCATCGGACTTGTAAACGAATGGGTATATTAATTTGCTTTCTTTTTTGAAAAAAAAAAAATCTCAAATCTATGTGTTTTTTTAATTTGCTGGCAGCCTCTGAGTGGATCACTAATCCACGTAGGAGCGTTTGTATTTCATGCGTATGTCCTGCAAGATTTGAGTGTATAGATTTTTAGCTTTTGGATAGTTAAAGTGTCTACTTGTGCACACCCAAAGTTAAAGGTCATAGTTGAAAGTTAAAGTCAAGTTAAAGGACATATTTATGTATTATGCCATTTGGAAATGAGCCTCTGAAAATATTTTGCATTCATGTTGTAAATATCTGCACCTTATGTTAGTGGCTTGTTTCTTCATTCATTGTTTTGAGGTCCAGCATATCTGAAAATGAGCATGTTCTTATTAAAATCATTTTTTTATTGTGTAATACCAAGTGTATGCAACGGATTCATAAAATTTGATTTTTGACATATCTTAATTCTTAAACAAGTTACCTTGTCTTGTTATTTTCTAATCAACTGAAGAGTGAACATATAAATTCTTAGAATCTCCTTGAAAATGCACGCACACTCACACACAAAAAAAATTAAGTGAAACTAGTAGACTTATAATATAGTAACTGGATCACTTTTTTCTATTTATCAGGATGACAATTAATTTTCCTTCAAATAATTTAAGTAAAAAGTACTAAACTTTTTTTTTTATTTTCATTTTCTAAGATAAATAGTAAAGCTTTGCAAAAAAAGTACACAAAGCTATAAAATATGGAGAGTATTTCTGTAAATAAATAATTTATTTTAAAAAAGATATAATAATGCATGTTGTTTTAATACATCAAATCAAACACTGGATAAAAAATAATTCCATCATAATTAATCTCAGCACTACTAATTCCATCATTACTAATACACTATATACAATACTATCTTATACACTACCAAACGACCCCTAAGTGTTACACATCTTAAGCCAGGATGGGGATAATGCATTAAATATCAACACATAAACCAACAAAATATTACTTAACAGTCCCACATTATTTACAAATTCACATAAAAACCACTGGAATATATGATTTTGAAGCCAAAAATTTGGAAAATCAGCTCAAAAATACCAAGAAAACACATAACAAATACAATGAAAATAAACCAAAAGCATACTAAAAGTACAAAAAACACCATCTACAAAAAAGTATATCTTCTAGTCAAAACGAACTCAAAATCAAATAATGTACAAGATTACTCAAAAAATATCTAAAGAGAAAATGCATAAAGTCCCCCATTAACTTATACCTTTTTTTTAAGTGGACACCTAAAGTTTGCAAGCGGGGGGGGGGGGGGGGGGGGGGGGTCCTATTACCCCGGGAAGTCATTTTAAAGTAGCATATATACAAAAAAAAATTACAATGAAAGAGGCACAACCAATACTAGTTGTGTGAGGCTCCATTCATTTTTTGACACTTATATAATGGAACCATTAACTTACTTTTCATGCCATTCACCACCCCACCTTCCACCCACCCTCTTCTTTTTCCATTTTAATTCTTCTTATTACTAACTAATATCTAACTATCAACTACGCTTAAGCGCTTATGTATTTGGTTTTCAAAAATAGTGGTAAATATATTTTTGTTAAAATAAGTGAAACATTCTTAGAACTGAATATTTAATAGTATCAAATTAATTCAGAACATAAACTAATTTGTGTGTTAATTTAATTTATCATATAAATTTATTAGATAAGATTATTTTTAATAAATATAAATTATTTATTTAGATAGCACGTAATAATAATAACCTGACCAAAAAAGTTTTTTTCCTTAAGAAAATTTATTGGAGGTGTATTACTAAACTAATCTTATTAATGATATTTTGAAACTCTAAATTTGATTATTACTGCTTTATGTAGTTATTTAAATTAAGAATATTATTGAAAAATATCAATAAAACTCTTCTTGATTTGCAAAAATGAAAAGTAAAATAAAATGAGGGAATACTTTTTTACTATTCATAATCATATTTTCAAATAGAGATAGCAAAGGAGTGGGATGGGACAAGTTCAAAAAGTTTTAAAAAAAAAAATTACGCATGGCAAGATGGAATTTAATTCGTTTGAATAAAAACCTACGACGCTTAATTCATTCTTCAAGAATCAATCGGTCCAATATAATTTTCAAAATTAACTACTCATAATAATAATATTAATAATGTTGTTATTAGAATTCGTTTTTGTATACCAACTAGTTTTCACATTCACTTACAATATTTTCCTAATAAGTATTTAATAAGATTGAACTAAGAAAATAAGAAATACAATAACTAATAATCTCCATCAAGAAAATGAAGTCATAGATATGAACTAAAATAGAAAAGGCTAGTAATTAAAAATAAATTGAAAAAAATATTGGAATTAGAATAAACTTGAGTTAATTTGATACTTTAAAAGGGGTTGGAATCTCCTCTAGTATTATTCTGTCCAGTATTTCTCAATGGCATGGTATGATGTTGCCATGTGTCAAAAATAATTTAAAAGGCCAAGATTTACTTGATATTTCAAGACCCATTTTATGTTAGTACCTCAAGCAAACAATATTCTATCTTTGAAATTTTCATGGCTGAAACTTTGAACGCCAGTAACATCAACTCATGATCCTTCCCCACAAGAGCAACATCTCAATTTTCTTCTCTTCCTTTCACTAGCTTGTATCCCTTCGACCACCCTCTTTTTAAATTTGTGAAGATTTGTCTTTTTTCTTGTGCTTGCATTTTTTTTCATGTAAGCCTTCATATATAGTTAAAGGAGACTGAAAGGTAAGATTTGTTGCTATAGCAGTGATGATTTTGCAATGTGTATGTAATGTACACTCATGCTAAGTGAACTTTCACTCATAAATAGAATTTGAAAATTAAAATATTTCAGCAAACATTAGATTAAAGAATTACTGTAAAATTGAGGAGGGACATCAAGATTAACTCATAAGCTTCAAAATAAAATTTTGGAACAAGTTAGAACAATGGGTTTGACATATGCTACTGGAATTGAAGTTTACGGAAATGGAAGTCCGGAAAGAAATTTCTATTTGATTTTAAATTAAAATAATACAAATATGGTCTTGAAATCAAACAAATCTTAGCCTTTAAAATTATTTTTGACACATGGCAATATCTTACCATTCCATTGAGAATTACCGGACGGAATAATACTGGACGAGATCCCAACCCCTTTAAAAGCTACTGATTGAGATGACAATGAAAATTTTTTGAGTTAATTTGATACTATAAAAAATTATTTAATAATAAGCTTATTTTTTAATATTTTCTAAAAATATTTCAGTTATTTTAACAGAAAAAATATTTACCACTTTTTAAAAATTAAATATATCAACTATTTTAGTATATTTCAAGTTGGATATTAGTTAGACATAAGAAAAACATAATAAAAAAAGAAGAGGGGTGAGTGGAAGATGGGGGTGATGGTCAGGGGCGGAGCTACAGTGTAAGACGGAGGTTCAGATGAACCCAGTAGCTTTTGCATTGACCCCGTAATAATATTGAAAAATCAAGACAAATCCTTTTTTTTATATACATGTGAACCCCCATCCAAAGACAAGCTGATGGAGCAGTGGTGTATACCCGGATTTCAAGTCCCGTTTTCCTGTGAGTCTGGATTCGAAACTCACCTATACCCTTTTTTGAGTATTTTTTGCTTTTACTATTTGCCTTACTTCGCATCAGTTTCTCTTTCTCTCTAGTTTTTTTCCTTTTCTTAATATAATTTTTTAAACTTATATATTTAAAAAAAAAAACATAAAAGTTTTAATTGCAAATAAGCAAAAAAGCAATGTCTTCTACTAAAACAAAACTATTAGATTTTCTTTAATCTTTTTAAAAAAACATAAAGCTTGTAACTGAAAAAAGTAAAAAAAAAAAAAAAAAAAAAAAAAAAAGGTCTTCTACTCTAAAAAATACTAAGCAGATTTTTTTAAAAAAACATAAAACTTATAAACACTTATTTTTATATAGTGTTTAAGTAGTTTGTGATTTTTTTTAAACATATTAAATATCATTACTTGTTAGTTAATTTGACGGATGTTATACATTAGCTTGAGATTGTTATCTTGTCGTAAAATTCAGAACCCACAAACCTCAAATCTTGACTTCATCTCTAATGATGATGGTATGTAAAGTAAACAAATGAATCACTATTCAAGCGTCAAGAAATGAGTGGAGCCTCGTATTGAACCTCTACCATTTAAAAATTTTCGCATATGTACATCCTTTTTTAGTCATTCCCAGTTATGAAGACGCACCAACCCTAACTTGTCACGTGTCAGTTCATTATTTAAACTTTTAATTCCTTTCATTTTGCTTTTTATTTTCTGTTTTGATCCTTTTTCTTTTACTTTTTTGTCCTATCCCTTCTTCTTTGCCTTGACTTCTGCAAAAATTTCTTTGAATCCCACCATCACTACCCACTGCAACAACATTCCATTATCACTACCTAATCACTGCTAAACCATCATCCATCACCAATAATCAAAGTATAAAAGTTAGAATTCTTATCAAACCAAAATCAAAAATTAAAATCACCATCTTCACCCCCAAATCGTCTTCTTCATCTGTTACCCTCACCATTTTCGACCTCTAATTTTAAGGAAAGAGAAAACTACTAAATCAACCAGAAAAAGGAAGAAGAAAGAATGCAATATTATTGCATATTAAAAAAAATCCGATAATATTGATCTCTAATTTTTGGTTTTCTGGATAAGCTTCTTTAATGGCTATCAATGGTGATTTAGTAAAGATGGAAAGATGGGTTTACTTTATAAAGAAAAGAATTTAAATTGATAAGGCCACGTGGCCTTTTTATATTGGTTTGGAGTTGTATTATTACTCCTTCACACGCCTAAATTAGTGTGAGAGTACAGCTATTGTGGATACGAGTTATCACATTCCTTTTGAAAGTGGTCGAATTCCCTTTGTAGCTTTGCAGGAAGCAACTAATAACTTTGATGAGAGTTTTGTCACTGGAAAGGGTGGCTTTGGGAAGGTTTACAGGGGTGTTTTGTATGATGGCACAAAGGTGGCCGTGAAAAGGTGTAAGCGTGAGTACCCAGATACTCCTATACAGTTCCAAACAGAAATTGAGATTCTCTCACAGTTCAGCCATCCGCATCTGGTTTCAGTGATTGGATACTGCGATGAAAGAAATGAGATGATTATAGTTTATGAGTACGTTGAGAATGGGAACCTCAAGAGCCATTTGTATGGGTCAGATCTACCCAGTATGAGTTGGGAGCAGAGGCTGGAGATATGCATCGGGGCAGCCAGAGGTCTGCACTACCTTCATACTAGCTCAATTATACATCGTGATGTCAAGTCTACAAACATATTGCTTGATGAGAATTTTGTGCCAAAAATTACTGATTTGGGAACATCCAAGAAAGGGCCTGAGCTTGATCAAACCCATGTTAGCACACTCGTGCAAGGAACTTTGGGCTACCTTGACCCTGAATATTTAAGAAGGGGACAGCTGACAGAAAAATCTGATGTTTATTCTTTCGGTGTTGTTTTATTCGAAGTTCTTTGTGCTAGGTCTGCCATAGATCAATCTTTTCAGAGGGAGATAGTTAGTTTAACTGAATGGGTAGTGAATTTGCAGGAGAAGGGACAGTTGGAACAAATCATAGATCCCAGTCTTGTGGCCAAAATAAGACCAGATTCCCTCAGGAAGTTTGGAGAAACAGCAGTGAAATGCTTAGCTTTGTCTGGTGAAGATAGGCCATCAATGGGTGATGTGCTGTGGAAACTGGAGTATGCACTTCGTCTCCAAGAGTCTGTTATTCAAGATGATCCTGACTGCGAGTCAAAGTTTTCAGTCATTTGATGCCAGTGTTTCTGCTGCTCAGATGTGGATGATCTCCGTGCTGCTGAATAGGGGTTTCTAGCAATTGGCTAAGTGAAAATGGTATCCTTTGGTGTTTGTTAATTCCACTTTAGTTCATGGATCATACAAAGATTTATTTTTTGTTTTTGTAAGAGTCTCCTGAGTTTTGTAGAAAGTTTACTTTGAAAACATGAATTGTTCTACCTGTGGATCCTTCTTTCATTTTATTAGGTGTGTCCGGCTGTTTCACATGTTGTATATGGTTTCTATTAAGATTTTCATACATAGAAAATCATTCCGTTAATATCATGTTAACGAAAAGGCTTTCAAAACATGGAACAATTTTGAGCCTCTGGGAAAACCTATTCAATTTTTTTCAAGTATTAGGTACCATTCAATTTGTTTTTGGAATAAGTATAAAGTTTCATGTCCATTCAAACTGTAATTGCTTAGGTTTCTGAAATACATCCTGACTGGTCATACTTGAATGAATCCTTCAATATGATCTGCATTACAAAGCACTTAAGATTGGAGATCGTCTAGCTGAAGATGTACAACGGAAGCTTCTTGCTGCTTGAAATTTTCAATAAGGCAGCAAATGATTGTACTGTGTTTAAGGCAATTGCCACTGGTGATTGGTAAAGACCAATAGAAAGGTAAATTATCTTCCAGAATCTAGATGCTCTTATTGTGTGAATCTATTTTATCTGCAGTTGCTGGGGAAGGTGCCATCGACTGTTTTCCTGAATAGTAGCAGGGATGATATAATAGTAAAACTAGGTTTTCAAAATGTGGTTCAGATGAAATGATCAATAAACTGAATCTCTGGTCACTTTAATCAGTAGATCAGAACTGTACCTATCATCCAGTTTGCATTTCCAGATTATGATTAATCAATGCACCTCTGGTTCTAGGTTTATGCTACAAATACAATCAGGATTTACCTTACATTGAGTGACTGCTCAAATAAATTTTTGCACATCAATGCAATTTAACCTCCTGTAGAATGTTTGTTTTTTTCATAAACCGTGAAGTATTGCCATTAACACCCAAAATTAGTACTCCTAAAAAGCACCTAGGTACCCAGCCACCTTCTGGGAATGGTATTGTGTTCTCTAAGCCTCAAGAACAGAAAAAACTAGTTACATAATCTGGCAATCAACGTGTGATATCTCTGAGCTCTCTTTGCGACTTGTATACTCTCTAGTCTTAGTCTAATCTCCTTTTGTATCTGCGCAATACCAAAATTTATATTTACATGAGTCTTCCTGAAAATGGTTCAGTTCCTTTCTTGCCATGTGTAGTATAGCATTGCACTCCAAATAGCAAACACTACCTCCTTCTGTAAGTGCCTCCAATGTCTCCTCCTTATCCAATGAATGGTCTGCTGGACACCTCTCTGATGCAGCTGAATTCCTAGCCAGTTAGACAGTCCATCCCTCACAGCTATGATCCAGTCACAATCACCAAATAGATGAGCTTGGGATTCCGCTCTACACTCATCACATAATTCACAGGTGATAGTAGCAACTGTAATCTTCAGTCTTGTGAGTCACTCTTTTGTTAGCAATCTACCTTGATTTGCTAACCAAATAAAGAACCAGCGTTTTGGCAGTAAGATATTCGACCATATCAAGCTGGCTTCCTGCAGTCTAGTCTGAGTCCCATTCAATGCATTGTAGCTTCTAGTCACTGAATACATGCCATTTGCCGATCATGCTCCTGTAGAATGTTATTTGCCTTAAATATAGAGGTTACGAACAATTGCTTTTAGATCTCGTTTGGTAGTTGGTTAGAGCTATGCAGGTAATAGTAATGTAGGAATTAGTTAAGAGGGAATTTATGTATCATTTTATGCAAGTACTAGTAATGTAGGGATTATTTATTCACGAATTTGCTATTCCACCTTCTATTCTGCATAAAATAATATATAGATTCCCACATAACTTATACATGTATTAGTTATGCGGATTTCTAAATTGCAAACCAAACATCGTATTAATTTTATACATGAACCATTTAATTCCTAACTAGCTATTAAACGTGGTATTACTTATGTAAGATTTAATACCTGCATAATCCACCTCTAAACCAACTACCAAACGACGGGTAATTACCTTTGAAGTGACAGATAATATAAATAAAGTTTTGGAAAAGGGAACATACTCCAATTTCACGACGTTGAGTGCTTGGTACTTGTAATCACTGACATCTATTGCTTAGTATTTTGTTAGCCTATCTCTATTTTACCATTCCATAATTATTTCAAAAAAAAAAAATCAATTTGGCATAGCAATCACTTCTCACTGTATGCTTCTATGAAACCAAGCAAGTATCAAGCATGGAGGGAAAAAAAAGAGTTGCGAGAGTTATAATATAGTTGAACCTTTTTCAGCTTTGGGAATGGAACTACAGATCTTAATAATTGATATAGGATTTTGCTAACATACTGCATAAAGGTACTCCATCTAGTTCAAAATAAGTGAGTTGGAATCTTTTTCTAATTTATCCTTCATTTAAACTTTCTAAGTTATGAGTTTCAAGAGACTTAATTGACTTTATTTTAATATGGTTGGAATTTCAAGAGTAGTTTGATAATATTTAAAAAGATAAAAATAGAAAGTAAAGTATAATTTATGTTCTACTTTCTTTTCCTTAATTAGTGTGTTTTGAGATAAAAATTCACTTATTTTGGACTAGAGAGAGTAGTATGTTAGCATTGTACCCACTTTTAAGTTCACTAGAATGCCCCTAATACTATTTTAAGTCCACATGACTGAGAAGGGCATTTTGGTCTTTCTGTCAAAAAAAAATTAAAATCTCTCCTTCTCCCAAGTCCTTCTCTATCTGCCGTGTCTCTTTCAAATCTCTGTTGATTTTTCATTTCCTCTTTTGGAGTACAACTTTCAATTTCTTCCCCTGCCTCTCTTTGAAAATTGCCTTTAGTTTGTTCAACAGCTTGCTATATGTGATTCTTTCGTGCATTTATGAATGGGTCTCTATAAATTAGCGGAATGACTGGGTGCTTGACGTGAATAAATCAATGGAGTTGTTGTAATTCACCATACAAAGAATAATTTATATAGAACACAAAACTGAATAGTGAAATGTATTATGATTTTTGTCCTGATTTTCTTATCAAATTTAAGTTTACTTTTCTTGTAAGAAAAATAAAAGTAATATCATAATTGCTTTTACTTTTTCTAAAAGAAAATATACAACTCAATCATATTTGGTTTATTTCTTGCTTAAAGGAAAGGTTTTGAACCTCTATAAATAGAAGACCCCTCTTCTCATAATCACAACACAATAGTATTTACAATGTAGTCATCAAAGAGTCTTGTTTAGGAGGAGATTTCTCTCAATAGATTTTTATGCTTTTTCAATATTAAGTATTCATATGTAGGTCAATTGGCCAAACCCTATCAATAATATGTTTTTAGTATGTTTTTATTTATCATCCGATTTATCGTCTACATAGTTTGAAATAATTAGTTTCCGCATGACGCCCTCTGGATTTTGAACCCGATAAAATGAACTAGTAGAAGTTGTAACGTCTTCTTTTTTTAACTGTTGATTGTTATGTTTGCAATTCCAGATTACAATAATGAGATAGATTAAATATAACTTAATGTTTGATTGTAGGGTTTACAGTTTCCGATTATATAAATGAAAATGGTCAAATTTGATTTAGCTTTCAATTGTTGAGTTTATATTTTTATTGTACTAGTAATGAAATTGATTAGATCTGGCGTAGCTTTTAATTGCTGAATTTGCATTTTCAAATTATAACAATGAAATTAATTAGAATTAACTTAGATTTTGATTGTTGGATTTACAAATTTAAAAATATTGGAAACTTTATATGAGAAAATTAGCAGAGGAATAGACATAAATGGAGGTGGAAAAAAAGGTGAGAGACATAGATGGAGGCTGCAAAAAAATTTTAAGCGGATGTTCTACTTCAAAATCCCTCATTTCTTATGTGTTGGCATCAAATAATAAGGGTATTTTAGTGCACTTAAAAGTGGGTACCATGCTAACATACTACCTTCACGTAGGGTGCGTTTGGAAAGTTATCCTGGTAATTGAATTTGATGTAATTGGGTGTAATTACACAGTTTGACATGTTTGGTTGACTAGGTAATTATGTGGTCAACAGGTAATTGAGTGTAATTGGCAGGGTGTAATTATACTCTCCAATTCACAGGGAAAGCTGTGAATTACTGATAATTACATGGTGTAATTACAAATTGGTTACTTTTTAATTTCTTTCTTTTATTTCTATTTAATTTTATATCAACACATGAATCCTCATCACAGGGAATGTTATGATGGTTCGGTAGATAGTTCAAGGAATCAGTAAGCTAAATTCAGGAGGCAACATAGCCAACATTAATAACTATATTTATAGTCATTTTCAAAAAAAAATTCTACTCTTACTTTGATTTTGGTTTTGTAACGCCAATTCGACACTTCTTAAAGACTTCTAAACTATTAAAGCATAAAAAAGTAGAACTATTTGAAAGTTACGTGAGAATATTTTTCTTAGATCTGCTCTGGTGAGTCCTTACCCAGATCTTCTCCGGCGACTCAGATCTACTCCGGCGACCCGGATCTGCGCCAGCCAGATCTAGCCTAGTCCGGCGACCCCCTTTCTTGTCGGGTCTTGCTTTTTCCGGCGAAGTTGACCGGAAATCTCGCCGGAAACAACATTCTTGTGTTTTTGTTGTGCTTTCTTGTTACAGGCTCACTCAAATCCGGTGTCCCTCCGGTCAGCAGTTCGACGGACGTGCAGCAGCCCCGGCAACAAATTTTGGCTACCAATTTCTACACCAAATTGCCGGAATTAGACACCTCGAGCAAGTAACCAGTCCAAACGTAGCTCAGGTGCACACGCTCCATCTCTTTTAGCCGTTGTATAACTTTCATATTTGGCGGCAACTACTAACAGTAGTGGTTAATATTCGGGTTTTGGTCCATTTTCTTTAGGTTTACTGGCTGATTTTCCTGCTTATTCTTGACAATCTATTGGTTTGTTTTCTGATTACTTATTAGTAGTTAGCAGTGATAGGTTTATATTTGTTCAATTGTACTTGGTGTTAATCTTAGGTATATTCTTGGGGTGGTCGTGATTGTAGCTGGTGCGGTCTTTGGTGGCGGGGGTTGATGGTGATGGTGTAGGGTCATGTCTTCGGGTGGAGTTAGGTGGGGGGCCGGGGGCAGGGGCGGGGGGTAGGGGGTAAGTGGGTTAAGGGAGCCCCTAGGTTGAGAATAGGGTCGTGGAACATAGGGTCTTTATTGGAGAAGTCCGTAGAGCTGGTGAAAATTCTTCAGAAGAGGCGAATAAGTATAGCGTGTCTTCAAAAAACAAAATGGGTGGGTACTAAGGCGAGGGTAGTAGACAGTTATAAGTTGTGGTACTCAGGAAGCGTGAGGAATAGGAATGGAGTAGGGTATCCTAGTAGATGATGAGCTTGGGAAGCACGTGGTAGAGGTTAGAAAGGTCAACGATAGGTTGATGACGATTAAATTAGTTATGGAGGGGTCTTCTTTGACCATTATTAGTGCGTATGCCCCGCATGTAGGCTTGGATCAGGATGAGAAGAGGAGTTTCTGGGAGACTTTGGATGGGGTGGTGAGGGGTGTTCCTAACAATGAGAAGTTGTTCATAGGAGGGGACTTCAATGGTCACATAGGATCTTCTTCGAGCGGTTATGTTGATGTGTATGGAGGATTTGGGTTCGGTGTAAGGAACGAAGGAGGAGTCACCCTCTTGGATTTTTCTCGGGCTTTTGGGTTGCTGGTAGCTAATTCATACTTCCCAAAGAAGGAGGTTCACTTGATTACCTTCGGTAGTTCAGTGGCCAAGACCCAAATAGACTTTTTGCTCCTCAGGAAGGGTGATAGGGGTCTTTGTAAAGATTGTAAGGTCATACCTAGTGAGAGTCTGTCGACCCAACATAGGATTTTGGTGATGGACTTGGAGATCAAGAAGGAGAGGAGAAGAAGGGGTGTGGAGGATAGGCCGAGAATTAGATGGGGTAGCCTGACTATGGACAGTGCGCTTAAGATAGGGGAGAAGTTGAGTGCGAGAAGACCCTGGGAGAGTGGAGGGGACGCGGATAGTATGTGGGATAAGACTGGCAGTGACATCAGGGAGACGGCTAGAGAGGTGTTGGGTGTCTCGAAAGGTCGTTCGAGCAAGTACCGAGGGGACTGGTGGTGGAATGGAGAGGTTAAAGGGAAGGTGGAGGTGAAGAAGAAGGCTTACGCGAATTTGGTCGACAGTAAGGATGAGGAGGAGAAGTAGAAAAATAGGGAGGAGTATAAAATTGCTAAGAAAGAGGCTAAGTTGCCTGTTTCAACAGCTAAGAACGCGGCTTTTGAAAGCTTATACAAGGCGTTAGAGGGTAAATGTGGTGATAAAAAGTTGTATAGGCTAGCCAAGGTTAGGGAGTCGAGGGCTCGGGACCTTGACCGAGTGAAGTGTATTAAGGATGCAGACTGTAAAGTTTTAGTGGAGGAGGTTCTTATTAGGAGGAGATGACAGTCGTACTTTCATAAGCTCTTGAATGAAGGAAGGGAAACTAACATTGGGTTGGGGGACTTGGAGCAATCTGAGAGGCTTCGCGACTACGGCTATTGTAGGCGGATTAAGTAGAGGAGGTGAAGGGTGCTATTCGTAGGATGCATAGAGGTAGAGCGACGGGGCCATACGAGATCCCGGTGGATTTTTGGAAGTGCACTGGAGGGGCAGGGTTGGAGTGGTTGACTAGGTTGTTTAATACCATTTTTAGAACGACAAGGATGCCGGAAGCTTGGAGATGGAGTACGATGATTCCTTTGTATAAGAATAAGGGTGACATTCAAGACTGCAACAATTATAGGGGTATCAAGTTATTGAGCCACACTATGAAGGTTTGGGAGAGGGTGGTAGAGTTGAGGTTACGTAAGATTATGCCTATTTCTGAGAATCAGTTCGGATTTATGTCGGGACGTTCGACTACTGAGGCCATCCACCTCATAAGGGGACTAGTGGAGCAATATACGGAGAGGAAGAAGGACTTGCACATAGTGTTCATCGACTTGGAGAAGGCTTATGATAAAGTCCCCAGGGAGGTTTTATGGAGGTGCTTGGAGGCTAGAGGTGTTCTTATGGTGTATGCTAGGGCGATTAAGGATATGTATGACGGAGCTAAGACTCGGGTTAGGACGGTGGGAGGGGACTCTGAGCACTTTCCTGTCTTGATGGGGTTGCATCAAGGATCGACTCTTAGCCCGTTTTTATTTGCTTTGGTGATGGATGTTTTGACTTTGCGAATTCAAGGTGAGTTGCCTTGGTGTATGCTTTTTGCGGATGATGTAGTTTTGATTGATGAGACCCGCAGTGGAGTTAATGATAAGTTGGAGGTTTGGAGGAAGACCCTCGAGTCTAAGGGATTTAGGTTGAGTAGGTCCAAGACGGAATACTTGGAGTGTAAGTTCAGCGAGGCAGCGCATGAGGCTGAGGTGGTTATAAAGCTTGATATTTAGGCCATCCGGAAGAGAGATAGTTTCAAGTATCTTGGGTCTATGATTCAGGGGAGTGGAGAGATTGATGAGGATGTCACTCACCGGATTGGGGTAGGATGGTTGAAATGGAGGCTCGCGTCTGGAATCTTGTGTAATAAGAAGGTGCCACCTAAACTCAAAGGCAAGTTCTACAGAGTAGTGGTTAGACCGGCTATGTTATATGGAGCGGAGTATTGGCCAGTCAAGAAAGCTCACATCCAAAACATGAAGGTGACGGAGATGAGGATGTTAAGGTGGATATGTGGGTATAACAGGAATGATAGGATTAGGAATGAGGTTATACGGGATAAAGTGGGAGTAGCGTCGGTGGAAGACAAGATGCTGGAAGTGAGGTTGAGATGGTTTGGGCATGTGTTGAGGAGGGGCACGGAGGCTCCAGTGCGGAGGTGTGAGATGTTGGCTAGGGATGGATTCAGACGAGGGAGGGGTAGACCAAAGAAGTATTGGAGGGAGGTGATTAGACATGATATGGAGCAGCTGCAACTTACCGAAGACATGACCCTAGATAGGAAGGTGTGGAGGAGGCAGATTAGGGTAGAAGGTTAGTAGGAAAGGGACGTCAGTGTTAGTAGATAGTAGAATTTTGTTGTATTAGTAGTGCTTGTAGCTAGAGTATTTGTATTACTTCAAAGTGCGTTATTCTTTGTTGGATTACTTGGTGGGTCCTGTTTATATTACTATTGGGTGTGGTTTCACATTTCGTATCTTGTCCCTTACTATTTCTTTTCTATAATATTGTTTCTTGAGCCGGGGGTCTTTCGGAAACAGTCTCTCTATCTCACTTCTGAGGTAGTGGTATGGACTGCGGACACTTACCCCCCCCCCCAGACCCCATGTGGTGGGAATATACTGGGTATGTTGTTGTTGTTGTTGTTGTTCTTTTATTTCTATTTACATATTTTTCATTTTAATTTTTTTTTATTTCTAATATTTTTAATTTTATTTTTTATTATTCAAATAGTTTTAAAAAATCTATTTTTTTATTTTATATTATTTATATTTCATTTCCTTCTCATTTCCCAACCTTTAATTCTTGTAATTCCATACAATTGTTCGTAATATCTATTTTTTATTTATTTTTTCATTTAGTATAATTTTGTTAGTATTTCAATTTTTAAATTAAAGTAGAATTTATTGTTGAATTAAGTTATAGACTTACATTTTTCTTTTCTTTATTGTTGAATTAAGTTATAGACTTACATTTTTCTTTTCTTTTGAATCATAATTATGTACCTTATGTTGAAATTTGACATAAGAGTATTATGTTAATTTTTTTGTTTTGAATTTTGAACTTATGTTATATTTTCAGTTTCAACTTATTTATTTTACTAGTATTGACTTAATATTTCACATTGTAAGTCATTTACTTTTAGTTAAAATTGATAGATTATCTTTTTGTCAAAAGTTTTAATAATTTTATGATATTATATTTATAATATATATTTTTTTGTCAAATTTAATTAAAATACACTAATTTGAAAAATATAAATCAATTATTTTTTTATAATACTAGTTAAGAACATATGTTTGTTAATTAATATATTTTCAAAAGATATGTTTGTTAATTAATATATTTTCAAAAGACAATATAAATATTTTAAATATTTAATTTAATACCATTTATAAAGATCCTTATTTGTCTAATATACATTTTTGTTTTTTGATAATTAAATTTTTATTTTAAAAATTTAATATATCATGTAATTACACTTGTGCAACCAAACAGTACAATTGTAATTACACTGTAATTGTATTGTGGCAAACAAACAAGTAATCGTAATTACTAGGCTATGTAATTACTAGACTAGTAATTACACCAATTTCAATTACCATATGACTTTCCAAACAGACTCCTAGTATGTTAGCAAAACCATTGATATAATACAAATATTTTCTCTCGTGGAACAATTCAAAATTTTCTGCAACGACCTTTCAGTAAATCGAGAAAGTGTAAGGGAGATAATGAGACCACAGTTAGAAAACAAGAGCAAGATGCTAGAGAAGGAAAAAAATGTGTACTTCAGCAACTGAAATGTGTTTTTCTAGTATATAAAAGGAGATTCATATAGTTTAAATCTCTATTAAAAAGTTCTTCTGTTTTTGAAGGGAAATACAATCACTGCCAGGAAGTTCTTTTTTTTTCCCCGATCAGGTAAAAGATTTCATTGTATAACAAGGCCAACATGGTCATATGCAAGAGGTATACCAAAAAAGGAGAAATCTACAAAATATGGTTCTTTCTAAAAGTCATCCAATTCTCTATACAAACAGGAACTACATGGGGGCACCAGAAGAAAATAAGGGATCGAAAACTGTTTCTCAAATGACCAAAGCTCATCTCCACCCCTTCAAACACTCTCCTATTCCTCTATTTCCAAATAACCCACATTAGCACAAGAGGAGTAACATTCCATGTCTTGTGCCTTCTTCTTTTAGCTCCACTCTTCCAGTTGAACATCAACTCCTTCATGGATCTTGGAATTACCCAAGAAATGCCAAACCATCTGAAAATATCACTCATAACTTCGTGGCTAAATCACAATGCAATAGAATATGATCCATGGCCTTACCCGTCTCTTTACAAAGAAAACACCAGCTCAAGCAAACAACTTTTCTTTTTCTAAGATTCACTGTCGTCAAAATCACTCCTCTAGTAGTTAACCACGTGAAGAAACTCACCTTCCTCTGCACCTAGGTATCCAGACAGAACCATATGGAAAGCCCTCCTCTGCCCTAAACAGGAGCTTTTCATAAAAGGACATAACCTAGAACACTTTGTTATCCCCCAACTCCCAATTCAATGCATCGGGTCTGTCGACTGGCTCTCATTGCTCGTAAGTAAAATTAGAAGTCTCTGAAGCTCAGTTACCTTTCAATTCTAAAAATTTCTTTCGAACCTTAAATCCCCAAAATTCTCATCCCTTTGTGTCTCCCTAGCTTGCTGAATAGACCCATCCCTTTAGCAAGATACCCTATACAAAATAGAGAACTCATCCTTAAGCAGCAAACCTCCATACCACTTATGCCCCCCAAAACTAACTCTACTTCCATCCCCAATCTTAAAGGCAATGTCGTCATAAAAGGCTTCCTACCCCCTACATAAAGTTCCTCCACACATAACAATCGAAAGGCATAGTCATCTTATTTTTTCTCCACTCCTCTTCCATTTCTCTATATTTATTTTCCATTACCCCTCTCCATAAAGCATCTCCCTTGACCCCAAATCTCCTTCAGTATTTACCTAACAGTTTTTAGTTAAACACATTCAAATCCTAAATCCCAAGACCTCCCTGCCGTTTAGGAGAAGTCACGGTCGCCCAGTGAACTAAGTCAAATATCTTTGCCCTATTCGCCGTATCCCAAAGAAAATTTCTTTGCAACCTTTCTAGCTTCGTTGTAACAACGGTAGGTGTGTTCAACAGGGATATGCAATATTTAGGAATACTCGATAAAGTGCTCTTACTAAGCATTTTCTTACTTCTATTAGAAAGGTATCTTTTTTTCCATCCTGCTAACCGCTTCTCTACCCTCTGAATGATCGGATTCAAAACACCAAGATCCTTGTTCACCGTGCCTAGAGGTAAACCAAGGTAGGTAGTAGGAAGATCCTCCACCCTGCATTGCAGAACTTGGGCAAGAAAATCAATGTCATCCATTACACCGACAGGAATGATCTCGCATTTTTTTAAGTTAATTTTAATCCCTCACACCACCTGGAACCAAGTTAACACTTGTTCAAGGTAGTCCAACTGGATCCCATCTACATCACAGAATACCAACGTATTATCTACAAATAAGAGATATGTAACCGACACCATACCAATATCACTAATCGTCACCTTGAACCCTATGATATGCCCGCCTAAAACCACTCTGTCCATCATCCTACTTAGAGCTTCCATCACCAGGATAAAAGGCATAAGTGATGAAGGATCTCCCTGCCTCAAACCTCTCGAACTACCAAAAAAACCATACTGACTACCATTCACCAACACTGAGTATCTTACCGAAGAGATGCAAAAATTGACTCATTACCTCCATTTCTCCCCAAATCCTATTTTCAATAAAATGAAATCGAGGAACTTCCAATTTATATGGTCTTACGTCTTCTCTAGATCTAGCTTGCATAAAACACTTGGTTCATCCTGTTTGTTCTTCGAATCAACCACTTCATTAGCCATCAAAGTTGTATCCAGAATTTGTCTTCCTTTGACAAAAGCATTTTGTGAAGAATGGACAGTCTCATACAGAACTCTCTTAAGTCTATTAGAAAGCACCTTGAAAATAATCTTATAGATGATTTCCACTACCTACTAAACTAATAGGTTTGTAATACCCTCTTCTAGAAGCCCCTTCCTTCTTTGGAATGATGACAATAAAATAAGCATTTAGGCTTTTCCCAAATTCACCCCTCTCCAGGAACTTATCAATATTACTCAACACATCAACTTCCAAAAGTTTGACAAACTGAAAAAGATTTCACACTACTAAATCTTGTTGGCAACAAAACAAGCAGGCAACAACTTCCTCTCGAATGAGCAATAAAGGGAATTTTCACTTCACAGCTACGAGGACTAGATATTATTCCAATGGCCCACCTTCCAAGTTCGAAAGTTAAGTATAAGAATTTTTTTATAGATTGTGAAAATTACTGCATAACACAGTAAAATTTTATCAAGATACCCATATATACAAAGAATCTAGGGAAAACGGCCAAATTTACCCCTCTACTTTAGAAAATTGGTTAAATATACCCTTTGTCATACTTTGGGATCAAATTTACCCTTCTTGCCATACTTTGGGGTCAAATTTACCCTTGTTGTTAAGAAACTTTTCACCTGTACACTTCCTTTAACAGAAAATCCCAAATCAACGTCAAATGCCCCATTTTTTAAAAATATAACACACCGTAATCTAACCCGCTCGACCCACAAAGAAGGCACAAACAAATATACCCCTCCCTCAATTCTGTTGGTCAAATTTCCCCAATGAGATTAGGCCACTGGCTATTTATCAGTGCATAGCTCATGAAAATGGATTTGCATTTGTGCAAACACAAATAAATATACCCCTCCCTCAGTTCATGAATCTGCATCAGTGTAGAGAACATGAAGAATGGCACTTAACAGTCAAATGCGACAGATTAGACCCACTGGATATTTCTCTGGATGATTGAGTTATGAGATCTCCTTATGTGTCAATCATGGCATCTCTTCATTCTTATGTATCTATTTACATTTGGATCTACACGAATTTTCCATCATGTCATTTACTCAGAAAACTTATCCACTGATTCTAGAATCTAGATGCACATAGAATTGCATACCAAATTTTGAAATTTGAATATAACTGAAATAATAGAAAAGTTTGTACTATTCATTTTCTCTAGTTCCTCTAGACATTTTGTTCATATGTAAACAACCTACTAGCGCTGCATGTTGAAAGAGAAGTATATTTGTTCGTTAGGAAAATTCGACCAACAAAACTGAGGCAGGAGTATATTTATTTATGTCTTTTTGTGGATGGAGTCTGGTCTGGTCGGGTTGGGTCAGGCCGGGCTGGTTAGATTAGGGTGTGTTTTATTTTTAAAAAGTGGGGAATTTAACATTGATTTGGGTTTTTCTATTAAAGGAAGGGTACCGGTGAAAAATTTCTTAATAAAGAGGATAAATTTGGCTCCAAAGTATGACATCAAGGATAAATTTGGCCCCAAAGTATGACAACGAGGGTAAATTTGGCCCCAAAGTACGACAAATGATATATTTAGCCAATTTTCCAAAGTATAGGGGTAAATTTGGCCTTTTCCCAAGAATATACCTTATGACATTTTTCTTTAGCCATTTTAATAAATAATATTTTATTACTTTCTGTTATTCAAAAAAATATGAAAACAAAATAAAATTCAAACTATTTCTGAAAAAATAGTAAAATGAAAGAAAAGATAAAAATCGAGATCACTGAATTCACAATGTATCTTTAAGAAAATTATGCTCCTCAATGTCACGCCCCAAATCCCATTGAGGCGGACTGGCACCCGAAGCCGTTGAGGCCCGAGAGAACCAATCTTTGCTCATGCACATTCATATGCATGTCTCTAAATGAACACCACTATACCATATGGATACAAGATACTATTGGCAGAAGTTAGGGAAAACATATGTCATAGATATGAAACTTGGCCGTTGGGTCCACCACGTCAAAAGCACACATTCCTTACATTGCCTTCATTTGACCCACAACGTCTACAAAGCCTCTACAGATGCATAAACATAACCAACCCTATAGTCGGGACAAGTCCCCGCTTTATACAACATTTACATAACCAATACCAATGTACAAGTGACTCGGAAAGCCCCGAATCAATCTGGAGCTCACCAAAGATTTGCAGATAATCTGACTCCTACTGTGGAGGTCTACTAGCTTCTGTGCCTGCAGCAAGTAAGGTAAGTCCCACAAGGGACGTCAGTATGAATGAATGTACTGAGTATGGAAGGCTATGAGCAACTATATGAAATCTAAGAACTTCAATGGAATCAACTGTAAGTGAGTGAACAATATTGATAAATCACTATTGAGTATGTGTGGAACCATGTACCTTGCTTTCATTACTTTCTTTACTTTTATGTACATTGCCATCAATTATAACCGTTAAGTAGGTTGGATATAACCGTCAATATATATATATAACCGTCAATAATATATATATATATATATATATATATATATATATATATATATATATATAACCGTCTCAAGTTCGACATCAAGCTAGGTTTTTGCCCCACTGAGCTTTTCCCCTGCTACCACCCGAAAATCAAGGAAGCAGGTTCAGCATCAAGTTTGGCTTTTACCTCACTGAGCTTTCCCCTTGATCCAGTAAATATAATAAAGCAGGTTCGGCCCTTTTGGACTACCCCCTGTCAAGTTCGGCATCAAGCTTGGCTTTTGCCCCACTGAGCTTCCCCCCTGCTACCACCCGAAAATCAAGAAAGCAGGTTCGGCATCAAGTGTTTCTTTTACCTCACTGAGCTTTTCCCTTGATCCAATAATATCGGGATCGACTTGAGTAGGCTTTTGCCCCCAAAGCTATCACCCGTACTCAAAGAACCATAAAGTAACCATAAAGTAATTATAAAGTAATTATAAAGTAACCATAAAGTAATTATAAAGTAATTATAAAGTAACCATAAAGTAATTATAAAGTAATTATAAAGTAACCATAAAGTAATTATAAAGAAATTTTTAAAGTAACCATAAAGTAATTATATACGTCTTTTATTACTTCTTTTCCTTTACTTTTGAGAGATTAGTACATTGGGGGATTATAACTTTATTGGAAACACATGTATGCATTACTTCATTTATTACTTTCATGAGATTGATACTTTGGTAGTCATAACATGATTGGAACTTTGAAATGTTAGTCAATGAATATTATTGGAACTTTGGAATGTTAGTCAATGAACATTATTGGAACTTTGGACCAATGTACACAATTATGTGACACATGAATAACAATTGGTCAATAAATGAGAGACATGTGAATAACAATATTACAACTTGAAATGAGATACTTTTGGACATCTCGGAATTGAACAAGTACTATTTCTATGTGAACAATATGTGCTGCAGAAGGATACGGAGAAAGTAACCTTACATACCTTGTCTTCCCAAATATGACTATACAACCTTATAAGTACGTACAAAAATCCAGCTCCGTGCTTATGTTTCACTCTACAACACAAGTACATAACGTATCTCATGTTAACAACTCATTACCTTACAAATGCATAAAATGACAATGAGTTACATGTTTGCCTTAAAATGTCATTTCCCCCTTTGAAATACCATTCATGGAACTACCATACCAACAATACCCCAACATGCCATACATTGACCACAACATCATAAACCAATAGCATCTCACACCAAGTTCACCCTTTACACTTCCTTAACAACGCCATGTCACAATTATGCCATCAATTCATCCCAATGCATTTCATAACAACATATCGACAACAATCCCATAATTTCTACTCATAGAATAATAACAAGTTAAGGGAACATAACCACATCATACATGTTGATATTTCATCCATACCATGCATTTTTACCAAAACCTCAAGTATCCTTTCAAGTCCAAATTACCAAGATCACACATCTTTTAGCCAAGAGACAAGAGTGTAATATTCCACTTCCAAGCATAACCAACATGATATACACACCATAGTAAGCATATAATAAATTAATACATGAGAATAAATACTTACCAAAGCTTGGAAAAGGATGATCCTGTCCAAAGAGAATGGTGGCTTAGGGTTTGAGAGTTGAGAGAAAAGTGTAGAAAAATCTAGAAATGGCATGTGTGTCTAATGCAATAAAAATCTGATTTTTTCCACTTTATATAGACCCTCATGTCCATCCTTAGCCACACTTGGTCCAATAATTGAAGTGTTTTACTTGGTCATTAGAAGAATGGGTCATTTGCCCTTTGGGCCTGGCACTTTGTCTTCATTTTGGGCCTCAAATTGAGCCCAATTCATTTAGCCCAATAAATCAATACATAATCCACCAAATTTCTCAGGTGTAAATAATTTCATAAGTGTTACGACAACATTCCAACTCACGAGATTTATATTCGTAGCCTCAATCCCAAAAACAAGCAATTCTAGCCACTCATGGCTTGTTTTGACCAAAAAGGGTAAAAACTTCATTTGGATGCCCAAAATGTCCAAGTATAATATTACCAAGATGGAATAATTATATAATAACCCAAGAATCAAATTTATACGCTCGTGGTTGGCGAAGAAATTCGACAAAAAGCACCCCGACACGGCCCCGGTCGCCCCTTAAACTTAGAAAAATTTCCAACTTTTGAAAGGTGTGCACAAGCAGCCTGGCACGCCTCTGGGCACGCCCCTTTTCTGCCTGTGGCACAAAAATTTCGGTCAGAAGCATCCTGGCACGCGCGCCCCACCCTATTTTCTTGAAATTTTTCGTTTCTTCGACTTTTCTTTGCGGATTTGGTTAGGTACTTCAAGTTCCATTCTTTAGCTTACTTCTTAGACTTAATATCCTTTGCTTGGAGGTCATTCAAGACTCACTTATCACACCTAAAATGTTTCAAGAATTAATAAACTCCTCTTACAAGTGTCTATTCACATGAACTAGCACTATATGAATTTTTCCATCAATGCCAATACAAAATACGTACTTATTGCCCTTGAAACTAAAGTGTATGACTACGCCCTAGGTCACCAAGTGACGAGGGTTGGAAATGTACGGGGTGTTACACTCAAGTACCCGAGGTCAATGGAATATATCCTTCTAGGATAGAATGATTTACTTTAGCAGAGTAACGGTACCTCAAATTCTTATGAACAGCAAACTCACTTAACGGTATTAAATCACACAGAAAAATTTTAAAGTGCAGGAGGAAGAAAAGTAGAAGTTCAGAAAATTCATATGGAAACCCTGATGATTCAATAGGTATATATAGCCATCAAGGTGATGCTTCAGAAGAGAAGCAATGGTTAAGAAAGGTACACCTCTTTAAAAAAGGTGCAACTCTTCAAAAAAGTCACGGCCATTCAAAGTGAATAGGTGTCTATTCAAATTGCATCTTTTCTCTTGGTATACCTACTCATTTTTCAATCACACCTCTTAAAAACCTAACAATCCCCCACATGAACAGAGAATGTCTATAAGATAAATAATTATATTATTTACAAGCAAAGACTAATTGCATCTGGATAAGTAGACTTTGAACTTCCCATAGTGAACATATATCGGATGCACTCGATCAATCGACAGATGTGATATATTTGAACTGTTGAACTTTGTTGTACACCTAGACAATACAAGTCACACAACTAGCCTTTAACTGTCGATGGTTCTCACGATTTTGTTTGTTTCATCCATAAACACTTCCTGATTTCACGAGTTCATAGAGAACCAACCTTTAATATCATTCTCCTAGAAACGGCTTACACTTCACACTCATATAGGTGATTCCTAAATATTTAATCCTATAGATTAACTATTCGGTCATATTTTTCCAAATTTAAAAATTATTAAAAAGCTTTAAATCTTAATGCTTTATCCTTGTTCTGAACATTGTCATCATCATGAGAATGGGTTGATGATATTTCAATTCCCTCTCTAGCCATGATTTTTGTAAGTGGTTCTGACACATTATCTTTTGATTTCACATAGTCAATCATAATAATTCCACTAGAGATTAATTGTCTAACAGTATTATGTCTTCGTCTTATGTGATAAGACTTTTTGTTATACATGGTGCTCCCTTCCCTACCTATTGCTGCTTGGCTATCACAGCGTGTATGCATATAGGTGCCAAAGGTTTGGGCCAAAATGAAATATCTTCTAAGAAATTTTGAAGCCATTTAGCTTATTCACCGGACTTATCTAAAGCTACAAATTCAAATTCCATCATAGAGCGAGCGATACATGTTTGTTTAGATGATTTTCAAGAAACTGCTCCTTCACCAAGGATAAATACATACCCACTTGTGGATTTAACTTCATTTGATCCGGTAATCCAATATGCATCACAATATCCTTTAAGAACTGCAGAATACTTCTCATAATGTAAAACATAGTTTTGAGTATGTTTTAGATACCCCAAAAAATCTTTCATTGCCACTCAATGAGTTTGATTGGGAGTACTAGTGAACTGACTCAATTTACTAAACTAATAACACATGCTATAACTAACCGCATACAATTGATGATATACATTAAAAGTTTCAATACTCGTGCATAATTTAATTGCAAATCACTTCTACCTTTACTCTTTTGAAGTGCAACGCTCACATCAATTAGTGTCTTGACAATATTGAAATCTAAATACTTAAACTTGTCAAGTATCATTTTAGTGTAATGAGATTATGACAATGCTAAACCTTGTGGAGTTCTATGAATTCTAATTCCTAAGATTACATCAGCAACTCCTAAGTCTTTTATATCAAATTTACTCAAATTTCGATGAACAATTTAATATCACAAAATAGTAACAATAAAGACTTTAATATTTATTCACACTTGTTTCTAGTGAACAACAAAGTTTTTATATTCTTCAAATCGCTAACCGAATAAACTTTAAATGCTGACGAAGTTTTTATATTCTTTAAATCAGAATAAAATTCAAACGGAGTAGAAACTGGAGTATGCACTTTATCTCCAAGAGTCTGTTATTCAAGATGATCCTGACTGCAAGTCAATGATTTCAGTCATTTGATGCCAGTGATTCTGCTGCTCAGATGTGGATGATATTATCAAATTTCGGATTATTTTGGTGATGTTGAATAGGGGTTTCTAGCAATTGGTTAAGTCCAATGGTACATACCGTCCTTAGGTGTTTGTTAATTCCACTTTTGTTTATGGATCATATAAGATTTATTTTTGTTTTTGTAACAGACTTTTGAGTTTTATGTAGAAAGTTAACTTTGGAAACATGAATTGCTCTACCTGTGGATCCTTCTTTCACTTTATTAGGCATGTCCGGCTGTTTTATATGTTGTATATGGTTTCTATTAAGTTCTTCATACATAGAAAATCATTACATTAGTATCATGTTAGAGAAAAGGCTTTCAAAACCTGGAACAATTTTGAGCCTCTGGGAAGACCTATTAAGGCAATTCTTTGATACCTATATTCCCTCATCACATCACAACCTTGGAGGAACAAAAATATGGTAATACATTTTGTTATCGTAAGCAGGCAAAAGGAAATTTGTATACCTCTTCTGAGATTGCTGAGAGACCCATCAGATTTCTCTATATGTTTGATGTGTTTGAGATACTGGGTGATACTGCAGAATTAGTGGTTGTGAAATAAAGTAACACATAACATTAAAGCTAGCTTATCATTGATACCTGGCAATAGGGATGGCAGGGTCAGGTCTGGTAATATGGTTGATTTATTTTGACACTTCATTTTCACGCATAGTGTTAATGAATTAAATACAATTTCTTCAGTTTAAATCAAAATTAAATAGGAGATTCATAAAGTTTAAATCTCTATTAAAAAGTTCTTCGGTTTTTTAAGAGAAATACAATCCCTGCCAAGAATTGTTTTGATCAGGTAAAAGATTTCATTGTATAACAAGGCCAACATGGCCGTATACAATAGGTATACCAAAAAAGGAGATACCTACAAAATACGGTTCTCTCCAAAAGACACTCAATTCTCTATACAAACAGGAACTACATGGGTGCACCAAATCAAAATAAGGGATCGAAGACTACTTCACAAATGAGCAAAACCATCTCTGATGGAACATGCGCAGTGGAAGCAAGCATAAAAGGATCAATCAACTTACATAAAAACTAGATAATAGCAATAATCAAGATTATGAATCACTAACCTCTTGAAGCTACTGCACAAATCGTTGCTCTCCAGGTCTGCGTCTGCTATAGCCTCAATAATCTCCGAGTGGGGAATATTTGTGTGGGCAAGTACTGTGTCTCAGAAAGGTAGGTTTTTTATGGAGGAAGAGGGTCCTATTTATAACCACGTTCAAGATTGTAAAACCCTAGTCCGAAAATGTGTATGATACTTCCTCCCCAAGTCATGTGCACATTTTAGGGTGAAACCCACTCCAAAACGTGTACAACTTTTCTTGTAAAGAACCAGATATTTTTTACCAAAATCGTGTAAGATTTTACTGCTTCTAGAAAACCGATTTCTTCTTTTTCAAGTTCATCAACTAATTAGGCATATCAGGGACCATAAATTTAATTAGTGAGGCTTTCAATTATGGTATTAATTCGCAAATGAATGAATCAACCTACCATAATAAATTACAGATTATTCCACTAAAAATTTGTAATTGCACTCCTTGGTATAATTTTGAAATCATTCATTAAATCTTATTTAAATTGCCATGTTAAGATTACAGCTACCTACCAATCGAATTAAATGTCTGACTATTTAATTAATTGATTAATTTAATCCTTTATTCTTAAGCTCAACTTATTTCATGTGACAAATACAAAATCCACCTGCAGGTTTTCACATGAAAACTTATAAGCTACCATAATAGGGTACCATCAATCTCAAGACCAAGACATGAATTCTATTAACTAATCAATATTTCACAAATGTCATTTGTCATCATCCAACCTATCGAGAACATTTTAACCCACGAAAGATTTTCACCCTTTGATAGATCAAGATAACAAACAAATCACATTGATAATAATAACTTTACCAAGATTAAAAGTATAAGTACATTTAGTGATCTAAAGAAGTTGCTTCATAAAATTCAGAATACAAACAACCATCTCTACTTGGTCCGTTCAATACACACAAAGTGTACTAGCCAAGAAGTTGAAATTCGACCATTCTCAAAATCAAGATTAAATTATATTTAATCTTGTGCTACAATCATCAAGATGTTTGTACTTCATCTTTGACTGTGAACATAATTTTATAACTTATAAGAACCGACAATTTAATCATTCGTGTATGAGCCATAAAACTCCATACATAAAATCGTCTATTTTATAAGTAAAGGGCACACATGTGAATAAAATGATCTAATTAAAACAAGACTTTATTGATCCAAACAAATAAAATAAAAGTCTTACACAAAGAATGAAACATAATGTTATAACTAAACTGCATGGTTAATAGTATATCCTAAAAATCTCCACCCCTTCAAAAGCTCTCCTTAGTCCTCTCTTTCCAAATGACCAACATTAGCGTAAGAGGAGTTAACTGTAACACCCTGAACTTTCGGGCTAAAACTTTAGACCGTGCTACATGTATAGTTATACGTAAATCTAGCATATTTGATTGTATATAGGTGTAAAAGTCATATCTTAAGTGTTGGAGAGGTATGGGATATGAATTAAGGGCATAAGAAATCTTTAGTACGAAGTTAAGTTGAAAGGTCCTTTGTTTAACGATTTAGTTTTCGTATAGGTTCATATAAGGGGCAACTTCAAACAAGTATTCCTCCTAGAATATGTAGAGTTACATGACCCATTACCTATCAAATTAAATATTTTTAAGTCTTCTTTCCAACGCCACTGACTGTTCGTCAATCTGACAATTGTGCAAAATGTTATGCCCATTTTACTGGGCATTGTGCAGATTGTGCGACTGCACACAAGGAAAACGTGCTAGAAAGGGTGCTATGGTCTCCTTAGTCAACTTCATTGCATTACTTCATTCTTTTATGTTCATGGGATTGATACTTGGTAGTTTTAACATTATTGGAAGCTTTGGAACATACCATTATTAGAACTTTGCAACAATATCTACAATTATGTGACACATGAATAGCCTTTGACCAATGAATAAGGAACATGAGAAAAATAAGATATGACAACATGCATTGGAACACCTTTGAACATTTTGGAGTGGGACAAGTGCAATGACGATAGGAACAATATGTGCTGCAGAAAGATACTGAAAGAGTAACCTTACATACCTTATCTCCTCAATACGAATACTCAATTCCATAAGTGAATACAATAGTCCCGCTCCTTCCTTATGTCTCACTCTACAACACAAATATACAACGGAGTTTACATTAACCACCAACTATCTTACAAATGCATACAACGACAATGAGTTACATGTTTGGCTTTAACATGTCATTTCCCTCTTGACAATACCATGTGTGAAACTATCACACCAACAATACCATTTACAAAACTATCATACCAACAATCCCACAATATTCCCAACATTGACCAATACATGATAACCAGTAGTATGTCACACCAAGTTTCGACTTCCCACTCTCCATCATCACAACATCACAATTATACCACCAATTCACCTCCATACACCTCACAACAACAAATCGGCCAAAATTCCATAATTTACACTTATAACAAAATAACAAGTTTAACAACATAATCACACCATATATGTTGATATTTTATCCATGCCATGCTTTCTCATCAAAACCATAAGTCATATTTCAAGTTTAAATTCCATAGATGGCACATCTTTTACAAAAACACAAAGTACCATGTTCAACACTTCCAAGCATAACCAACATGATCTTCATACTCTCCCATGAATATAATATATTAATCCATAAGAATTATCACTTACCTAGTCTTGGAAGACGATGATCTTGCTCCAAAGGTGGCTTAGGGTTTGAAGAGCCCAAAGGGGTGTTCTCTTGAAATTTCTAGAAAATGCAAGAAAAGCATGTGTGTTTTTGTGGGGTTTTTGTGGGTTAAAAATCTAATTTTGCCTCCCTTTTATATACCCTTGAAGTCCTTGCTCAATGATTGATGATTCAAAGGAAGAATGGGTCATTTGACCCATGTTTGGCCCATGTCTTTTTTTTCTTCATTTTGGGCTTTATTGAGCCCAAATCACTTAACCCAATAAAATCAATAATTTCTCATGTTTAACTCATTTCATATGCGTTACGAAGATATTCCCACTCACGGGATTCATATTCGTAGTCTCAATCCCAAAAACAAGCAATTCTAGCCACATATGGCTTATTTTGACTACAAGGGTAAAATCGTCATTTCGATGCCAAATTCGTTCACGAGTAATTTTACTACACCAATATAATACTTCAATAATTCCATGTATATGCTCGTGGTTGTAGAATAAACATGGCAAAAATCGGCTCGGTACGTCCCCGGGCACCCTTGGGACTTAGAAAAATTTCCAACTTTTGAAAGGTGGAACAACCCAGCCTGGCACACACTTGGGCGCGCCACCTTGCTGCCTGTGGGCTAAAAAATTTAGCCCAGAGTGGCCTGGCACGCCCTCTAACGCGCCTCAGCCTTAGTTTTTTTGAAAATTTCATTTTTTGACTTTTCTTTGCGGGTTTGGTTAGATACTTCAAGTTCTATTCTTTAGCTTACTTATTACCCTTAATATACTTTGTTTGGAGGTCCTCTTAGCCTCATTGTGAACCCCACAAATGCCTCCACGAAAATCCCAAAACACCTCCTACGAAGGGCTAATCACATGTACGAAGCCAAATTTCAATTTTCTCATCACTAACATTACAAAATACATACTCATGACATATCGACACCTAAGTAACCATTGTTCAACGTCGTCAAGTAGGGTTGGGAAGGTATGGGGTGTTACAGTAAATGTACTTCCTTTTTCCCCACGCAATACAACTGTCTCATCTACTTAAAGAATGTGAAATATTTCCACTTAGTTACCTACCCTTCAAATTTTCTTAGCTCAAGCATAGCAATGAATACAGTTGCATGCAGCAGTCAATACTAAATAGTTCAACTCATGCTTTTTCCTTCTATCCAAGACCATCATTCGAGGATGAATGATCCCAAGGGGGAGATATTGTAACACCCTGAACTTTCGAGCTAAAACTTTAGACCGTGCTACATGTATAGTTATACGTAAATCTAGCATATTTGATTGTATATAGGTGTAAAAGTCATATCTTAAGTGTTGGAGAGGTATGGGATATGAATTAAGGGCATAAGAAATCTTTAGTACGAAGTTAAGTTGAAAGGTCCTTCCTTTAACGATTAAGTTTTCGTATAGGTTCATATAAGGGGAAACTTCAAACAAGTATTTATCCTATTATATGTAGAGTTACGTGACCCATTACTTATCAAATTAAATATTTTTAAGTCTTCTTTCCAACGCCACTGACTATTTGTCAATCTGACAAATGTACAAAATGTTATGCCCATTTTACTGGGCATTGTGCAGATTGTCCGACTGCACACAAGGAAAACGTGCTAGAAAGGGTGTTATGGTCATTTTATCCTTTTGTAACCGTTTATATTACATCTAAAACGCCCCAATCATCCAATTACTTAGGAGTATCGATAAAAATCCTCTTCCTCTTCTCAAGACTCAACTCTCAAGAATCCGAGAAGGCTAATTCAAGAATCAAGCTTAATTCTTCCTTTTCCAGTTATAATCCTTCCAGTATTTCAAGGTATGTTGAACTACTTCTTCCATGTATTTCTTTAAGTTCTATTCTCCTTCGGTTTCAGATTATGCTCCAAACCTTTAAGGTTGAATGAATTTCTATAACCTTGTCAATTAATAGAATCCTTTAACTAAATCGTTTCATATATCTATGAATAACTTTTTATGTCATGATTTCCCTAAATTATGTGAATTATTATGCCCCTTATGATTTGATTCAAGAATTAGGGATTTATTACTATATGAAGTTATGTCATCTATAAATCTCATGAACTTTGGGGAATATTGATTAAAGGATTAAATTTTATCATGAAACCTAGGAAATTCTCGAATTTCCCCAACTTGAGAATGTGTTAAGTAATGGAATTTCCAAAATCTCCATAACCTCCAAAATGTCAAGAAAACTCTTCCTTATGAACTATGACCTAACAAATGATCCATGTAACTTCTAACACTATGAAATTTCTTCAAGAATGCCTTCATGGCCTTATAATATGATCTTCATAATCTTATGTTATGCTAAAAAAAGATATGAACACTCCAACAACTCTTTTTTCATAAAGTTATGAGAATCTATATTTTATTAATTAAGGCAACATGAATTATGATACTACCTTCCATAAGTCCTCAGTAATTTTAACGAATGATAAATTCATGACTTATGAACCTAATTAGTTAATTCTCAAACATGAGACCTAAAGTGGCTAAACAATGACATAAAGTGGCTAAACCATGACTATGAGCCCTAAAGTGGCTAAACCATGATTATGAGCCTAAATGGATAATTCCATGAACATGAGCCTAATAAGGCTAACATTTGAACATGAATAAGTAAGATAACATTATGAGCTTAAGGGAGTTAGCTGGCTGACCGAGAAGGCATAGGTCTAAATGACAAATGTCCAAAACTACGCTTGCCGACGTAGGATAGAGATCATTCCGCAAGTCGAATGACTTTTTTTTTTCATGAGTCTCGAAAAGGGATATTTATGGATCCTTGCTAGCAAATCATGTCATGTCATGTCCTATGCCCAACAAGGTATAGGATGGCTTAGCTGATCGGGCCGAGATCAGACTCCGTGCGCTCACATGGTGGTTTATGTCGGTTCACCACTTGCTCCCATAAATAACTAAACGGATTAATTTATTTTACGTTACAAATTACTATTTCAGCTTATGCTCTTGTCCTTTTTCAGCTTATCATGTCTTGAATTGTACTTATCACTATTGTATTTCCATGCTTTATTACTTTCTTGTGTGGTTTTGCATGCCAATACATTCCACGTATTGATCGTCTTGGACGCTGCATTGTTTCATAATGCAGGTTCCGAAATGTACATTTGTAAATCCGTGGAATACTAGGTCCATTCATATCAGCTGTTGGTGAGCCCTCCATCTCTTCGGAAGGCATTGTTTATACTATGATTGACTAGTTCTATGCTTTGATTATGTCGAGGTCTTGTTCCCTATTGACATTGATTCATGTGTTTAGAGGCTTCATAGATAGTTGTAGATATCAGATTCAGTTATGTTCAGTTTTATTCTTATGTCTTTTGAAATTTCCAAAGTTATAGTTTAAGACTTTTATCAGTTTATGTAACAAATGGATTTTTCTTCTGTCTATTACTCATGATTTAAAAACGTTTCTTCCTCAGTTATGGATGGATGCTCATGATGTAAGCTAAGTGGTTCTCTCAAGCCAGTAATGGTTCCTGGTGCCTGTTACTTCCAGGGCCTAGGCTCGGGTCGTGACATTAACACTCCATGCCTTATGCCTTCTTCTTCTGGCTCCACTCTTCCAGCTAAATATCAACTTCTTCATAGATCTTGGCATTACCCAAGAAATGCCAAACCATCTGAAAATATTCCCTCATAACCTCATGGCTAAATCGCAATGCAATACAATATGATCCACGTCCTCACTCGTCTTTTTGCAAAGAAAACACCAGCTCAAGCAGACAATCTTTTGTCTTCTATGGTTTTCTGCCGTCAAAATCACTTCTCTAGTAGCTAAACACGTGAAGAAAGTCACCTTTCTCGATACCTTAGGTGTCCAGACCGAACCATATAGAAACCCCTCCGCCTCCATAACCAGGAGCTTCTCATAAAAGAACTTAACCAAGAACACTTTGTTATCTCCCAACTACTAACTCAAAGTATCGAATCTTTCGACTGGCTCGCATTACTCTTGAAGTAAAACCAGCAGTCTCTGAAGCTTGGCCACCTCCCAATCCTAGAAATTTCTTCTGAACCACACATCCCAAAAATTTTCATCCCCTTGTGTCCCCCTAACTTGTTGAACAGACTCATCTCTTTAGCAAGATACCCTATACAAAATTAGGAATTCATCTTAAGCACCAATCCCCCACACCATTTATGCCTCCAAAAACTAACTCTACTCCTATCCCCAACCTTAAAACTAATGTTGCTATAACAGGCTTCCCACCCCTTCATAAAATTCATCCACACATCACACTTGAAGGCATAGTGATCTTATTTTTTCTACACCCCTCTTTATAAAGCATCTTCCTCGACCCCAAATCTTTTCAACCATTTCTCCATAAGTTCTTTGTTAAACACCTCTAAATCCTAAATCCCAAGACCTCCCTACCGTTTAGGAGAAGTCATAATCTCCCATCGAACTAAGTGAAATTTCATTGTGTCATTTATTGACACCCAATTTTGACCTCTCGATATTCCTCCCGGGTTGCTATTTTATCAAAAAATATTAGTTTTGAATTTTTAATTATTATTATTTTGGTATCAAATAAATTCTGACATTTCGTATTCATGATTTTAAGGTATGCAATTTATTTCTTAGCATTCAATTTTATATTCTTATATAATATATATATAATTTACTAATTTAAATATAATATTTTATATAATTTTGAAAATATTTATTAAATTATCTCTGCAAATGTGCATACTCATAATTTACAAACACATGGTATATTACTATTATTATTATTATAACATTTATAAAATTCACATTCATAATTTTCAGGTATATAATTTATTCCAAATTATTAGTTATCGTCAACTTTAAATAATATATTACGTGTCATTCATTTATACGTAATTTATTCATAGTTAATTTAAGCATAACGATATTTTATGATGATTGTTAATTTTGTTATTGTTATTACTATATGTATTAAATGGCAGTCTAATTCAATTCAATCTCCCCAATTTATTTAAATCCTGGCCATTTTTTATACCCAATTGTGTGTCAATTTTAACCCAATTTGGTTTTAATTTGACCTAAATTAAAATTTTCAATTCCCATGACCCAATTATAACCCCTGATCCGACCCATCCTAATTTTAATCATAGCCGTTGATCTCAAGAAATCAACGGCTGAGATCAAAGCATTTTTTCCTTTCCTTTTTAATTAAAACCAACCCCCAAACCTAACCTTAAACTCATCAGCCGCACCTCTACTCTCTCTCTAACCAACCCTTCTCTCTCATCTCCCTCGCATTCCGCCACCGCACCAGTAGTGAACGGCGAACCCCAACCTCTCTCACCCCGTCTCTCTCTCCCCGATCTCCCTCTCGATCTCTCCACCCATGGTCGGAGGACACCACGGCTGCGAAACCCACTATCGGCCAGCCACACCAGACCCCATCACTGGCAATATACCTCCACCGGAGCTCCACCATCTATGACCGGTGAAACCTCCACCATGAGCCGCCAAACTCTCCTCCTCCCGTTCGCTGATCTCTTTATCTATGTCTCTTTGCCGTCACATCCTCGTCGAAGTTGATGACCGGTGAGGTTTCAACGAACCACCGCGATGATTGTCCGATTTAATTCATTTATGATTTGAATTTTTAACTCTTAGTTTATTTGCTTTCGAATTGCTTGAACCAGATTTTTAGATTTAAAATTTGTGATGTTTGGCTTTGAATTTTGATTCAATTTTTTCAATTTCATGGTTATATGCTTCTTTAGATCATCATATGTGAAAAGCCCCAAATTTCTTCAAACTTCGGCTAACCTAGTCTCGGAATCGATTTCTAATTTTTACAATTCTTGAAATTCCTATTCCTTTTTACCCTTTTGTGAGGATGCGTCGCTGAATTAGCATGGTTTTGTGGTATTTTTGATTCGATCATTTTAATTTTTGATTCTGTGACAACTTTGATGGGTAAAATCGATTCTTAATTGGTTAATTTTAGAGTGCATATTTTCCTTTTTTGGATCTTTATTTCTAATAGGATTCGGACAGATTCATATATAGTTGATTGCTTGGTTATTGGTGAAAATCTTGAATTTATTTACTCCAGCGTATGTCCTCTTCCTCTAATTGATCCTTTTACCTTAATTGAAAATAAGGAAAATCTTACATCCTAATTATAGTATGTTTTGATTAGGATGTTTTGGCTATCACGTATATAATGCATCTGTACTATTTGCTTTCCTTTGTTATATGTTAGGGACAACCTTAGCATTTAGTGATTTATAGTAAATTTTTCCTAATTTATACCTTGATTATTGGCTTTGCTTCCTCTTAATTGGAGCACCTTTTTTTACCCGCATATTTATGGTAATATGACCCCCTCATTTAAAATGGATTCAGCTGCTTGATTAAGAAAAAATTTCGTTAACTGATTCTGGAAAATATTTCTTTTCCTCTTTAATCCCTTGATTGATTTTCAGAATTTTCCTCCTTCCTTCTGTTTTGGTGAATGCTCATGACTTTTTAACTATATAAACAAGCTTCCCCCCCCCCCTCCTCATTATAAAACATGTTTTTTACTCCTACTCTCCAGACAAAAGAAAAGAAAGAAAACTCTTTACTTATATTTTGTCCTTCGGCTTTGGCTTTTGGGTTCTAAAGGATTTCTCGGGGTCCATCTCATTGCTTCGGTCTACTATTAAGTGTTGCTTAAATCTTCTTATTATTATCTGTTTATTCCTTAACTGGTAAGTTCCTTGTCAATGCAACTTTCAATATTGATATGGTAGTTTTCTGTAATCTATGGAGCATGCCTACATATTTAGTGTTAGAATAATATCTTGTTTCCTCCATGTATTTGTTTTCCCTTGATTGTTGCATTTTTTGGTGCATTTATCTTCGGTTTTGTATCTAACAGGTTTTGTTAGAAAAGAATTTCTTGGAATTTGAAAAGTTGTCTGGGAGTTTGGGGGACTGCATAGCTCATTCGTTTAAAATTCTTTTACTTCCTAGTCATTTTCGGATGTGTAATAAATTTTGTATAAACGCTATATATATATAATGAAATTATGGGGACTGTTCATGGGGGCGGGGATTATGTGATTATTTTTATCACCTAGGCAACATTTCTAGGTTAGAGAAATAAATTTCATAATTGTCTGATCACTTAGAAATCATGTTTTAGGATTGTTTATCGACTGTCAGCATGTTAAAATTAATTCTTTCCCGTTTAATTAATTTTTGGCGTGTTTAATTAATTTCCGGCCTACCTATTTATTCTAAAGCACGTTTAATCAATTCTCCATGCTTAATTAATCTCCGGCGTATTATAACTAATTTTTAGCATTTGCAATATTTTTATTTAATTTTCAACACAAAATCGAGTTTTCAGCTCTTTTAATTAATTTCCTGCAAAGTTAATCAATTTTCAAACCTTTTCAATTAACTCTCAACAATTTAATTAATTTCCTGCATTTTAAATTAATTTTCTGCAAACTTAAATTAATTTCCAGCATCTAAAAACTATTTTTCAGCAAAATAAAATTAATTTCAAGCATTTAAAAGTCAATTTCCAGCAATTAAAATTAATTTCCAGCATCTAAAAAACTATTTTCCAGCAAAATGAAATTAATTTCCAGCATTTAAAAACCATTTTCCAGCAATTATTAATTAATTTCCAGCATCTAAAAACTATTTTCCAGAAAAATGAAAGTAATTTCCAGCATGTTAAAATTAATTTTTAGCATGTTTAAATTAATTTTCAGCATGTTAAAATTAATTTTTAGCATATTAAATTAATCTTCAGCATGTTAAATTCATTTTGTGGAATACTTGGACTAATTTCCAGCATAGTTAAATTACTTTTCAGCCTTAAAATAATTTTTAGCAAGTTTTAAAATAATTTCCAGCATTTTAAAATCATTTTTTCGGCAATCTTAAGTAATTTTTCTGTAATTATTAATTAATTTTTCAGTATACCTATATTGATTTCCAGCATTCCTAATTTAACATCTTGCGTTTTATTTAAATTTTTGACCCATTTGAATAACGTTCCTCGCCTAGAAATCATGCTTATAAGTTTAATAAATGTTAATTAATCTATCGCGTTAGACACCATGCTTATAGGTTTTAATTACAATGTAAATAATTGAATAGTTGTCTATCACCTAATCAACTTTAATTAATCAAGAGGCTTGTTGAAACCTTTATGCGCTAATTGCTAGTCTTGTTTGTTTTGACGCGAGCCCCGAGTCTAATTAGGAAGCCTAGGACTTTCTTTGCGTCTAGATCATTATCCAAAATAGGTCGTCCAACGCCTCTTGGGCATTAAGTTGGGACGGGTAGGCATTTTTAGGTAACGCTAGTTTTATCGTTTTCTTTAGAACGCCTTTAAGATTAATAACCAATTAAGTAGGGTGGGTAGAACATTAGGACATGATGAAAGTTGACTCGAGCAGAATCCAACAATGTGATATGCAACATTGTCATCCGTTAATAGGTCAAGCGCTGATCCGAATAAGATAAAATTAACCCTTGTCCAACCTTTTAAAACTTCGGTTATATTTAACTTTTTACATGTTCCTTTTTGCTTTGGGGTAGTTTAGGTTTACTTTCCAGATAAAAATTTCTTTTGTTGTATAAATTGTGTCTTTTCTATCTTCTCGCTTATCTGATTCACTATTTTTACTTATTTACGCATCTTATTACTTTATCACTTAGATAATTATTAATTAGCTAATAACCGAGTTGCATGTTCAGTTTATTTATTTTTAAATATTTAGTTAATCTTAAGTTAATAAAAATAATCGACCTTTTGCTTATCACATAGAATTCCCCATGTAATATATGAGTTCGGTCAGGACCTACATTTTTGGACCTCGAAAGATGCCTAACACCTTCCTTTCGAGGTAACCTGAACCCTCACCCGAATTTCTGGTGACGTAGACTAATATAATTAAATAGTTCGTAATTAGTTTAGAATGGTGCCCTAACACACCTTAATTCGTTAGGTGGCGACTCTTCTCTTTTTAAACAGTCCTAAATAGAGTTGTCACATCGAATCTCTCTTTTCGCGAGAAAAATGAGGCACGACACCATTCACCGCATCCCAAAGAAATTTCCTTTGCAACCTTTCCAACTTCCTTATAACAATGGTAGGTGTGTTGAACAGGGATATGCAATATTTAGGAATACTCGATAAAGTGCTCTTAGTAATCATTTACTTACTTCTATTAGAAAGGTGTCTTTTTTCCATCATTCTAACCTCTTCTCTACCCTCTGAATGATTGGATTCCAAACACCAAGATCCCTGTTCACGTTGCCTAGAGGTAACTTGGGCAAGCAAATCAATGTTATCCACTACACCGACAGGAATGATATCGCATTTTTTGAGGTTAATTTAATCCCTGACATAACCTAAAACTAAGTTAACACTTGTCCAAAGCAGTCCAACTGGATCCCATCTATATCATAGAATACTAAAGTACCACTACAAATAAGAGATGGGTAACCAACACGGTACCAACACCACTAACTGCTGCCTTGAAACCTGTGATATGCCCGCCTAAAACCGCTCTGTCCATCATCCTACTTAGAGTTTCCACCACCAGCATAAAGAGCATAAGTGATGAAGGATCTCCTTGCTTCAAACCTCTTGAACTACCAAAGAAACCACACCGACTACCATTCACCAATACTGAGTATCTTACCAAAGAGATACAAAAATTGACTCATTTCCTGCAATTTCTCCCCAAATCCCATTTTCAACAAAATGAAATTGAGGAACTTCCAATATATATGGCCTTAAGCCTTCTTTAGATCTAGCTTGCATGAAACACCCAGTTCGTCTTGTTTGTTCCTCGAATCAACTACTTCTTTAGCCACCAAAGCTACATCCAGAATTTGTCTTCCTTTGACAAAAGCATTTTACGAAGAATAGACAGTCTCATCCAGAACTCTTGTAGACATTTCCCAATTCCCACTATACTAATATATCTGTAATCCCCGATGCTATAAGCCCCTTTATTTTTTGGAATGATGACAATGAAAGAAACATTTAGGCTTTTCTCAAATTCACCCCTCCTGGAACTCATCAATAGTACTCAAAACATCATATTTGATTGTGCTCCAACAATGCTTAAAGAAAGCCAGAGTGAAACCATCTGGCCAGAATCCTTGTCCCTCGCACAACACTCAAACACCACATGCACTTTCTCTTCCTCAATAACCCTCTCTAGCCTCATAATTATCCCCTCCAATGTGACTAAAATCCATCCCTCCTAAACTTGGCCTCCACTCCGCTTTCTCTTTGAATAACCGTACATAAAACTGAAAAATTTGTCTCTCTACTTCCTACTCCTCTTCAAAATGTCTACCCAAACCTCCACAGATTCTATTAAATTCCCACTCATATTCAAAACTGCTACCTTGTGAAAAAATTATGTTAGAATCTGCTTCTTTCAACCACAACGCCCTCAATTTCTATCTCCAACTAGTTTCTTGAGCCAAGGACAACGAAGCTAGTTCCCTTATTAACAATTCTTTCTTCTCCTTTTCCCTCCCTTACCACCTCTAATCTTTCTAACTCCCCCACTCATAATCTCCTTCATCTTCACCTCTACCCTCCCAAACACTTCCTTGTTCCATACCCTTATATCTTTCTTAAGCATTTTAAATTTTTTAACAAGCTTGAAAGATGGTCTCCCCTCCTCAACATAGTTGCTCTACCACCCGACTTCTTTATCTCCAAAATCTGTCACTTGCAACCACATATTTTTGAATCTAAAAGGAAATCTCATCCTTCTAACCCTGGCACCATCCAGTAAAATAGGAAAATGATCTGAGACCAACCACAAAAGAGGGGGCTAGATCACATTTGGTGCCAACTCCTCCCAAGAAGTAGATACAACGAATCTGTCCAGCCGAAATTTTGAAATTGAATCCTCCGATCTAGACCTATTGGCACATGACAAAGGTAAATCTATAAGAAATGATTATCAACAAACTCCTCCATAGCCCTGGAAATCACCCTGCAACCGAACCTTTCCCCTAAAAATCCAATAGTATTAAAATGCCCCCCCCCCCCCCAACACCCAAGGAATCCCCCAGCTCTCCAAACATGCCGCTAATTCCTCCCAGAAGGCAACTTTAGACCCCTCCCCTACTGGTCCGTACACACGCCCAAACCTGCACTCCACCCCATTGCCGATGTTCTTAAACCTTGCACCAATCAAGAATTCTCCTTTGTATCCTTTTGGTTCATTTTTTGTGTAAAGGAAGTCATGTAGTGGATGGCTTGATGCAGAATCTCTAATTGACATGTTAGGATTTTTGTAAACAAGGTGGATTATACATGGTTTTCCTTACACTGTACATATGCCTTTGCACCTGGCTTACTGCTTTTTAGTAATACAAATGTTACCCTTCTAGAAAAAAGCCATGCAATAGGCCATGTGCCTATCAATTTTGGGTGTAAAGCCAACTCTACTGCAAAATCCTTTTCCAGCTTGGATACATGGTGCACAATGTTATGTCAAAGATCCCAAAAGGTGAAGATGTATATACCAGCAGTGGCCGACCCAGGATTTAGGGGTCATGAGTGCCGGCGAGAGGTCCGAACACATATATTGACGCCCAAAGTAAGTTCCATTTGGAAATTAACGCACCTATATATCTTCTTGATTTACTGGGTGCTTTTGAAGTCTTATACCAATATTTATATATTTTTTTATATAATTATACCTAATCTACATCGGATTTAACAGGTGCCGGAGCACCCCGTGTATTTTCCAATTCGCATTAAAAACGAGGGTACTCAGATATCTCCGACTGTGTCTACTTATGTAACAATGATAAACTGCCCCCAAGATTTGAGCAAAAACTTCACCAGTATTGATAAACTGCCCCCAAGATTTGAGCAAAAACAGCACCAGTACAATGATAAACTGCCCCCAACATTTGTGCAAACACTTCACCATTACAATGATAAAAGCAACTTTGTTGCTAACAAACATGTCCTCCCAGAGTATGCCAAAGAAAAAAGGAACATTAGGCAATACGCTACTTGACATGCACAGACTCGCTCTTGCAGATTTATGTAATGTCTCAATTTGAGGCCAGTGAAACAGCATCAGCATTTGAAAGAACTGTGAGAAATGCTGGCAAGTGCCTATTGAAGCCGAATCACCTTCTCCATGGGGATGTCAAAAACCTTCTGCAGTCCATAAAAGGATGTCAAAAATAGGATAAATAGTGTGACCAAGTCACTTCAGTAGTGCTAAACATAATTTAATCGAATCAGCTACTCAACTGAGATTAAAAGATCAAGACCCTGGTTTGGAGGAACTCATATACAAGAAGGCTTTCTAGACTGTTCATCATACAAGACTGCATCCACCCAATAGAACTAACTATAGAAGGATGAATAAATGAACAGAAGAGTGAAAATACAACAGAGTTGTAAAACAACATATGATAGAACATAATTGACATCTGCCAAGGATGCAATAGAGCTATGTCTGAAGTCAGGATGCATTTATTCTTTTCTAAGTCGCATCAAAATAACTGTCCAGAAATTTCTTACATTTGAATAACAAAGTTGCACTAGCCTTGTACACATTCATCTAATGACTGCCAAGTGTAATTTCATCCATCAGATGATGAACGATAGGAACCATGAATCCTAATCAATCTACACCATCCATGGAAGGAGCTAGAGAAAGAAATGTAATCAATTCATGGCTATTGCCTATTTGTACTTGTTAAGACATGACACCTAGGCCTAACTCAACACCAAAATTTAGCTCACGAAGGGAGGATTTCCCAAGTCCATATAAGCAAATCATTAGTCAATTCCCCAACCAATGTGGGATTCTAACCCACTCTTAACACCTCTTAAAATGGGGATGGACCTGACTCTGATACCATGTAAAGATATGGCACTTGGGTCTAACTCAACCACAAAAGCTAGCTCACGAGGAAGGATTACCCAAGTCCACGTAAGCAAACCATCAGTCCATTCCCCAACCAATGTGGGACTCTGCCCATTCTAACAATACTGCTAAGTTCCACACTGGTTGAGGGAATGGGTTGTGATATCCTTATTGAGGTTGAATTAGGTCCAAGTCACATATCTTCATATACTCCTATCTACCAGCTCAATAAGCTAACTACAATTAGTTCCAATTAACCAGCTTATTAATTAGTCTAAGTTAGCAAGGTCAAGTTAACCAACATGTGACAGTCAGCTTGTATTGGTATGTCACCAAAAGGTATGTGCTTTTCTGACTGCTCATTCCACTTTGGGAGGGGAACCTTGACTTATTTTACTACATTGTGACGCGGCCAGAAATCGGAAATCGTGCACCGGTTGTTTTCTCAATCCTGTTTTTACCTATACTATAAAACTTACATGAGTCTCCCCTCTCAAACATTGTGTCAAACAGTTGTACCACATCGACTCGGGCATATTTACATCTGTTGGTTTTTTTTAAAAAGAAACAGAGCTCCAATTATCATTCGACAACTACGATAAGACAGTTGAATCAAACCGTGAATTAAAAATTACATGAACAATTGATCAATCTAGACCTCGAATAAGCCCAAGAAAAAGTTAAATTGTATCAGAAATATTAGTTCGATTTCTTGGTTAACGTGTATTAAGTAATACTAGCAAAGTAAACATGTTCTGGAGTAAAAGAAAATAAATAAGTGTTAAATTTACTCAGATGAACACAGAAACAACAAACCTTGGTAAGAGTCAAGGGGATGATCTTTTAGACCAATCTGGAGGCTGTATAGTAACTGTGAATGAATCATTTGCAATAACGTCATGTTGCGTTGTTTGAATTTCTTGGGCTGAATTGGCAACAGACCAGTTGCACCAGTTTACCTCAATTCTATTTAGAGACACAGCATCTTCAAAATGAGAAGGGATTTTCCCAAGATGCTTACATTTTGTCAAAACCAAGTGTTCAAGCTTAGGAAAAGCATCATCAGAGACAGACCATCGTGCAAGTTTGAGGTTGTCCAGTTTTAAGTATTTGAGTTCAAGGAACTCTGAATCTTTCACTTCCCAGTGATCCCCTTCAAAGGCTCTGAGCAATAACTTAAGAATCACCAAGTTGGGTAGTTCTGCAATGATCGAAATTTGGTTCCAAGGTAGACGGAACTTTGATAATGTCAATTCCCTTAGATGCGAGGGGAAATTGAACTTGTGAGGAAGTTTGGCTGGATAGCTGTTGGAAACCAGCTTGAGGGACTCAAGGTGACTTAGAAAATCTAATCTGGGAAAACGAACACATCTACCCATCATTTTCCTTGAATAACCAAATGTCCCTGAAAATATGCAACTCAACTTTCTCAGGTTTGGCATCTTCCTCAAAATCTTCTCTGCTTCTTCACCATAAGAGAGACGTGGAGTAGAAAAGGTTTCCAAATTAGCTAATTGCGAGTTAGTAGGTGATTCATCCATGTTCTCATGCAAACCAAAAGAAGCCCGATCGTTTACATGTATATGCCTCAGTTTCACCATCTTCAGAAGTGAAGAAGGTAATATCATCTCACCTCCCAATCCTCTTACGACAAAAGTCTCAAGATTCTCAAGCTTAGCTATAGATGAAGGAATCAAATTTGCATCAGTTTGAGCCGCAAAGTACTTCATCTGAATTAGATATTGTATTTCAGAGGGAAAAGTACCACCAATGTTGAATGATTCCAAATCCAACACTTTAACAAATTTGAAGCTCTCAAAAATGAAGGAGATATCACGCGGCCATAACAAGTTATCTGGATCAATTGCATTGAATAGTAAAGAGCGCACATTTGAGCGAGATGGCCGCCACAAATCAATTTCATCTTGGTAAGAATGAATGAACAATCGGTATTCCTTCAGTTGTTCAGGAAATACATCCTCTCCACTGAATCAGATAAAAGAGAACACATGAAAATGAGAGCTGGCACAAACACAATACAATAAAATTAATACAGTTCTTTTTACCTATTGATTTGGAGAAGGAAATTCTCTTGTTTGGACTTTTCCATGCAGAATTTATGCAGCAAATCATGAATGCGGCAGGTTTTCACCTTGGCATTAGGTCTCTTCTCCATGACCATCACTAGATTCCTACGAATAAGATCGTCCAAGAAACCTTGTGCGGCATCTTCTTGTCCTTTTTCCTTGTTTGCTTGTACAAACCCTTCGGCTACCCACAACTTAGTCAATTTTGAGACATGAATATCCTTGCCCTGCAAAAACCCTCCAAAATAGAGAAAACAAGGCTTAAGACAGTGTGGTAAATTCTTGTAACTGAATCCAATTATAGATATGCTCTCTTCCAAGCTGCCAATGCTCTGGGAACCTAGACTTTGTTCCACTACTTTCCAAGAATCTAGTGTCTTCTTTTTCTGTTTCAGAACACCAGCTACTAACACAACTGAGAGAGGTAACCCTCTACAACTTTTTGCTATTTCAAATCCCACACCTTTAAGTTCAGGCGGACAGCTCTCCCCTTGAAAGACTTGTCTCTGTAATAATGTCCAACTCTCATCATCTCTGAATAAACGAAGATGATGTGGATCACTTTCACATTTAACATAATTGGCAACATCACTCAACCGGGTTGTTAGAATAATTCTACTCCCATTACAAACATCTTTGAAGCACATATGTAAATTGTCCCACACTTTATTGTCCCACACATCATCAATGAGAATCAAGAATCTCTTGGTCAACAAAATTCGGAGCAGCTCATCAGCTATTTCACCATCTTCTTTTTCATTGCGGTCAGAAGGCTCAAGTACATCATTCAAAATGGTGAGCAACAACTCTCTCCATGAATATAATTGAGTCACAACACATTGAGCATGGACATCGAAGCGAGAGGAGACTACTGGATCATTGTAAATCTTCTTCGCTAGTGTAGTCTTGCCCAATCCTGGCATGCCAACGATTGAGATGACATCTAGCTCAGGTGATCCTCCAAGTAGCTTCTCCTTTAATTCATCCATTGTATCCTGAAAACCCTCCATTTCTTTGTTTACTCTTTGAGTATTATCTGAAAAAGATGGTTCTAGATTAGTGGAGGTCGTTGCAACTTCATGCACGGTCACTTCAGTCTTCTTTCTTTCACAAGTCTTACTAACAACTTTATTTACAAGCTTAATATTCTCAAAAACTTCAGAAATCCAAAGAACTTTGTACCAGAGTGGATGAGAATAGGCCAAGCATGAGTCAATGACATACTCAGCCTTGTATGCCATTACAGAAACACTTGTTATAAGACCATAAGCTTCATCATGCTCATCATAGCTTTCTGAAAAATGATCAATGGATGATCTTAGGCACAATAAGCCCTCCTTGACTGATTCAATCTGATATTTTAAGTCGATTATCAAATCGATCTTAGAACGTAAAACTTCCTCCAATTTGCTCAAAAAGCAATTGAGATATCCTAATCCATTTGTCTTAGGGAAGCTATAACTTGAAGAATCTGGTACTTTCAGACAAATCATCTTTACCTCTGCCTCAACGAACTTAAGCAATTGCTTGACATCAGAGAGATATAGTGTGTAATACCAAGCAGGAATATAACCCTTGATAGAGAAAATACAAATGTAGTTTTTATCTTGAACACGTTCAGCAAGATCTTTGAGTTCTATATGCATATTGCGGTACTGTACAATATCTACAAGTAAAGAGCCAATGTGCAACAGTTTCTCTTTAACTACTGAGGTTTGGTTAACCAGATAAGAGATTGAACCAGCATCATAGTCCAGCACCTTATCCTGTTGGGTTAACAAAAGGTTGATAAAGCCTTCTCCATCTGTCTTACTCATCTCACAAGGTGATGCATCCAAAACTGGATCGCATAATTTTCTGACCACCTCTACCTCAACAGACTCAATTTCTCGCGGAAACTCAGCCAGTGAAAGTCCCATTTTCTCAGTGCCACTTCCATCCGTGGAACTTCCGTCAGAAGAAAGAGCATCATAATTCGGCACCTTGTCCTGGTGGTTCAATAAGAAACTAATAAGGCCTTCTCCATCTAACATGGTGCAAGGTGATACATCCAGAACTTGAAAGCATACATTTCTGAACTCTACCTTGACAGACTCAATCTCTTGCAGAAAATCAACTAACCAAGGCCTCATTTTCTCAGTGCTGCTTCCGTTCATGAAACTTTCATAACAAGAACAACTGAAAATTGCTAACCTTTTGGCAGTCACTTCAGCACACATTAAGAGCTCATCCAATGTGTTAAGCTTTTGCCTGAGAAGATCCATCAGAATAGCTCTAAGGAGAATAAGCTCTTCATGAGCACTCTCAATCAGATCTAGAACTTGAGCTTCCAAAGTGGATTTGTGCTTTAGTAGATCCATCAAGCTTCCCTCAGACTTGATAAGCCAGAAAACCACATTCAAAAACTGAAGTACCAGATTGACCTCCCTAAGTTTGTTGTTATTCATAGATTCCTCCTCAATTGCAAAGGTTTCATTTCCCATCGAGAGATTATTTTGTTTCCTGCATCCAGTCTGAGGAACTAGAGGTTCAATAAGATATGTAACCAGGAGCAACAACCCATCGTAAAACTTTTTGACCTCATCTGCAACAGTAAATGTCAAATTGGTTTCATCCTTTAGTAGCAGATTATCAAGAATGTATTCATGAAACCTCATCAAGACCTCATCCATATTGGGACTATGTGAGTATGATGTATGGTTGGCACCGGCTTCAGAATTACCAGGGGAACTGCTTCCTAATTCAGAATTACCAGGGGAATTGTAGGACTTTAGCACTCTGAAATAAGAATCAATGGCCTCAAAGTTCATAGGAAGAAAGCTCAACAGATCTATCATAGGATGGTCTGGTGTTGATGATGCAGAAATGCTGGGAAATATCTGTCTAATCGCCGCCTTAATAAATTTGAACTTAAGAAGCAATTGAAAATGCAAGTACTTAATTTCCCTGGACAAGTCTCTTTGATCCAAGTCATGACAAAGAGAATCACAGACTGACCATGCTTGGCTAACTGCAGATTGAATAGAGGTCAAAATAACAGTTATCTTAGTCTGCTCTTTACACTGCTCGAATGCATCCATGAAATAACTTCTAAAGAACATCAGCTCTTCCCAAACATAGTCAATCAGATCATTCATAGGAACTATTATGGTGCCTTGAATGTTTTGTAGCCGAATCAGATCAACTTCTACTTTGACATAATTAAACTTCAGTTGCAAATGAAAGAGCACGTGGTCTATTTCAGTAGTTTTATCCATGTCCTCATCATAGGCATAGATGGCATTTGCTGCCCCAATAGCCAGAGCTTCCATATTTGATCGAAGAGAAATCAAATTTCGATGTGGAACAGGATAAGATTCTATGTCCCTGAGAAATCGAGAAAGGTAAGAAAGTCCTCGTTGGAGCCACAGAATTCGATTATCACATCTTATTCTCAGATCCTCTTGGAGAGCACTAACAAAATCAAGCATATATTTAGCATTCATTGTAGTCATTGATCTTGATGACTTTAACCCTATCAAGGCACTGAGATAAATATGCCTCAATCCTGGGCTAAAAGGACGGCTTATCCTTTCCAGCAATTTAGAGAACTCATAATCCATATTGCAGCTCGATCCCAAGAGACATAGTTGTGCTGCAGTGTAAGCTACATCCTCAACATAGGTGAAGAGGTCCTTCATACTCTCATGCTCAATGCACCGCTTTGCAATTAACGTAATGAAGACCCGTAGATGTCGCAGCTTCTTGTCAAGAACAGACACAGGAGGCCCTACACTGATAAAGAACAATGCACGATGAACTGAACCAAGCAAGGATTCGACAAACCCCACCATATCCATAGTAATTGGGCTAGATAATCTTGATGGCTTTGAAACTTCGATTCTCCTAGCAATATTCTCGGGTTCAACTATTTTCAGCAGCTCCGGAATCATTTGGCTAGTTGATCTTGACGCCTTTGAAGCTTTGAGTTTCTCAGCAATGTTCTCCAATTTAATGGTAAACTGAGAATGAGGGGAATGAGAACGCATCAGAGAAAAGCCATCACGAGCTTCTAAAAATAGGGGCCTAAGATGTCCGGAAATTCCATTAGCAGGGTGAAGCTCCTCCAGATTAGTGAGAAATACAGCTACATGTGTTAGGTGCTTTGCACCATCCTCCAATTGATTAATGATTCTTTTATCTAAATGCTGTCCCTTCACAAGGTTTATGGCACCTATTGCATCGCGACACTCCTTGGCCATCTCCCTTCCACGTTTTCAGTTTCCTCTGATTGTTAATAAATCCTGCAAGTAAAATCAGTATCTTCAGAGAAGTTTGACACAAACATCTCATGCATTTTGCTAATTCCAACATTTACAATCCTAATTTACCCATATTATTCTTCACAAGTGCTTGAAAGACCTAGACACTGCAACTATGCACCGAGCAAAGAGAAAATTTGGGATGAAACACTACGTTATAATCCATTTGCCACAGCTGTGTGTGGCTACTCAAATGTATATTGTACTGCCTCCAAATCTTTTCCGCTAAAACCATAAGTCAATCCTATGTTCAATGTTGCTAAAACCATGAGTTTGATATGATAAAAAGTGTGAAACTCTTGTTTTGAGATGTGGAATGTTCAAAATATATATTTGAAGAAGTTATAGTTGAAATCAAGGTGCGCCTTAAGAACAAGAAAAGAGTGGAAGACTATACTAGGGGCTAAAGATTCTAATAAGTGAACTTCAAAAGAGTACATCTCTTAATGTAGAAGGAATTTGGCAAGGATTTCTAGATGAGTATTGTAGCACTTGAAGCCTAGTTTCCAACTCTTCAGACTGTTTGTCATTATGAATTCCCTACACAAAGTTAAAGCCAATTTACTGAATAGTGTCCGACCTGCGCAACAACCTAGACCTGAAGAACCACGCGCATTGTAGGCCTCCCATGCGGTCATCCCAGAAGTCTACACAGCCACACATTTTCGAGGCTATAAAGGGTGCCAAAATCGGGATAGTTAGTCCTCAAATAAGATCAAGGACTTAGGGAACGACTTGGAAAGCTGTTGGGGGTCATTTTACCCATTCCAATCACTCATGTAAGTATATTTATGGATTTTTGAAGTAGTTATGGTCCACTAATGCTAGCCCTAATACCTATATTCTAGAATTTTTGCAAGATTATCAAATATCCCAAAAACACCCCAAAGGTGTAAACTTTAAGTTCGGCATCAAAGAGGTAATTCTACCTCTTCAACAGGTAATAAGTGAGTAGTATTTGTGATTGTAATGAAGTTTGGGAACCCGATATTGAGGGGTATTAATGGTGGTTGTTAGGGGTTGGAGAAAATGATGATGTAGTGATCATGTGTGTATTAATTAGCCTTATATACGACCGTAAAAGGCATTTACAGCCTATGGGTGAAGTGGGAATAGCATGGATAGACCTCAATTTCACCCTAAACTACGACTTAAGAATTGAGTGAGTGGCCTAAGGCCAATACCCAAGGTGTCAGCTTTGATGATTTGAGTTACAACGGATACGTGTAAGTTACAAACAGTGATTGACTCGTTTGGAACGTGTCGGATCATTCGGAGTTGTTTGTTCACTAAGATTCATGAGGTGGAGATCCAACATTCCTTAAGGCGTTTTCCTAAAAATGAATGCCTTAAAATGCTGTGTGTGGGTGTATGCTTGTTGGGACGAGAGAGTACTGCAGACTTCACCATGTTATACGATTTGATACATATGATGTTATGATATGTATTCAAGTTTTATGTGATAAGAGTATTACAACATTTGTGTCTGTTTATCATTTGATATAGATCAAGGAGACACCTTTGATAATGGAGTCTACCAAGTTATCATCAACTCTATAGAGTGCTTCGTGAGAGTAAGGAAGCCTTGATGTGAGTAAGAAAGCCTACCATCAATTGTTGAAAAGCATGGCGGAACCCAAGAAGCTGAAAACCTCTACCAAAATTTTCAGCTTTTAAAAAATAGCTTCTACTAGTATGCAAAAGCACTTACTTTTTTTTCCTAAAAGCTTTGTCCAAACAACTCTTAACGCTCAAAAAAAATAAGCACTTTTGATTTCCTAAAAGCTTTTAGTCAAACAACTCAACTCTCTAAAATAAGCAGTTTTGACTTCCTAAAAGCTTGGCCAAACATGATATTTTTGGAGGTGTTTGGCAAAGACACAAAGTTTTGGCTTGATTTCCTAAAAGCTTAATTCATGCTTCCACTAGAGAAAGTTTTCTGCTTTTTTCTTTCCTTTTTTTTTTTTTTGGTGCAATTTATAAAACTGACCATCAAACTTATATATTAAAACACAGAGATCCCCCCACCCAAAAAAAAAAAAAGAACAAATACAGATCTGTATTGCTAGTATAAGATGCAATTAGTCTGTAGTTCAAAATGAAAACATAATAAAGTAAACAACTTACTTTTGTGTACTTATGGTGGTTGAAATCTAACTTGGAAGCCCAATATCAAACGCCTTTTGTTCAATGAGTTTAAGTCCTCAAACACCCAAGAATTGAAAAACAGCTAGCAACCTGCAACTAACAAAGCATAAAAGAGGTAGCTACTTTCACTTTTTAAAATCATAGTAAAAAGTCAAAACAATAACAAGAGCTCGGAGTTCATACCAAAGAAGAGATGAAGAATTTTTCACTTTTTTTTTGGGTCCAAAGAGATGAAAAAGTTTGATCAGTCTGGTTTTCTGTTTAGGATAATTGATGAATGGTTGTGTTCATTTTCAGTGGCATTATTTTATTACTTTTAATAAACAATGATTAAAGCTAGAGTGATTGATTGATATTTTCCTCTAATAATTGTGTTACTCTTCATTTCTAATTGCTCTTCTTTTCATGTTGAAAGGGAAAATGTAGGTAACATAAATAAACAAGGAAAAAGGCTCAAATATGCCATCGAACTATTGAAAATGGCTCATTTATGCCATCCGTTAAAAGTTAGGCTCATTTATGCCATCGCCGTTACCAAAAAAGGCCCATTCATGCCATTTTTTTTAACGGTGATTTTTTAAAAAGGGAAAAGGCTCAAATATGCCATCGAACTATTGGAAATAGCTCATTTATGCCATCCGTTAAAAGTTTGGCTCATTTATCCCATCGCCGTTACAAAAACATCATCGATTATAGAATTTTTTTGATTTTTATTTCAAGTACAATTTTTTAAGAATTTAAAAAATTGTGTTTCGGTAACTAATCGATTCGTTGTTTGAAATAGTTGATGTCTGTTTCGGGCTTGAATTGGTCTTGAGATTTGCAGAATTGTATTCGGCGATTCCGAAGAAATTGAAAATGGATGAACTCTTTACAGTGCCTATAAAGGAGTTATAAAATACATAGAAATATTTTGGCCGGAGAAATCGATATTTTCTTATTAGGAATTTTAAAATATCTTTGGTTGATTTAATTAATGATGTGAAAGAATTATTGTTGGCCACGTGTACAAAATGGTTTTGTAAAAAAAAACCAAATTGGACTGTTAAAAAAAATGGCATGAATGAGTCAAACTTTTAACGGATGACATAGATGAGCCTTTTTTCAAAGTTCGATGGCATATTTGAGTCTTTTTTCTTTAATTAATGATGTAGACAAATTATTGTTGGCCACGTGTACAAAATGGTTTTGCAAAAAATCATCAAACCGGACTGTTAAAAAAAATAGCATGAATGAACCTTTTTTGTAACGGCGATGGCATAAATGAGCCAAACTTTTAACGGATGGCATAAATGAGCCATTTTCAATAGTTCGATGGCATATTTGAGCCTTTTCCCTTTTTAAAAATCCACCGTTAAAAAAAATGGCATGAATGAGCCTTTTTTGTAACGGCAATAGCATAAATGAGCCAAACTTTTAACGGATGGCATAAATGAGCCATTTCCAATAGTTCGATGGCATATTTGAGCCTTTTCCCAATAAACAATGACGATAAGGCTGGCAGACTGATTAATCACGTACGCAATTTAATACTCTATCCGTTTCAATTTATGTGTTGTAGTTTGATTTGATATGGAATTTAATAAAGAAAGAAAGAATTTTAAAATTTATGGTCTAAAATAAGTCATAGATGTTTGTGTGGTTGTAAATCATTTCATTAAGGATAAAGTGAGTATTTTTAAGTTAAATTATTACTAAATATAAAAATATGTTATTTTTTTTTGGACAGACCAAAAAAAAAGTGTGTCATATAAATTAGGACAGAGGGAGTAATTTTTTTCAACCGTAATTTAATTATGTAAGGAATTATGAAATGCTTAATTTAATTCCTAGATAGTGAGTTAGAAGCGTGAATAGTCACCCAACTTTAGGTAATTAGTCTCCTTAATCACTTAACTTTGTTATTTCCTTCAATAGTCACTCAACTTAATGTAATTAGCATCGCTAGTCACTTAAATTTATTTTGTCTTTCAAAAGTCGCTTAACTTTGCCAAAATAAGCTTTCATGGTCATTATTCCCCAAAATATAATTTTTGGTACTTATTTAATAACGTCGCAGCTGTAAATTTTTAGAAAAAAGTTATTTTAAAATTTTAAAATTAATATTTAATTATTAAGTTCTAAGTTAAATATTTTATTCTTATTTATTTTTTTAAAAAAATATTTTTATTTTCTTGTTATTTTTCATTAATGGAAATAAATATGGTGTTGTCTTGAATATAAATATTTTAGATATGTTATGAGATATACTCAATTAGTCAAATTTATGTTTATATCATCTTATCTTAGCAGTTTCGTAATTTTTATTTTATTTCTCTCTCATGTTATTCTTCATTATTTAAATTATTAAGGTACTATTTTAAATATAACTTTAAATATATTAGCGGGATATACTTTTTTTAACAATTTAGCGGGATAAACTTAGATAATTAAATGTAGGTTTTGAATAGAGCTCCACCCTCGTACACAGACTGCATATAAAGGAAATGACACAAATAACTACTTATAATTTTAATGAAAAAGAATGATACAAACAACATAAAATTCACTACTATAGGAGCCAATTACTCCTTTTCCCCCTAAGTTTTCAATATTACATAATATCCAATTAAAAAGTAAAGTAAATACATTGTGTAGTTGCGATACATGGTTAGTCACGGATACGTTGTAGATCAGTAACCTTCCATATGCTTGTGGATACATGTTAAGGCATCCAGATACATAGTTAGGTGGTCGGATACATGGTTCAGTCTAAGATAACCTCGTCCTCAAGGTATGTACCCACCCCCTCCTATTCTTAGTGACCCATGGAGGCATGATGACATCTTTATCATGATAGGTAAAATTTGGAAAGGGAAAGCGGAAAGATTGAGCATCAAAAAAATCTAGAGAATGAGCTATTACGTGCAAACAATGGAAATTCAATAATAAGAGTCTGATCTTCTCGCTTAAGAATATGCGGACATCGCATGTATCTGTAACCGCAGGGTTACAACATATATGTGAGAGGTACTGTGGGATATTATGTGATTAATTTGTGAAGTGTGGGAGAATATGCAAATATGATAAAGGTGTTTGGGAATTTATGTAACCAGTTTCTAGGAACGTGCATTACTCGTTTGTCCCTTATTATTATAAAATTCTTATATATTTAAAAAGTTGAGATTCAAAATAGAAAATACTGAAATTATAAATATTAGAAGATGTATATACAATCACTAAAATTGTAGTACCTCAAAATTTTATATCCAAATGAATTGACAACGGAATAATTACTTATAATCTTATATAACAACACAAGAATCATGCACTCCGAATTGGATCGTAAATACAACGCATGGTGAAGATATGCCAACATTAAGATATGTTCAAGAATCAATAGAAAAACTAACTTATTGATGGCAGAACCAATTAAAAAAAATTGCACGCCACTCATATGTGATCTCATAGTAATTGTACCATAGTTACTATCTTGATAAATTAGTGAAATTTTAAACATACCTATAAGAGTTAATTAATGAAAGATATTGAAAACATATCATTCATTCTTCAACTCAGCCCGAAAAGTTACAAAACTATACCCAAATACTATGAGAAAACTTCATGAACAATGCTCTGTATCAGACACTTAAGAGTTTATGCCTCCTTGATTGAGGATTAACTGGCAGGACTACTGCACCTTGGTGTAAAAGGTAGTAGCAAGTTAGAGGAATTTTCTTCTTCAGTTTCTGTCGTGTTAATGTAACAGATGGGTAAACTGGACCTGTGTGTTTGTTGTAGAGTAATTGTTGTTATCTATTGAACATACAAAAACATATGAAGGAAAGAGTGCTAGTCGTGGGCTCGTGGCTAAGTGGGAAAAGAGAGTTTTAAGTGTAATGCTCATCGTCTCCATGATTGTAACCACTACTACATCCAATATTAAGTTTACCAGTAAAACAATATATTAATATAATATTATATATACCGTCCATAGCTAACATTCGTTCACCTTGAGCGGCTTTATGTATCTAGGTATGCATGAACTATCACATATCAAATAATAACAAAAATAACATATTGTAATAGATCAGAAACTATAACAAAACAATATGATTAAACCTAATCTTCACACAAAAAATTCTCAAATCCCGATCGAACATTCATCTATTACCTGTAAACTATAATAAAATAATAAGATAATCGAGATATCATACCAACACGATTAAACCTAATCTTAACACAAAAATTCCTCATAGCTCAACTGAACGTTCATCTACCGCCTGTATTAAACAGATAAAACAACAAATAGTAACAGAACAAAAACTACAATAATCGAGATATTAGAACAATACGATTGAACCTAATCTTTATACAAAAAGATCCTCAAAGTCCAACCAAACATTCATTTGCAATATATACTTGATGAGAACAGAAAATACAATAAAATAATATGACAATCGAGATATTAGAACAATACAATCAAACCTAACCTTTATCATTAATTTGTATTCTTTGTTCATCAATTATAGTTAAACATAATGTAGAAAGTAGTTATTGCAATGAAAAAACCAAGAATCCAAGCAGAAATAAATAGAATATTTTGTTCAAAGAGGAAAAGTTGGAGCTATGGAAAAATCAAACAAAAAAGGACTGCTACTTCAAGATTTTATAACAAAAAAGTAATAATTCGTAAACTAAAAGAACTCCTAAGTCTATATGGGGAAGGACTCCTAAACAGCAAGAGAATTGAAACAAATAACTAAATATTAGCATTTATTAAAGTAAAGATTTAATAACATTAATTAAATCCTAGATTGTAGGACTGGACTTCGTACATTAAGCAACTTATAATAATCAAGTTTTAATTGATTTTAGTTTTTTTCTAATTCTTCTTCCCATATATTTTAGGAGTCATTAAAAGTTTAATTTGATTTTAGTCTTTTTCTAATTCTTACCATATATATTAGGAGTCAATATTATTAAATAATAATATAATAATTAGAGAAAAAATAGTAAAAAGACGATTTTGTCTATTGCAGAGTCTTTTAATGGAGGACAAAAAGTTCAAACAACATTTATAAGGACCTTCACACTTTTAATATAGTATAGATTTTTCCCTAAAAAAATTCTTGTATTTTATATTAGGAAAAACTAAAGGACTTAGCAAACATAAGTTTCTAATTACCTTATTTAGCCTAAGTTTTAATTAATTACAATTCATAACCTCTTCTGTCAATTAAATACAATACATAGTCTCTCTCCTTTATTTTCTCCCTTAATTTTCTCTCTTTCTCTATCTTATATTTCTCTTCTTTTTTTTCCAGTTTTTTTTCTTTCCCTTTTTTCTTTCGTATTTTCTTTCTTTTTTCCTTTTCCGCTTTTTTCTTTTCCATTTTTTTTCTTTTTCGTTTCTTTATTCCTTTTCATTTTTTTCTTGATTTTTTTTTTATTTTTTTCATCTTTTTTTTTTCTTTGCAGTCTTTTTTTTGTATTTTCTTTTTTTCTTTTTTCGTTCTTATTTTGTTTTTTGTTTTTTGTTTTTTGTCATTTTTTCTCCTTCTTATTTTTCATTGTTTTTTGTATTTTTTTTCTCTCATTTTTGTTGTTGTATTTTATATGTTTTTTTTTATATTTTGTATTTATTTGTATCATACTATATCTTTCAAATAAATTTATTATTTGTATTTGAATAGTTTAGCCGTGAATACGTACAATTTATCATTTGTATTTGTATACAAATAATTATATGAATTAATTGTATTTGCTTGAGTCTAAAATATACAAATATGCAATGTATCATTTCAATACAAATGTATCATTAGTATTTGTATGTCAAATTTATCATTTGTATTTGTATATAAACAAGTATTATTTGTATGCGTATGATTCAAGTTGTATAAACATTTATCATTTGATACAAATATAACATATGTATTTGTATAATTTAGCATTTAAATTTGTATTGTTCAATTTGTATCAATAAATACAATTCGTATCAATGCATATAAATACAAGTGTTCATAGAAAGAAAAATAACAATTCTTTTTCAATTGCTTATACAAATGATGTTGTCAACTACAAATTCAAATACAAGCAAATGAAATTACAAATACAAATACAAACAAATGAAATTACAAATACAAATAAAACAAAACCTCAAAATACAAATACAATATGCAGTCAGCTATAAAATACAAATACAAAATAGTTCTTTAAAATACAAGTGTGGATTGTATAAAATATAAATGATGGTGTGAACTATAAAGTACAAATATAAGTGCGAACTATAAAATACAAATACAAATACGAACTATAAAATACAAATACAAGCGCGAATTATAAAATACAAATACAATTGTATCAACGAATACAAAATTATAAATGATGGTGCGAATACAAATACAATAAGCGATTTAGGTATTTTCGTTATCATTCATGACTTGTGCTCGACGTAGCCATATTTTTCAAAAATTCAAAAAAATGAGAAAAAAAAATATAAAAAAGAAAACCAAAAAGAAAAAAAAAAAGAATAAAGGGCAATAGAAGGTAGAGGTAGAGGAGAGAAAAGAAGAAGAAGAAGAAAGCGAAAAGAAAGAAAAGAAAAAAAAAATAGGAAAAAAAAGAAGAAAAAAAACGAAAAAAGAGAAGAAAAAAACCAAAAAGAAAAAAAAGGAAAAACACGAAAAAGAAAAAAAATACAAAAAAAAAAAAGCAAAAAGAAAAAAAAAAGAAAGAGAAATAGAAGTTAGAGATAGAAGAGGAAAAAAAAAACGAAAAGAAAGAAACGAAAAAGGAAAAAGAAAATGAAAATAGAAAAAAAAAACAAGAAAAAAAACAAGAAGAAAAAAAATGAAAAAAGAGAAAAAAGGCTGGTGCATAAAAATTACTCATTGTATTTATATTTTATATTGAATACAGTCAGTTGCATGCAGTTGATACATTGACTACAAATGATAATTTTGAAAGTTAGGCTATGGGCTCTCCAATTTGCTGAAAGTTAAGCTATTTTTTGAAAGTTTTCCTTTTATTATGATTTTCCTACATTTTAGTGTAAAAAGTCCATGTAACACAAGTTTTAGCAAGAAAATTATCTCCTGTGACCATTGATAATTTGAATATTAAGTATTCTTATATAAATTATTTTACTGATTTTCGTATATCTTAACATAAAAATTTCTGTATAAGATTCATGTAACTTAAAAAAAACACCATAAAGTCGATCTCTTTATCATTTTCAACTAAATTAAATAATTAAGTCAAAATAGCCTGGTCAAGTTTCACCAAACCTTAGTGCTACATCCAATTTCATGTAATTTTTACATTTTGATAACTTTAAATTTGCTAACCAGGCAACATTTAACCTGAAACTTAAATTTCAGATTGTAATTGCATGTAATCGAAGTAAAAGAGAAGTCGAAATCAGAATTTTAACATTATGAATTCTAAATTTTATAATGACTGTTTCAAGTAATAAAAATCAGGTTCTAAATTTTATATTTACAACAACAACAACACACCCAGTATATTCCTACAAATTGGGGTCTGGAGAGGGTAAGTGTACACAGTCCATATCACTACCTCAGAGGTGAAATAGATAGACTGTTTCCGATAGACCCCCGGCTCAAGACAAAAACAGTCTAGAAAAGAAATAGTAAAGGAACAAGAAATAATAGGTATTAACACACCCAATACTAACATAAACAAGACTACCACCAAGTAATGCGACAAACGATAACACACTCTGAAACAGGACTAGCACTATGACTACTAGCACGGATAACAAAACAAAGTCCTCCTACCTACTAGCAAGGACGGGCTCCTTCCTACTATCCTTCTACCCTAATTCACATCCTCCACACCTTCCTATCAAGGGTCATGTCCTCGGTAAGCTGAAACTACTCCATGTCATGTCTAGTCACCTCCCTCCAATATTTCTTCGGTCTATGTCTACCTCGCTTGAATTCATCCCTTGCTAACCTCTAAATATACCATTCTAAATGTAATTAGTTACATAAAACACAAATTTGACTATAATAACAACATACCTAGTGTATTCCCACAAATTAGAGTCTGAAGAAGGTAAAGTGTACGCAGTCCATACCACTACCTCAGCGGTGAGGTAGATAGGCTGTTTTCGATAGACCCCCGGCTCAAAATAAAAAACAGTTTAGAAAAAAGACATAATAGAACAACAAGAAACAATAGGTAGTAACATAACAAAAGATAATAACATAAACAAGACCACTACAAAGTAATACTATAAAAGATCTCTTCGAAACAAAAAACATCACCAAAACTCCAAGAACAATACACTACAAGCATAACTCTACGACTACTTGCACGGCTGCAAAACAAAGCACTCTTTCCTACTAGCAAGGATGCACTCCTTTCTACTAATCTTCTACCCTAATTCGTGTCCTCCACACCTTCCTATCTAGCTTCACTAACAGACCCAAATTTAAGACCTTTACTTCGAATAAAAGAAGAATGGTTGGACGAATTTTCTTCTTCTTCTTTTTCTATTCCTTTTTCTTCTTCTTTTCTTTTTATGGTGAGTGTGGTGTTAAAATGAATGTGTACAATATTTTTATAAGATAAATGTGTATTTACACTGTTATACATAGGTTTCTATCATTTTTAAAAATTTATATGGCCACACAGGCCAGTGTTTATTGTAAATCAAAAAGAGTCTACAAAACCAAAAACGATAAAGTGGCCCAAGTATGCAAAGACTTCACCCAAAAAAATGAAATAGGAAACTAGACAAAAAAAAAAAAAAAACAAGTGAGAACAACAAGAATAAAATAAATAAGGTGAAAAAATCCACTAGAACAAAAAAGAAAACCCTGGCTCTCTTCATCTTCTCATACCAGTCGACTACCATCGAATGATAGCCAAGCTTCAAGGACGATTTAGATCGGTGTAATTTTGCTTTGCTTGTCCTTTTTTCTCCATTGTCGAAAGTTAACACGCCCTTTCTTGATTGAGCTTCGATACATCACGATTGCAGATATTGGTTCGATTCCACTAAGACAATCTCAATGCTCCCACCAGGCGCTATGGATTCAAAAAAATCATAGAAAAATTCTTCTATCTGTGCTTAGAGCACTGTAGCATCCTAGCCCAACGCTTATAAGGGTGCATCTTTGTGGACTTTAGAAAAATTAAATAAGATTTTGTAGCATGTTAGCTAATCTTTCATTTGCCTCTCCCAAGTGACTGAATTTTCAAATAAACTGATACCATACTTTGAAAAAAGTAAATATTTGATAATATAACCTGTTGCACTTGAATTTGAAACTTTATTAACTCTGGAACTTCTATGGATTTATTGCTCGAATGTATACCTAGACTATGCATTTTGATGTTTCCCTCCCGTTGTTGTTTAATATATTTATCTCAATCTGGTTCTATAGATCTAACAATGTTGAACCTTCGATTAGGTAGTTGTGCTTTGTCTGCAATTCTCTTTGCTTCTGCTAGAAGACCCTGATAATTGTGGAACTAAACTTTAGCTGTGCACCGGTAAAATCAAAAATCAACCTACGAGTCTCAGTACGACTCGCGGTATCAACCTACAAGTCGTATAGTGACTCATAGGTAGCTTTTCCAGAAACCTGTTCAACATCAGTCCAAGATTCACGAGTCAAACCACAATCCGAGGTTTAATTGTATGAGTCATACAACGACTCGTGAGGTCCTATTTCTCAGAATTTTGAAATAGTTTTCTAAGGGGTAAATTTATCTTTTCACATTCTTCTAAGCCCTATACTACGTCGTTTTGCATTCTTTTGAGGAGGATTAAAGGATAAACAGTCGACCTTCCCCTCATTAGCATCAGTTAAACATCTAAGTCAGAAAACAAAAGCGCTCAAGTCACTCAAACAGTAAAGACCTAGGATTCTTCTCCCAAGTTCAAGTTCTCAAATTTCAGTACAATTTCTCCAGTAATCAGGTATGGCAGTTCAATAAAGGCTTCCTTTACCCTTATGTTCAAAATGTCAATTTTAAATTATGAATTTCCATGATTTCAGGATTTAGGATTTATACCCATTTAAGCAAACTCAATGATTTTCAATTGTAGTATGTTCTCTTATGATTATTACACTTGTTTTTAACAATTTTGCTTGATTTACATTATCACAACTTTGGCTTGAGATCTTACAAGTGATTTAGCATGAATTACACAAATTGAGCATGTTTCAGAATAAATTAGCATGAATTAATCCTATGATCACATACTTTCATATAATTTAAACATAACTAGTCCCAATATTTTCAGAAACTCAGTTAACAATATTATTTGAACTAGTTTATGCTTAATTTCAAACCAGTCTATATTATGAGCAAATGGTAAATAAATTTTAGAAATAGTATTTAGCACCGAGCCGATACAGGTTCCAGATAACTCAAGTCCCAGAACTATATGCCAGCGTAGGTCATGCTTATCCTTCCGAGGTTTAGTTTAGTGGATCCACCTCAGTTTATGCTTCTTTATCGATGGCAAGGTACGAAGCAGCGCTCCTCAATGTAGGCTAGACATTTGTCACAACCCAATTTCTGAGTCATGATGGCACCTACCATGTCCCACCGGTAGGTAAGCCAAGCCTTAGCCCAGAACGGCAAGTAAAGGGCGCCATGGTGGAAGGATATCAAAATACTACAATATATGCCCATAACGCATGTACAAAATATAGGGCTACATAAAGAAGGGGGAAGAAAACAACAGAATCCCACGACCTAGTAAGGCCGGTACAAGAGCTACTAATAAAGGAATAAGACTACTAAAAGTATCAATATACATGTAGTCTCGAAATGAAAGACTGTCCAAAAGTAAGGGAGGGAGAGGGGATCAACTCCAGCTCGGAAAGCTCACCCTATCTCCGAGACCTGCGGATAGCTGGCTAGACTATCAATGGCCGCGACTAGTACTCGGATCTGCACCAGAAAAGATGCAGAAGTGTAGTATGAGTACCAAAACAATGGGTACTCAGTAGGCATCATCGGCCGACTGAGCTAAATCAGAATACAAGTAAGATAAAATGCGGGGATGTAAAGTATATCAAGAAAAAGGGCAAACCTGAGAACATGCTATAACATAAGTAAATAATTAAGGAAACATGAACTACCCAAAATTAAAGTGACTAGATATAACCCAACTAGGCCCCCATAAGCCTAGAGGGTACAAACAAGAGAAAGCTAAACCAAAATCGGACCCCCATAATCCCGATGGAAGAAATCAAGACATGTACCATTACTACACTTATGAATCCCATTCCGAACCACAACTCGCCGGACTCGAACCGGTCTCCTAATATTATACTCCTACTATAAAAATGCCGAACCTGAATCGGTCTTTATATATCATAATTCGGACTCGAATCGGTATTTATAGATATATATATTTCGAACTCAAATCGACATTTAATTATCATCTTCCGGACTCGAATCGGTATTCATAAATATATCATATTCCAGACTCGAAATGGTATTTAATTATAATCTTCCGGACTCGAACAGGTATTCATAAATATATCATATTTCAAACTCGAATCGGTATTTAATTATCATCTTTCAGACTCGAACCGATATTCATAAATATATCATATTACAAAATCGAATCGATATTTAATTATCATCTTTCGGACTTGAACCGATATTCATAAATATATCATATTTCGAACTCGAATCGGTATTCATAAATATATATGTATATATATCATAAATCTCATAGTTCCGAACTAGATATATGCCAAGTAGTCCCAGGTTCAAGACTAAGGATAATACCGTGGGAGAGGGACTCCTAAGTCTATAGGGAACTAGGTGCGATATCCCAACCCAAGGCCTCAATTTACTTAAGGGAAGGGTAAAGGGATCGAATTCTACCTCCAAACGGCCCTCAAATCGGCCCGATAATCCAACATTTGCTAATTAAGTATACGAACGTAAATTCCAACCCCAACACCAGCACAATATAATACTAATACCATGATTTAGCTTAATCTCAAAGTAGGGTAAACCTAACCTACCTGGATGCCGAAGAAACTCCATGAAGTCTGCTAAAGTTGAGCCTTTCCTTTTCGAAAAGCCTCCACAAGATGCCACGCTATCAAAATAACAATCTACTCATCAATACGAGAACAACAATACCCATATTGCATAAAATGCATCGGGTCCAAAGTCACATATGGGGCCCGCTTACGGAATTCACAAGTTTGAGACTGTCAAAACGTCCCTCAAAGCTCAAGGATCATTTACTCTCTAAAATAGGTGAATCCCGAGCATCATAGCACCCAAAATCGAACCACAATGCTAGATAGGATTTTGGGCCTAAACGAAGAATTTACCAAGAATTAAGACAAACTTACCAAGATTTAGACGAGGAAAAAGGTTTTAACGAACTCTCCAAGCTCCCTTGAACACCCAAGAACCCCCCCCCCTTCTCTCCACTATCTCTCTAGAGCTTCTATGCCCTAACCCTTGGGAAATAATGAGAGAAAAATGGATTGACAGGGATTTAAATGCAGCTGCAGGTACCGCTTAAGCGGCCACTTGACCGCTTAAGCAGTCACCGCTAAAGCGTCCTAGCTCTGCTTAAGCGGACCAGCGGTCCAGGGCTTTAGCCGCTAAAGCAGCCAAAGGCCCGCTTAAGCGGTTGCACCAGCTGAAGAAACATTAACACTTGGCAAAATTTTGCCAAGTCTCCAACGGGTCCTCGGGATTTGTTCGGTACCCCGCGAACGCAAACGAACTATACTACCCCAACAAATTTGGCATTCCAGACTCAGTGGTAAAATCAAAATTTCTATTCGGGGTCGTTTTAGATGAAATGTGGGTCCCATACCCAAGGGGTCATTTTCATCACTTTCCACCCAATAGCCTAAAACGAGTCCGAAAGCCCTGGGACCCTTGGTCCAAGGGTCCCCTAGCCTAAAATCGACGTTTCAAAGCTGATGGAACTGTCAGAATTAGCATACGAGACCTCCTTCTTGGTATTTAGGCTTGGTAGCCAAACCTAAAAAGCGTTAAGTTCAAAACAGGGAAAAGGCTCAAAAACCCAAACGAACTACCCGGTAACTGAACTGTCAGCTCCAACAAGTCACAAATGACTTGGGGCAGCTATGGGAAAGCTCTAAACGCAGAAATAATGTGGAAGCAGAAAATGACCTGTAGGGTCATTCAATATCCACTACTAAAAGGACTTTCGTCCGCGAAAGTGAAGGATAAAAGTGTACTTGAAGGCTCAAATAGGTGGGGATACTGGGTCCGCATCTCGCTCTCGATCTCCTAAGTAGCCTCCTCAACTGAACAATGTCTCCACTGGACCTTAACCACTGGAATCTCCCTAGAGCGCAATTGCCTAACATCCCTGGCTAAAATAAGGACTGGCTCCTCTACAAACGCCAATCTCTCGTCCAACTGAATCGAATCCCACCGAAGCACGTGAGACTCATCCGAAATGTAATGCCGCAACATAGAGACATGGAAAACTGGATGAACAACTGATAAATCTGGTGGTAAAGCCAACTCGTAAGCTACCTCTCCAACTGTCCGTAGAATCTCGAATGGCCCAATATACCTGGGGCTAAGCTTACCCTTTCTCCCGAACCTCATCACGCCCTTCATAGGAGATACACGGAGGAAAACTCGGTCACCCACTCCAAACTTTAAGGCACGAAGTCTACGATCGGTGTAACTCTGTTGCCTACTCTGAGCTGCCCTCAATCTATCTTGAATCACTCGCACCCTATCCAAGGACTCCCGAAGCAGGTCAGTGCCCTGGGGAATAATCTCTGAAGTCTCAAACCAACCTATCGGAGATCGACAACGCCTACCATATAATGCCTCAAATGGTGCCATCCCAATACTCGAATGGTAGCTATTATTATAAGTGAACTCGGCCAGAGCTAAGTGCTGCTCCCAATGACCTCCAAAATCCACCACGCATGCACGGAGCATATCCTCAAAGACCTGAATGGTCCTCTCTGACTGACCGTCGGTCTGAGGATGGAATGCGGTGCTAAGAGCAACCTGAGTACCCAGCTCTTCCTGACAGGTCCTCCAAAAGCTAGAAGTAAACACTAAGCCTCTATCAGAAATAATGGACACAGGTACTCCATAAAGGCGAACTATCTCTTGAATGTAGATACGGGATAACCTGTCGGCACTGAAGGAGACCTTAATCGGAATAAAATGAGTCGACTTGGTCAACCCATCTACGATGACCCAAATACTATCAGAACCACGTGAAGAACGAGGTAAACCAGTCACGAAGTCTATAGTAATCCGCTTCCACTTTCACTCAGGAATGGGTAGTCTCTGAAGCAATCCACCTGGTCGCTGATGCTCGGCCTTTACCTGTTGGCAACAAAGGCAATGAGCAACAAAGTTCGCAATATCTCTCTTCATGCCACTCCACCAGTAATGTTGCCTCAAATCTCTATACATTTTAGCTGTCCCAGGGTGAATGGAATATCTAGAGCTATGAGCCTCCCGCAGTATCAACTGAATCAAATCCCCAACCCTTGGAACACAGGTACGACCATCGAACCTCAGAGTGCCCTCTGAATTTGGGGTAGCACGACTGGACTCACCCTTCACCACCTGATCACGCACGCCACAAAGTCTACTATCCTCAAACTAGTGACTCTGAATTTGTTCAAACAAGGTAGACTTAGCCTCGACATTCACAAGAATCCTCCTGGAGTCCGAAATATCAAGCCGAACCAACAGGTTGGCTAAGAATTAAACGACCAAAGCCAAAGGCCGTTCTGACACTGAAATAGAAGCCAAACTACCCATGCTTACTGCCTTCCGGCTCAAGGCATCCGCTACCACATTTGCCTTGCCCGGATGATATAGGATAGAGATATCATAGTCTTTCAGCAACTCAATCTATCTACGCTTCCTAGAATTGAGTTCTCTCTGAGTCATAAGGTGCTGAAGACTACTGTGGTCAGTGTAGATCTCACAATGAACACCATACAAGTAATTCCTCCAAATCTTAAGCTCAAAAACCACCGCTGCCAACTCTAAATCATGGGTAGGGTAGTTGCGCTCGTGAATCTTAAGCTGCCTCGACGCATATGCAATAACTCGGCCCTGCTGCATCAGAACACAATCCAAACCGACACCAGAAGCATCACAATAAACTGTAAATCCCTGGCCCTCAATAGAAAGGGTCAAAATCAGAGCTAAAGTAAGTAACCCCTTGAGCTTCAGAAAGCTTGGCTCGCAATCCTCGGACCACTGAAACAGAACTTCCTTCCTAGTGATATAAGCAAAACCCTTGAAAAATCGTCAGTAGTAACCTGCCAAACCAATAAAGCTACGAACCTCGGTCGGAGATGTAGGTCTGGCCCAATCACGAATAGCCTCAATCTTTGCTGGATCCACCATAATCCCCTCTTTAGATACCACGTACCCTAGGAATGTAACAGAATTGAGCCAAAACTCACACTTTGAGAATTTGGCATAAAGCTTATGATCTCTCAACGTCTGGAGCACAATCCTCAAATGGTGCTCGTGCTCCCCCTCTCTCCTCGAATATACAAGAATGTCATCAATGAAAACAATAACGAAGAAGTCTAAATAGGGCCTGAAAACTCAATTCATCAAATCCATAAACGCCGCTGGAGCATTCGTCAACCCAAAAACATCACCAGGAACTCATAATGGCCATACCGAGTCCTGAAGGCTGTCTTGGGGATATCCTCAGTTCGAATTCTTAACTGATGGTAACCTGACCGCAAGTCAATTTTAGAGAATATTGCCGCACCCTGAAGCTGATCAAATAAATCATTAATACGAGGCATAGGATACTTGTTTTTCACCTTAAACATATTCAGTTTTCTATAGTCAATACACATACGCATAGAGATATCCTTTTTCTTCACGAACAAGACAGGATCACCCCAAGGCGATACACTAGGCCGAATGAAACCCTTACCCAAAAGATCCCGAAGCTGAGAATTTAGTTCCTTAAGTTCAGCAGGAGCCATGCGGTAAGGTGCCATAGAGATAGGTTAGGTGCCCGACTTAAGATCAATAGCAAACTCGATATCACGCTCAGGAGGAAGACCAGGCAGATTGATAGGAAAACATCGGCGAACTCACGGACAATAGGAACAGAATCAAGCGCAGGACTCTTAATACTAACATCGTGAACATAAGCAAGATAAGATTCGTAACCCCTCGACAACAATCTCCTAGCCCGAACATAAGAAATGATCCTCGTCGGTGTACGACCAAAAGAACCCTGCCATACAACCGATGGTATGCCAGGCATGGCTAAGGTAACGGTCTTGGCGAAGTAATCCAAGACCGCATGAAAAGAAAATAACCAGTCCATGCCTAGAATTACATCAAAGTCCACCATATCCAACATAATAAGATCAACCCGAGTATCAAACTTTCGAATGGTCACCATACATGATCTATAAATCTGATCCACTACTAAAGAATCACCCACGGGAGTAGATACACGCAATGACACAGATAAAGGCTCCTAAGACAACTCTAGCCGGGGTGCATAATAAGCAGAAATATATAAATAAGTGGATCACGAATCAAATAGAGCAATAGCCGCTGACGGCACACCAAAATCGTACCTGTAATAACCGCATCCGAAGACTCTACCGTCCGGTCTCCCAGGTACAACATATAAATGACCTCGCCCACCGCCTGGCAGGGCGTATGGCCTACTACCTGTCCTACCTGCTTGATTACCCCTTCAAGAAACATAGGTACCACCCCTGCGACCCTCAACACCGCCTCTAACTGGAGGCGGCACTGATGATGGGCTGAACACTCTGTGCTGCAGGCTAGATCGCCCTACACTGGGAACATTCTCTGGCGAAATGGCTGAACACTCCACAAGTATAACAAAGACCCGGAATACCACTCGGTCCAGAAGGTCTGGCTAATCCGGAATAGCTATCGCGGCTAGAAGACCCAGAAGGTACACCACTCGGGGAATGGCCACTGCCCTGGCCGTAAGACTCTCTGAAACTGGACTGGTCTCCATCATAAATCTGAAGTGCTTCCTGAACAGGCCTGCTAGACTGACCTTGGTGCCGATATGACTGATGTGGAGGGTACCTACCCGAGAATCTCTGCCTTTGAACTGTGATCCTCTATGGCTCCTACTGAAACTGCCATGGTGACATGGTCTCTTATCGCTGCCCTCCTAGGCCTCGTGATGCATCCCCTCCATAGTCTGGGCATAATCAGAAATCTCCACAAAAGACCTACCAACGGAAACCAAACTCTGCGTAGCCATGCGAAGAGGAAGTCTCAGTCCCCTAACATAACACCGAATCCTCTCATACTCGGTAGGCAAGATCGCTATAGCATGTCTGGACAACTCATGAAATCGCGCCTCATACTCGAGAACTGTCATCAAACCCTGCTGTAACCCTGTAAACTCATCCCTCAAGCGCTCACGAAGGCTGCGGGGCATATACTTCTCCAGGAAGGCCTCGGAGAACTGAGTCTATGCCAACGGGGGAAGTCCAGTTGGTTTGGAGTCAAGAAAACCTCTCCACCAATGTCTAGCAGCCGAATCCAACTGAAAAGTAGTGTAATTGACTCCACGAGCCTCAACTAGGCCCAAATTACGAAGCCTAACTTCGCAAGTGGACAGAAACTCAAATGCATCCTCTCCTGGAGCCCCTGCAAACCTCGAAAGAGTCAATTTCAGAAATCTACCCAACATCTTCTTCTCCTCAATTGACATAATAGGCTGGGCGACCATCGGCTGAGCAACTACCAGTGCTGGGGGAACTTGGACTCTGGGTGCCGCAGCTACAGGCTGCGCCCCTATATCCGTACCACTCTAGTCCGCAGATTGTGCACCACTAACTAATCCCAATAACTGGACCAAAGCATCTCTGAGCAATAACAAAGAAATAAACCCTGGTAGGGCCTGGGATGGCCCCTGGCCCACCAACGGCTGAGGCGGCTGAGGCTGTGGAGTAACCTCTATCTCTGGAGCAATAACTGGGTCTGGCGAAGGCTCTCTATCCGGCCCTCTAGCTGGGGCTGTAGCTCTACCCTGACCATGACCTCTGGGTCGACCACGGCCTCTAATAGGTGCCCTAGTAGCAGGTTTGGGGTCACCCTCACCCGTTGTCGTAGCTCGCGTCCTAGCCATCTGTGAAAGAGTGAAACAAAAACCTTAGAAACCAACATAGGCTCGGCGTACGAAATGAATGAAGAAAGTGAAGTCATCTTAAGAATGTTCGGTAGCCTCCCAAAGATAAGAAACGGACGTCATCTTTCCGATCTGCGGGACTCTACTAGACACTTGCTCTTGTACCAACAATACTAATGAACCTAGGCTCTGATACCAATTTATCATGACCCAATTTCTGAGTCATGATGGAACCTACCATGTCCCATCGGTAGGTAAGCCAAGCCTTATCCCGGAACGGCAAGTAAAGGGTGCCATGGTGGAAGGATATCAAAATACTACAATATATGCCCATAACGCATGTACAAAATATAGGGCTACATAAAGGAGGGGGAAGAAAACAACAGAATTCCATGACCTAGTAAGGACGGTACAAGAGCTACTAATAAAGGAATAAGAGTACTAAAAGTATCAATATACATGTAGTCTCGAAATGAAAGACTGTCCAAAAGTAAGGGAGGGAGAGGGGATCAGCTCCAGCTCAAAAAGATCACCCTATCTCCGAGACCTGCGGATAGCTGGCTAGACTATCAACGTCCGCGACTAGTACTCGGATCTGCACTAGAAAAGATGCAGAAGTGTAGTATGAGTACCAAAATAATGGGTACTCAGTAGGCATCATCGGCCGACTGAGCTAAATCAGAATACAAGTAAGATAAAATACGGGGATGTAAAGTATATCAAGAAAAAGGGCAAACCTGAGAACATGCTATAACATAAGTAAATAATTAAGGAAACATGAACTACCCAAAATTAAAGTGACTAGATACAACCCAACTAGGCCCTCATAAGCCTAGAGGGTACAAACAAGAGAAAGCTAAACCAAAATCGGACCCCCATAATCCCGATGGAAGAAATCAAGACATGTACCATTACTACACTTATGAATCCCATTCCGAACCACAACTCATCGGACTCGAACCGGTCTCCTAATATCATACTCCTACTATAGAAATGTCAAGCCTGAATCGGTCTTTATATATCATAATCTAGACTCGAATCGATATATATATATATAATTAAATACCGATTCGAGTCCAAAATATATATATATATATATATATATATATATTTTGGACTCGAATCGGTATTTAATTATCATATTCCGGACTCAAACCGATATTTAATTATCATATTCCGGACTCAAACCGATATTTAATTATCATCTTTCAGACTCGAATCGGTATTCATAAATATATCATATTCCGGACTCGAACCGATATTTAATTATCATCTTCCGGACTTGAATCGGTATTCATAAATATATCATATTTCGGACTCGAACCGATATTTAATTATCATCTTTCGGACTTGAATCAGTATTCATAAATATATCATATTTTGGACTCGAACCGATATTTAATTATCATCTTCCGTACTTGAACCGGTATTCATAAATATATCATATTTCGGACTCGAACCGGTATTCATAATTATATATGTATATATATCATAAATCTCATAATTCCAAACTAGATATATGCCAAGTAGTCCCAGGTTCAAGACTAAGGATAATACCGTGGGAGAGGAACTCCTAAGTATACAGGGAACTAGGTGCGATATCCCAACTCAAGGCGTCAATTTACTTAAGGGAAGGGTAAAGGTATCGAATTCTACCTCCAAATGGCCCTCAAATCGGCCTAATAATCCAACTTTTGCTAATTAAGTATCCAAACGTAAATTCCAACCCCAACACCTGCACAATATAATACTAATACCATGATTTAGCTCAATCTCAAAGTAGGTAAACCTAACCTACCTGGATGCCGAAGAAACTCGATCAAGTCTGCTAAAGTAGAGCCTTTCCTTTTCGAGAAGCCTCCGCACGATGCCACGCTATCAAAATAAAAATTTAATCATCAATACGAGAACAACAATACCCATATTGCATAAAATGCATCGGGTCCAAAATCACATCGAAAATCCCATGTGGGGCCCGCTTACGGAATTCACAAGTTTGAGACCGTCAAAACATCTCTCAAAGCTCAAGGATTATTTAACCTCTAAAATGGGTGAATCCCGAGCATCATAGTACCCGAAATCGAACCACAATGCTAGATCAGAGAATTTACTAAGAATTAAGACGAACTTACCTTGATTTAGATGAGGAAAAAGGTGTTAACGAACTCTCCAAGATCCCTTGAACACCCAAGAATTGCCCCCTTCTCTCCACTATCTCTCTAGAGCTTCTATGCCCTAACCCTTGGGAAATAATGAGAGAAAAATGGGTTGACAGGGATTTAAATGCAGCTGCAGGTACCGCTTAAGCGACCACTTGACCGCTTAAGCGGTTACCGCTAAAGCGGCCTAGCTCCGCTTAAGCGGACTAGTGATCTAGGGCTTCAGCCGCTAAAGCGGTTTTGCGCTAGCTGAAGCAACATCAGCACTTGGCAAAATTTTGCCAAGTCTCCAACGGGTCCTCGGGATTTGTTCGGGACCCCCCGAATGCAAACGAACTATGCTACCCCAACAAATTTGGCATTTCAGACTCAGTGGTGAAATCAAAATTTCCATACGGGCTCGTTTTGATGAAATGTGGGTCCCACACCCAAGGGGTCATTTTCATCACTTTCCACCCAATAGCCTAAAACGAGTCCGGAAGCCCCGGGACCCGGACCAAGAGTCCCCCTAGCCTAAAATTGATGTTCCAGAGCGGATGGAACTATCAGAATTGGCATACAAGACCTCCTTCTTGGTATTTGGGCCCGGTAGCCAAACCTGAAAAACGTTAAGTTCAAAATAGGGAAAAGGCTCAAAAACCCAAACGAACTGCCTGGTAACTGAACTGTCAGCTCCAGAAAGTCACAAATGACTTCGGGAAGCTATGGAAAGCTCTAAACATAGAAATAATGTGGAAATGCAGAAAATGACCTGTAGGGTCATTACAACATTGAACTCCATATTTACCACATTATTTATGTCGGTTAGAAGAAACTTCATTAGAAATGATTTAAACATGACATTGATATATGGCTCATAGTTTCGATCTCATTTATGCTATTTCATGACTAACAACTAAACTTTATGATTCCAGTTTACAATTATAATATTGAGTCATTGAACTACAGTTTTGATACAATCGTATCTATTGAATCCAAAACCTGTTTAAAGCATGTTTGCAGTGTATTTATATTACTTCATATCTCACATTGTTGATAAATTTGATAGTACTGACCACATACTCTCTTTTATGTTATATCCTATCATAATATAGGTTACGGTAATCATTCCCAACCGTGAAGTTAGATACATTTCTAGTGGCAGGGTCACCAACATATTTGGTGAGTCCTCATCATTTGTGGACATATTTCAGTATTAGTTATGCTTATTTCAGACCTTATCTCAATTTTTATTATTTTGGAGTTAGTTGGGGGTCCTGTCCCAATAACTCATTCTTTAAGTAGAGGCTTTCACTCATAGTTAGGATTGTGTTTTCGTGTTGATGTTTAGATATTGTTTATTGGGTTCTTTTATAGATTTCTATTTCAACCTTCATTATGCTTCCGCACAGAAACTCAATATTTTTTCAGCAACATGCTAGTATCAAGGGCTAGCTTGGAATCAGTTGTGGTTCTAAGCGCTTTGTCTGGTACAGGGTGTAGACTCTGGTTATGACAAACTTGGTATCATAGAAATAGGTTCAAGAGTCCTAGAATGTATGGAAAGCTATATTTAGTAGAGTCTTTTTTATGGGTGTAAAGCGCGCCACACTCATGATAGAGATACTATGAGACATTTTAGGAAAATGTCCCCTTTTTCCATGTTCAGTATCATGCGATAGAGTTTAAATTTATTTATCTCTCTAACTCATGCTTTACGTATTTCAGAAAATGCCTCCCAAAAGAAACAATGGTTGAGAGAATAGGAATTAGCCAGCCCCTCCAGCATTGGTGGATCAACCTAATGATAATGTTATGAATGCAGAGTTACAGAATGTGATACAGATGTTGGCATAGGCCATGACTGCTCATGTAAATCAATAGGCAGTAGCCCTTATAAATCTTAATGGAAATTCTGTCGCTGCCAGAGTTTGATATTTTATGAGGATGAATTCGCTTGAGTTTTATGGTTCGAAGTGGATGAGTATCCTTAAAAATTTATTGATAAGGTGAAGAAGATACTCCAGGTTTTGCAGGTGAATGGGGTTGAGTGTGTTTAGCTAGCTTCCTATCAACTTAAGAATGTGGCCCACTTATTGTATACCCAGCAGAAAGATAGTTGTGGTAGAAATATGGCTCATCCAGTGTAAGAGGACTTTGCTGATACTTTTCTTAATAGGTTTTTCCCGAGAGAGTTGAGCGAGGCAAAGGCTAAAGAGTGTATGAACTTAAGACGGAGCTTCATGTCATTTAAAAAATATGGCCTGAAGTTCACTAAGCTATCCAGGTATGCTCCAGAGATGGTGGCTGAGCCAAGGTCCAAGATGAGCAAGTTCAGGTTTCTAATTTGGTTAAGAAGGACTGCAGGATAACTATATTGACTAGAGATATGGATATCTCTATATTAATGACCCATGCCCAGTAGATTAAGAAAGAGAAACTAAAGGAGAGGAAAAGAGAGAATAAGAGGGCTAGGATAAAATATTTTTAGTATAATTAGGAGAGGTTCGATAGGGGGAATCGGTATTCTTTCCAGCAGAAATCATCAGCACTGGTACATTCATCAAGCAGTGCTCCATCTCCAGCACCCAGACGTCGACATGATCACAAGACTAAAGCATCAGGCTCTAGATATCATGGAAATGTTGCATGGGGGCGTACCTACCCTACTTGCAGCAAGTATGGCAGAAACCATTGCGGGGAGTGCTTGATTGGTAAGGATGGTTGTTTTGGTTGTAGTCAGACAGGTCATAGGATAAAGGATTACCACTTTGCCAAGTAGGGCAATAGAGGTAATCGAGCCCAGTCTACTTCTTCAAAACCTCCAGCAGGTCGCCCAGTTCAGAAGGGTACCACTTCTAGTGCAGGTGGTAGTCAGCACCAGAACTATTTTTATGCACTTTTAATTTGGCAAGATCAGGTGAGTTCTCTAGATATAGTTACTGGTATATTACGAGTCTTCCACCTAAATATTTATGCATTATTAGACCCTGGGGCTACATTATCTTTTGTGACCCTTGATGTTGTTGTCAATTTTAGAGTCAAACCAGAACAACTCCTAAAGCCCTTTCCAGTGTCTACTCTAGTTGGTGAGTAAGTCATAGCTAGAAAGTGTTTACAAATTTTCCAGTCACAGTCCTCCATAAAGACATCACTGTTGATTTAGTAGAGCTAGAGATGACTGACTTCGATATCATTCTTGGCACAGATTGGCTACATTTCTGTTATTCCTCAGTTAATTGTAGAACAAGAGTCGTAAAACTTCAGTTTCCAGATGAGCTGATTATAGAGTAGAAGGGTAGTCATTGGGTTCCTATAAGTCGTTTCATCTCTTATCTTAGGGCGAGAAAGATGATTTATAAGGGTTGAATATACCATCTAGTTTGGGTTAAGGACTCTAAGTCCAAGACCCTAACTCTTTAGTCTGTTCTAGTAGTCAATGAGTTTCCATAGGTGTTTTCTAAGGATCTACCTAGAGTTTGTCCTGAATGGGAGATTGACTTCGAAATAGACCTTCTTCCATATATACAACCCATATCTATCGCCCGTTACAGAATAGCTCCAATGGGGCTTAAGGAATTAAAAGAACAGTTAAAAGATTTCTTAGATAAAGGTTTCATATGACCCAGTATTTCCCCATGGGGTGCTCCTGTCCTTTTCGTGTGAAAGAAAGACGATTCTCTCAGAATGTGTATCGACTACCATCAGTTGAACAAGGTCACAATTAAGAATAAGTATCCTATCCCCAGGATTGATGACTTGTTTGACCAGCTTCAGGATGTCAGTTATTTCTTTAAGATTGATCTCTGATCTGGTTACCATCAACTTAGAGTTATGGAGTGTGATATTCTGAAGACAACCTTTAAAACTCTATATGGTCACTATAAATTTGTGGTTATATATTTTGGTCTATCAAATGCTCTGCAACTTTTATGGACTTGATGAACAGGGTATTCAAATAGTGTTTGGATATGTTCGTTAGTGTCTTCATAGATAACATTTTGTCTACTTCTAGAGTGAGGAGGAGCATGTAGATAATTTGAGGGTCGTGTTGCAGAATAGCAAGGACCGTTAGTTGTTCGCTAAGTTCAGCAAGTGTGAATTTTGGTTGAGATCAGTTGCACTCCTTGACCATATTATTTTTAGTGAGGGTCTTCAGGTAGACTTTCAAAAAATAGAGGCAATGAAAAATTAGCCTAAACCACTTCTTCATCAGACATTAGAAGATTTTTGGCTTGGCTAGTTACTACAGGAGGTTTGTTGAGGGATTATCATCTATTGCTGCCTTATTAACTAGGATGACTCAGAAAAAGATTAAGTTTCAGTGGTCCAAGGCTTGTGAGAAGGGATTTCAGGAGTTGAAGGCTCGACTTACTTCTGCTCTAGTTTTGAATTATCCAAAGGGTTCAAATGGGTTCGAAGTTTATTGTGATGCTTCTAGAGTTGTCTTTGGTTGTGTTTTGATGCAGAATGGTAAGGTCATTGTGTATGCCTCTAGACAGATTAAGGTTTATGAGAAGAGCTACCCGACTCATAATCTTGTGTTGGTAGCGGTAGTATTTTCCTTGATGATTTAGAGACACTATTTGTATTGTGTTTATGTTGATGTGTTCACAGATCATAAAAGACTTCGGTTGAGTTCAATTAGAAAGATTTGAATCTTTGTTAGAAGAGATGGCTTGAGCTTCTCAAGGATTATGATATGAGTGTGCTTTACCATACGGGTAGGGCCAATATAGTGGCCGATCTTTGTAGGTTGTCCATTGGTAGTGTGGCCCATGTTGAGGAAGGGAAGAAGGAATTGGCTAAAGAGTTTTCACAGGCTTACTCATTTAGGGGTTTATCTCACAGATTCAGTGGATGGTGGTGTTATTGTTTAGAATGGTTCAGAATCTTTTCTTGTGATGGAAGTTAAGGGAAAACAAGATAGTGATCCTATTTTGCTTAAGTTGAAAGAAGATGTCCACAATCAGAAAGTGGAGGCTTTCTCCCAATGGGGAGATGGTGTGCTTCGTTATTAGGGTAGTTTATGTGTTCCAGATGTAGATGAGTTAAGACTGTGTATTTTGGCAAAGGATCACAACTTTCATTATTCTATTCATCTAGGTGCCACCAAGATATACTGTGACCTACGAAAAGTCTATTGGTGGAATGGCATGAAGCGGGACATTACAGATTTTTTGACTAAGTGTCCTAATTACCAGCAGGTGAAGGTTGAGCATCAGAGGCCAAGAGGTATGACTTATGATATCAGCATTCCTACTTGGAAGTGGGAAATGATAAACATGGATTTCATTACAGGGTTACCTTGCACACGACGATAGCACGATTCCAATTGGGTAGTTGTAGACAGGATGACTAAGTCAACCCCCTTTTTTCTTGTCAAGACTACAGATTTACCATAGGACTATGCCAGGATTTACATCCATGAGTTGGTCAGATTGAATGGAGTTCCCTTGTCTATTATATCAGATAGGGGTATTCAGTTCACATCTCAGTTCTTGAAGTCTTTCCAGAAGGGTCTTGGTACTCGAGTGGATTTCAACACAACTTTTCATCCGCAGACAGTTGGTTAGGCAGAGCGTACTATTCAAACCTTAGAGGATATGTTGAGGGCATATATGATCGACTTTAAAGGTAATTGTGATAATCATTTATCTCGTATAAAGTTTACTTATAATAACCAATTCTATCCTAGCATCTAGATGGCCCTTTTGAGAACTTATGGGCAGAGATGTAGATGTCATATTGGTTGGTTTAAGGTAGGTAAAACTACTTTTATTGGCCCAGATTTGGTTCACATAGTTATGGGGAAAGTTTAATTGATTCGAGAGAGATTATAAACCGCTCAGAGTTGCTAAAAGTCTTATGAAGATGTAAGGAGGAGAGAGCTCGAGTTTGTTGTTGATGATTGAGTATTCTTGAAAGTTTCACCCATGAAAGGGGTAATGAGGTTTGGTAATAAGGGGAAGATTAGTTCCCTGTATATCGGTCCTTACAGGATTTTGAGGAATATTAGTAATATGGCTTATGAGCTAGAGTTGCCTGCGGAGTTGGTAATAATGCAACCGGCTTTCTATGTGTATTTATTGAAAAATTACATTAGTGACCCATTGCTTGTTATTCCTTTGTAGAGTGTTGGAGTGAAGGATAGTCTTTCATATGAGGAGGTTCCAGTTGAAATTCTTAATAGGTAATTTTGTAAGATGAGGAATAAGAAAGCTACTTTAGTAAAGGTTTTGTGGAGAAATCAGTTGGTTGAGGGACCTACTTGGGAAGCAGAAGTAGATATGATCTCCATGTACCTTATCTCTTCCCTCCTAGCATCGGGATATCACGAGGTAGTGATCTTCCTTCTTTAGTTACTCCTCCATGTTTTATGCTCTTTTCAGATATTGACGATTCCATGCATGCATTCATACTCTATACATTTCAGCTGAGTCCCTACTCTTAGTTTTAATCAGTCCCAAATGTTATGTGTTCAGAAATTCAGTTTTCATGTTAGTAGCTTCTTCCCTACCAGCTCAGCTCAGTTCTAGCCTTTATTTGAGGATAAATGATCCTAAGGGGGAGATATTGAAACACCCCATGCTTTGCTATGCTCAGACTCAGACTTATTGCAGAAAAACCAGAAGAAAAGTTCAAGTACCAGACCAGTACAACTCATTGTATGAGTTGTACAGTAAGACTATGAGTTGTACTATAACTCGTGATAAGCTGCAATCAAAACTCTAGTCACCATGACTCAGACCATGAGTCGTGGGACCTATGTACAAGTCGTACAATGACACATACTGATGGACCAGAGAGAAATTTTAGAGGATTGAAAATTCTTCCCCATAACCATGACTCAATGTATGAGTCGTAGTATCATGGTACGGGTCGTGCAATGGGCCCGTAGTCCCCTAAATAGTGAGCTCAAATTTTGGGTCCCAGAGACCACGAGTCTCAGTATGACTCATGGTATCAACCTACAAGTTGTACAGTGACTCATAGGTGTCTTTTCCAGAAATATGTTCAACATCAATCCAGGACTCACGAGTCAAACCACGATCCATGGTTTGATTGTGCGAGTCTTACAACAACTCATGAGGTCCTGTTTTTCAGAATTTAATATAGTTTTTTAAGGGGGAAATTAGTCTTTTCCCATTCTTCTAACCCATATACTACGTTATTTTGCATTCTTTTAACGGGGATTAAAAGATAAATAGTTGACTTTCCCCTCATTAGCATCAATTAAACATCTAAGTCAAAAACAAAAGCTCTCAAGCTGTAAAGACCTTCAGTTCTTCTCACAAGTTCAAGTTCTCATATTTTAGTCCAAATTCTCCAGTAATTAGGCATATGAGAGTTCAATAAGAGCTTCCTTTCACCCTTATGCTCAAAATCTCAATTTTAAATTATGAATTTCCATGATTTAGGGTTTATACCCATTTAAGCAAACTTAATGATTTTCAATTTTAGTATATTTCCTTATGATTATTACACTTGTTTTTAACAATTTTGCTTGATTTACGTTATCACAACTTTGGCTTGAAATCTTACAAGTGATTTAGCATGAATTACACAAATTGAGAATGTTTCAGAATAAATTAGCATGAATTAATCCTATGATCACAGACTTTCATATAATTTAAACATAACTAGTCCCAACATTTTCAGAAACTCAGTTAACAATATTATTTGAACTAGTTTATGCTTAATCTCAGACCAGTCTATATTACGAGCAAATACTAAATAAATTTTTGGAGTAGTATTTAGCACTGAGCAGATACAGGTTCAAGATAACTCAAGTCCTAGAACTATATGCCAGCATAGGTCATGTTTATCCCTCTGAGGTTCAGTTTAGTGGATCCACCTCAGTTTATGTTGTTTTATTAATGGCAAGGTACGAAACATCCCTCCTCAATGTGGGCTAGATGTTGGACTCTATGTTTTTTCATACGGTTTATATCGATTAGAAGAAACTACCCTCATAAATAATTTAAATATGATATTGATATATGAATCATAGTTTCTAGTTCATTTACGCTATTTTATGAATTACAACTAAACTTATGATTCCAGTTTACAATTATACTATTTAGTCATTGTACTACAGTTTTGATATTTTATATAGTCTTATCTATTGAATCCATAACACATTTAAAGAATGTTCTCATTGTATTTATATTACTGCATATCTCACATGCTCAGTTCATTCGATAGTACTAACACATACTCTCTTTTGTGCTATATCCTATTATGATATAGGCTCCGGTAATCATTTCCAAACACGTAATTAGATACGTTTCCAGTTTCAGGGTCAACATGTAGCTTTGGTGAGTCCTCATCATTAGAGGACATATTTCAATTTTAATTATGCTTACTTTATAACTTATCTTAGTTTTCAATATTTTGGAGTTAGCTGGGGGACCTGTCCCAGTAACTCATTCTTCAGGATTTTGGTTTCATGTTGATATTCACATATTGTTTATTTTAGTTAAACTCTTAGTTGAGTTCTTTTATAGATTTCCATTTCAGCCTTCATTGTGCTTCCGTACGGAAATTCAGTATTTTCTTAGTAGTATGCTAGTATCAAGGGTTAGTTTGGGATCAATTGTGGTTCTAAGCATCATGTCTCGTCCAGGTATAGATTCAGACCGTGACATTAAGAGTCCACTTTAGTTTGTACCTCACAGTATGTCACTGTGGATGGGATGTATAGCGATAGGCATTGGCCATTGTATTTCATAGCATAGCATTTCATTGCATCACTTATTTATCATTTTTGTGCTTGAATTATTTCTTATTGACTGTGTTATTAAATTGTTGGAATCATCTACCTGTAAATTTTACTATAGTATCCTTTATTCGATATAGTATCTACTTAAGCTCGGTTGGCCTATAATGCCTATTGGATACTAGTTGTTTGTACTCACCCAACTTTTTACGTTTTTCTAGTGCAGATCCTTAAACGAATTTTCCACTTTCCCCCAGATTCTTGTTCGTGGTCAGCTGCTTGGAATTTAGGTTGAGCTCCAGCTTCAAAGACTTTCTCGATTCCCTCTTTATCTTTTGTTGTTGTTCTCTTATATTAGAATAGTGATGTATCAGATTTTTATCAGTTTTTTCCTATGATTAGAATTTTTTGTACCCATAACACCGAGGTTTTGGGATTTAAAGGTTATGTGTACCTGTCTATTTTGTATTTATAGAGTTGGAGTATGATTTAGAGTTTATATAGTCATTTCCTTAATTATTCCTGCTTTCTTGCCTTTATTATCGTGTCTATGAAAGTTCGCTTATCTACCAAGGTTGGGGTTGGGGCAGGTGCCATCACAACCTCAATTTTTGGATCGTGACACAACTCCAGATTTATTGAAGAGTTCAAAGCTCCACCAAAGAGCACTTTCCTTCAACACAAAATTATTCTTTTTTTTTTTTACAGTCAATAACTTGGAGACTTAGAATGTTTTCTTTGTCACAACTCCCTCTTTCACTATTCTAACCTTGCTACATACTACAATATTTTCCTACACTTCTCATATTTCTCATTCTACTCTTTCACAACACAAGGGAAGAAATATCCTTTATATATGTATAGTATTTCTTTCATCTAGTAAATTAGAGAGTAGTGGGATATTAAGTGAGGTAGATCATGTGAGAGTGGTTATAATATTTAAGCCTTAGTGGGGTAATAAGTTGTGAAACATATCTTAGTGATTACATGAGTTACACCAAGAAATAATGTCCACTTTTATTATTAACTCATGCAAATTAATATTATTATTTTAATATTAAAATGCATTCTTTGCTCCAACATACTATATATATATACATAGAAAACAATATTTGCAAAAGATATATGTATGTATGTTGTATACCTTTGGAGTATACAAGTCATATATATATAACAATGTGATTGTAGAAATCTAGGGTATGAGCTTCATAACTAGCTCAAGCAGTTCATTCATGGAGGTTAACATTTTAGAAAAAATAATATTTGGAGAAGATATTTTGTAATTGGAAGAAATGAATTGCTATTCTCTATATATACATACAATCTACAAGTTAACCAACTCTACTAACAACCTATCCAGCTGTACATCCTAAATAACTATGCTACCAGCTGTGCAGCCTTATCACAATGATTACAAAACTAACTAACTAACTAACACATGTGAAGCCTAATCTCAACATCGCCCTCAAACCGGGGGGTGTAGAATACTAAACACTCCCGGCTTGCTCATCAAATATGAATGTTTTGCTTTGCTTAACCCTTTGGTCAACAAGTCTTCTTGTTGTTCTTTAGTCTTTACAAACACTGTTTCAACAAGTCCCTCCTTGATTTTATCTCGAATGAAATGACAATCAATTTTAATGTGTTTCGTTCGTTCATGAAAAATTGGATTAGATACAATCTGCATTGCAGACTTGCTATCACTCATAATCTTCACTGGTTGTCTCAACCATGTAACTTCAAGCACTGCTAATGCCACGCTCCTATACTCTGCTTCTATTGAGCTTCTTGAGACTGTCTGTTGCTTTTTAGACTTTTATGACATCAATGAATTCTAAAACTTGATCAAGTAGCCTGTCACAGATCTCCTGGTATTTGGGCAATTTGCCCAATCTGAATCACACCAGAATGTAAGATCCGACTAGGTGATGAACTGTAACACCCCAAAAATTTCGACTAGGATTTGAACTATTCTTTGTACGAGTAAAGGCCCTAAACCCAATGTTTCCAATTAAATATAAGTGTTAGGATCAATTCCCTAGTGTAATGATTTCTTTTGATGTAAATTATGGTCATAAGAAACATTTAGCTCAAAGTTGAGTTGAGAGCATTTCGATCAATCGAGTTTTGGTATGTGATTTTACTTGGGTCAACTTCAAACGAGCATAACTCTTGAAATATGCAGAATTTTGTGACCCAAGACCCACCAAATGAAATATCTTCGAGTCTTCTTTCCAACGCCACCAACCGCTCATCCATCCGAGTCCCGAGTAAAAAGTTATGGTCATTTTACTAACATGATGCAGTGCAGTAAACTGGGCCGCGTTTAGCCGACGGAAAATTATTAAAAAGGGTCATTTTTGTCCTTATACCCCTAGGAAACCCCCCAACCTGGTTACTTAACTCCTAAAAGGCCCTAATCAGTATTTCCATTATATTTCCCCTCCTCTCCCAAAACCCTAAGGCTAAAAATTTCAAGAACATCGAAGCTTAGGATCTCCAAGCAAGGTTCTATCAAATCTCCTTCAAGTTTCTCAACTTCTCAGGTACGTAAGAGCAATACCTTTCATGGGGAACCCTGTTCATCCCCATAAGTGAGTCATAATTCTATGATTAAGTCATGATTTCAAGTTAGGGTTTTAAGATTTGAATATTCTAAGCATTGTTCTTGATTCTTGTTACAATTTTCTTTAATATGCCTTGAGTATTATCAATTATTTCCTAAGTTAAGGTCGAATTTAATTTTAATTTTCATATCCAAGATTTAGTTATCACATAAAGCTTATGACTTGGGAATTTTATATTGAAATTGTATTTCATGCTTTAATAGATTCGTTTATAGTTTTATTATAAAGTATGTTCAAAGGTAGTATTTATGAAAAGTTTATGAAAAACCCTTATGCATAATTTCATGACTTGAAAAGTGAAAAAGAAGTTATCGTATCTTGAAAAGTAAAGCAAAGTTATAAAGATTTAGAGCCAAGGCTCGCAGAGAAAGATATGTTTCTTGATACGATATTTTAGATACTAATATGGTTTTAAGAATATAGTTAGTCCCATTTCTGAGATCAATTTTAACACATATTTCTTTTGATCCATTAATATTCCAGACTTGGACCTCAGTACCTCAACGCCCAAGAAGTATTTTAGATCACCTAAGTCTTTTACTTTGAACTTCTTGTATAGTGCATCCTTTACATTAGTTATAATCTTGCTACAACTGCCAGTGATCAACAGGTCATCCACATAAACCAAAGTGATCACTATATCTTCTCCTTCCTTCTTAGTAAACAAGGAATAATCATAATTGCTTTGAGTGAAGCCAGCTCTTATAAATGTTTCAGTCAACTTAATGTTCTACTGCCTAGAGGCTTGTTTAAGCCCATACAATGACTTTAATAGCCTGTACACTTTAGTCTCCCCCTGTCTTCTGAAACCTTTAGGGATTTCCATGTATACTTCTTCACACAAGTCACCTTGGAGGAATGTATTAAACACATCCATTTGGAATAAATCCCAACCCTAAAAGCTGCAAGGGCAATGACTGGCCTAACTGTGACCATCTTGGCCACAATTGAGAAGGTCTCATGATAATCTAAACCTTCCATTTGGCTATATCCTTTAGCAACCAATCTAGCCTTAAATCTTTCTACCTATCCATTTACTTGAAATTTGATTTGTAAATCCACTTTAAGCCTACTGTATTCTTCCATGCTTGTAGATCAACAATATCCCATGTCTTAATATTTTCAAGTGCTTTGATCTCTAACTTCATAGCTTCAATACATCTCTTATCTTTTGTAGCCTCACTGAAACTCTGTGGCTCAAGTAAGAATGAGAATTTGAACACTGGTACTTGGGGGAAGTTATGTCATAAGACAAATAATCATATAATGAATATAAGTTAGCGGTACAATTTGCTTTGGACTTTCCAACATAATCCTTTATCCAAAGGGGTTATTTAGAAGCTCTTATTGATCTACTCGTGTTATCAACACTATTAGAACTCAATGGAACCTGAACCTCATGGTCCATTTTAGGATCACTCATATCACTTGAAGGTGAAGAAGACACTGTGTGATATGAATCAATGTCTTCATCATTAGGACAAACAGGTGCACCACCTTAGAACAAGGTGATAATGTATGCAGTGAATCTTGTGAACTGAAAGGGAAAATAGTTTCTTTGAAAACAACATCCCTACTAACAAATATATCTTTTGATGCCAAGTCAATCAGGATATATCCTTTCTGCAATTCTGAGAATCCAAGCAGCATAGCAGCCCTTGCTCTTGGTCTAAACTTGTCTCTTCTCAGCAATTTAATAGCATAGCAGAGACAACCTAATAATCTCAAATGATTGAGTGATGATTTCTTATGATGAATCAACTTATATGGTGTATATCCTCCTATTGCATCTGAAGGCAATCTATTCATCAAATAGACATCAATTTTGATGCTCAACCCCTAATATCTAAGAGGAATCATTGCCTGAAATCTCAAGGCTCTAGCAATGTTTAAAATGTGCCTATGCTTTCTTTCTACAATGTCATTTTATTGTAGAGTATAAGGAAATCTACTTTGACGTTCAATTCCCAAAGATGCCAATAATTCTTTACATTTGGAGTTAAGTTCCATTATCAGATCTCAATACTCTAATCATCTTGCCAAACTGGTTTGTCACCATGGCAAAAATTGTTTAAGCACAATAATCACCTCAGACTTTAATTGCAGCAAATAAACCGAAGTAAATCTAGAATGATCATCCAAAACAATCAAGAAGTAGTATTTCTTATCATAAGTTGACACCCTATATGGACCCAGCGATCCATATGTACAAGTTGAAAACAAAAATCAGCTCTAGATTCACTAATTGGAAATTGTAGTCTAGTTTGTTTTGCCAAGGGATAGGTATGACAATTATTCTCTACAGTAGTGTTAGTGCACTTATTTAATTCTGAGATCTTCTTCATAACTGTGGGTGAGGAATGTCCTAATCTCATGTGCCATAAACTGTCATCTTCATCATTGATAGTCATGCATGCTCTTTTCAACTTATTTGCAAACAGAATTCCTTTTGAATCTCCATCAATCACATATAGGCCACCTTGCTCTTTACCAATCCCCTTCACCCTACCATTATAAAGGTCCCGAAACACATAAAAACTAGGGAAAAGATGACAAAGCAAGAGAGCTCTTCAGTCACTTTTGACAATGATAGAAGGTTAAACCTAAACTCAGGAACAAAAAACATACCCTTCACTGTTTCATTGCCAAACAAGCTAACACTTTCTGTATTGTGATTTTTATCCTCTCCCCTGTAGGTAAATGTACTTTATCTCTTTTAGATGCATCTATACTAACACTATCCTTTAATAACTTCAAGTTTACAGTGACATGATATGTAGCTCCGGAATTAATTATTCATTTATTTTGAGGAAAATGAGACATCAAGCAAGTAACAATATCTTCCATGTTGACATGATGTTCCCCTGAACCTTTGTTCAATAGGCCTAAGATCTGTCTGTATTGTTCATCAGAGAAAGGATTATAAAATTGTTTTTCTAGTTGAATTCCTCCATGAAGCCTAGATGATGAAGCTCCTTCAGTAGTCCTAGATGAAGATGCAATGTCAGTATTGTTCACTGTTGGGGATTACTCCCTTCTCCAACTATCAAAATTATTGGCATTCCTTCTCCATCCATCAGAATTATCATTACTTCTCCATCCATCTTAATTACCAAAACCATATCCTCCACCTCCATATGACTTTCTGTTTTGAAAATCAGGTGGATAACCAATAAGCTTATAGCAATTATCTCTGGTGTGGCCTTTCATTCTACAAAAATCACATTGTTAAAATTGTTTCCTTCCTCTAAAGCCTCTGCCACTACCTGCTTGTGAACCCATGAACCTGCATGTATGGCCGTGGTTTCAACTTTCTCAGCTGCATTAGCTGCCAGATTTACAGCAGCTACTGTTGGCTTTCATCTTGTATAATCATGGCATATGCTTGTCCCAGAGATGGTACTGCTAATTTCATGAAGATCTGTCTATGAGATTGGTCATATAACTCATTAAGACCACTAAGAAAATGAATCAACCTTTGTTGGCTGAGATGTTCAATATAATCCTTCGAACTCTCACAACCACAATTGGGCGAAGGAACCAATACATCATACTCATGCCACAACTCCTTCAATTTGGAGAAATAAGTAGAAATAAAATTAGTATCTTGCATTAACGTCGTAATTTCTCTGTGCAATTGCCACATCCTTACTCGATTAACCTTGTCGAAACTCTCCTTTAAATCTTCCCACACAAGGTGCACATTTGATGCATAAACGACTCCACTTAATAAATCTTCAGAAACAATGTTCATGATCCATAACAAAACAAGTGCATTACAGGTTTCCCACTGTTCATGCAAATCAGCTTCCACCGATGCTTTTGTGCAAACTCCATTCACAAATACTAACTTTCTCTTACCTAATAATGCAATGCGCATCAATCTACTCCATAAATCATAGTTTTCTGAACCAGTAAGCTTCACTGGAATGAGAACAGAGCCCGGTGTATCCGTCGAACCTAGATGTAGAGGATGATTTGCATCAATTTTTGTTTTCGGCATTGTTATACCTAGTCAGTAAGCTTCGTAAATCGTTACACAATGAAGAAGAAATCAAACAATGCGTGTGGATCACCTTGGATCTAACGCTCTGATACCACGTAGAAATCTAGGCTATGAGCTTCATAACTAGCTCAAACAGTTCATCAATGGAGGTTAACATTTTAGAGAGAAATATTTGGAGAAGATATTTTGTAATTGGTAGAAATGAATTGTTATTTTCTATTGCTGTACAATGCACTATATATACACACACACAATCAACAAGTTAAATCGACTCCACTAACAACCTATCCAGCTGTACATCCTAACTAACTACGTTGCTAGCTGTGCAGCCTAATCACAATGATTACAAAACTAACTAACTAACTAACACATGTTAAGCCTAATCTCAACAATGATTCATCTATTCTTACTGTTGTCCATCTACTTAATTTATTGGTTACACTTACATCTATCGTTTGTTATATACTGTGGTCAAAATTACTCTCATCGTTAAGAATTTTTTTAAATATACCTCAAAATAATGGATTTCCGCAGTTCTCTTTTCAATTGTCCAATTTCACTTTATTACCTATTAGCCCATGACATGTAGCCAGTTACCACACCAATTTGAAATCCCTTATATTTGTTGCTCTTTACTAGAAATTAGTCGTCTTATTCTTCGGGCGCTTCCATCTGTGAGAGAAATTTTCTGAATTAGTTTAGATTATCACTCAATTTTTGTTTAGTAGCCACCATAGTCACTCAACTTTGTTTTGTCTTTCAAAAAGTGACTCAACTTTGCCTAATTAACTTTCATAGTCATTTTTGCCTAAAATATAATTTTCGATATTTATTTAACGATCTGACAACTGTAAATCTTTTTCTAAAACATATTTATGAAAATTAAAATTAATATTTTTTTAATCTAACTTGTTTTTCTTTGAACAAAATATGTTTAGGTATTAATTTCTAGTACCAAAATAAGCATCACTGAACCAAATATAAGAACTACACCAAATATAGGGAAGTACTAACAGCTGAACCAAAAAGCCTTACGACAGCAGTGTTAAAAGTTGAACAAAAGAAGTGAACAGCAACTACAGCTATTGAACCCAAAAAATTAGAATTTCACAATTCCAGAAAATTGAACCAAAGCCGTTCCAAGAAGTTGGACACAAACAGTGCTTAAAACTGAACATAAGCAGCACCAAAAAATTGGACAGCACTCAAAATCATCAAAAATAAATCAATAACATGAACAACTTCATGTATGTTTACTTTGGGAAGTGAAAGATTCGTAGTTCCCTGAACTCAAATACTTAGAACTGCACAACCTCAAAGTTGCACAATGGTCTGTCTCCGATGATGCTTTTTCCTAAACTTGAAACTTTATTCTATTGCCAATTCAGCATTGAAGTAAACTGGAGTAGCTGGTATATTGCCAGTTAAGCCAAGGAAATTCAAACAACACAACACGAAGATATGGCAAATGACGCATTCATAGTGTTACCATACAGCCTTCCGATTTGACTAGAAGATCATCTCCTTGACTGTGGTATGTTCTTGCCGTGTTCATCTGAGTACATTTGCAATTATTCATTCTTCTTTACGCCAGAACATCTTTATTTTGCTAGATTTACTTAATACACATATTAAGTAAGAAATCGAACTCTTATATTTCTTATACAATCTTAGCTTTATCTTAGGCTTATTTGAGGTCCATATTAGATGAATGGTTGCTGTAATTTTCAACTCATGGTTTGATTAACTATCTCAGCATACTATTGTTATCCCCAGACAAATTGTGTTTACTTTCAAATGGAAGCTGATATCACAATTTTGTTTCTGTGAAAAGTTTTTGAAATTTTGCTATCGTTTCATCATATGGTAGATGGAATTATACTTGGCAGTTTTAAGATGAATATTTGCAGGCTTTCTAGAATGGGTAAGTCCTAGAAATAAGTAGTTGGAGGAACATTATAGATTCATTTGAGATGTATGTAAGTATGCTCAATAAGTTGTGCTCAAGCTAAGAGAGTGCTCAAGTAAGGAGTGTTGCTAAAGTAAGCAACAAGTGAGACATAAGAGAGCAACAAAGAGAATTGCTAGAGGGTGCGTGCAAGGAATATTAAGTGTAAGAATTGTAAGATTGATGTGGATCTGTACTTTGCTATAATTAAACGCAAGCTGTGAGCAACCAATTGTGTGGCATCAACAATTCTCAACATAAAAGGTATCAAAGCATTATGTCATCAAGTCTTCCCAGAGGCTCAAAATTGTTCCATCTTTTGAAAAGCCTTTCACTGACATGATAATAATGGAATGATATTCTATGTAGGAATAACTTATTAGAAACCATATACAACATATGAAACAACCGGGCACACCCAATAAAAAGAAAAGAGTATCCACAGGTAGAGCAATGCATTTTTTCAAAGTTAACTTTCTACATAAAAATCAGAACTTAGTAAAAAAAAAAAAAAATCTTCATATGATTCATGAACAGAAGTGGAATTAGCAAACACCTAAGGAACATATATACCATTTTCACTTATAGAACTTATAACCTCATCACTATAGAGATCATCCGAATTTGATGTTTCGGTCTGAGCAGCATAAGAACTGGCATCAACATGACTGAAATCATTGATTTGCTCGCCAATAGGGATGGCACCGTTTTCTTCCAGATCATCTTGAAAGACAGACTCTTGGAGATGAAGTGCATACTCCAAATTCCACAGCACATCACCCGTTGATGGCCTATCTCCACCATCATCAGCTAAGCATTTCACCGCTGTTTCTCCAAACTTCCTCAGGGAATCTAGTCTTATTTTTCCCAGAAGATTGGGATCTATGATTCGTTCGAGCTGTCCCTTCTTCTGCCACTTCCTTGCCCATTCAACTAAGCTGACCTGCTGCCTCAGAAGAGACGTTGCTAGGACAGGCCTAGCGCAAAAAACTTCACATAAAACAACACCAAAAGAATAAATATCAGATTTTTTTGTCAGCTTGTTCGTTCTAGCATATTCGGGTCAAGGTAGCCCCAAGTTCCTTTCACGAGTGTGCTAACATCAGTTCCGTGCATTGGCTTAGATAGTCCAAAATCAGCAATTTTTGCCACAAAATTCTCATCGAGCAATATGTTTGTAGACTTGACATCACGATGTATAACTGAGCTAGTATGAAGGTAGTGCAGACCTCTGGCTGCTCCGATGCATATCTCCAGCCTCTGCTCCCAGCTCATACTGGGTAGATCTAATCCATACAAATGGCTCCTGAGGGCCTCACTCTCAATGTACTCATAAACTATAATCATCTTATTTCTTTCATCACAGTATCCCATCAATGAAACTAGATGTGGATGGCGGAACTGAGAGAGAATCTCAATATCTGTTCGGCACTCTCTAAAACCTTGTCGGGACTCAGAACTACGCCTTTTCAAGGCCACCTTTGTGCCATCACACAAAACACCCCTGTAAATCTGTTGGGTTTGAAATCGAGAGGGCGTCATGCGGAAGCTATTAGTTGCAAATCATGTAGACGATAAATCGGATGACAAATAAAATTATACTAAAACATAATATTATTTATATGGTTCGGCCAATTGACCTACATATTAAAAACTAAATCAAAAAGCATAAAACTTGTTGGGAGAAAATCTCCCCCTAAACAAAACTCTTTGATGACTACATTGTGGATGCTATTATGTTATGGTTTGAGAAGAGGGGTCTTCTATTTATAAAGGTACAAAACCTTTTCTACAAGAAATAGGTTAGCCAAATATGGAAGAGTTTTATATTTCTTTTTAGGAAAAGTAAAAGTAATTATGGTATTACTTTTATTTTCCCGCATAAGAAAATTAATACTCAATTTTGGTAAGAAAATCAGGGCAAAAACCCTAACAAATCTCCCCTTTTTGGCTGGATTTTCTTGGCAAAACTTGATCCTCCTTCTTCACTTGCATATATGATCGTTGTTCTTCACATAATCTTCATCACTGTTGCTTGGCATGCTTAAAAATTGAGCTTTTGGGGTTAAAAATATATGAGCTCTTTCGGGTTAAAAATATTGGAGCCCTTTGTAGGGTTAAAAGTGAGCTTTTATTTTCAAATATGTAACAGCAGGATTGTTGAAAATATGATTGACAAATATCTCCACATGTAGTTTTTTTGGACAAAAATCTTCATTATCATTAAATTGGTTGCAGCTTGATTTGAAACCGCTTTGAACCTGTTTTTAATCTCGTTTCACCAAACCATTGGACCTTTGAACCGTAAGCTCTGATACCACTTGTTGGGTTTGAAATCGAGAGGGCGTCATGCGGAAGCTATTAGTTGCAAATCATGTAGACGATAAATCGGATGACAAATAAAATTATACTAAAACATAATATTATTTATATGGTTCGGCCAATTGACCTATATATTAAAAACTAAATCAAAAAGCATAAAACTTGTTGGGAGAAAATCTCCCCTTAAACAAAACTCTTTGATGACTACATTGTGGATGCTATTATGTTATGGTTTGAGAAGAGGGGTCTTCTATTTATAGAGGTACAAAACCTTTTCTACAAGAAATAGGTTAGCCAAATATGGAAGAGTTTTATATTTCTTTTTAGGAAAAGTAAAAGTAATTATGGTATTACTTTTATTTTCCCGCATAAGAAAATTAATACTCAATTTTGGTAAGAAAATCAGGGCAAAAACCCTAACAAAATCTTCCCAAAGCCACCCTTTCCAATGACCAAACTCTCATCAAAGTTATTAGTTGCTTCCTCCAAAGCTACATAAGGAACTCGAAAACTTTCAAAAGGAGTGAGATAACTCAAGTTAGACGCATCACTTATGGAAGTTGTTTCCTTTGAATGCTTGCTGCCCATGGTGCAACCATTAATAGATAAAGGAATCTAGTCTTTGACTGGGCAAGCTGCTCCTATCTTCTTAAGCGAAATAGGAAACTCAGAAGTAAATTTCATGATCGGAAGGCTTCGCAGTTGGCAAAGTTGATAACAAATATAAGGGAAAAAAAAGAAAGAACCCAAACAATAATATAGAGCAATTGCAACTATAATTGTAGCATCTAACATGAAAAGTACAAATATGTAAACAAAACAAAAGCTTGAGGAAGCTGTAGTTTCACCGGAACAGAGGAGGTTTGGAGGATGAGAAGACCAGAGACTGAAAAGTGAAAAAGTCTGGCTTTGGATAGTTATTGTGTGTCTCTCCTTTTATCTCTGTGGGGAAACTGTAGATTAAGATGACTAATTATGAGTTAGGTAATTAATATTGGGATAATTGTTGGAAAACATTATGCACAGCGAAAACATTCCAGAAATATACTGCTTACATGAATAATAGATAACACATAGTTTATGCTAGAACACATACAATTATGCTAGATCACATAAACTTGCTGAGATTTAATTCGATAAATACCTCTTGAAGCGTTGAAGGGGAGCCTTGGAGTAACTGGTAAAGTTACTGCCATGTGACCAGGAGGTCACAGGTTCAAGCCTTGGAAACAGCCCCTTGCAGAAATGTAAGGTGACACTGCGTACAATAGATCCTTGTGGTCGGGCCCTTCCCCGGACCCTGCGCATAGTGAGAGCTTAGTGCATCGGGATGACCTTTTTTTAAAAAAAAAAAATACCGCTTGAAGCGTGAACACATATAATCAAGCAAGTCCGACTCCGGTTCTGCAGTCTTCTGCATTGATCCCAAATTAAACAGACGAACTCTCTCAATACTTGGATGGGCAAGCATGGAATAGAAAGCTGATTCTCTTTCTAGGTTAGGAGAATCCTTACTTATAAATACTTTTCCTAGTCCAAAAAGGAGAATAAAAACCCATTTGTTTTCTAACAAGAAAACCAAATGCCCGTTTTCTTCCTTTTCCCTTAGAAAATAGAATTTCGAGTTCTAGTTAAATATGGGCACTGTAGTGACCACATAATTAATTACTGAGGCTCCCTATTATGGAAATAATTCAAAATTTTAATTCTGATTTGAATTATTCTTACCATAATAAATTACAAATCATTCCACTAGAAATTCGTAATTGCACTCCTCTAGTACATTGTGAAATTACCCATTAAATACTTATATAATTCCCCATGTTAAGATTACAAATACTAATCAATAAATTAAATTACTGTCGAATTCAATCTAATGATTAATTTTCTTTAGAGCATACTTAACTTATTTCATGTGTCGGATTCATAAAATCCCCTTGCAAGATTTGACACAATGAAAACTTATAAGCTTCTCAAAAAGGCATATCATCAATCTCTATGCCGAGACATGGATTCTATCAACTAACTTATTATTTCACCAATATATATTATTATCATCCAATCTACCACGCATATTGACCCATCTCAGGATCTCACCTTTTAATAAATCAAAATGATAATTAATATATACAGCTTATAATAGTTATATCAAGATTGAGAATATAAGAACATTTAATAGTTTAGAGAATATGTTTTTGTCAGTCAATCTAAACATCTATCTCTGCTCGGTCCCGTTCAATACATACAAAATGCACTAGCACAAGAAGTCGGAACTACACCGTTCCCATAATCAAGATAAATTACATTTAATCTTGTGCTACAATCATACCGATGGCTTGTCCAATTTCCATCCTAGATTGTGAACAAAAATCTTTATACTTATAAGAACCGATGATTTAATCCTCTGTGTATAAGCTAAAACTCTATACACTAAATCATCTACTATATAAGTAAACGGACACATAAACAAATACATGATCTATTAAATCTTATTAAAATTGATTTAACAATTGTTCTTTAATAAATACTATATCTAAACAAATGGTCAGTAGTATATATACCATGGTTAATAGTATATATCCCAACAATCTCCCACTTAGACTTTTAACCATCATAATTGTTATAATATACTATATCTAAACGCACGGTTAATAGTATATACCTTAACAATCTCCCACTTTGATGTTTCACCTTTGACAATGGATAGAATACTATGTCTTAACATATGGTAATAGTATATAATTAACAATCTCCCACTTAGACTCTTAACTATGCATCTACAACTTTCACAGATAATTCTTTTATATTACTTATCAAAAGGATCTTACCAAGTTGTTTTCATATGCAACTTCGCCTAGTAGTGCTTCGTCGTAGCTGATCGATTTGATACTAGATATTCAAGTATCCTATCATGAAATACTCTATGAGTGTGAGTTCTATCATGAAACTCTCTCAAGAATAAGCAACAAATCGATCCTTGTTATGATTCTCCCACTACGACTAAGTACTATTGCTATAGTTACACTTTCATGTTCTAGAATCTTAATATTTTCTTCAAAACCTTTCGGTAATGAAACACTAATGACTTCTTCATGAATTATTCTTTTCTCACAACACTCCCACTACTTTGAGATAGTAGAGTTTCTTATATCTATTAACGTTTCTCCTACTATTTAAATACAATGGAACGTCAATTCTGACATGTCGGGTAGATGTTCTTGAGCATTTGAATTTTCAGTTGACTCATTTGTTATTTCTTTGATTAGTTCCTGTAAAACTAGTTTACTTCTGGGAACATAGTTTATTAAGAGATCATTTTCTAGAAATCTGGTATTTGTGTTAATAATTACCTTATTTACTTTAGGACGTTAAAATAAACCTTTTTTCATTCTTTTTGGATATTCAATAAGCAAATACATTCTGAATTTCAATTTATCCATTACTCCCTTTCAGCATGTGTGCTAGACAATCCTATATCCGAACCTTTCACAGACTAGACTTACGTCAAATCTATAGTTCTATAGTTGTCAAAGATACTGACTTGGAAGGAACTAAATTCATAATGTAATACACAGTTCTTAAGACATATCTCAAAATGAAAAAGAAGTAACTGTGAATAAGTCAATCATTAATCTTATCATCTCTGTAAGAGTCTATATCTTTTATCTTTTACACTAATTTATTATAGAGTATTAGGTGTAAACAATTGAAATGTAATCACCCTATCAGATAAGTGATTAATGAACTCTTCAAAGAGGTATTTGCCACTATGATCAGATCGCAATGACTTAATATATTTTTCATGATATTTTTTCATTTTTGTCTTGAATATCTTGAGTTTATCAAAACATGCAGACTTATGAAGCATCGAATAAATATATTTATATCATGAGTAATCTTTAGTGAGTGTTCCACAATACTTAAAATCACCTCTTGCCTGAATGCTCATGTTACCACACAAATCAGAATGGATTGATTCTAACTTATCACTACCTCTCTATTATTTTAAGAGGAAAGATCTCTAAGTCATTTTTTTCCTTCTTAACAGGACTCGCAAGTTGATAGTGTCTTCACTTTCAATTTATTTTAAAGCCCATTATATTGACCAACCTCAAAGTGCTATCTAGAAAAAATGACATAGATTCTAGTGTACAAATAAGTTTCATTCAATTCTAAAGAATATTTTTCTCTTCTGAGACTAATTAATATTTTTCAATTAATGAGAGATATAGCAATAGTTAAAAGTCAATGCATCAATGTACAACAAGAGATAATATTTATCAAACTCAATAACTCAAGAGTAACAAGAAAAATAAATTAAGTATCCATCTCTTATTTAGTTAGAAACTAAAATAAATTCTTTCTAACATAAGACATATATACAATGCATTATTTAGGTTAATGTCTTATCTATGTCAAAAGAAATTTTTAAACAGTAATAAGTGGGTTGATAAAGTCTATAGAGAACTTGAGATATAATATATTAAATAGATCATAATATATCGAACCGAATAATAAAATTCAGGGCTCATTAAGTATATATGTATTCATGCATCTTGAATAGCCAATCGATGGGATTGGAGAACTACCCATGCAATACATATATACAATGACTGATTATTCACTCAATAAACTTTTACAGACCTAACTCAGGTGGAGAGTCTACTGTTAGTTTAAGCCAAGTGAAAATCAACTCTAGTTACATTGATCCAATCATGTATTACTCAGTTTAGGAGAGTTAATACAAATTATTAAAACTAGCGATTAAAGACATAGTGTGTAACGCCCCGTGCGTTTCTAAACCTAATTGTGTATTATAACATTTATGGAATTATTTACACATAAGAAAGATGGTGGATCATGCATTAGTTTTATTGGGCTACATGAATCTTAATTGTTGGGCTCAATTTGAGACCCAAAAGTCACACAAAACACATGGCCCAAATGGGGAAAAAATGACCCATTCTTCCATTTGAATAAGTACACATAGCATTTAATGACCAAAATTGGATAAGGATGACTTAAGGGACATAAGTCTGGATGGAACGATCCCAATGTTATATTATTTATGGATCGCAATCTAAGAGACATAAGTCTGGCTGGAACGATCCATGGATCACACTCTAAGTGGTGTAAGCCCGGCTGGAATGATCCTACTGTATTATCATTTATGGATCACAATCTAAGGGGCATAAGCCTTGCTGGAACGATCCCAATGGTGTGTTATAACCCACTGATCAGTTGGGGCCTGGGTATCACATGACAATGGTTAATGATAAATGAATACAAAGGCAAAGAAAGCAATGAAAGTAAAGTACATGGCTCCAAATGCATATAGAGGTCAATGGTTTGATTATATTGATTATTCACTTGTCTTGGATTCCATTGAAGCACTTATGATTCCTGCAGCTTCTTATAGCCTTACATACTCAGTGCATCCTTCGTACTAACGTCCCTTGGGGGACTTACCTTACTTGCTGCAGGCACAGGTGTTCATAAACCTCCACAGTAGGTTGTGGGCTATCTGTCGATTATTGGTGAGCTCCAACTGGTTCGGGGCTTTCCGAATTGCATCTGTACATTTGTTTTGCTATTGTATATATTGTATAAAGAGGGGACTTGTCCCGACTTTAGGTTGGTTTTGGTCTGTGCATCTGTAGAGGCTTTGTAGATGTTGTGGGACAAATGAAGGAAATGTAAAAGGGCATATGTTTTTGACTTGATGGCCCCAACGACCAAGTTTCATATATATATATATATATATCTCACGTGTGTTCCATGATTTCAACCATTGGCATTTTGTATCTTGTCTTCCTACATGATGATGATGACATTCATTGAGTGACATGTGTATGAATGTACATGAGTAAAGATTGGTTCTCTCAGGCCTTATCGACTTCGGGTGCCAGTCCACCTCAGTGGGATTTAGGGCATGACAAAAGTGGTATCAGAGCAGGTCGTTCTAAGGGTGTCTACAAAGCCGTCTCTGAGTAGAGTATTGCTTATGGATGTGTTGTGCACCACATTTATAAGTGGGAGGCTACGGGACATTTAGGAGTTATTTCTTTTCTTCATTTCTAGATCGTGCAATAGAGTTGAAGTTATAGGTGGAATCATATCTAATTATTGACATTGATTTTCTTTATATAGTAAAATGCCGAATACAAGACGAGGTAGGGGCAAAGGTAAGCAGGTTGATATGCTTGTTGGAGAAGGAACGAGTAAATCACCACCTGACCAAACTAGTCAAGGTGGAGCTGACACTGAATTTGCAACGTGGGCTTCTTCTACTTTTCCAGCTCCGAAAGAGTCAAGAGGTAGAGAAGTACCCGCAGAACCACCCATGAATGCCACTGATCAGGATTTGAGAAATGCAGTACATATGTTGACTCAGTTAGTTGCGGCACAAAGTCAAGGGCGAGCTGGCCCAACGATCAGTGATGATAATGCGGCTAGGGCAGCTAGTCGCTGGACACAGGATTTCTTGAAATTAGACCCTCCCATGTTCACGGGGTCCGATCCAAAAGCAGATCCGCAGGACTTTGTGGATCAAATTCAAAGGTCTCTAGAGGTCATGCACGTGACTGGTGTAGAAACCGTTGAACTTGCGGCCTATAGATTGAAAGTGAAGCTATATTGTGGTATGAGGACTGGAAAAGAGCAAGGGGTATTGATGTACTTCTAGCTGGATGAGAGGAATTCAAAAAAACATTCCTTGACCATTACCTCCCATACAAAATTTGGGAGGCACGTACAGATCAGTTTCTAAATCTTCGGCAAGGGAATATAAGTGTCAAAGAATACAGTCTTCAGTTCAACTCGTTGGCTTGATATGCTCCAAATGTAGTGGCTATAATGACAGATAGAGTCCACCGATACGTGGACAGATTGGAGCCATATTTGGTACGGGACTGCACTATAGCTGCTTTGAACAAAGATATGGACATAGCCAGAATTCCAGTCTTCGCATAAAAGATGGAAGATCAGAGGCAAAGAAGAAGGGTACATGAGTTTAAAAGAGGGTCGTCCAAGAGGGCTAGACCTATGGGGCAGTCTATGGTATCTCAAGGAGAATCTAGGCCTCGGATGTTTCCTAGACCGCCTAAACCATCCTTCTCTTATTCCGCAATGGGCACTCAATCTCAATTCCGAGGGTATAGAGGTGGTCCAATCGGGTAGAGCAGTGGGATACGTGGTTCACAGACAACAGGATCTTCTCGTCATCCATGTTAGCACTGCGGGAAGTATCATGTAGGTGCATACCGGGTTGGAACAAATGTTTGCTTTTGGTGTGGTTTATCAAGCCACATAGTGAGAGATTGCCCACAGAGGGCCATGGGTAGTATAGCGCGACCTATGGGGTCCGCCGTTGCCTCATCATCATCGGTCCCTCCCCTAGGCAGAGGGGTACATCCTGCTGGTCATGGTAGGGGTGCCAGAGGAGCAGCCAGTTCCAGTGGAGCCCAGAATCACACTTACGCTCTAGTGGACTGGCAGAATTCGGAGGCATCTCCTGATGTAGTCACAGGTATATTGTCCATATTTTCACATCATGTATATGCATTGATTGATCCGGGCTCTACTTTATCATATGTTACCCCCTTGATTGCTGCCAAATTTGAAAGAACACCGGAATTGTTAAGTAAATCAATTGAAGTATCGACACCAGTTGGTGAATCTATTATTGTAAAAAGAGTATATCATAATTGTGTGGTAACTGTATGTGGTTATGATACACTGGCTGATCTTATTGAATTGAACATGGTGGATTTTTATGTTATCATGGGTATGGATTGGTTGGCCTCTTGTTATGCTATAGTGGATTGCCGAGCTAAGGAGGTGCATTTTCAGTTTCCACAAACGAATGTTCTTAAATGGAAGGGTAATGTGGCACCGAAAGGAAAATTTATTTCCTACCTTAAGGCTAGGAAAATAATGTCCAAGGGGTACATATGTCATTTAGTAAGGGTACAAAATACTGATGTAGAACCACCAAGTCCTCAAACTATTCCGGTGGTCAATGAATTTCTATATGTATTTCCTGAAGATCTTCCAGGTTTCCCCCCAGAGCGAGAGGTCGAGTTTGGTATTGATATAATGCCAGGCACTCTGCCTATTTCTATTCCTCCGTATAGAATGTCTCCAGCAGAATTACGAGAATTGAAGGTGCAATTAAAAGACTTACTGGACAAGGGATTCATAAGGCCGAGTATGTCCCCGTGGGGTGCACCAGTCTTATTTTTTGGGAAGAAAGATGGAACATTGAGAATGTGTATTGACTATCGGCAATTGAATAAGGTAACGATCAAGAACAAATATCCCCTCCCCAGAATTGATGATTTGTTTGATCAGTTACAGGGTTCCAGATGTTTTTCAAAAATTGACTTGAGGTCGGGTTACCATCAAGTCAGAGTTAGAGAAAAAGATATACCCAAGACAGCTTTCCGAACATGGTATGACCATTATGAATTTTTAGTTATGTCGTTTGGACTAACGAATGCACCAACTGTTTTCATGGATTTGATGAATAGGGTATTTAAGACATTTTTAGACGTGTTCGTGATGGTGTTTATAGATGACATTATGGTGTATTCAAAATCACCAGAGGACCATGCTAATCATTTACGGCAGGTGTTACAGATTCTTTGCGATCGTAAGTTATATGCAAAGTTCTCTAAATGTGAATTTTGGTTAAAGTCCCTAGCATTCTTGGGTCACATTGTGTCAGATGAAGGGATAAGGGTTGATACACAAAAGATTGAAGCTGTGAAGAATTGGCCAAGACCTACGACATCCATAGAAATTCGTAGTTTTCTTGGTTTGGCAGGTTACTATCGACGGTTTGTTGAAGGGTTTTCTTCCATAGCTGCACCTTTAACGAAGCTAACGCACAATTCAATTAAGTTTCAATGGAACGATGCATGTGAGAAAAGTTTCCAAGAGCTGAAAGATAAATTGACTTTTACACCTGTACTAGTACTGCTCGAAGGCACAGAAGGATATGCAGTCTATTGTGATGCTTCCGGGATTGTCCAAGGATGTGTATTGATGCAACACGGTAATGTCATAGCATATGCCTCACGACAGTTGTGGCCACATGAGAGAAATTATCCGACACATGATCTTGAGCTAGCAGCTGTAATATTTGCCTTAAAGATATGGCTCCATTATTTGTATGGAGTTCATGTTGATATCTACACTGATCACAAAAGTTTGCAATATATCTTTAAGCAGAAGGAACTCAATTTGAGGCAGCGGAGGTGGTTGGAACTCTTAAAAGACTATGATGTCGATATCTTATACCATCCAGGGAAAACAAATGTGGTAGCTGATGCCCTCAGTCGCAAAGCAATAGAAAGCACAACTGGTCAATTGATAGGGAAGCAAAGTATAATCAAAGACTTGCATCAATTAGCCAGCTTGGGGGTTCGTCTTCTTAAATCTCCAGATGACGAGGTTATTGTGCAAAATGCAGCAGATTCTTCCTTAATAGCTGAGGTAAGGGAGAAATAGTATACAGATCATATCTTATTACAGCTGAAAAAGAATGTGCAGCAAGAGTTGACAAAGGCATTTGATCTTACACAAGAGGGAGTACTTCAGTGCCAAGGTAGACTATGTGTACCGGATGTAGACGAGCTGCGGAAGTGGATTATGACAGAGGCACATCATTCACAGTATTCTATTCATCCGGGAGCTATAAAGATGTATCATGACTTGAAAGCATGTCTTGGTGGGGAAACATGAAGAAGAATATTGCAGAATTTGTAGCTCAATGCCCAAATTATCAACAAGTCAAAGTAGAGCATCAGAAACCTGGAGGTTATATGCAATGTATCAATCTTCCAATCTGGAAATGGGATATGATTAACATGGATTTTATCACAGCTTTGCCTCGTACACTGCAAAAATTTGATTCCATATGGGTAATAGTGGACATGCTTACCAAGTCAGCGCATTTCCTTACCAGTCAGGACCACTTATACAACTGAAGATTATGCAAGGTTGTACGTTAAAGAGATAGTACGATTACATGGGATTCCACTCTCTATCATATTAGACAGGGGAGTTCAATTTACTGCACATTTTTAGAGATCTTTTCAGCAGAGTTTGGGAACCCAAGTTAACTTGAGTACGTCATTTCATCCTCAGACAGATGGACAGGTCGAACGTACTATCCAAATACTTGAAGATATGCTACGAGCCTGTACATTGGATTTTAAAGGCAGCTGGGATGATCATCTTCCTCTTATTGAATTTTCTTACAACAATAGTTATCATTCGAGTATCAAAATGGCACCTTATGAGGCTTTATATGGAAGAAAGTGTAGATCGCTAATTGGATGGTTTGAAGAGGGTGAAACTGCTTTACTTGGGCTAGATCTTGTGCACCAAGCTATGGAGAAAGTTAAAGTGATACAACAGCGACTACAAACGGCCCAAAGTCAACATAAGTCATATGCTGATGTTCGAAGAAGAGGGATTGAATTTTCCATAGGTGATTGGGTATTCTTGAAGGTGTCACCGATGAAAGGGGTAATGAGATTTGGAAAGAAAGGGAAGTTAAGTCCACGTTATATAGGTCCATATGAAATTGTCAAGAGATTTGGACAAGTTGCATATGAATTGAAACTACCCCAAGAACTCTCCACCGTCCATCCAGTATTTCATGTTTTGATACTTCGCAAGTGCATAGCAGATCCATCACATATTGCTCCCATTGAAGACATACAAGTTACGGAGGATCTCACATATGAAGAAAGACCTATTGCTATTCTGGATAGGCAAGTGAAGAGGTTGAGGAATAAAGACGTGGTTTCCGTAAAGGTACTTTGGAGAAATCAACAAGTAGAAGAGATCACATGGGAAGCTGAAGAAATGATGAAGTCAAAGTACCCGTATTTGTTTCACACGGAAGAACAAGTTCAAAGTACAGAGGGAGAGAAATAACAAGTAAGTATCTATAAGCAATATATACATATGATATGAGAATAATCCTAGATTTGCATTGTTTTCATTGGGCACTGTCACTAACATTCGAGGACGAATGTTTCTAAAGGGGGAAGGATGTAACACCCCGTACGTTTCTAAACCTAATTGCGTACTATGACATTTATGGAATTATTTACATATGAGAAAGATGGTGGATCATGCATTACTTTTATTGGGCTACATGAATCTTAAGTTGTTGGGCTCAATTTGAGACCCAAAAGTCACACAAAAGACATGGCCCAAATGGGGAAAAAATGACCCATTCTTCCATTTGACTAAGTACACATAGCATTTAATGACCAAAATTGGCTAAGGATGACTTGAGGGACATAAGTCTGGCTGGAACGACCCCAATGTTATATTATTTATGGATCGCAATCTAAGGGACATAAGTCTGGCTAGAACTATCCATGGATCGCACTCTAAGAGGCATAAGCTCGGCTGGAATGATCCTACTGTATTATCATTTACGGATAGCAATCTAAGGGGCATAAGCCTGGCTGGAACGATCCCAATGGTATGTTATAACCCACTGATCAGTTGGGGCCCGGGTATCACATGACAATGGTTAATGATAAATGAATGCAAAGGCAAAGAAAGCAATGAAAGTAAAGTACATGGTTCCAAATGCATATAGAGGTCAATGGTTTATTTATATTGATTATTCACTTGTCTTGGATTCCATTGAAGCACTTATGATTCCTGCAGCTTCTTATAGCCTTACATACTCAGTGCATTCTTCGTACTGACGTCCCTTGGGGGACTTTACCTTACTTGTTGCAGGCACAAGTGTTCATAAACCTCCACAGTAGGTTGCGGGCTATCTGCCGATCATTGGTGAGCTCCAATTAGTTCGGGGCTTTCCTAATTGCATCTGTACATTTGTTTTGCTATTGTATATATTGTATAAAGCGGGGACTTGTCCCGACTTTAGGTTGGTTTTGGTTTATGCATCTGTAGAGGCTTTGTAGATGTTGTGGGACAAATGAAGGAAAAGTAAAAGGGCATATGTTTTTGACTTGATGGCCCCAACGACCAAGTTTCATATATATATATATATATATATATATATATCACGTGTGTTCCATGATTTCCACCATTGGCATCTTGTATCTTGTCTTTCTACATGATGATGATGACATTCATTGAGTGACATGCGTATGAATGTACATGATAAAGATTGGTTCTCTCAGGCCTTATCGGCTTTGGGTGCCAGTCCGCCTAAGTGGGATTTGGGGCGTGACATAGTGACTTATATTAATTTCCCCGATATGGAGGAAGGTCTAAGACAGTACATGAACTTAATACTTCACTACTATTTAATCTCGGTAATTATGGGAAGAATCCCTATCACCAAAAATGACCAAAAATTTATCTAAACCACCCGAATCGTAAAAAAAAAAAAGGACATATTTCTTACTAGGCTGGTTTCAATAAATCTACCGAATTTAAGATCAATCAGAGAATTCTCTTCTTTTTTTTTGAATTTCAAAACCATGATCAATTCAGTTGAAAATGTTGTTTGGTCAAAATACGATTTAAAAGTTTTTCCGTTCAGTAATTCTTATCACATATTATCATTAGCATACTAATATACATGAATCAAGATCAAAGAACGAAATTTTAAAATCTATTTACATAATCTCAATGTTATTTTCAATAAAAACAAGTTTATGTAATCATTGATTATTAAAATTCAAAACACATCACATAAATGTCCATGCATCTTGAACAACAAATTTCGTTAGAGAAAGAACTATTCATGCAACATACATATGTGATGTCAGATATTCACTCCAATAAATATAGAACAAAAAGCTAACTCAGAAGAAGAGTATATTGTAAAATTAAACAGAGTGAATGTTAATCTCGTCATCCTTAATTCCATTGATTCAATCATATATTACTCAGATAGGGAAAGTTAATACAGATTATCAAAATTAAAGATTATATCTAGTGATTTGTATTAATTTCATCCGATATGGAGGAAGGCCTAAGCCAGCACATGAACTTAACACTTCACTAAAATTTAGTCATGAAGACCATAGAGAAAAATCTCTATCACCACTAGATCATAGCCGAGTTATTTTTCCTTGAAAAATAAAATTTATCCAAAACACCTTATATATAAACCTCAAAATGTCAAAAGATGTCATTTACTGTGAAACAATGACTATTTTTGTTGAATCGTTCCCGATGAATCTACAGAATCTCAGATCAATCAGAGTTAAAAAAAAAAATTATTTATCTCTGACGCTATGATCAAATTCAAATTCAAACGATTTAAGAAAAAATAATCAGATCTATATCCTTATAATATATCAATTTGTGTTAAATCATCATGTGTAATAATCATATACCAGATTTAACATAAATAAAACCAATATAAAGAATTAATTTTTAGACTAAATCACGTTTTAATCTAAAAGAACAGCCCAAAATCCATCCAAACAATCTTAAAATTACCCAAAAAAATGACATGAATCATTAGATATCAGTATCTCTTGAAAGATTGTTTCCAATGAGCTTACCAAATTTCTGATCAATTGGAGTCCATAAAAATTCTTCATCTCCAAAACAATGACCAAATTTGGATTCATGTAATTTAAGCATCTTTAAGAATTAAACAATATAACCTCCATTCTTATCATATATCAATTCATGTAAATCATCATGGGTAATCATGTTCCAGATCTCCAACATAAACAAAATTGATAAAAAGAATAATTTTTCACATTCAAATCAAATTTTAATCCGACAAACTACCTAAAAACATCTAAACAACCTTGGAATGCTGAAAAATAACATTACCGCTCACTAGGTCATTTACGATGAATCCACCAAATTTTAGGTCAATTAGAGATCTTGAAATTCATGACCGCTAAAGATGTAACCAAATTCTGGATATTATGATTTTAGGTATAGTTAAGGATTAAATAACCTGATTTTGATTCTTCTTATAATTATTCTATGAGCATAAGATACATTGTCTCAGACACACAACACCTACTTACAATAAATTATTCTCTCGATTAATACACATGAAAACCCAAGATATTTTTTTGTTCCTCCTTTTGAGTGAAAACCTTGATATCTATTCTCATGAATTAACTACGTGTCACTAGTGTCTAAAGGTTATATATTCTTTCATTATATAAACCAATACCACTAATATTCTCACATCAAGGGCAATTTTACACAGTAAATTAAGGATGCTTTGCTAACTCAAATAAATAGACCACATAAATAGATCCCATTTATAAATCATAACTCTCAATCCATGTGCTATATCATCTTACATGTATACAGTATTAAAGAATATCAATGACTCCAAATAAATCTACCACTTCCGTAGTAACTATTTATTAATCATAAATTATTATTTGATACCTTATAATAGAAGTTAATGCCCATGTAATGTAATCAAGATGACTATTGGATACACAGTTAAAACTGCTAAACAAAACAAAGGCTACCAACCTTAAATCTTACCGTGGATTAAACACAATTATTCAAACCACTCCTGCCCACATGCAACTATTTTGAAAATTAAGAATTTTTTTTTCGCTTGGCCACGCCTAAATGTACGTGCAGCCATCCTTTTTCTTTGCCCCTTCTTTTTATTCTTTTTTATTATTATTAACAAAAGACACAACCAAAAAATTCTCACAAAGAAGGGTAACCCACTTTTGTTTTGGCTGCCACCAAAATCAAAACATACTGGCGTGAATCAAATCCCCCAACTTTTTCCAAAAAAAAAAAATTGGTTTTCCAAATAACAAAGGGAAGTGATGGAATTGTTAATTGCTAGAGTTAGTGCCGCTCAACGAATTCACCCAAAATAATCGACACAGTGAAGCTTTTGTTGTCACATTCATATGTTGTAAGGAAAGGACATTAGACTAGTTGGGTGAGTGAGAGAGTGAGAAGGTTAGGCATGTGGTCATCAATTGGCTGGTCACTAGTCATTGTAGTAGCTTGCTAGGGTCCCATATGCCCATCTGTTCCTGATCTGGATCTTTTTTGTTTAAGCTCCTCTCACTCTCTACACCCCATAACTCTTATTTTTATTTCTATCCGATATTCGATATTCATATTAATCGGAAATGGCTTTTCTATCTCACAAGATAGAGGTAAGATTTGAGTACACACAATCCTCTTTCAGACATCACTTGTGGAATTATACTAAGCATGTTATTGTTGTTGTTCTTTTTTTTTTTTCTTTTTTTTAAGAAGAAGAAACAAGAATTTTTATTAATAAATTGGGTGAGTACAATTTTATTCCTCCCTTGAATCGTCTCTTTATTTTCTCCGTAAATTCAGGGCCGTTAGTAGTGTATTTCTCCAACGTAGGAGGATTTTGTGAATCTTCTTGAAGTATTTGATTATAAGAAGATAGAGTTTTGATCCCTTTGTGAATATCCCAGAATTTTATGATATATTCGAGATTATTATCATTGTTGTTCAATATTCATATTGGACCCAACTAAATTTGGATTCGCATCGAAAAGTATCATATTTGGGTAAAGCGTGCTCTCTAATACATGAGATTACATATCCAATATGGCTCGAAATCGAGATCTCTAATTAAGAATACTTAATTATTAGTGCATCACAATTTTTTATTGGTCCATAACTCTTAGCTACTTTATCTCTAGATCTCACTCCCTTCTTAATTTTGATGTTGTTATATGATTGCTAAGACAAGGGGACAGGACATTCAATTATTTTTTGTAGATTTGCCAATATGGTGGATCTATAGTATTTTTTTATTTTTAATAAATTGTAGATTTGGATTTGGTGAATGTCTTGGCGGTTGGTGCATGGTTTAATTTAAGGGTCATTCGCACGAATGCCCTTATTTTTGGGTGGTATTTAATTTTTTCTCATTAAATTTATGATTTTCAATTTTTACCTTTCACTATTTTAAGTATTAATTAAGTTTAAAATTATAAATTAAATGTTATATTAATTTTATACATAAATGACTTATTTCTCAACTAACTATCAGATATTGTATAACTTATGCAAAAATTAATACATGAATCAATTGTCTTTTCACTAGCTATCGAAGGACCCCTAAGTGTTTAACTTATTGACATATTTTAAAAATTTGTAGTCTAAGTTTAAGAAATTAACATGGACAATATCACTAGTGATTCGGGTGTGTTCGATATGGAAGAAAATTTTTTATAAGAAAAAAATGTGGATTTGTTACTTACTTTTTTGTGTAGATATAAATAAAAAAATATTATTTCAAAAGTATTTGTATAAAGTTTAGACAAATACTACGGAAGGTAAAGGTGAGGAGATAGGGATGTGGGGTGGTGGGGATGAGAACGAGAGGGAGAGGTGAAGACAGAGGCGGAGCTAGAGTAGTGCACGGGGTTTCTGCCGAACCCAGTAGCTTTTACGTAGATCCCGTATTTGTATTAGAAAATTTAGGAAATATATATAAATATTAACTCGTGAACCCCTTGACAAAAATAAATTAATGGTCCAATGGTAATGAAGTGGGTGGCAAGGTTTTGAGCATCTAGGTTGTGGGTTCGATCACAGATGTTAGCTAGTTTTTCGTTTTTCCAAGTACGCATTTTCCTCTTTCTCCTATTCTATTTATGCAGTTTTTTTTTTCTTTTTTAAAAACATAAGACTAACAATTTTAAAAAATGTAGAAAGCAAAATTTCTGCAATTTGTAATACATGTTTTTCTCTTTTTACTTATATAGTGTTTAAGTGGTTCGTTTCTTTTTGAATATATATTGAGTATCGTTACTCGTTCTTTAATTTATCGATTATTATATATTAGTTGAGGTTGTTGTCCTGTCTTAAATTCGGAACCCCCAAACCTCAAATCCTGGCTCCGCCTCTGCAGTGAACAATGACTAACCAATTTAGGTGGGGAAACAACGTCGGTTCATCATTCAAAATAAACAGAAGCATATATATAATCGCATACACACACATATGTATATTATCTAGGTTATCTATTTGGATGATAATAATATATATTGGTGAAATAATAAGTTAGTTGATAAAATTCATGTCTCGGTATAGAGATTGATGATATGCCTTTTGGAGAAGCTTATAAGTTTTCATTGTGTCAAATCTTGCAAGTGAATTTTATGAATCCGACACATGAAATAAGTTAAGTAGTGCTCTAAAGGAAATTAATCATTAGATTGAATTCGTCAGTAATTTAATTTATTGATTAGTATCTGTAATCTTAACATGGGGAATTTCATAAGTGTTTAATGGAGAATTTCACAATATACTAGAGGAGTGCAATTACGAATTTCTAGTGGAATGAGTTGTAATTTATTATGGTAAGAATAGTTCAAATCAGAATTAGAATTTTGAATTTTAATATCTGTTCGGTCCCGTTCAATACATACAAAATGCACTAGCACACGAAGTCGAAACTACACCATTCTCATAATCAAGATAAATTACATTTAATCTTGTGCTACAATCATACCGATGGCTTGTCCAATTTTCACCTTAGATTGTGAACAAAAATATTTATATTTATAAGAACCGATGATTAAATCCTCTGTCTATAAGTTAAAACTATATACACTAAATCATCTACTATATAAGTAAACAGACACATAAACGAATACATGATCTATTAAATCTTATTAAAATTGATTTAATAATTGTTCTATAATAAATATTATATCTAAACACATAGTCAATAGTATATATATCATGGTTAATAGTATATATCCCAACAATAATTACACCAAATGATTCATTTGATTTACCAAAAAAAATAGCCGACATTTAGTTTACCAAAAAAGTAGCCATTTCTTTTCTTCTTGCCATCTTCTTGTACAAGTTCCTTTCTTCTTCTTCAGTTTCTTGAAAGCTCACTTTTTAAAAACTTAACGTGCCGTAAACATGAATCGTTTTGAGTGAATAACATATGAAAAGACTCAAAATATCGAGAAGAGCTCATATCTAAAATTTGGAACTGTTTAGAGGAGATATTGAGTTGGTCGGGATTGAAAGAACTTGCAAACGGCCAAGTTCAAGTTCTTTAAAGGATGTTGCAATTGAATTTAAGCCTGAAATTCTTTTGAGTTGATAGATGCTACTTTATTATCTCCTATATAGAAATAAAAAATTTCTATGTAAGTTGTTTTGTTCTAGTATAACCATTATAAGAGATATTGTTCAAATTTTACATGTGATTAAATAGAAAAGGATATTGGTTTATATAGTTATTGTGTCTGTAGTTAAGTCGTTATGTCGTTTCGTTTAAGAGCTGAAACAAAATTTTATTTTGCAGAATGGGTAACTAACTAGCTGGAGCAAAGAGGACATGTAGCACTGTTCAATTCAAGGAACAACCAATTGGGCAGAAGGGCAATTATTGTGGTTAACTACTGATGGTATATTGTTGTATCCCTCTGTTTAAATTGCAAAATGTTGAACAGATTGTAACCAAACATATGTTTACTAGAACTAAAATGTCCTATGAATCTTGTCATTAGTTGTAATACATTTCCAACTTTGCTTCATGTGCATGTAATGACTATTGTTTGATGCAATTAGGATCTCGGATAAATAACTTGGTGAGTATTAGTTAACAAGCTACTTATATCGTTAAGCTACTAGAGAAGAGTTGAAATTAAAATGAGCCTGCATTAACATTATCAGTAGAACAAATAGACTAGAGCATAATACTAGGTGCTCTCGATGCATCAATCATTTCACATGAGTTTTGAGGTTTGGAGTAAATTTTTCAAAGAAAGGCATGTTTGGGTGTGAAATTTTGCAAGTGCTAAGATGTATATATATATATATATATATATATATATGATACATAGTTATACATCATATATATACCATATATACAATATCAATACATCATATATACACGTTTATACCATTTAAACAAAACCAATACATTACATAACTATTAATACAATATTGATACACATTTATACACCATTTATATAATATCTATACATTACATATACACTACATGACTATTTATACAATATCGATTTATTAGATATACACTGCATAACTATTTATACATGTTCATACACCATTTATACGATATTGACACATGTTTATATACCATTTATACAATGTCAATATATTACATAACTATATGTAATATCGATACACGTTTATACATATTTATAAAGTATCGATACATTACATATACACTATATTACTATTTGTACATCATAAATACATATTTATACACCATTTATACAATATTGATACATGAAAAGTTGTACAGAAAAAGTTTGAAAAAAAAAATGAAAAAAGTTTTAAACGATGAGAGTACAATAATTTAATTTTCTACAGGATACTTCAAAAAGTGATGCATGGATATTTTCGAAATAGTCATTGCGAGCTCTATATTGTTTAACGTACTTCTACATGAAATTAAATGACAAGGTAATGGTTACATTGATTGTATATCAACTGAAAAAAAGATAATTAATTTGCCAACACATGATGATCAAAGCTTGTGCATAATCAATCGTTCAAAGTACAGTACATAATCATATCTTGCTTTGGGCATTTGTGATGTTCTGTTTTGAATTTTCTGAGATTTTTTTAAAGATTATCACCGGAAGGGGAAGAAAATGGTATAACGGCGATTTTAAGTAATAATGGTCATTTTAAGTAATAAACAAAATCTTGGCTATTTTTGTTGTAAACTATTTACTTTTTTTTGTATATAAATGAAATTTCCCAATAATATTTGCTTTCAAAATTTTAGTAATCTTGCCATAGTTGCATATTATCTTGTTTAAAAATATACAGTATATATTTTTAAAATTTTCTTTTCCTTTTTTTTTCTCTCTCTTGTATGTATTGTATGTAGGGGTATTCACGATTTTGGGTAAAAATCGATCCAAATCAAAAATTGAATTAAATCGATTAAATAAATCGATTTTTATTTGGTTTAATTTTTTTCGGTTTTGCATTTTTAAAAATCGACAATATTTGGTTTGATTTTGGTTTTGTCCAAAAAAATTGAAGAAATAATTGAATTGAACTGACAAATTATATACATAATATATTAATTTTTACGAATACTTTTAAGTATCGAATAACATATGTGTAATATGTTCATCATAATTTATTTAAGAAATAAAAAGAGAAATGAGAAGGATCAGATCGAGTCTATACCTAAAAGTTGATATATAACGTGCTGCCTTACACAATTTGATAATGTATTCTGAGTATTAGCTACCTTTCATTTGATGTGTCCTATAAGCTTATGTTGTTTTAATATTTTCTCCCAGTTTAGGTCGATTGCATAGTCTTATTCTTTGTTTCTTTTATTTTCGTTATGATTAATAATCGAATCAAACCGAACCAAATTTAAATCGATAACAACTAAATCGATAAATATCTATTTTATTTAGTTTGGTTTCATTTTAATAATTTAAAAACCGATTCAATTTGGTTTGATTTTGATTTTTACCAATAATCGGCTCAAGTCGACTCGTGAACACCCCTAAAGTTGTATCTATCTTCTATTTTTTCTTTTGAAATAACTTCCCGTCTTATCTTTCATTTTTTAGTTAATTTTTGAAATGGAGAAAACAGGTTAAGTATTTGTTAAAAAAAAAGTTTGCCATTCATATTGGGGGAAGATATAATCATAAAAATTTAAAAATGTTAAAAGGGAAGGAAACAATTGTTAAATAGAAGGAATTCATTATTTGAACTATGATCAGCGTCTTGATTAATCTTAATTTAATCAATTAAATTATTCCACTAATTTCAACTTATGTCATATGTGTTCAATTTAAATAAGAACTTGAAGAAAATGAACAAAAGAGAAGTAGAGAGAAGCCTCATCCATTATCATAGACTTATCTCTCATTAAACTAAGAAATAATACATAGTTGGCATCTTAAAATTGTTAGGATATTTCATTTGGAAGACTCGAAGTCATATCCAATTTGAACACCTCAAATCTTAATAAAGTGTCGCAATTAGGCATTTTCGATTCAAATTTTGGAAAAACTTTTAAGCATATTTTCATCCGTCTATTAGATAGTTAAGTTAACTACATAAAATATATCAATCTCCTTTAATTAAATATAACAACATCAAGTAGAAAACGCATGAGATTTTACAGCTTATTGAGGGGAATGCATATAATTAAAATAAAATAAGGGAAAATTATGCAAAATGTCCATTGGGAAAAAAAAATTACACAAAAACTAACCCACTTTTTTTTTTTTTACTTAAAATGGCCAACCGGCCAAAGTAATTACTAAAAATGGCCGGTCGGCCAACTGCTACCCAAAACGTTTCGGTACATCATTTACCTGAGCATTTGGCCATTTTATTTTTAATAAAAAAAAATTGATGTGCTATTTTAAAAAAAAAAACAAAACTTTTTCGTTGTCTAAAGTTTTTTTGTTGCTCTTTTTTTTTAAATTTTTTTTTTCTTTTCTCATTGTTTCACTTTTTTTGTGGAAAAAATGAATATTTATGTTGTTTTGTTATTTTTTATTTATATTTTTATTTATTAAGGTGAAAACGCATGATAGTCAAATAAATATTGGCATCGATACATTACATAATTGTGTATATAATATCGATGCGTCATACACCATTCATACAATGTCAATACTTCACATACCTATTTATACAATATCGATACACGTCTAAATATTATTTATACAATATTAATATACGCTTATACACCATTTATACAATGTCGATACGTTACATAACTATTTATACAATATCGATACACGTTTATACATAGTTATACAATATCGATATATTACATATACCCTGCATAACTATATGAACATCATATATACTTGTTTATACACTACATAACTATTTGTACATCATATACACATGTTTATACACCATTTATACAATACCGATACATTACATAATTATTTATACAATATCGATACATGTTTATACACTATTTATACAATTTCGCTAAACATTTATTCGCTATTTATACAATTTTGATACATATTTATGCACTATTTATACAATATCGATACATTACATATACACTACATAACTATTTATGCAACATCGATACATTATATATACACTACATAATTATTTGTTCATCATATATACATGTTTATACACCATGTATACAATATTGATACATGAAAAAAAATTGCAAGGAAAATGTTTGGGAAAAAAAGAGCAAAAATATTTTTTTTTTTTTTAAAATTAACGCTTAAAAAAAAAAAAGAAACATAAATGGCCTAATGGCCTTGGGCCAAATTGAGATTTGTTGAGCCCATGACCCTTTTTGGCTATTTTTTCTGTAAATGAAAAGTGGGCTACTTTTTTTGTAAATATTTTATTTTTCTGTATATAATTGAAATTTTCCCTTAAAATAATTACAGCCGCCTACCCCTTCCCTTAATAACTCTCATATTGTCCAATCGGCCCAAACTGATTACAACACGTGCCCCTTTCCTTTTAAAGCCCAATTGCCTAGATATTTCCCTTCTTCTAGCTTTAATGCTCCCTTACAAAGGTTATCTCGTTTTTCCCCTTTTCAAGGCAATTTCAAATTGACCCCCCCCCCCCCCCCCCCCGACAAAACTGGTAGGTTTTCTTCTGCTGTAAATCTTACAGAAAATACATCTTCAGGAACATTTGGGGAATTCTCATAGCTTGAGGCATGTCAAAAGAGACATTCACCCGGTGTGGGTGTATCCCCCAGAATTCAACAAACTCTTCTAATATAAACTCGGAGTCAGAATCTAACAAAGATTAACAAAATAAAGAAAAACCAACATGCTCAAATATAGGAGGAAATATAATACTTTCTATATGGAAGGAAGAAATTTCGCTTATCACTTCTCTTCAACTCACTTGGTATGTGTATATATATAGAATAGAATGAATTGAAGACTTGAGAAGACCAAGTCTTGTAGCACAAATGTTACCAATATTCAAGGCTCATAATGATACTTTAAAGAATTATTAAGACATTTAATTTTTTTTTAAGACTCTAGTCAAAGGATGACAATGGTAATGAAGAGGTAAATTAATGGGTATTCAATAAGACAATAAGAGTCACTAAAGTAGAAATTATATTTATTTATTTTTGAGATACCAAATAATTTTTCTAACAATCCCCTACATATCTCAAAAATAATAATAGTTAGGATTAGAACAACATATGAAGTTTTCCTGGGTTTTCATATATGAGTGCAATGCATTGAATCTGGTGTCTGTAGACTATGAACCAAACCTAGATAAAATAAGATTAAATTTATAAAATAATTGGTGAAGTTTAGAACTTCTATGAACCAATAATTCTTTTGTAAGCTCATGGTCTTATTCTATCACATTATACTCGCACAATCTTTGTCGTTATCGGGGTTTTGCGCTAAGAGGCCATGCATGTGTCCTGGTATTCATGAATGCTCTAGAAATTTGTCACAATTTCATAGGAGCGGCACCACTCCACACTCATATAGGTCCAATCATCAAGTGTATTCTACAGAGCACTACACCATCTATAAAGGATATGAATTGGACTAAGAGTTTTAACTCGGCCCTCACTTTGCATTGCAACACTGCACTATATTCACACATCATAGGAGGGACATAATTTAATAATGCTTAATGACCAACTAATGACTTGTTATTACCCATATGAACCTAGTTCATGGGATCTCCAATCACATAAGTTGGGTTACCATCATTGTTAATCTTCTCAAATGACTAAAGTCCCACTCCCTTCGATGTTTCTTTTAGTCCATAAATTGATCAGATTTACCTCCGACTTCACATAATTTATTTACATAAATAATTTAATCTCATAGTAGCTGCTTTATCACATTATGTATCAAACACATGTATCTCATACTACCATTGAACTACAACTATTATAGCTTGGCAACCACAAACATAAACTATGTTGGTTTTATTCTAATTGGAATACTCACTAAGAGTTCTCTTAACTACTTAGCCTCATCATCAAACAACTTCAAAACAACTAACTCTATTTAGTTGATTTCACGTTGTAGCACCCCCACCAAGGGTAAACATATAATCATTGATGGATTTTGAGATTCACTTTGCATCATTATACAATTCTAATACAATACAGTACCCATATTATCACTAAGTAAAAATAAAATATTCTTCAACAAGCTTAACTACATTTTTTTCATCATAAACGTTGCATTCAATCACATCACTATTGATTATCACAAATCTATATATATACAGCATTACAACAACATAAAACACCAAAAACTTAAACTATTTCATAGAATCATATAGCACAACCTTAGCAAGACATCCCTCCACTTTCAAATATTTTAAAATAGTGAAATAACTTTTCTACAATTCATAAGGATCCTCAATTTTATACGTAACTTGCAAATTTAATTTGTATATCAAAATATAACCAAAAAAAATAATGAATTATCCACTAACGTAGAAACGCTTTTCCACTGTTAAAAGAAATGTTCAAATAGAGATACCACAGATACAAAAAAAAAAAATTCATATAGTAACACTTAGCAACAAAAATTGAGTGCACTACACTATCACTAAAATGATCCATAAAATATTTGTATATGAATTACCTGGCAACAACAAAAATCATATTAATAACTAAACAGTAAGTTTGAGCACTATAGAATATACGGCATGACTTAAAATCAGCTCCATTTTAATATAAACAATAATCAACTAAAAGATTATCACAAATAGTATCTATGCTTTTATAACTTGATAAACATCAAGCACAAATAAACCATGATAATAATGTTCTTGCCCACGATCACATAATTTTTTTAACACTTTATCAAACTCAAATAATATCTTCATTTAGTTTTTTCTCATAATTTCACAAAAGTTAAATTGACACAAATATTAAAATCATGTACCACCTCAACTAATGCCAATATTTTTCAAATGTGAGTTTAAGAACTTTTTAATTCATTCTAAGAACTTGAGTAGTTCTAGAATTGCCAACATCGATAAATCATTCTTCTTCTTCTTCAACTAATTGGGTGTAGGACACAATTATTTTAGTTAGCACAAATGTACCCAACAATACCAAATTTTAACACTCAATCTCTCACATTAGCCACAAGATTCGCTTGAGAAATGACCACAATAATTATATTATCCTCTTAATAAAATTTAATTTGCTTAGCGGGATTATCATTTCTCCAAACCTTCTACTACATTGAGAGCATCATGGTATAGTTCATCACACACAAAATAATAATTGTTATTATTTTCATTTATATAACAAAAATTATAGCATGTGTACTTACCTGGAATGTTGTAATTTTCTTCGCTTTGGTAACTAATTACATTGCTTTGAACCTTCTGTTACGTTTTGTCCTCCAACTAATAAGATGAGGTTTTCCTTCCAGCAAGTTTTTTTTTTTTAATCCCCACATCTTCACTTTCATCTCAGTCATTGACACCCCAAAATCAAGAAACAAAAAGAGAAGGAAACGTACTCTCCGTAGAAACCCTTTGCTACTAGGTTGACCCTCGCAATGATTATATCTCAAAATGATGATTTCATAATTTTTTCGTAAGATTATGGACAAGAAAATATCCTTAAGATTATTGTAAATCTTATGGAAAATACATCTTTGGGAACACTTGGGGAATTCTCATAGCTTGAGGTATGTCAAAAGAGACACTGTCCTTAAGATATTTCATCCGGGGTGGGTGTATCCCCCAGAATTCAACAAGCTTTTCTTATATAAACTAGGAGTCATAATCTAACAAAGATTAACAAATGAAGAAAATCCAACATACTCAAATATAGGAGGAAATATAATACTTTCTATATGGAAGGAAGAAATCTCACTTATCACTTCTTTTCTACTCACTTTATATATATATATATATAGAATAGAATGAATTGAAGACTTGAGAAGACAAAGTCTTGTAGCACGTATGTTACCAATATTCATGGCTCATAATGATACTTTAAAGAATTATTAAGACACTTAAAAGAAATTTAAGACTGTAGTAAAAGGGTGACAATGGTAATGAAGAGCTAAATTAATGGGTATTCAATAAGACAATAAGAATCACTAAAGTAGAAATTATATTTATTTGTTTTTGATATACCAAATAATTTCTCAAACACAATAAACGAGTATAATTACGGAGTATATATTTTTCTAACTCCTTTTAACAATTTGAAAAATAATTTTCCATTTTACAATTATAAGTTTGTGTTATATAATTAAAGCTAGAATTAAAGTAAATAATAACAAGGCATATAGCTAGAGGGAGAACAGATTGTTACTTTTCCTTTCTTATTCGTTCATATGTCTATATTACAAAGTGGGGGGAGACATATATTTATACAAATATACTACTTGGGCACAAAGTAATTGCATAGAGGCGGTAAAAATCTTGGACCTCAAGATTGGACCAATGCATGGCACATGGCCATGCACATGCTATCTAATATCCACATATTTCATAACACTCCCCCTTGGATAGTCATGTAAAAGAAAATCTAGTAAATACGCATTTGAGTGCTGCCTCATTAAAAACCTTTACCAGGAAAACCTAGTGGGATAAAACCTTGGTTAAGGAAAAAAGAGTACAACGCGTATTCTTACTCCCCCTGATGAAGACCTCGATACAAATGGTTCATTCTTTGCATTCCAATCTTGTGTACCATCTTCTCAAGAGTTGAAGTGGGTAAAGATTTAGTGAACAAATCTGCTGGATTGTCACTTGAACGAATTTGTTGTATATCAATATCACCATTTATCTGGAGATCATGTGCGAAGAATAACTTCGGTGAGATATGCTTCATTCTGTCTCCTTTTATAAAGCCTCCTTTTAATTGAGCTATACAAGCAACATTGTCTTCAAATAGAATTGTGGGTACCTTGATATCACACTCCAGTCCACATTTCTTTTTGATAAAATGTATCACTGATCTCAGCCATACATATTCTCTACTTGCTTCATGGATAGATATTATCTCGGCATGGTTTGAAGAAGTAGCAACAATAGACTGCTTTGTAGATCGCCATGATATAGCAGTATCTCCGTATGTAAACACATAGCCTATTTGTGATCGAGCTTTATGTGGGTCAGATAAATAACCTGCATCTGCATGACCAACAAGATCTGCACTATCTTTGTTAGTATAAAACAGACCCATATTAATAGTCCCCTTTAGATATCGCAATATATGCTTGATTCCGTTCCAATGTCTACGTGTAGGGGAAGAACTATACCTTGCTAGTAAATTAACAGAAAATGCTATATCAGGCCTTGTAGCATTAGCAAGATACATAAGTGCACCAATAGCACTGAGATATGGTACTTTAGGACCAAGAATCTCTTCATTCTCTTCTGGAGGTCGAAACGGGTCTTTACTCACTTCAAGTGATCGGACAACCATTGGAGTACTTAATGGGTGTGCTTTGTCCATATAAAATTGTTTCAAAACCTTTTCAGTATAGGCAGATTGATGGATGAAGACCCCGTCTGCTAAATGCTCAATTTGCAGACCAAGACAAAGTTTTGTCTTTCCAAGATCTTTCATCTCAAATTCTTTCTTTAGATATTCAATTGCCTTTTGGACTTCTTCTGGAATTCCAATGAGATTTATGTCATCAACATAAACAGCGAGTATAACAAACTCTGATGTTGTTTTCTTAATAAAAATACAAGGACATATGACATCATTTATATACCCTTCATTTATCAAGTACTCACTAAGGCGATTATACCACATACGCCCTGATTGTTTTAGACCGTATAACGATCTTTGTAATCTGATTGAACACATGTCCCGAGACTTTGAACTATATGCTTCAGGCACTTTTAATCCTTCTGGGATCCTCATATAAATTTCATTATCAAGTGAACCATAAAGATAAGCTGTAACCACATCCATTAGATGTATTTCAAGGTTTTCGTGTACATCTAAACCGATGAGATATCGAAATGTTATTGCATTCATAACGGGTGAATATGTTTATTCGTAGTCGACTCCTGGTCTTTGAGAGAATCCTTGTGTAACAAGGCGTGCCTTGTATCTTATAATTTCATTTCTCTCATTTCTTTTACGCACGAAGACCCATTTATGGCCAACTGGTTTTACACCATCAGGGGTTTGGACTATAGGTCCCAAAACCTCACGTTTAGCAAGTGAATTCAATTCTGATTGAATTGCCTCTTGCCATTTTGGCCAATCATTTCTTCGTCGGGATTCTTCGACTGATAGAGGCTCAAGATCCTCACTGTATTGCATAATGTTAAGTGCGACATTATATGCAAAAACATTATCCACTATAATTTTTGATCGATCTAAATTTTTCTCATCACCGGTGGAACTCATTGAAAGTTCCTTATTCACTTGAATCTCGGGTTCACTGATTTCTTTAGGAATATCAGTATTAATCAGACCTTGGGTCTCTTCATGAGATTCTTCTATAGTGTCACTTTTATCATTTTTTGTGCTTCTTTTTCTAGGATTTTTATCCTTCGAGCCCAATGGTCTACCACGCTTCAGGCGTGCTTGGGATTCAGAAGCTATGACACTAATGGATTGTCCTTTTGGGACATCAATTCGGACAGGCACATTCACTGCAGGGATGTGTGACTTAGTTATCCTTTTCAAATCAATAAATGCATCTGGCATTTGATTTGCTATTTTCTGTAAGTGAATGATCTTCTGGACCTCATGTTCACATATGGGGGTACGTGGATCAAAATGAGATAATGACGAAACTTTCCACGCAATTTCTCTTTTGAGTTACTGTTTCTCTCCCCCTAAATGTGGGAAATTTGTTTCATCAAATCGACAATCTGCAAATCGAGCAGTAAATAAATCTCCCGTCAATGGCTCAAGATAACGAATTATGGAGGGTGACTCAAACCCAACATATATTCCTAACCTTATCTGGGGGCCCATCTTAGTGCGCTGTGGTGGTGCTACTGGCACGCATGTAGCACAACCAAAAATTCATAAATGAGCAATATTTGGTTCATGACCAAAGACTAATTGTGACGGAGAGTATTTATTATAATGAGTCGGTCCAAGACGAACAAGTGATGCTGCATGTAAGATAGCATGACCCCAAACAGTAGTAGGCAATTTCGTTTTCATAAGTAGTGGTCTCGCTATTAATTGTAGGCGCTTAATAAATGACTCAGCAAGGCCATTTTGAGTATGAACATGAGCGACAGGATGTTCAATTCTTATCCCAACTGATACACAATAATTATCAAAAGCTTGGGATGTAAATTCTCCAGCATTATCGAGGCGAATAGCCTTAATAGGATAATCTGGAAATTGCGCCCTTAATCATATTATTTGTGCCAATAATTTCGCAAACGCCAGGTTGCGAGACGATAAGAGGCATACATGAGACCATCTTGAAGATGCGTCTATTAGGACCATAAAGTATCTAAATGACCCACTGGATGGGTGAATAGGTCCACATATATCCCCATGTATACGTTCTAGAAAAAAAGGGGATTCGACGCCAACCTTCAGTGGCGATGGCTTAGTTATCAATTTGCCTTGATAACAAGCAGCACACGAAAATTCATTACTTGCAAGAATCTTCAGGTTCTTTAGCGGATGCCCATTTGAATTTTCAATGATTCGTATCATCATTATTGATCCAGGGTGACCCATTTGGTCATGCCAAAGCACAAAAGTATTCAAATCAGTAAACTTCTGGTTTACGATAGAGTGTGCTTCAATTGTACTAATTTCTGCATAATATAGGCCAGAAGACAAAGTTGACAATTTCTCTAACACATATTTCTGGCCTGAGACATTCTTGGTAATGCCAAGATATTCAACATTCATTTCATTCATTGTCTCAACATGATCCATTTCGGCGGATATCTTTAAAACTTAATAAGTTTCTTGAGGATTTAGAAGAGAATAGTGCATCTTCTATAACAAGTTTCGTCCCCTTAGGCAGAAATATAGTAGCTCTTCCGGAGCCTTCAATCAATTTTGAATTACCAGAAATTGTTGTAACATTTGCTTTTCTTCTAAGCAACTGAGAAAAGTATTTCTCATCTTTAAATATGGCGTGCGCTGTTCCACTATCAATTACACAAATATCCTCATGATCGATCATTGATCCAAATAAAATTTGAGGAGTGTCCATATATTCTTCAAGATAAAAATATAAATAAAGTAAACATTATAGTATTACTAGCAAACAACATATTGCACAACTTTATTTATTTACAAGCCTAGAAAAACATAACTAACTGAAACGTAAACTAATACAACCAACAGAAAAGTAAAATACTTAGACTATTACAGATTCGTCACCGACAAGGTGATTTATATTTCCTTCAGGGATTTCAAAGAAATCTGCAACGTCTAATTACATAGGCTCAACATTATCTTCAGAGATAAAGTTTGCTTCTGCAGTATTATCCACCTTCTTGAGGGATGCCTGATAAAGATTAACCAAGTGCCTTGGCGTACGACAGGTACGTGACCAGTGCCCTTTTCCTCCACACCGATAGCATCTAGTTTCTGTATTTTTTCTTTGCACCGCTTCAGGCTTTTCACCCTTCTTTTTACACTGCTGGTGTTGAGGATTATTATTCAGTGCAAGACGATTATCATGATTGAAATTTCTTCCTCGACCACGACTGGGGCCAAGACCTCTTTCACGCCTAGATTGGTGAAAATTTGCAGCATTTACTTCAGGAAATGGAGCAGTACCAGGAGGTCGACTTTCATGGTTTTTCATCAAAAGATCATTATGTTGTTCAGCAACAAGGAGGTGTGAAATTAATTCAGAATACTTTTTAAATCCCATTTCTCGGTATTGTTGCTGCAGGAGCATACTCGAGGCAGGGAAGGTGGAGAATGTTTTCTCCAGCATATCATGATCTGTGATATTTTCTCCGCATAGATTTAACTGTGATTTAATTCTAAACATAGAAGAATTATACGTAGTTATATTTTTAAAATCTTGTAATCTCAAATGGGTCCATTAATAATGTGCCTGTGGAAGAACAACCATCTTCAGGTGGTCATATCTATCTTTCAAATTATTCCACAGTATAAGAGGATCCCTAATAGTGAGATATTCCATTTTTAATCCCTCATCGAGGTGATGACGGAGAAATATCATAGTTTTAGCATGGTCTTGGTTTGAAGCCTGGTTCTTATCTTTGATGGTGTCTGCCAGACCCATCACATTCAAATGTATTTCGGCATCAAGTGCCCAAGATAAGTAGGCTTTGCCCGATATATCTAGGGCAACAAATTCACGTTTAGATAGATTTGACATTATTTTAGGAAAAATAAGTTCTTACCTTTATTACCTGAAAAAGTATTTGCTCGAGATGGCAGAGCCTTGTGCTGATAACGTGTTATAAAATAAAAGCTTAAAACAAAAAGCAAAGTGCAACAAACAGAGAGAGAGAATAATGGATTCTTATTACTTCTGTTTCTTTCTATTCGTGTGTATGTCTATATTACAAAGTGGGGGGAGACATATATTTATACAAATATACTACTTGGGCACAAAGTAATTGCATAGAGGCTGTAAAAATCTTGGACCTCAAGATTGGACCAATGCATGACACATGGTGTAACACCCCGTACTTTCCCAACCCTACTTGATGACAGTGAATAATGTTTACTTAGGTGTCGAGAGTTATAAAAAAATGAGAAAAATTGAAATTTGGCCTTGTACATGTGACGAGCCTTTGTGGAGCATTTATGGAATACCCCGTACACATTATAACCTCATTTGGTGACTTGGAGTCATGTTTACTTGATGATTAAGATCACTAAGTAAGTATTTTATAGTGTTGTGATAAGGTATTGGACGATACGGAAGTGTTGGAAAAATTGCCGAAAAATTCAGCAAGACATGGAAACTTGCGCCACTGCCCTATTTCAGGGGGTGTGGCGCAAGCCCCTGAGATCAGAGAGGGTGAAAATCTTGCGCCACAGCTTGCTTTACAGCAGTGGCGCAAGGCACAAATTTTGTGTCTTTCCGGACCCGTTTTGAAATGCAATTCTACGACGATTCTTCGATGGTTTCTTTTGGTTCCTTGGAGTTCTTTGAGTGTTGTTAAAGCTTAAAATACCTCAATACACTCCTACATACTTCTACATGATCAAACCATGAAACACAAGTAATGATCAAAAATGTGCAAGGAAGCCATGGGCGACTAGAATTCCTACTTTTGCGATCAAGGCGACGAATGAGAATCTCGTAAGAGAATATTGTCATGACATTACGAAATTATGTAAACATGATATATATGGTGACTAAGACATGGAAGTTGATGGGTTAAATGGATATGTCTTATTGGGCCCACATTAAGGCCCAAAAATGGAAGAAATACATGGCCCAAATGGGTCAAATGACCCATTCTCCCATTTGACCTTCTAGAACATGATATTTAATGCCATGAAATGGCTAAGGATGGTATTGAGGGCTTATAAAAAGGTCCCAAAAATCTGATTTATTATTCATTACACACACACATGCTTTTCTCTTTTTTTTTTCTAGAATTCTCTCAAGAAAGCCTCTTTTGCTCTCAAAACCCTAAGGCACCCTTTGGAGAAAGATCATCATCATAAAAGCTTAGGTAAGTGTTTATTGTTATGGATTAACATATCATATGCATGGGAGATTATGTATATCATGATATTTAGGTTGGCAAAGAGGTGAATAGTGTCTTTGTGCTTTTGGTGGAAGATGTGCTATCTTGGTAATTTGAACTTGAATTAGGCCTTGTGCCTTTGATGAAAAAGCATGGTATGGAAAAAATATGAACATGTATGGTGTTATTTTTGGTAGTAAATTTGTTCTTGTTTATAAGTGGAAATTGTGGGATTTTGGCCGATATGTGTTATGAAGTGTATTAAGGTGAATTGATGGATTGTTTGTGATGTGGTGTGGATAAGAAAGTGTAAAGGGGAAGTGTTGTGGTGGAATGTATTGATTATCATGTATTGGTCAATGTTGGGAAAATTGGAGGATTTTTGGAATAATGATTTTATCAATGGTTTTGTTACGGGTGAAATGACATGTTAAAGCTAAACATGTGACTTATTGTTGTTATATGCTATTGTAAGGTAATTGGTGGTTAATGTTGGTTTTGTTATAAACTTGTGTTGTAGAGAGAAACATAAGGAAGGAGCAGGAATATTATATGCACGTCTAAGATTGTGTATTCGTATTAAGAATACAGGGTATGTAAGGTTCCTTTTTCCATATCCTTCTACAACATGTTATTCACATTGACATTGGACTTGTTTCAATTCCGAGGGGTTTGAAGTATCTCAAATTCAGGTTGACGTATATTGTTATTCATATGTGTCCTATTCCTAAATGCATGATGATTCATTTGCCTCTTGTTCATTGAGTGAAGTTCCAAAAATGTCATAACGTTGTCATTCCTAAATGAACGATCTCAAGAGAGTAATAACATAAGAGAACCTATTTATTCTTGAATAGTATTTTCCAATCATGTCATGTTCCAAGTCCTAAATTATGAGGATTATCTTTTTAGCAATCTTTCACAAGTAGAAGTACAACTCTCATAGGAGGAATAAGAGAGGTGATGTGCAAGCTAATATATCTATCCCTCATAAGTGAAGATGTCAATCTCATGAAGCAAGAGTGAAGAAGTAATATGTATATGTGTGATTCCTATTATGTCATGATCTTCAATATCTCAATCACTCTTAAGAATGGAAGTAAGAATAACAAGAGAAATAAGAGGTGTATAATTAAGAAGTAAGCATGGGTGGTATCCCAGGGGTTAAAATATCTAGCATGGGTTGATCCCAATAACACGGGTGGTATCTCAAGGGCGACAGAAAAGCCTAGCATGGGTCGATCCCGATACATCCCAGGGGCGATATAAAAGCCTAGCATGGGTTATGACGGTACATCCCAGGGGCGACACGAAAGCCTAGCATGGGTTAATATAACATCCCAGGGGCGATAAGCCTAGCATGGGTTAATGATATCCCAGGGGCGACACGAAAGCCTAGCATGGGTTCACATAACATCCCAGGGGTCACAGTACCTAGCATGGGTTAATCTCATCCCAGGGGCGACAGAATAGCCTAGCATGGGTAGAACAATAAAGATGAATAAAAGATGAAGACAAGAGGAGTACAGAACGTAATATACATGGTTTCCCACATACGAAAAGAGAGTTTATTCACATTTTTGTTTTCCTTATACTGCTTCCATTATTGTTGATTATTATGTATGATGAATTTCTTATGAGCCTTACATATTCAGTACATTCTTCTTACTGACCCCCTCGGGGGAATTACCTTACATGTTGCAGGTTCAGGCACTAGTAGACCTTCATCGTAGGTTGACATTGCGGATCTTTGGTGAGCCCCAGTTGTTTCGGGACTTTCCAAGTCATAGGTGTACAGCTACATTGATGTTGTAAATATTGTTTACAGCGGGGACTTGTCCTGACTGTTAGTTGGTCTGGTAAATGCATCTGTTAGAGGCTTTTGTAGACATGTGTGGGTTATGAACGTGAAAGTTAAATTTCCGTTTTGACTTGATGGCTCCAACGGCCAAGTTTCTAAATATGTATATAGCACATGTTTCCATGATTCATGGTTTCCGCATAGTTGCATAAGGTGTAATAAGGTTCACACGAGTACATGCATACGAACGTACATGAGCAAAGGTTGGTTCTCTCGGGCCATATCGGCTTCGGGTGCCAATCACGCCTCGTGGGGATTCGGGACGTGACACATGTCCATGCACATGCTATCCAATATCCACATATTCCATAACAGTTTGCATTTTATTTCGTTGCTTTTTGGTGTGGTTTTTTTATTTTTTTTTTATTTTGTGTATTTTCTTTGATTTTTTTGCTATGGGTCATAAACATGTAGCAACGAGTCGATGGTGGGGTCATCACCCTAAAGATTTAAGTGCTCTTAATATTGATGATATAGGTGAACAAGAGTCAATTGCCTCGGTGATGTCTGCTCCGAGCTTCTCCTTGCATTTGGATGATAGTCTAAATCGAAATCAGAGTGAGTCAAACCCTACTCCTGCAAATACAGAAGCGGATGTTGGAAATTTGCCTGAAGAAACTGAAGATACGAATGCCAAAAGGAAAGGAAAGGGCGTATAAGTTAGTTAATCATGATGCTATTTTAGTATATGGTGTATGTTATGATAGTATCATGCATACGTGAGTGGGCCCTTTATGAATGACTTGGTCATTACTCAATGATACCATGCCAGTATATATATACTGGTTTGGTATCATGCATAAGGGAGTGGCCCCTTTATGAATCACTTGGTCATTCCTCAATGATACCATTTTAGTATATATATACTGGTTGGGTATCATGCATAAGTGAGTGGTCCCCTTATGAATGACTTGGTCATTCCTCAATGATTTCATTTCAGTATATATATGCTGATTTGGTATCATGCATAAATGAGTGGTCCCCTTATGAATCACTTGGTAAAGGCGTATTGTGTGTTGTTGCCATTGTTTTTGAAAACTATTGAGTTCTATAGTAAGTGCAAGGATATTGAATTGGTAGATGACCTTCACCGGGGTCATCAGTTACAAGATAAACTTGATGCTATTATGTGGAGAATCTGCCCATACAGAAAAATACCTATTTTAATTATTTTTTATTTTTATTCTTTATTCTTTCTGTTTGTTGTTCATTATCTTATTGTTCTGTGTCATTTTTATGCAGTGACTGTGGTGTTTTTACTGAGGCCTTTTGATGAGTACTTCATTGAGAACCTTGAAGTGCCTATTGAAGAATTTGACGTTGATGGTATACTATTGAGGTATGCCACATTGCTAGGGGATTATGGTAGAAGGAAGCATCTGGATGGCGAGCGCAGTGAATTTGAGAATCCTGGAAAGTGGGCTAAATTAAGTCGTTGAAGAAAGCAACAGAATTAGGAATTTTTGAATGTTGGATTGTAGCACTTGAAAAAATATGTGAATTGATAGTTAAGTGTTCAAGTGGTGCTATGTAATTATTATGTTTTTTATTTTTTTTATTTTATGTATTATGGGTACTTGACTTGTATTTTTTGGTTTTTATGTGGCATAAATGTGATATAATTTCCAATGTTATATTCGTGTTAGCATTGAATGGTTGTTACCTTCAAGATTGAATGAATCCTTAATGATACCATGCCAGTGTATGATATACTGTGATGGTATCATTAAGAAATGAATAGTTGTAAATAAAGGAAATCTTAATGCTACCACAATAGTATATTCATATACTATGGTGGTATCATACATTATATGAGGAGTGTTACTAATTGTATGAAACAATCCTTAAAGATACCATGCCAGTATATGATATACTGTGATGGTATCATTGAGAAATTATGAGTACCCCCTCCCCTCCGAAGAACTACTCATTAGTAAATGATACCATGCTATTATATAGATAATGTACTGGTATCATTGAGGAATGAGTTGGTTGTACATGAATGGATAAAGGAAATCTTAATGCTAGTAACTGTATCATGCATAAGTGTGTGATCCCTTTATGAATAACTTGGTCATTCCTTAATGATATCACAACAGTATATATAAAATGATTTGGTATCATGCATAAGTGAGTGGTTCCTTCCTTGATGAATCACTTGATTTTTTCTTAATGACACCATGTCAGTATATATATACTGATTTAGTATCATGCAGTATTTTGACTTTTTATCAGTAGATGTTTCATATACACTTTATATTCACTTCATATTTACCTTATGAATATATATACTGTGGTGGTATCATACATTATATGAGGAGTGTTACTGATTATATGAAACATTCCGTAATGATACCATGCCATATATGATATACTGCGATGGTATTATTGAGAAATTATGAGTACCTCCTGTCACACCCCTTTTTCGTTCGGTGATCGAAGGGTTTTTCCAATTAAGTGACGGTACTGAATAGGAATTATTTTATTTACAGAGTCGTCACGGGGTTCGAGGGATCCCTAATCAAAAGGAAGTTGACTCATTAATATTGGTCTGCGAACTAGAATTCTGATTAAGGAATTCTATTGACCGAGAGGAAGGTGTTAGGCATCCCTCGAACCCTGTGGTTCTAGCACGGTCGCTTTATTGACTTCTACTTAGCTTCTAACTATTTTGGAATAAATTGTGTTTGTAGGCCTTGATTCGCTCATTTTAATGTCTAATATACATTTATACCTCTTGCATTTAGCTAGTGAAAATTAATTTTAGGACGATCTTTGCCAAGGTGCAATTTTGCATCCTCGAATTTCATATTTGTTATTAAGCGTATCGAGAAAGATGCATAATTGCATTCTTAATCGAAACTAAATTTATGAGGCCTAAAGCTTATCTAGCGTTAAAGGCATTTGTTCGTCTCTTGTAAACTCGAGACAATTTCTTATTCAATTTTACACTCCTATTCCTCAATTTTTACAACGAGTCTTGAATTAATGGCAACTCGACTTGCTACCTTACAAATGTTTTCCCTCTCTCTTATTTTATCAATTATGATGGGTCTTGAATAAGTCCGCAACCCCTCTCGCTCAATCTCACGCTAATAATTAACTCGAGCCTTGAATATCGCGTAGGCCTATGAAAATATTACAATAAGAAAATCTGTTCAAAATTGTCAAAATAATAAATCAAAAGTTAAATCTCCAATAGTACATGAAACTAATGGGTCCAATGAAGTATTTTTCTTTTACTCGAAATAAATAAATTCCCCTTCATCTGTTTGGGTTAGCAGCTTTTGTAAGCATAATTTTACCAAGTTCTTGACTACAATTTTGTTAATTTTCGTCTTACAGGCATTGAGGTGAGTTGTCAGTCATGTAGGTTGTAAAGTATGAATTGTCATCAGTTATGTTAGTGACAAATTTTCTTTTTCGGTAAATAATAAGATTTACCAAAGCGATAGTTCTATTAATATATTTAAATAACCATGTATGTTTATCCTAGGTCCATTTAATGTGCATATAATAACTTTATCTAACAGAGTTGGCGGAAATGAACTATGAAAAGGCTCAAACTAAATACACCGGTAACGGATTGGCAATTAAATTGATGCCTTTTATAACACAATTTTAAATAAATAGCTAATAAAATGCCATAAAAACCAAGCAAACATGGGTTCCTCAATTAAGATTAAGAACTAAAGAAAAACAAATATATAAATGAAACCAAACGAATATAAGTCATATTAACAAGAAACAAAAATCTGAAAATCAACGAATGTGGAGTTAAAATTGGACCTCACATAATAATCGACTTTGCATACTAAACAATACATGAAATCAGAGGCGGATTCAGGATTTGGACTCTCCGGGTGCCAATTAAACTCATCGATAAATCAACTAGATTGTTCGTCTTTTCGATCTATATGACAATTAACCTCAAATATATATTAACTTACAAGAGGGTTGTGGATTGATGTTGAATTGTTGATTGTAGAGAAAGCAGCAGAGCAGAGCGGTGCGGTGCGGTGCAGGCTGGGGGCTGCCGACGGGCGACGACCGATGGGTGACATCGTGAGGAGTGAGGCCGATGGAGTTGCAGATTTCCAGTGATTTTTGCCTTTGGGAGAAGAAAGTGAAAGGTCGGGGTTTGTCCTTGGGAGAAGAAGGGTTGGGGTTTAAGTTTTTTTAAAAAATTTGATGAGACAATAAAGAGAGAAAAAGAACAAAACAAAATAATTGAATTTTATATAATAAACAAATAAAGAAAAGTCAATGACTATATAGCTATATATATAGAGTTTCTGTCGAAGCTTGCGGGTGGTGTGACACCCTCAAGCCCCTTAGTAAATTCGCCCCTGCATGAAATCATCTAAACAACTTGGTTCATGTTTTAATAACAATATTATAACAAAATAAATATAAAGGAATTTAGTAAGAACCTGTGTGACAAACTAACTGATAGTTGAAACAAGAACGCCTTCATCGGAAACTCGAAACAAGGACCAAAATCTAAACTCCAAACTAATAACCTTCCAAAGTATTTTTGTTTTCTGATTTTAATCTTTCTTTTTCTCTTCTCCTCTTTTTCTATCTTTTTTACTGTTTTTTTTTTCGTGTACCTGTGTGCTCCCTTCCTAATTGTCTGTTTTTTTTTTTCTAAGTGTGCAGGTATATGTTTTTATAAGAGTTTGTGGCCATGTGGGTATTATCTCGTGTGTTGTGTGTTGTGCATGGAGGTATGGTGTATGTGTGTGTGTGTTGTGACGTGAAGGGAGTGGGGGAGTAGGGTGAGAGGAGTTAGCATTAGTGGGGGTGTGTGTGGTAGTTTTAGGATTTTTTTTATTTTGTTAAAGAAATAAATAATAAAAAAAATATAGTAGTAACAAGTAGTATTATCTAACTTTTTAAAATTAATAAAAATATAGAAAAAGTTAAATAGCTAGTCCTAAAAATATATAGCTAAAAAAAAATATATTTAAATTACTAGCTTATTTATTAAAACCTAAATTAAAAGAAAACATATTTTTAGAAAAATTTTCTTTTATTTTGCAAAGTAAAAACAAACCTTATACTAAAATGTGACTATTTTTTGACATCTTTTCACAATTTTTCAAATAAAATAAAGTTAAAGCTAAAAACAAAGATTAGACGTAAAATAAATATTTAATGCTAAAAATAGGTTAAAGCTTGGGAAGGGTCAAAAATCACGTGTTTACATTTGCCCCTCTTTGTCTGAGAACACGAAGAGTTTTCAGACAAAGAAGTAGACAACGAGACAAGTTTTGACCCTACTGTTATTTGAAATGAAAAAGAAAAGAAGGAAAAGATGTGACCGAGTCCTGGTTTTGGACAGCCTACATATCTCGGGTTATAAGGGAATCAAGTCATGTGTAGTTCAAGGCTAAGGAGGGAGGTGGAACATACTGAGATGGAGAGTTGAGTGAGGTCTTGTCGAGATTTCGGTTCGTGGCTCCTATCATTACATGCAAATAAAAATCAAAAGTCAAAAGAAGAAAATACAAGTACTAGATCCTATCTATGTAGCTTCTCTCGAAACTTGACTTGAATAATCTTCACTTGAGTTTTGATCTTCGGATGTCATATTGTTTTTATGGCGAGTGCATTGATCTTGAAGCTTCGATTTGAGACTTGGACTTGAAACTTAGATTGAGTCTTTGACGCTCTTTCAAATGACAGTCATGGATAGTTCTTGAATGCTTATTTTCTTGACCATTAGTTGAATATAAACTGACGTCAGGATGCCGGGCCGCTACATGAATTTGAAAACTAATTCTGATTGTTATTGAGATTGAACGCCTGGTAAGAGTTGGTACTGTTTATACGGACATCAAGATCATGTACTATCAGGAAAAAACTGCAAGACATCATAAACAAAAGAAACAAACAAAAATTTTTGCCCCAGTTTTCACTGGAAAATTTTGTGAGTTATGAGCAATCGTAAACTTTATAAATAAACTCAGATTAGGAAATGTATATCCTAGGAGAAAAATGAAAATAATTGTCTTCGACTAGGAAACATTTATCCCAGGAAACTAATGTGAAATAAATGTCTGCGACTAGGTAATGTTTATCCTAGGAGACGAATGTAAAATAATTGTCTGCTACTAGGAAATGTTTATCCTAGGAGACAAATGAAAAATAACTGCCTACTACTAGGAGATGTTTATCCTAGGAGACGAATGGAAAAATAAATGTTTATTACTAGAAAATGTTTATCCTAGGAGACGAATGCAAAATAACGATCTACTACTAGGAAATGTTTATCCTAGGAGACAAATGGAAAAATAAATGCCTACTACTAGGAAATGTTTATCCTAGGAGACGAATGCAAAATAATTGTGTACTACTAGGAAATGTTTATCCTAGGAGACGAGTGGAAAAATAAATGCCTACTACTAGGAAACGTTTATCCTAGGGGACGAATGAAAAATAAATGTCTACTACTAGGAAATGTTTATCCTAGGAGACGAGTGGAAAAATAAATGTCTACTACTAGGAAACGTTTATCCTAGGAGACGAATGAAAAAATAAATGATATATGCATGAAATAAAGAAAGAGAGAGTTTTTACTGTAATCCTGTTTGCAAGTTCGAACCTCTAAAATTGCCTCTATATCAACAAAATTGCTCCTATTTTAGAAATAGAAAGAAAAATTGTGAGTTTCAAAATGGTGGTCAGTTTGTGGTCTTGGCTCTGAGCGTAACAACTTTTTTCTTTGTTGCCATGTTTGACTTTGACTTCAACTTAGACAGATTGTGCTTGTTGCTTAAACAACCTCATTGAAGAACCTCTAACTGAAGATTTTAGACCCCAATATCTGTCGTATTGTCCTCGTTCTATGAACACCGAATCTTGTATTCATTCTCAAACTTGTCAACCACCACAAATTTGGTGCATATCGTTTATTCTCCAATCATATTACATTTGATGTGCGGGCCAGACTTTGCTTTGACAATTGAGAAACTGATAGCAAATTTTGAAATCATTTCTTGCTTGTTTTGACAAATACTGACTCAAAGAAAAATGAAAAAGAATAAAGCGATCAAAAGAAGGAGTATTTGACAAAAAATATCCCTTTAGAAAACAAGGAGAAAGAAAGAAAAGACTCCTTTAAACATGATAGTCGCCTCTAATGATCGTGACATGCATTTTGAATTAAATGACCTGATCTGTCAATCCAATCTGAACTTTATTCTTTTTGAACATTCAGACTTTGAAGTCATGCTTCTAAGTTGCGACCTTTGCCTTAGACGCTCAACATTCAAGCGATTGGTGGTGCCCTAAAGAGTTTTCACCAACAAGTCTCTCTGATTTTTTTTTTTTATATCTCTCACTCACCACCGCCTTATGGTGCCCGCAAGATTTTTCACCAATAAGACTCTCTCATTTTCACTTTCTCTCAATTCAATGATGCCTTATTGTGTTGTGGGACCCCCTCTGATAAGGATCTTTTATGCAAGGAACATGACATTGCTCCTCATGATAATCAACACTGAAAGCATACTTGACTTGTCATTCTTAAAAATTGATCAGAGGTCTTTATTTGGACTGTAACATGGCTTTTAGAAAGGGTTAGAAAGAAAGGGATGGCATGAAAGCTCAAAGATAACACATATAACAGGGTTAAAACTTACAACTTTCGAAATCGACTCTTTTGGCAAAATAAAACTTTTTTTTATGCCCCAGTTTCTGTGACTAAAAATTTTCAGGATTTTTCTTGGTTGGACTGAACCCCAAGATAGGGCTGCCTACGTATCTCGTCAGAGCGAGAATCAGGTCAAACGTAGTTCAAGATTTTTTTTTTTGACTCTTTTTCTCTATTTTTTTTTTTGACTCTTTTTCTCTATCTCTTTTCTGACTTTTCTGATTTTATTTATTTTTTCTCGAGACTTTTCTCGAACCTTTTCTGACTCTATAGATTACAAAAGAGGGATATGAAGAAAGAAAAATACAATTAAGGCTCGAAAGGGATAGCAAAGGATGACACAATGTTTGGATAGCAGAATAAAATGCCTCCGTCATCTCAATTCTTAACAATGACGTGTACAAGCATGCATTTAAGAATTAGAAGTGAAATTCACAACATCTATATTGATGAACATGTATGCCACTTTCCTTTCATGATCGTCCATTATAAATCTTCATTTTGGCAATATCTTCTCACAACTGATGACATGTGTCGATTTAGATCAAACTCATCCCAGGATTTGTTTTGTTTTATTGAATCAATTTGAACTGCTATTGTCAAAAAATTTCAGTTCTCCAATTTCCTCAAATATTTTCTTTTCATTTTAAACTCTCTTGGCGTATTCATTCTATGACTAGATAGGATTTTAAGATTTGGCCAAAAATTCTGCATGTCTGCCACGCCACTAAAGCTAAAATAAAAGAAATATATACAAAGAGCGCTAAATGGAATATAAAATTGCATTTCATTGAGCAAAAATAGAAAGGTCTGACGACAAGATAACCAAACTGGACTCTACGCTACGACCCTGAAATAACCCAAACAACCAATTACGACAAGACCCACTAAACCAATAAAATAAAAGGATAGGAGGGTTTGACTCAACAAACAAACAAAGCAAAACCTAAATTGTATAATAGCGATGACGACAAAATAAACTACCAATACACTCCTTCCTAGAGAAGAAAGGAGTGACTTTCTAATCACCAAGCTTGCCATCTCAGCCACTAGTTTGCACATCATCCTTAGTAGAGCCTCCATCAATTTTAGTTGCCTTTTCTTGAGAATTGAGAGGATTGCTACATTCTGTGTCATCACATATCATCTCAATGAAGTGTACATCATTATTTGCTGGCAGAGGATTCTTAGTAATGTTTGGGGAATCACTGTCTTGAACTACAATCATCTTTGCCTGAATCATCCCCTCCACTTTTCTTTTCAAAGATCGACATTCTTCAGTATTGTGCCCTGGAGCATTAGAATGGTATTCACAACGTGCAGTAGGGTTGAAACCTTTTGAATGTGGATCTGCATGATTCTGAGGGATAACTTCTATCATGTTCAAACTTTTTAATTTTCGGAACAAGCTTTCATAAGACTCTCCAATTGGTGTGAATTTATCCCTAGGCCTGTTATTTCCTCCATATGCCTGCCTTGAACCGGGGTTGTAAGGGGCTCAAACATTTGGAGAATAGGGGCGAGGATTTTGATGTGTTGGTGCACGCCACTGGGGATAGATTGAGGGCTAGACATATGGTTGTGCACTATAGACTGGATACTGAGATGGGACGACAGAGTATTGAAGGTCTAGCGCGGTCATTGCTACATCAACATTTTTTTTCTTGACCCCAAAGTGTCCTGAACCATTCTGAATTGCTTGAGTTGTAGCCTTAAGGGCTACTTGACTTACAATTTTTCCGAACTTGATGCCATTTTCAACCATTTCTCCAATTTTTATTACTTCGACAAATGTTTTACCTACTACAGAAAGCAGGTGGTTAAAGTAATCAGACTCTTGTGCTTGAAGGAAAACATCAATCATCTCTTTCTCTTTCATTGGTGACTTGACCCTAGCAGCTTGCTCTCTCCACCTAATAGCATATTCACGAAAGTTTTCAGTAGTCTTTTTCCTCATGTTGGCAAGTGTGGTACGATCTGGAACTATGTCAATATTATGTTGAAATTGCTGGATAAAATCTCGAGCCATGTCATCCCAAACATGCCAACGAGAGATATCTTGATCAATAAACCATTCTGAAGCTATCCCCGCCAGACTCTCTCCAATGTAAGCCATAAGTAGCTCTTCTTTTCCCCCTGCTCCTCTTAGTTGATTACAAAACCTTTTCAAATGAGCCAAAGGATCACTGTGGCCGTCGTACTTGTCAAACTTTGGGGTTTTGAAACCTAGAGGCAAGTGGACATCAGAGAACATGCACAAATCTTTGTAAGAAACACTCTTGTTCCCTCTTAGTCCTTGCATGTTCCTCATGCTTTGTTTCAAACTTCTCATTTTTTTGGCCATCTCCTCTTGTTCCTCATTCTTCATCATCTTTTCGATCACAATAGGGGAGTTGTGCAGATAAGTAGGATTGGAGGATTTTGGGACCTTAAAAGTTACTCCAGTGGAATAGAATTGATCATGAGGTAGCTCACCCGCAGACTTATGCATCAGCTTTGTTGAGGATCTATAGTAGTTGGTACTGCGGGAATGAAGAGCGGGTTATTTTTGAGAGATGGATTTGGAGGGCGCACACTGGAGGTCCCAACTGTGCTGGGTACATTAGTATATGGGCCGAATCCTGGTGGGTAAAACGGATCATCAGTTTGGGCCTGAGTGGAAATTGGGACAGTCGTGTTCAAAAGTCCAGGAATTGAGGAAGGTGGCGCTTGCCCATTTATCCAGGCTTGATACATTTCTTCCATTTGCTGTTTCAATAACTTATTCTCTTCTATCGATGCAAATTCTTGTTGACTCAACTGATTTTGGTCTTCTTCACTGTCAGACTCTATCCCCTATTTGTGTGTCATTTTGCCCTTTCCTTTGGATCTGGTATTGTACGGATGAGATGCCAGTATAACCACAAACCAACCACCTTACAAAATTTTAACCTTTTCTATGACAAGTGACAAATGGGTAAGCGTTGCACACTTAAAATTATGTAATACAATGTATGTTGTGCCTCTAAATGCACTTCCCATCTTAATGTGGGAGGCCTTATGTTTCATCCCGGCTTATCTAGGCACACTTTATTTTTCTATATACATATATATTTTTTTATTTATTATTATTATTATTTATTTATTTTTAAATTTTTAGGGCCTGACTCTCGTCTATACCAACCCTACCTAGACATTTTTCAAAGATAGACCTCTATATAATTTCAACAAGGAGTTTGGGGGGGAATAAGATACAACCAAGTGTTTTTTTTTTACAAAATAATAATAATAATAGTAACTTAGAAAAAAATACAATTATTTTATATATTTTTGCAAAACTCAACTTCATGACCCCTAAAGGTTCAGGGTTATTAAGATACATGCATATAAAAATTTTCTTTAAAACTCAACCTCACGACCTCTAAAGGTTCAGGGCTATTAGGATATATGTACATATAATACATTTGAGGATAAGAAAATAATAATGAAGGTAGTCATATTTTCAAAATGACCCTCAATTGATGGGAGATCTTTTTTCGTTTCATTCCTCAAAAATATATATATTTTAAGAAAAAGGTTATAAAAGTCAGAGGAAAAATTACACTTTTCTATTTCATTAAGTTGCATAAAGCCTGTCAACAATCGAACAGGCCTTCCAAATAAATGTCAAAGAGCACATAGGATGCACATGTTGGTCATATAAAGAGGGACACCTGTCCTAGACGAACCCGACCCCTGTGCCGAGCCCCGCTAAGTCAAATGCACATGATGCAAATAAAACAAAGCCTAATAGGGATAGCCACGTATGAGTTTCAGTTCTACTAGGTTTAACCTGATGGAGATAGATGTCTAGACTAACTTATCCGAGTGGACACTCGAGCCAGAGAGGGGCAACTTGTTTGGTAGCAGAGCTATTCCGCCTTCGTTGCTGATCTAAACCCCGCCTAACATGCGTGACTAATAATCCTTCACCAGGTGCCTTGACACTCTGGTTTTATCTCAAAAAGAAAGTAGGATGCATTCTTTACATTCCTTCTATCCTATATTTTAGAGACTCAGAGGGGTGCGTGAGAGAAAACAGTTTATAATACAATTCAACAATATCAAAGCAGTAAAGGAGCGACGAGTAGCACGTTAGGCCAAAAAACATAATATTCAAACAATTAAAGCAAGTATAAGGCAATATCATAAAGCTCGGATTCTAGTTAGGTCCCCAGCGGAGTCGCCAGAGATGTCACACCCCTTTTTCATTCGGTGATCGAAGGGTTTTTCCAATTAAAGTGACGGTACTGAATAGAAATTATTTTATTTACAGAGTCGCCACTTGGAATTGAGTTATGGTGTTCCAAGTCACCTTTTTGGATCCCTAATCAAAAAGAAGTTGACTTTTTAATATTGGTCTGCGAACTAGAAATCTGAGTAAGGAATTCTATTGACCGAGGGGAAGGTGTTAGGCATCCCTCGAATCCCGTGGTTCTAGCACGGTCGCTTTATTGACTTCTACTTAGCTTCTAACTATTTTGGAATAAATTGTGTTTGTAGGCCTTGATTCGCTCATTTTAATGTCTAATATACGTTTATACCTCTTGCATTTAGCTAGTGAAAATTGATTTTAGGACGATCTTTGCCAAGGTGCAATTTTGCATCCTCGAATTTCATAATTGTTATTAAGCGTATCGAGAAAGATGCATAATTGCATTCTTAATCGAAACCAAATTTATGGGGGCCTAAAGCTTATCTAGCGTTAAAGGCATTTGTTCGTCTCTTGTAAACTCGAGACAATTTCTTATTCAATTTTACACTCCTATTCCTCAATTTTTACAACGAGTCTTGAATTAATGGCAACTCGCCTTGCTCCCTTACAAATGTTTTTCCTCTCTCTTATTTTATCAATTATGATGGGTCTTGAATAAGTCTGCAACCCCTCTCGCTCAATCTCACGCTAATAATTAACTCGAGCCTTGAATATCGCGTAGGCCTATGAAAATATTACAATAAGAAAATCTGTTCAAAATTATCAAGATATCAAATGGAAACAACAATAATATTACCAGTTTGACACATGAAGTAAAATTAATATTTAATAAAAGATAGTAAGCGTTATATTGATAAAACTTCATGTAAATTTCAATGTTATTAATAAGCACCCACCAGGTTAATATATGTGTTTTTCAACAAAAGCATTTATTAAATAATAAATCAAAAGTTAAATCTCCAATAGTACATGAAACTAATGGGTCCAATGAAGTATTTTTCTTTTACTCGAAAGAAATAAATTCCCCTTCATCTGTTTGGGTTAGCAGCTTTTGTAAGCATAATTTTACCAAGTTCCTGACTACAATTTTGTTAATTTTCGTCTTACAGGCATTGAGGTGAGTTGTCAGTCATGTAGATTGTCAAGTATAAATTGTCATCAGTTATGTTAGTGACGAATTTTCTTTTTCGGTAAATGATAAGATTTACCAAAGCCATAGTTCTATTAATATATTTAAATAATCATGTATTTTTATCCTAGGTCCATTTAATGTGCATATAATAACTTTATCTAACAGTGTTGGCGGAAATGAACTATGAAAAGGCTCAAATTAAATACACCGGTAACGAATTGGCAATTAAATTGATCCCTTTTATAACACAATTTTAAATAAATAGCTAATAAAATGCCATAAAAACCAAGCAAACATGGGTTCCTCAATTAAGATTAAGAACTAAAGAAAAATAAATATATAAATGAAACCAAACGAATATAAGTCATATTAACAAGAAACAAAAATCTGAAAATCAACGAATGTGGAGTTAAAATTGGACCTCACATAATAATCGACTTTGCATACTAAACAATACATGAAATCATCTAAACAACTTGGTTCATGTTTTAATAACAATATTATAACGAAATAAATATAAAGGAATTTAGTAAGAACCTGTGTGACAAACTAACTGATAGTTGAAACAAGAACGCCTTCACCGGAAACTCAAATCAAGGACCAAAATCTAAACTCCAAACTAATAACCTTCCAAAGTATTTTTGTTTTCTGATTTTTATCTTTCTTTTTCTCTTCTCCTCTTTTTCTATCTTTTTTACTGTGTTTTTTTCGTGTGCCTGTGTGCTCCCTTCCTAATTGTCTGTTTGTTTTTTTTCTAAGTGTGCAGGTATATGTTTTTATAAGAGTTTGTGGCCATGTGGGTGTTATCTCGTGTGTTGTGTGTTGTGCATGGAGGTAAGGTGTATGTGTGTGTGTGTTGTGACGTGAAGGGAGTGAGGGAGTAGGGTGAGAGGAGTTAGGATTAGTGGAGGGTGGTGTGGTAGTTTTAGGATTTTTTTTAATTTTTTTTTTGTTAAAGAAATAAATAATAAAAAAAATATAGTAGTATAAAGTAGTATTAGCTAACTTTTTAAAATTAATAAAAATATAGAAAAAGTTAAATAGCTAGTCCTAAAAATATATAGATAAAAAAAAATATATTTAAATTACTAGCTTATTTATTAAAACCTAAATTAAAAGAAAACATATTTTTAGAAAAAATTTCTTTTATTTTGCAAAGTAAAAACAAACCTTATACTAAAATGTGACTATTTTTTGACATCTTTTCACAATTTTTCAAATAAAATAAAATTAAAGCGAAAAACAAAGATTAGACGTAAAATAAATATTTAATGCTAAAAATAGGTTAAAGCTTGGGAAAGGTCAAAAATCACATGTCTACACCTCCACCCCCCTCGAAGGACTGTTCAGTAGTGAATGATACCATATATTATATGAAAAATTTCAATTATATAAAAAAAATAGATAGTTTACAACAAAAATAACCAAATTTTTTTTTTACAACAAAAGTAGCCAGTAGGCTATTTTCTTCCTATTTTTAATTTCTTTTCAGCAGTAATTTAAAAAAAAAAACTTTTTTTGTTGCGTTTTTATATATTAAAAAACTTTTTCTGTACAACTTTTTTTCATGTATCAATATTGTATATATGGTGTATAAACATGTATATATGATGTACAAATTGTTATTTAGTGTATATGTAATGTATCGATATAGCATAAATAGTTATGTAGGTATATGTAATATATCGATATTGTATAAATATCTCTCTCTCTCTCTCTCTATCTATATATATATATATATATATATATATATATATAAAAGAGGGTCATAGGGCTGATGAGGTGGCGCTCTTAAAAAAAAGAAATTTTATTTATCTTAAAATACAAAAATTGGAAAAGTCTTCCTCAAAAAATAATTAGTACTACTAACAGACGACGCTTCGGTAGGGGTGGGCGTTCGGTAATTCGGTTCGGTTTCGGTTTATTTATTTCGATTTTTTCGATTTTCGGTTATGGATATGTGTGTACCGAAAACCGAACCGATTTAGTTTGGTTTGGTTTGGTTTTTTAAAATTTGGTTTGGTTCGGTTTCGGTTTTATGAATTCGTTTTTTTTGGTTTTGGAAGAAGAAGAGGAAAAAAAAAACGGTATCTGAAAATGGAATCGTCGTTCGATGTGAATTTGGAATCACCACTGGTTGCGTCGTTTTGAGTGTTGGTGAGTTTGGAATTACCGTTGTTCGAGTGTAGGTGAGTTTGGAACCGTCGTTGTTCTAGTGTTGGTGAGTTTTTTCGTGTGTAGTGAATTCACTGAATTAGGACTTAGGTAATTAATTAGGTTTATGTTTTTAGTGAGCTGTTGGTGTTGGGCTTAGATTTAACTCATTTAAGTGGGTTGTTGGTGTTGTATATAAATAAATTATAAATTTCATTATATATGTATAAAAATTAAAAATAAATAAATTATATTTTAAATTTCGATTTAACCGAAAAACCGAATTACCTGAACCCTATAACCAAAAATCAAATCGAAATACCGAAATTATACAAAAACAAATCGAAAAATCAAAAAACCGAAACCAAAAAATCAAATTAATTCAGTTCGATCTGATTTTTCGGTTTTTTGATATTTATGCCCACCCCTACGCTTCGGCATTCCCGTCTTTTAAAACTGTTCTTTTCTCTCTGAATCTTCGTTAATTTTTTTTGTCATTTCTCTGTCTCTGCCACTCTCTGGTACTTCCTCGACCTCCATAAATAAGTAACCAAATTATCCCAAATCCCAGTATAACATATGAATTCAAGTCCGCAATTATCATCGGCACTTGGAAAATTAGTCCCCTACCCCAGTATTCTCCTTCTGCCGTCTTCTTCTTCAGGGTCAACTTATGACTTTGATCGCCCGCCATGACTTTACAGTCCCGAATAGACTTAGCGGGTATTATCTTCACAATCGGCAAAGGTATACAAATTTTGGCAGATCTATATTCCTACAACTCTGTTTTTTTCCTTCCAGAATAAAAACTTTACACATTTCATTGTTGAAATTTTCTCTTCCACATCGGGTCTGATGTTGTCACGGAATGGTGAAATGATTTCATTAGGTTTTAAGGATCATGTGTTTCAACTTCTGCAATTAGATTATTCCATTTTACACCTAAGTAGATGTATTTGAAAAAGTTCTGGTCTGACGTATTCTACATTTTCTAATCTTGAAATATCTCTGGAATCAGTCATTCTAAATCAACTAATATAAAATATGCAACTTTCGTTGATGTTAAGATTTTGTTGGTAGTCCTTTAAACAATCATTTTAATCGGTGTCGGAAATTAGCAATTGAGTTTAGTTACCATTTATGCTATTTGTGTGACACTTGGTACCCGTCCCATTTATTTAGTTCCTAAAGGTCATTGTCTGAAAACTCATCCCGTTCAATTAGTTCCTTGGTTTGCTTATTATTATGAGTAAAATACAGAAACTTTTTCCCCTGTTTCGCTCTTACACAGACTTTGTGAAAATATAATTAGTAATTTTGATTCTTTATTCATGTGTCTATACTGACAGATTTATGATATTTTCCAGTTGCTGCCTACCCAAGTTCAAATCGGAGTCTTTTCTTCAACCATGCCACCAGAAATTCTTGACATCACAAGAAAGTTCATGAATGCACCCGTGAAAATTTGGTTAAATGCAATGAGCACTTGAGGGTATTAAACAGTTCCCTGCTAACGTTGACAAAGAGGAATGGAAGCCTGAGACACTCTTCAATCTATACGAGATGTTAGCAATCACTTAGAAAGTTACTTTTGTGAAACAAGTATCGCTTGTGAACAATTATGCCCTTTTAATTCTTCCAGAAAATTTTCTTCACCGTATTGAAAATAATGACAGGTTTGAAAGAAAAATAGTTGCAATCAACTTTGTGACGCAGACGAGAACTTACTCGCGGCTTCACTACATCGAAGGGGATTTGGATCACAGGTGACTGCATAATCAATTCTGAAATAGAAATGTTAGATGCTTATTTTTACACCCATAAAAGGACAAATAGGTGTGTCTGGGTTGCGTTTGTTAATTTTTTACTCTCTTTATGTACATGAAGTTTGATAGATTTTAACTATGGTACCCCTGCCTGCGTTTTGTTAGGAGGCTATATGGAAAATATATCATGCTTTTTTTTTATTAAGCCGGGTTACACTAAGATGATGTGATATTTTTCATGTCTTCTATATTGCACATTATAAGGATAAGAATCACTCCATATCAATTTGGAATTACTTTATCAGATTGCTAAAAGTGATTCTTTGCTAATATGTTTTATACCGTGTTTGACAAATTGTTTAGAGTGTTCTATTCTTCCATTATCTCAATTTACTATGCAGGAATAATATTCGCTCATAGTATAAAGTAAGAAGTCAATAGTTATGTTTTTGTATTTGGCAAGTATAACCATTTGTTGTATAAAGAAAAATAGACAGTGAAAGAAGCCGAAGTTACAGTAAAACAGTCAAAGGATTAGATAGGACCATTAATGTCTGCGACATGTAAAATATTGAGAAATACTAATTTACAGGGAATAATTTTCATATTAATATTGTTTGCTTCTAATCGGTAAAAGTTGAGATTGGAGAGCTCAAAGTTTTGTGGTAGAACTCAGAGAGTTTGTGCTCGATTTTTTCTTTTCCTTTTATAGCTAGGAAACCAAGATCCCCTACAACAATTTGGAGCTATATACTCTGTTCTTATTTTGCAACAAATGGAGACTGCTTATGTGATCTACCAATATCGTAAAATGGATGTAGTTTAAGGTGATTTTGACTTATTAACTCGATTTTATTTAATAAGATATGACGTGAGTTAGAAGCTCTTTTTGAAGACAATAGACATTAGTTGAAGAATTTAAAGATGAGGACATTCAATATAAATGGAAGTAGTACTTCGTGCTATTTGAATTTTTGATGTGACGTATTTTTACCAACCTAAAATTCATATTCAAATTAATTGTCATCCATTGTTTTAAAGATTAAGTTTGTAAAAATTTTTACTCTTGGCACCGCTAATTAAATTCTCATAGTAGTGAATTGTGAGGTATTGATACTGCAGCCTGTGCTTTAACCTCTTATCTTTCAAAATGCAGCATTTTTGCAACAATCAGTGGAAAATGGTTGAGTTATACAGTGGTGTCTTTTATCGATTCAACTTTGATCCATCATTTCAATCCCTCCATCAATTGCGGTTGTTCTGCCAACAACCTAACTCTTTATCGCATCACAAGCATGTAAGTCATTCTTTTCTTTTACTAGATATCTATTAATTATATGTGGTACAACCGTACAAATTTGCTTCAAGTAACTATGATTTTATGCATGTTGAGATTTTGGAAATTTCAGTTAAATTTGATTTCTGTTCTCTTTAGCCATTAACTAGGCTTTGTTTTCTGTTAATCATACTAAAATGGAGTATGAAAAAGAAGTAAATATTGGCTTTCACTAAAATTAACAGATATGTTCTCTAAAAACAATGTTCCTAAGGGTTAACTCATAGGATTATTTGATTATTAGGAACTGTCCAGAATGGCATCTTCATAGAATATCAGGTCAGGGAAGTCGCCAACAGACATTCAGGTATGTTGCAATCTCTATTCTAGACACTCTTAGCCTTAAGGTCATCCTCCACAATATAAATGAAATGATTATTGCTCCGCAAGATGAAAGGTTTCACCTAGGCAATATGGATATGAAGACGGTCACAAAGATACTATTATTAAAACGGTAAAACGGATGTTCCGGCTAAAAACATTGAGAACAAAGAGTTGAAAAGATAATATTTGAATTAAAGTGTGTAAAAAGCAGTTAACTCTAGAAGTTATAACTTTATCTTGAAGTAGTGGTTGGGAACTCATGACCCACTCAGCTCTTTTCTTATTTTTTGAGCAGTCGAGTATTGAAAAAATAGTATCATTTTCTCATCGATTTTATTTAAAGGATCTGAGATTCTTACTGGATAACTGGTTAGATTTGTTTACAGTTAAGTGAATTATCTTCGCTCTTGTAAGTGGAATAAACAAAACTGAAATAGTGTCAAATACGCTATAAAGTAAGTGCTATAGCATGTTTATGTTTTGGTTATAGTGAAGATGGTAATTGTTTGGGCCAGTAGGTTGTCTTGGAATGAGGAACCATTGCATATGATGCATGAAATTGTAGTTTGAAAATTATTTCAGATATTACGACCTATTATTTTAATTATATACACAGCTGGCCTCTGCTAATTGATCTACATTTGAATTATAAGAAGCTAGAGAAAAGACTATCAATTCTTGATAGGGTCCTAATAATTGGTTCTAGAACATATTGGTTACTGCTTTGTGTTACAGTGACCAATAAACATATGGTAACGTTTGAACTTTAAAGTTGACCCTTTGGCCAGTAGAAGAGTTGAATATTGACTTCGCGGAACCTTGAGTAGGAATAATTGTACTCTAAATGTAACAAGGCAAGATCAATAACTTCAAAATCAATGTTGGCTTTAGTCATGAGTTCTTGACTGCACTAAAAAAAATGTAGGTATTTGATAATGCATCACTACTCTTATATCCTTATAATTAGCAGCGAAATGCACCACTTTTCTATTGTTTTTTTGCCTTGAATATTTTATTTGCTTTTATATTTACGCAACTTCGAGAGTAAAGTTGCATTTTTTTTTTTCCAATTGTTAAATGATTTCCTATTTGAAAGACTAGAATTATCTCCTTTTCTGAAGACAATCGAGTGCCTAAAACCAGTGGCAAGCATGGAAAAAAGCCTAATTTGCAGTCCAAATTTAATTGTAATTTTATGTAAATTTTTAGTTTCGCCATTCTTAAATTCTCTTCTGATGCTCCTTTCTCTTCTAAAATTTACGGAATCCGAAGTTTGAAGTGTTGTGATTTTTAGAATTATTTTAATTGTATATGAATCACGTTGATTGCTATTCTATTTGAGATGTTGTTCTGATTGACCTCATCTTTGATTGTGCAGTAGAAGAATCTCGGCTATCATTCATTGTCAAGTACAAGATACTAAAACATAAATTTACATTTATGTATCCTTTTGAGTTGTAGACAATGATGAAATGAGGTGCTTAGATTAAAATTTTGATGTACAACTACCTAATTATCTTCAATCAAAACAAAAACATTATTTTTAATCACATTTGATTTTTTTAGTAATTTGGATGAGTCATTTTATATATTATTAATTGATAAGGCGCCTAAATGCAAGTATTTGAGCTTGGAATTGCTGCTTAGTGAAGTCCAGGTGCAACTTTGTGGGTTGTGTTTTGCCCTTTTAAGTTATTTAATAATATACGACATATTCGTGATTTTTTGTTTATTTTCAACTTAATTTATATAAAAAAGATCAAATATTTGTAATTTTTGTGATGGACTCATCCATTGATTATTCAAATATTTGTTGAGAGAAATGTGCTGACTCTGCATGTAAATACTTGAATGATTTACAATTTATTTTTATTTTTCAGGTATTAAAAATAGAATAGTTTGTAAATTTTTTCCGGACTTCGCGCGGTCAAATTACCTAGTAATGTATAAATGTGTATCGATATTATATAAATTGTGTATAAACATGTATATATGATGTATAAATAGTTATGTAGTGTATATATAATATATCGATATTGTATAAATGTGTATAAACGTGTATCGATATTGTATGAACATGAATCAATATTGTATAAATGGTGTATAAATGTATATCGATATTGTATAAATGTGTACAAACATGTATATATGATGTTCAAATAGTTATCTAGTGTATATGTAATGTATCGATATTGTATAAATGTGTATAATCGTGTATCGATATTGTATAAATAGTTATGTAATGTGTTGATATTGTATAAATGGTGTATAAACATGTATCAATATTATATAAATGATATATAAACGTGTATCAATATTGTATTGTTATGTAATGTATATATGATATATCGATATTACAGAACCGGTGTATAAACATGTATATATGATGTATAACTATGTATTTAATATATAGATATCACCCGTTAAGTTATTATTACTAGATATATCCAAGTTTCAAAATAACTAATTATCCTAACAAAGAATGTGCAAGCAGACAAGTAATGTCAATTCCCTTTCATGTGAAGTTTCTTCCTTTCCTACAACCTTAAGTTTTGTTCCAGCATCAGTACCTTGTTGTTCCTTGATATTTGGAGAATTCTCTTGGGTTGGTTTGACTATATAAAAACTAAAAAAAAAAAAAAGAGATCCTCGCATCCACATTTCATACATGTCCCATGTAGTTGCCTCACGTTTCACTATGACACAACACCTGTAGCCTTGAGTACACTCCCAAAGGTAAACATGTTTGGCACAAATCCAAAATGAGAACCCTCACAGTATCACTTCCAACAAAAATATTATCCATTTCTCCCTTGTCTTCAATGAAGCACAATCCATAGCCATTAAAGAATTTGGTTTGCAAGTTTTTCAATCCCGACTAACTCAAAATTTCCTCTAACCTGTTCCAAATTTTAGATATGAGCTCCTCTAAATGTTTCGAGTGTTTTGATATATAATTCACTCGAAAATGTTCACATTTGCGGCACGTTTAAAGCAATAGCCCGAAAGAAGAAGAAGACTAGGAGGGAAGAAGAGGAAAGAAGAAGAAGGAGAAGGAGGAGGGAAGAAGAAGAAAGACCCTTAAAATTGCTATTTTTCTGGTAATTAACTTTGCCAAGCCACCAATTGCCGTGTCGGTGATAATGTGCTGGTATCATTGAGAAATGAGTTGATTGTACATGAATGAATAAAGTAAACCTTAATGCTACCACAACAGTATATTCATATACTGTGATGGTATCATGCATAAGTGTGTGGTTCCTTTATGAATAACTTGGGCATTCCTTAATGATACCATGATAATATATATATATATTTATTAGTTTGGTGTCATGCATAAGTGAGTGGTCCCTTTATGAATCACTTGGTTATTCCTCAATGATACCATGTCAGTATATATATAATGGTTTGATATCATGTAGTGTTTTAAGGACTGTTTGAATATACTGCACAGTACGTCATTTGCATTATAAATAAATGATGATGTAAAAATTGAATATCATACATAAATGACAAAATAAAAACTTATAGGAACAATATAAAACTTGTGTTTGAATTTGAATATGCCAAAACAACAAAAGTATATGACAACGCCTTGGTAATATTTGACTATAAGAAATGAACAGTAATGTTTCTGGGCGACCAAGCATTGGTGTATCTATTTCTATAGGTGTGTAATTGTAGGAGATCACTAAAGGATAAGAAGTGATGTTAGGCTTCTTCTTCTTCAATTTGGTGTAGACTTTCATGCCCATATCATTAACTATCTTCAATGGCGGAAATTCAGGTGCAATTATATATTTGATGTCGATTTTTGCAGTAGCAACAGTTTAAAGTTGATTTGAGATCTCTGCTACTAAAATTTTGTAATTGAAAGTAGATTCAATCAGTACGGCCTCAACATCATTAGTGATATACTGTTGCTATGAGTTCCAACTCCCATGGTGCTATACGAGAATCACAATTTGCTCCATTGGTGTAATTTTATGAAATCTAGGGCTAACTTCAATAGGAGAAGAAGGAAAATTGAGGAAGAGAGCAAATTTTAGAAAAGAGCAGAGTTTTTTCTTTTTTGAATTGTTGAAGGAAGGTCGTGTGCATGCCTTATATCATGGGAGATTGTTGCTTGGGGGGTATTATCTGTAATAAATTTTGGGGGCATTTTTTGTAAGGGGACATTTGGCTGTAATTATTTTGCTCCTATGGAGCATGAATGTACTTTCTCCTAAATTAATCCAAGCACTCCAATGTAAGATGGAATTATACTTGCCAGTAGTAAGATGTGTATAGTATAACGTTGGTGAAACTTTAATATTCAAATGTAAGAAATTGTTGGGCAGTAAATTTTGATGCAACTTACAAAAGACTAGATGCGTTTCTGACTACAGGCCCATCTTTATGGATTCCTGGGTAAATTTCACAGATGGTCTATCACTTTTTTTTCACAAAAGTTAACTTTTTTTTCTAACATAAAAAAAACTACACTTTGGATAAACTAACACAAAAGTAATATTGGCCGGAATATGTAACTTTTCCGATCAATCCACTATTTTTCACTCTTTGTTAATTTTAAAATCTAATAAACAAAATTTGAAAAACACTTAACCCGACCTGGCCCAACCAGAAACTCATTTGAAAAAAGTAGATATCTTTTTTAATTGTTAATGTCATTATAATTCCTTTTCACTACTTTTTTAATATGTTTGATTTGAAATAATATACAATAATTCTTTTAGCACGATCTCAATCGAAGTTAGGATTCCCTCTTCTCCATAAAACAATTTCATTACGATATTTTTGGCCCGCAAGGCTTTTATGTAACATATTGTGTAGTCGTAGTCTTTTCTAATAGCTTCAACTAAATCATTGACACTCCATGATGGATCAACTTTGAACATATGAAAGTACCTATTAGCGAGTCACTCAAAATTTATATGTGTCAAACACATTTCTATCTGTATGCTCTAAAACACAAGACTTGATTTGAATAGTTGGATCTGTTTTACTCACTGCAGTAGCATGCACTTTAAAAGGACACTTTAAGTGCTTGCTTTTATATGACTCTAACTTGATGATTATTAGTAGAAAAGCAAAGTTGAAACTTGCTGTTTTACCATAATTCCTACAAACATCTTTAAACTGCTCCAAGCTCCTAAATTTCATTTCATGTTCCAAACTTGGATTGTTTTTATGCTGTTGCCCGTCATATTCTTCAAAATGAACTGTTTCTTCTTGAGTTGGTTCTAAAAGAATACTTCTGCTCCTAAATTTCTTTCCTAACTTTGATTGGGTTGGTGTTATAAGAATTACTGTGTATTATTTCAAACAAATTGGTGTTAAAAGAATTACCGTGTATTATTTCAAACAAAATATATTAAAAAGGTAGCAAAAAGAAAGATTATGGCATTAACAATTAAAAAAGATATTTATTTTTTAAATGGGTTTCTGGTTGGACCAGGTCGGGTTGAGTGTTTTTCAAATTTTATTTATTAGATTTAAAAATAAAAAAGAGTGAAAAATAGTGGGTTGAATGGATAAGTTACATATTTTGGCCAATGTTACTTTTGTGTTAGTTTACTCAAAGTTTAGTTATTTTTGTGTTAGAAAAAATAGTTAAGTTACTTTTGTGAAAAAAGTGATAGTTAACTTACCATCTGTGAAATTTACCTCATGGAATCCTTGGCAGATGTCAATGTCATTCTGTCACTTGATCATGTACAACTCCTCTTTAGTATTTGCACGCTTTCTAGAAAGGGTAAGTTCTAGAAATAAGTAGTTGGAGGAACATTTTAGAATATAGTAAATACTCTTAGTAAATTCCACCATCACTACCTATAAATAGCGATTGTTCATTTGAGATGTATGTATGCTCAATAAGTTGTGCTCAAGCCAAGAGAGTGCTCAAATAAGGAGTGTTGCTAAAGTAAGCAACATGTGAGGCATAAGAGAGCAATGAAGAGAATAGCTAGAGCGTGGTGCAAGAAATATAAGTGTAAGAGTTGTAAGACTGATGTGGATCTTTACTTTGCTATAATAAAATTCAAGTTGTGAGCAACCAATTGTTTGGCATCAACGATTCTCAGCATAAAGGGTATCAAATTATTACGGCATCAGGTCTTCCCAGAGGCTCAAAATTATTCCATGTTTTGAAATGCCTTTCACTGACATGATATTTCTGTGTATGAACAATTTACTGAAAATAATACATGTGAAGCAACCAGACACCCCCAATAAAATGAAAAGAGGACCCATAGTAGAGCAATGCATGTTTTCAAAGTGTACTTTAAAATGAACAACGTCCACTTTAGATGCCAAAGTGAAAGTTTGTGCCAAGTTGAGGGGCCTGGCGATGTGTTTGACCTTCTTTTTATATAAAACTCTGAACTTAGTAAAATAAATTGTTACAAAAAATAAAAAATAATTAGTCATATGATTCATGAACAAAAGTGGAATAACAAACGCCTAAGGAAGGTGTGAACCATTTGATAATAAAATTGATTTTTATAGTTATCTCAAAAAGTGGAGTAATTAATTTGGTCAAATATGACCGTTCCTCAACATCTTTTTCTTCTTAAATTTAGCCTTCAGATCCTTGTATTTATTAATTGTTACGTCCTTTTGCACACACAAGTGTACGTGGTTGTACAAGTAATAAAGGATGTAAGTCCAGATATCGTACCCACAGGGATTTAATGAATTGATTTCTAGTTTGAATTCTTATTTGAGTTATATATTCAGTCGGTAACCAATAATTAAGAGTGATTTGTATGTTTTGAATGTAAATAAAAATAACTGGAGACAAGTCGTGGATTAGTTGTTTTGTAATTCAGATTCGAGAAAAGATCTAGGGTTGCGGTATTTTGACAATCCAATTGTGCTATCCAATCATTCATCTAATTTGCTTTCCTGAGTTACTAGTTGCAGGTTAATTGTAGCTATATTGAGCATTTTCCCAACAACTCTACGCCTACTCGACTATCCTGTCACGCCTCGAATCCCATCGAGACATGATTGGCACCCGTAGCCGATAAGGCCCGAGAGAACCAACCTTTGCCTATGCTCAATTATATGCATATAATATTCATAACCACCATTGCATAATATTATGAAATACGAATAAAGGAGAACAAGGGACATATTTAGGCATACATATGAAACTTGGCCGTTGAGGCCATCCAGTCAAAACAACATGTGTCATTTACACTAGTACACCCACGTCGGTCTACAAAAGCCTCTAACAAGAGCATTGACCAAAATGAACCATAAGTCGGGACAAGTCCCCGCTTTATACAACATGTACAATACCAAAACATATATACTTTGACTCGGAGAAGCCCCGAATGAGCTGGAGCTCACCAAAGAGCCGCTAACACTGGCAATCTACTGAGGAGGCCTACTGGGACCTGCGCCTGCAGCAAGTAAGGTAAATTCCCCGAGAGGGGTCAGTACGAAATAAATACTGAGTATGCAAGGCTCAGATGAAACTATACAACACATGAATATGTCAAGGAATATGTCAATGAACTCAAAACATATGGATACTCAATGTGAATAAGTCACCATGTTGCATTTTGGAAACCATGTGGATTGCTTTCATTGCTTTCATTACTTTCTTTATCTCAATGCTCACTTGTTATCACATATATCACAATGTACCCGGGCCCCGACTGATCAGTGGGTCTTTCATATCATCATATAGGGATCGAGTCGAGCTAGGCTTATGCCCCTAGACTTGCCACCCTTGGGATCGAGTCGAGCTAGGCTTACGCCCCTAGACTTGCCACCCATAAATCCATATCTCGGGATCGAGTCGAGCTAGGCTTACGCCCCTAGACTTGCCACCCGTACTTGATCATTGACCACATTTGCATTACTTTGATCATTACTTTGAGATTGATACTTTGATAATCATAACATCACTTTGGAACTTTGGAACACAACATTGTTGGAAACTTTGCATCATTGACCAATAAGTGAAGAACATGTGAACAAATATCAATGAGAAATATAACATCACTAGCACCATGATACTATTGGAACCATTGGACAAGAAGCCATGAACAAGAGACACAAGTATAGGCACTATTGGAATATTGGAACATAGCCTTCTTTGAACTTTCGGAACATTAATCATGAATATGAGAAATGAGATTCACAATTGATCAATGAGTAGGAAATATATGACAATGACCATAAATAAGTGCATATGGGATACCTTGGTACATTTCGGAATAGAACTAAAGAAATGTCAATTGTGAACACTATTGGCCGTAGAAAGATACGGACAAAATAACCTTGCATACCTTGGATTCGCAATACGAATCTACAACCTTAGATGCGTAGACAATAATCCCACTCCTTCTTTATGTGTCTACAAATACATAACGAAATTCATATTAACCACCAATTACTTTACAAATGCATACCATGTCAATGAATTACATGTTTGGCTTTCAACATGTCATTTCCCTTTGACAAAACCATTGATCATACTATTATTCCAAAAATTCCATAATATTCCCAACATTGACCAATACATGAAAATCAATACATTTCACCACAATACTTCTCCTTTACACTTTCTTATCCATAACACATCACAAATAATCCATCAAAGCACCTTAATTCAACTCATAACACATATCGGCCAAAATCCCAAAATTCCCACTTTTAGAAAAGAACAAGTTTTATACCAAATATAACACCATACATGTTCATATTTTGTCCATACCATGCTTTTTCATCAAAGGCACAAGGCCTAATTCACACTTGAATTCCATATACCACAAATCTCATACAAACTCACCAAGTTCTATGACCAACTTTTCCAAGCACAACCAACATGATATACATATTCTTTTATGCATATAAGATATTAATCCATGAAAATAAATACTTACCAAGGCTTGGAATATGTTGATCTTGTCCAAAAGATGACTTAGGGTTTGCAAAGCCAAAAGGGAATTATCTTGAAAATTCTAGAAAAGTGATGTGTGTCTTTTGGAATAAAAATCTGATTCTTCCACATATATATAGGCCCTCAAGTCTTCTTTGGAATTAAATTCCATGTCCATTTGGTCAATGGAAGAATGGGTCTTTTGTTTCCCCTTTGGGCCTTGCATTTTATCCCATTTTGGGCCTCAAATTGGCCCATTAACACATATTATCCTAGCCCACCAATTCTCATGTATAATCCATCATATATCTCATGTTTAAATAATTTCATAATGCCACGACAATATTTACTTATGAGATTTTCATTCGTAGCCTCAATCGCAAAAATAGGAATTCTAGTCACCTATGGCTTCTTTGAACATTTTGGTAAATTCTTGTATTCCATGGTTTGATCATGTAGGAGTATGTAGTAGTGTATCGAGGTATTTGAAGCCTTAACAATGCTAAAGGAACTCCAAGGAATCAAAAGAAACCATGGAAGAATCGTCGTTGCATTTCGTCGCAAAACGAGCTCGGAAAGGCCAATTATGTTGTGCCTTGCGCCACTGCCTTGCTTTGCAGCAGTGGCGCAGGAATTGAAGGTTCTCTGAATCAGTGGCCTGCTGGATTTTTCAGCCATTTTTTTCTAACACTTGCATATCATCCAATACCCTATCAAAACACTACAAAATACTTACGTAGTGACCTTAATCATCAAGTAAACATGACTCCAAGGTACCAAATGAGGTTGGAAATGTATGGGGTATTACACAAGACATCTCCGACTAAAATCTAATCACATGTACGAGGCTCGAATTAATTAATTTTTTTTTTCATCACCAACCTTACAAAATACATACTCATAGCGTCTCGAAACTTAAGTAACCATTGTTCAACATCATCACATAGGTCGAAAAGGTACGGGATGTTACATATCCCTAACGCCTACATTTCTATGGTCGTCGGTTAATAGTGAAGAGTATAAAGATATCGTCTGTACCAACTAAGTTAGGTCATAGGGTATATTCCTATCTTCAGTGACGAATCGATTCTCTTTCCTTGTAAGGTACACAAACTAGCCCTATTTCTTCTTTTTACACTTGTCGTTCCCTTTTTCAAGTTCAACAAACAAGCCCTAGATAATATCGCAAAGTGATCAATCAAACGAATAATTGAAAGCAAGAAGAAATAAATAACTCAATGTATGGAAATTAAAATAGATAATATGATGTTCAAGCCACAACTTTCATGTTCAACCACAACCCTAGAAATTAAGAGGTTTAGCTACTCATAAATCTCTTAAGAAGAAGAGATTTCATGAGTTCACAAGGTAGAAATCGAAAATAAAATAAGAAAATAAAACAAAACCTTGTTCTTGAGCTTTGCCCTAGCTTTTTGCTTCCCCAAATCAGTTGTATCTCTTTAAAAATATGGGGGGGGGGGGTTGTGTCCAACAACAACATTCAAGAATGAATCTTACTACACCCAAATATTCAATATAAAGCAAGGAAATGAAGAAAGGATTAAGAAATATTCACTACAAAGCTTCCAAATCTTCACTCCAAGGGTGATGATGGTATTCCTTAGCCTCCAAGCTTGAGAAAAATGCCAAAGATACAGTTTCAAATCTGAAAAATCCCTTTTATAGCACAAAAATTGTGTTTCAGGTAATTACAAAAATGCCACCGCATTGGTCATCTGCTTTCTCATCTGCCCCCGCATGGGCTTCAAGGGTTTGTTATGACTTCTGAGAGACCGGTCACTGGTCCAGAAAGTGTCCCCGACATTGGATTATTGGACGGTTAGTCCTGCCAAATCAATTTCATGGAGTTGTGGCACCTTCGATTAAAGGTAATGCCCTTGGTACCTCAATTGGTCATTCAAACGCTTAGTTCGGGTTTGGACATGCTTAGATTCATAATGCTTCGGGTAGGTCAGGGCTATCACTTCAGATTTCCACCGTGATAGGTGCGTTTTTGACTTACTATCTTTTTAAATTCTATTTGAGTTGAGTTGGAGTTTTCATACCCATTGGTTTTTACATGCCTTGACATTTCTATATTGATTATTATATATCTTGGTATAGATTTTTGCTTATTTGACTACCCCTATGGATGATTTCTTTTAGTAGTGGATCAGTATTGTGGGTTCCTTGGGGGTGTAGCATTTAGGTTCGAGTCCCATTTCCTTTGGGTTTTTGGCCTTGTTATGACCGTAGAGTGGTTATAGTTGTTGCTTTTCATTTTAAAGCCACCTGCATCTTATATTATTGTTATTATAGTCATGGTTCGACGTCGATTGATGCTTACTTAATAGATGGCTAGACTAGTGTTATCTAGTTAGCATTTTTCTCCTCTTGAGGTCCTTGCTCGTTTGGCTTAGAACCTAGGTTGGTTGCTTTTTCCTTCTGTTAGCGAGGTTAGACCAGTTGTGGAGAGGAAGTGCAGGTAAGTTTGGCCTTCCATGGCTTAGTTGTGATTTTTGCATTGGCAGTCTTCTTCCATAGCCTTTTTCTATGGGTGATACGTTTGGGATTTTATTCTTTCTATCTGGATAACTCATCGCTTGGTAGTGGTCTTGATCTTGATGTTGATGTTTAGTTGGAATTGGTAATTCGATTCTGTTGCTCGTTTATGATATTGAAAGGTGTGAGGCTTACTTTCTGATTTGTTGGGTTCGTCTGTTGGTAATTATTTTGATCTTGGTATCGATGTGGAGTTGGATACTCTATTTTTTCTACGACGTGGTTCATGGTTCAGCGGAGTTAAAGTTGGTGTAATTGGGAGAATTCAAAAAATTCTCATCTCGATATTTTATCGGCCTTATATGACTTCTGGGTGTTTTTTTTCTTGATGATATGTGCCTATGGGTACTCGTGGTCATAGATTGAGTACTAGATTGGCCAGATTCAGGATAGGGTTGTATTTTCTGAGTTGCTCAAGTTTTGGTTATCGTTATTACTATTTGCAGCCTTGGTGAGTTATTGGATGCGCCTTGACGTGTTATGCCGTTCAGCAGATGTGGATTTGATTGCTCGTATCTTCAGCTTATGGGTTCCCACAGTTGTGGTTATATTCTTCGGTAGCATTTTTGTTTTAGCCCTTGCAAGGACCATTGAATATATGCTCGATTTCTGATAGTGAAATTGATTTGTGCATTTAACCCTAGTGAAGGCTTGTTGACTCTAGTTTTAGGATTTTGATGCCTTTGGATGATAGCTTGGAAGTTACGATAGATCTTGGTATATGGATACTTACTCGTCAACAGGATCAGTTTGGATAGTTGAGTTTGAGTAGTTCGGCTTCGGTGCTGAGATTATAGCCATGGATTGCGTAGCTTGGGTAAAACCCCATTTCCAGATTAATTTTAGTTGAGCATTCATTTATAGGTTGACTAATCCTTCTCATTGCCTATCGGCTCAGTTTTCTTCAGTTCTGGTAGACGGTACTTGATTAATGCTCGGAGGTTGGTCCATCGGCACATGGTATTGGTAGCTACGACAGTTTGCCTCAGATCTCAGTTTTCATCAGAAATTTAGTAGGCCTACTCAGTGGAAAAAATGCGCTTAAGTTGGCCTTAGCATAGTTTCACCCACAGTTGGTAACGTATTTTGTGAGCAGATTGTTCAATTTTGAGAGGTTGTGCTTCGAACTCGTGGCTATTGGTTTCGAGGGTTATCAGGACTTGTATTGTCTTTGGTAGAGCTTGTAAGCTTCTGTCGTCACCGCTTGAGTATCTAGGTTGACCTTATTTTGCATTGTTCATATGCTAGTTTGCGTAGATTTTTAGTATATCATCTCCAGTCCTTCGAGGACAGTATGATGGGATTACGCGGATAGGACTAGAATGATGTTTTGTGTGGTTCAGAGTAGATAGTAGGTTTGGAAAGGCAAAAGAAGGTTAGATTTGGGAATTGGAGTGGTTGCATGATTCATGCCTTGGATTACCTTAAGCTTGAATGAATTTTCGCTTGGATATGCTCGTATCGGTGTATCGTTAGCGTGTTGGGGTTTAGATTTGCATGCATCAGTTGTTCTCGGTTCAATTAGAGGCTAGTTGGCTGTTGTCGTTGAGTTTTGGTTATTTGAAAAGTCAAGTAAGAAAGTTGGTTGAAAAAGGGATACCTATAGAAAAATCCCTTAAAAGTGTTTATCTCTTCTTAGAGGTTATCTGGGGAGTCATGCTCGGGGCATGGGGGCCCAATACCTCGTCCCTTCAAGTTTTCAAGCTCTTTCTATCCATTGTCTTTCTTTGCGGATGAAAGTCCTTTTAGTAGTGGATGTTGTAATGACCCTCCAGGCCATTTTCTCAATTTTCATGCATTTTCGACATTTTGATTCTTCCCATAGTGGCTTCAAGTCATTTATGACTTGCTAAAACTTTCGGTTCGACTATCGGGCATTTCATTTGGGTTTTAGGCTTATTTTTATATTTTGGAGCTTTCACTGTTAAGGAATTAATCTCGGACAAAAACTCCTAGTAAACTACCTCAGATGGAAATTCCGACACGTCCATCAGCTCTGGAACGTTGATTTTAGGCTAGGGAGACCCTCGATTTAGGTCCTGAGGCTTTCAGAATTATTTTAGGCTATTGGGTAGATTTTATGAAAAATGGAACTATAGGTGTGGGCCCCACATTTAGTCAAAACGATCTCGGATGAAAGTTTCGTTAGTTCCATTGAGTATGAAATATCGAATTTGTTATAGTAGCATAGTTCGTTTGCGTGTACGGGGTTTCGAAATAATTTCAAGTACCCAGTCGGAGTCCATTTGGACTTAGCACAATCTGTTGCTTTAGTTGCTGGTGCAGTTGCTTAAGTGGCTTGGGAGTCGTTTAACCAACTTTGGAGTCACTTAAGCTTTAGCCGCTTGGTCTCGCTTTAGCGATACCTGGCTGCCCAACTGAGGATCGCTTTAGCGATCCCTATCCACTTAAGCGGATGTCGTTTTAGCAACATGGGTGTCGCTTAAGTGAACCCCACCTCTCCTAGCCCATCGCTTTAGCGATCAATCATCGCTTAAGCAGTAGTCGTTTAAGCAACCAAGTATTCACTTTAGCGGCACCTAGGGGTGTTAAATCCCCTTCTTCACCTAATTTTTCATTCATTTTTCAACCCTATTTCCCCCATTTTTGAGAGCTTGGAACGAGGGAAAGTGTGGGAAATCATCCATCGAAGCTAAGATAAGCTAGCCCAACACTCTTTGGTCGTTTTCCATTATTTTTCCCCGTTAAATTCCATCATTTTCATTGTAAATTCTTATAAATTAGGTCTTTGGTTCATAAACTTTAGGGGCTGATTTGAGCCCTGATTTATGCTCTATTTGTGCTCAACTTTTGAGCACACATTCCTTGTCCTTTAAGAGACCTAGTGACGGATTCAATTTTGGATCATGTTTGTGGGCACCACGGGCCCATTCTTGACCCAAATTTGGACCCCGCTTTTGATATGGAAATATGGATCTAGTTTTACTCGTATTGACGTGTAGATGATAGTTTTGTTAGCATGGTGGCATTTCGGGATTGTGGAGCAAGGGTCGAGCGATTATGGACGATTTGAGATTTTGGTTCGGTATCGAGGTAGGCTTCGATCTACTTTTCTCTATGAGAATGTGTATAGTGTAGATTGCATGCTAGGTAGGGATTATAGGATGAAATTATGCCTAGTATATCATGACTTAGCCTATTTAGTAAATTCGGGGTAGAAGTGTGACCCGAACCTTAGCATAGGTTGCTTGTTTTGGCTATAGAATCCTATTACCCTCGATTATAAGCATGATAACCATAGTTGATGATTAAGGATCCTTTAGTATAAGGTTTACCATTTGACTTAGTGAATTGGGTGGTATTTCCCCGATTAGATCCTTGTAGTGGCTTCAGGCCCTTGATTACCGTAGTTTCCCCGAGTTATGAGGCTTGATCATGTATTGTTGGGCCGAGGCCGTGGTTACGATACTAGTTGGACTCCAAGTGAGTATTCTATCCTTGAGAGGACATGATTCTTGTTTATAGGCGCTTATAGTGGTATTGTTTGGATACTTGTAATGGCATGCATGCTTTAAGGCACATTCATGTTCACTTAGTGGTACGATTCCAACCAAAACCTTGGTTTTACTACTATTTTCTAAAAAGAGATTTACTCCCACTTTTCACTTTTAAAATGGATTCTTTTATGACGGGAATCGTGCCACCTTATTTAATGAATTATGAGTTTTTGGAACTAAAGATGATGTTTTGGAAATTAGACCGAGGTTGATTTTGGTCCATGGTTTATCCACTCATTTTACCACTACTATTTACTTCGGTTGAAGGAGATTCTAACCCTTTCTATATTATTACATCGATTTAATTTCGAACTTAATCTCGGACAATGGATTTATAGGCTTACACTCTTTTAGTCATGGTTCGAGTCCATGCACTTATTATACTTATATCTCTCTCTGGTACTGGACGGAGTAGATAGACTACGATGATTATTGAAAGTCATGGTTCGGGACCAGGCAGTGTATACAAATATCTCGAATCACCTAGGGGCCCCTTCATCCATGAGCCACAGTGCCGGAGAAGGATGGTCGCCGTAGGTCCTGCCTTTGCAAGCTCAGGAGCCGGAGGAGGTGTATACAGTTGGTACTTTATGGTACTTGGATAGAATTTGGTATTTATGGTTATGTTGCATTCATTCATTTATAGGCATCACCTATCACCAGTATAATTGTTTGGCGTCTGTATCTGACGGTCTTATTGGGGGCCTTATAGGTACATGTTATGATTATTGTTTGTTTTGTGCTTTAGTGAACCTTTCGGGTTTATGGAGGCCCGATTAGGTATTTTTTTCTGGACTAGCTTGTTACTTTACTGTTGATTATTATAGTTAGTTCGTGGAAGAATGGTTATCGATTGGTACCCGAGGTTGTCGGTACGTCTCCTATTCCCTTGCTTTATCGTGATAGAATATGTTATTGGTAGGTTGTCCCATGTTTAGTCACTCGTTGGTTAGAGGCCCTGATCATGGTAGTATTAGCTCCTTTACATGGCTAGGGACCTCGTGATGTTAGATTGACTCCCTCAGGTTATTTCGTTTGAGTTAGTCCTATATATGTATATATATATATATATATATATATATGTATATGTATATATATATGTATATATATATGGCATTACTGTGTATCCCCCTCTTTCTTGTCCATTCGAATTGTATATGTATTCTTTGGCCTTGTATACTACCATATGTATATACTTCTTTCACTCTTCATTGGTATATTGACAAGTGATATAAGGTATTGTACTTTAGCTCCTGAACACTATTAGAATAGGGTAGTTTACCCTTATTGGTTCATTAGCCTCATTATGCTTAGCTTTCCTGGATAGTTGCCTGTAGTATTCATGTCTTACATGTTATTTATGCTTGCATTATTTTTGGAGCTCAGTTGGTCGATATCTACTGTGTACCACGTGTTTGGTACTCATACTATGCTTCTGCAGCCCGCAGATCATAGTACGAGTTATCATCGTTGATGTGTGCATCATGCAGAGAAGCTATGGGTCGGAGATTTAGGGTGATCTCTTGACTATCGGAGTAGCTCCTACTCTCTCTCTTTTATTGTTAGACTGATCTCTATGTTGTATTTAGAGATACCTTTATATATACATTTATCCCATGTTTCACTTGTATTCCTGATGTATTAGAAGCTCTTGTACTGGCTCCACCAAGTTTTGAAATTATAGTAACCTTTTTATTATATTTATTCAGCAGCTTCTTCTTTTCTCTTGGTAGTCCGATACTAGCTATTCCGGACTACGGTTGGCTTACCTACTGGCAGGTTAGAATAGGTGCCATCATGACCTGAGAAATTGGGTTGTGACATTATTGTTCTTAATCTCAGGCCTTACTAGACAGCTAAGGCCATGTGGGATTACTTACAAAAGGTTTACAACCAAGACAATAACGCAAGACACTTTCAGTTAGAGTATGAAATTACTAATTACTCTTTAGGAGATCAATCCGTTTAGGATTATTTTTCTAGATTTCAGAATTTATGGACTAAATTTATTGATATTGTTTATGCCAAAATACCTGTTGAATCTCTTTCTGTAATTCAGGCAGTTCATGAGCAAAGCATGCGAGACCAATTTTTGATGAAGTTACATTTCAAGTTTGAGAGTGTTCACTCTAACTTGATGAGTCGTGACCCATTTCCCTCCTTGAATGGTCGTTTTAGGGAATTACTCCGTGAATTACTTTCAAGCAAGTAAATAATGTCGCTATTATATTTGTTGCCCAAGGTAAAAGAAAGGCTAGGGATATGACTAAAACTCAATGCTATAGTTGCAAGGAATATGGTCATATTGCTAGTAATTGTGGTAGAAAGTATTGTAATTATTGTAAATAGCAAGGACACATTATCACAGAGTGTCCTATACGCCCTCAAAACCGAAGGATAAATGATTTTCAAGCTAGGATAAATGATTTCACTACTGAGAACTCATCTTTGGGACAAGTTCTTACTCTTAAAATGGTAAGACAAATGATCATGACAACCTTTCAGCTCTGGGGCTACAAGGTAATGATATTACATCTAACTTTTGACTTGTTGATTCTGGTACTTCCAATCATATGACCAACTCAGCTAGTATGCTGAAAAATATTCGTAAGTATCATGGTCCATCACAAATTCAAGTTGCTAATGGTAGTAATTTAGCCATTACCAAGGTTGGAGATATTACTAAAACTTTCAACAATGTTTTTGTATCTTCAAAGCTCTCCACTAGTCTTATTTCAGTTGGACAATTGGTAGATAGCAATTATGATATAAATTTTTCTCGTAATAGTTGCCTTGTGCAGGATCAGGTGTCGGGAAGATAATCGTGAAGGGGACTAAAGTTGGACGACTATTTCCTATACACTTTTCCATTCCTCGTGTTTTATATTTTGCTTGTACTTCTACACCTAGAAGACTGAGATATGGCATAAGCGCTTAGGACATCCAAATTCTATTGTGTTATCTCATTTATTGAATTCTGATTTATTGGGGAGTAAATATCAATTTTTCACTGCTTCCTTTGATTATTCTACTTGTTAATTGGACAAAAGTAAAATTCTTCGTTTTTCTAATTTCGGTAATCGTGCTACGAAGTGTTTGATGTCATTCATAGTGATGTTTGGGGCATTTCACCAATTGTTTATCATGCTTATTTCAAGTACTTCATAACAGTCATATATGATTATAGTCGGTTTACGTGGGTGTATTTTCTTTAATCCAAATCTAAGGTATTTTCCATGGTCAAGACAATTTTGGCCTACATTGAGACTCAATTTTCTACTTGCATCAAATTATTAAGATCCGACTCTGGTGGAGAATATATGTCTTATAAATTAAAAAAAAAATCTTGAAAAAGGAATTGTCTCACAACACTCTTGCTCATATACGCCACAACAAAATGGGGTTGCTGAACATAAATTATCATCTTTTAGATGTCACTGGTACTTTATTGATTGAGTCCTCTGTTCCATCTAAATATTAGGTGGAAGCTTTGTCTACTGTTGTCTATTTAATTAATAAACTACCACCTAAAGTATTTAATCTTGAATCTCCATATTTTCATCTTTATCACAAAAATCCTAGCTATAATAATTTTCATACATTTGGTTGTATCCTTCTTAACGCAATAAACTTTCTGTTCAGTTTACTAAATGTGCTTTTATGGGTTATAGCACTTCATAGAAAAGTTTTATCTGCTATGATCCATGTTCTAATAAATTTCGTGTTTTTAGAAATGTTTTCTTTGAGAATCAATATTTCTTTCCTACTCATGTTGAGTCATATCTTATTTCTCCTTTTTTTCCTACTTTGAGGATTTGTCATCTTCTTCTAAGAGGTTCAAACCTGAATTTTTGTATGAAAGACATTATCCAACTTTACCCCTTCCTGATATTGGTCCACTACCTGAGACTACTCCACAACTAGAATCTGAGAATTATATTCTTGAAGGTATACTCCTCTTGATCCCACTCGGCGATCAATCGGAGTATCTCGTACTCCTAGTTGGTATGACTTTTCCTCTACTTTATCCACCATTTCTATTCCAACTTGTTACTCACAAACTTCTAAGCATGAATGTTAGCAGAAAGAAATGGAGGAAAAACCTTTGGCTCTTAAAGAAAATAACACATGGGATATTGTTTCATGTCTACCCAATTGAATGTAAATGGGTTTATTCAATTAAACTTTATTCTGATGAAACTCTTGATTGATACAAAACTCGGTCGGTTGTTCCTGGTAACAGACAGAAGTATGGTGTGAACTATGAGGAGACTTTTGCACCATTAGCAAAAATGACTACGGTGCGAACTATTATTGCCATATCAGCTTCACAAAACTTGCCTCTTCATCAAATGGATGTCAAAAATTCTTTTCTTCATGGCGATCTCAAAGAAGATATTTATATGAAACCTCCACCTAGTTTGTTCTCATCACTTACATCAGATGTATGCAAGTTCAAGCGGTCTTTGTATGGATTAAAAAAAGCTCCCATTGCTTGGTTTGACAAATTTTGATGTACTTTGCTACAATTCTATTTTGAGCAAAGCAAATATGACTCATCTTTGTTCTTCAAAAAAAATCTGCAGGTTTTGTTCTTCTTTTGGTTTATGTAGATGACATTATTATCACAGGAACTGATTCTTCACTAATCACTAACCTCCAACAACAGCTTAAGGATTCTTTTCATGTGAAAGATCTTGGTACTCTTACATATTTCTTGGGATTGGAAGTTCATAATGATTCTTCAGGTGTGTTTCTAAACCAACAAAAATATAGTCAGGATCTAATTACTTTGGCTAGTCTTCAAGGTTCCTCCTCCGTAGTTACTCCATTAGAATTCAATGTAAAGTATCATCATGAGAAAGACGATCTTCTTCCTGATCCAACTATATTTCTGCAATTAGTTGGGAGCTTAAATTACCTTACTATTACTCGGCTTGACATCTATTTTGCAGTTTAACAAGTTAGTCAATTTATGCAAGCTCCCCTTCATCTCCATTTGGTAGCTGTTCGTCGCATCATTCGATATCTCCTAGGAACATCTAATCGTGGAATATTCTTTTCTAGTGGTTCTCCTAATCGTCTTAATACTTTTAGTAATTTCGATTGGGCGAGATGTCCCGATACCTGTCGTTCAGTTACTGGTTGGTGCATGTTTCCTGGAGATTCCTTGATATCTTGGAAGAGTAAGAAAAAAGATCGTGTCTCAAAATCTTCAATAGAGGCTGAATATCAATCTTTGTCTATACTGCTTGCTCTGAGGTTGTATGGCTTTGAGGATTACTTGTTGGGATTGGATTTCCTCAATCTAGTCCAACACCTCTCTATGCCAACAATACAAGTGCTATTCAAATTTGCTACTAATCAGGTTTATCATGAGAGGACCAAACATATCGAAGTAGACTGTCATTATATACGAGAAGTTTTAGATAAAAGAGTCATTAATTTTCTGCATGTGTCCAGTGATCTTCAAATATCTGATGCATTTACAAAATCCATGGCACAACAACTCCATCAGTTTCTAGTAGGCAAATTGATGCTTCTTGATCCACCAACATAAATTTGAGGGTGAAGTTAGCATAATGGACAACTCAGAGATCATGGATTAATTGTGAATATTGTATATATTAATGTAATTATATATTGTTGTGTATGTGTAATTATAGAAATCTGATGTAGTAAACAAAGAGAATAAATATTGTGATAGAATAGAAGATTTGGAGGGATACAATAGCGGATTTAGAGGGGTATAATAACTCATCTTTAGGGATAGGAAAGGTGGATCTTTAGTTATGTAATCTTTGAATCTTTTCTATTTAATGACAGGACTCTCAATATTAAGAGACATTCATCACAAATTTGACACTACTCTAATACGCGTCCTCCACATCCCCCTATCTAAGGTCATATCCTCGGTAACCTGAATATGTGTCATGTCCTGTCTATTCACCTCATCCCAATACCTCTTCGGCCTACCTCTATCCCTCTTCGTACCTACTATCCAACCCCTCACACCTCCTCACTGGGGCACCTGAACCTCACCTCAGTCTCAATCTCGCTTCCCTCATCTTGTCCACCATGGAGGCCACTCATCTCAAATAACCTTATTCCTGATTCTATCACACCTAGTATGTTTACACATCCATCTCAACATCCGCATCTCTGCAACATGCATCTAATTAGCACCTACACTTGGCTATTTGATACTTTAGGCCACTCTCAATGCTAATGTTATACTCCCTCTATTCCAAAATACTTTTAGCAATTTCTTTTTGCAAGTCAAACAATTTGAACTTTGATCAATTTTTTAATATGTATATTTTAATTATATTGATATGAGGAAAATTTACAATTTATAGTACTTTTCGTGTAGTTTTTTAATATCTAAATTTAATTTTAAAATATCGAATTAATCTAATCTAATTTAGCTTTGAGATTTAGACAAATTGACTATAAATATATCATTTAGCCAAATGAACAAATTTTAGCTAAAGTTCCAATTGTATTTATTTATTATTTCTTGTTTAAATGCAATGACTTTTTATTTCATTGAAGAATTGACATTGGCAGCCTACAAACCTATTTAAAAAATAATAATCTTACTCTTACTCTTTTGTTATTTGTTTCAAATATATCGAGAGCTGACGAGTCCCCATTCATGACCATCCTTGAGATTAGTTATATAAGTCGGATTGTCGTAGTAATTCTTATTCTTGTTGGTTGATTGAGTTCCCGCTTGATGTAGTATTATGGAAGTGCGAGCAGTAGTAGATTGAAAACATGGAATCGTCGGGAAAATGTATGTTAAGGCTATCATTCTTTTGGCATAGTTTCCTTAAAGCTTAAGGACGATGCGGCTAAAGTTATTTTAGTTACTTGTACCCGTAGATTAGTTGTGCTGCCCGAGTTGATATATTCATCCCTTTTCGGGACTTTTACTCTTTTATTAGAAACCATGTGTTTGAATATGATTTAGAATCACTCGCATAGGTTCTTATAACTTATTTATTTGTCTTCGGGCTATTGGGTTGATTATTGCAACCTATAGGCCAGTGAGCTTAGGATGCTCAAGAGATACAGTGAGTCTCATGTGCTAGAATTTACATTTAGCCTATGGGCCAGTGAGCCTAGTACGCTAAGATATATAGTGCCCTACAGGCCGTATGGAGCCTATGGGCTCTGCAACCTGTTCACTTATGGGTTGCCCTGATGACCCCAGAGTGCCACAGTGGCTCCAGAGAGCCCAGCACAGAGCCTACAGGCTGGTTAGATGGCCCAAAGAGCCATGTATTGAGCCGAAGGGCTCCTCAGCTGCAAAATCGAAAACTCAGAAGTAAATCTCATGATCAAAAGGTTTCATTGAGTCAAAGTTGAGAACATATAGGGTGTATTTTGTATATGGAGGAAAATGTTTTAGGAGCACATTTTTCATTGAAAATATTTTTCAATTTTTCCATTTTAATTGGCAATTGCTCTGACAAAACAAACTCCTTAAAAATGAGAAAAATGACTTCCCTTTTAAAAACAGAGAAAACAAGTTCTATAAGTGGTCTTCCAAGCTCATTGTTTCCTCTCCGCCCTCCACCCCCTGCCCCTTCACCATCCCACCCTGCCAACCCCACCAAACTCCCACTCCATCCCACCTTTATAAGTGTTTTTGTAAATTATATATAAATGCTCTTCGAAAAATATTTTTTGATTTACCTACCAAACACTAGAATATAAGTATAAAACTCACTTATTTTCAAAAAAAAAAAACATTTTCCTTTATATAAAATACACCCGTTCAAGAAAACAAAAATTGACCCTAAGAATTGAAGATGGTAGATAAAAAGACATTCTGATGCACTAAAGCTCCCGCTATGCATAGGATCCGAGGAAGAACCCAACCAGAAGAATTGAAGCTTCTAGATGAGAAACACAAATAGCTAGACAAAACAGAAGCTTGAGGAAGCGGATTGACCAGACGTGTGGAGATGTGGAGAACTCTTACTGTGCAGCACAGGCTTTGGATAATTATTGTGAGTGAGATAACCCAAGGTTTAATCCACATGCAAACCCACCATGTAATTTTTAAATGTCTGATTGTTTTTCTCAATAAGTGGATGTCACATCACATGCCAATATAATTATGACACATACCATTAATTAATAAAAAGAAAGACAAAAAGACAAAAGAAGTTTCAGCAATAAACCAACCAAAAATGTACGCAACTAACATAAATCCTTAGTCCCTTGAAAGTTTATTAAAGTGCAGCTCCTTTGATCCATCTATTGGGTTATTGGTCTTTTTTTCTTTCTATGTGGATAAATAAAAGTCCAAATTTGGACCAACCCACTTTGCCCATAGGCCTAATTCTATGGGGTATATATATAGACCTTTTCAGGTCTTATTTTCTCATCCACAAATAGTTAAATCAGCAGTCATATAGAGAGAAGAGAGCAGTTTTTTCGCCCAAAATTTCAGCCCTAAATTGCCAACTTCAAATTGCGATTCCCGCTTCGTTTCTTATCCGATTGAGCTGATTTTTGGACAGCTTGTTCCTCTCATCTCAATCTTTGATTAAGAACTGATAGAGTTGAATTTGGTGCCCCTCAGCCCCAGTTTTTCATCCATGAACAGTAGCTGCATTTTGGTATTTTGCTCCTTTAATTCTCTAATTTTTGGTGTTGTGCTTTATGTAGTGTTGCTTGTTGTTTGACACTTATTTGGTGGCCATTTTGGAGAACATTATTGTAACTCTTAGTGATTATAGTGGAGTTTTTTGATCCCGTGGTTTTTTACTCTTCACACTGAAGGGTTTTCCACGTAAATCTGGTATCTATCCTTGCTTATTTATTTTGGTTGATATATTTGCTGTCTTATTATCATTTTGCTTGGGTTTGTTTGTCTTCTCTTGGTTCAAATTGAAAGGGAAAGTTTAGACTTGGGTATTCTTCCGCTACTACCCTGTTGTGTACTATTGTTAGTGTCTTGCCTTTCCCAATAAAGTGGTATCAGAGCGTAGGTTGTTGTTAATTGTCGATTTGAATGATGGAGGAAAATATGAGTAAAATGGTGTGTTTGAACGGTAGTAATTATCATACTTGGAAAGGCAAGATGAAAGATCTCCTATTTGTCAAGAAAATGCATATGCCTATCTTTGCTTCTAATAAACCTCAGTCCATGACCGATGAGGATTGGGAATTTGAGCGCTTGCAGGTTTGTAGTTATATTAGACAATGGGTTGAATATAATGTTAGAAATCATATTGTAAATGAGACACATGCCAAAAGTTTATGGGACAAGCTCGAGACACTGTATGCTTCGAAGACTGGTAATAACAAGTTGTTCCTGTTGAAACAGTTTATGAATATCAGGTACAAAGAGGGCAGTCCTATTTCTGATCATATTAATGATTTTCAGGGTGTCCTTGACCAGTTGTATGGAATGGGTGTAAAGTTTGATAAAGCAATTCAGGGACTTTGGCTTCTTAATACTCTGCTAGACTCTTGGGAAACTCTTCGAGTTTCTTTGACTAATTCTGCTCTCAGTGGTGTTCTAACTATGGAATATGCTAAGAGTGGAGTCTTAAATGAAGAGATGAGAAGAAGATCTCAGGCCTCATCTTCTTCAGCTTCACACTTCGATATTTTGGTTACTGAAGATAGGGGAGAAACAAGTCCAGAGGTCCGAATGATAGAGGTACAAGTAGAAGAAAATTCAAGTCCAAATACAAGAATACTACATGTGAATATTGCCACAAGAATGGGCATATTATGAAATATTGTTACAAGCATAAAAAAGATATGAGACGACAAAAGAAAGAAGGCGATAATGAAAATCGTGTTGCTGTTGTTACTAATGATGATCTTCTTGTTGCTCGTGGTGAAAATGCCATTAATCTTGTTCGTGATGAGTCTAGCTGGTTTGTGGATTCTGGTGCTACTTCTCATATCACGCCCAAAAAGGAATTATTTTCTTCTTATACTCCAGGTAATTTTGGGATGTTAAAAATGGACAATAATGATGAGGTTGAAGTACTTGGCATTGGCACAGTTTGTTTGGAAAGTAATAATGGTTCCAAACTTGTTCTCCATAATGTCAAGCATGATCCAGATGTTCACTTGAATTTGATTTCTGTAGGGAACCTTGATGATGAGGGTTATATTAATACCCTTGGTACTGGCCAGTGGAAGCTTACAAGAGGTTCAATGGTTGTGGCTCGTGGTGACAAGTTGTCTAACTTGTATGTATTTCAGGGCTCCACTTCTAGAGGCTTAGTAAATTTGGTGGAGAATGATACTTCATCAGAGTTATGGCATAGAAGGCTGAGGCATATGAGTGAGAAGGGGATTGACAGTTTGGCTAAGAAAAATTTGCTTTTTGAAGTGAAACAAGCAAAGTTGAAGAGATGTGTTCATTGCTTAGCCGGTAAACAGAAAAGAGTTTCTTTTCAAAGTCATCCGCCTTCAAGAAAGCTTGATTTGCTGGAGTTGGTACATTCTGATTTGTGTGGTCCTTTCAAGGTAAGGTCTCATGGTGGTGCACTTTACTTTGTGACTTTTATTGATGATCATTCTCGCAAGCTCTGGGTATTTCCTTTGAAGTCCAAAGATCAAGTACTTGATGTGGTCAAGGGTTTTCAGGCCTTGGTTGAGAGACAGACAGGGAAGAAATTGAAATGCATCCGCTCAGATAATGGTGGTGAGTATATTGGTCCTTTTGATAGATATTGCAGAGAGTAGGGTATTCGTCATCAGAAAACTCCTCCAAAGACTCCTCAGTTAAATGGTTTAGCAGAGAGGATGAATAGAACTCTAGTTGAGAGAGTTAGATATATGCTTTCAGATGCTAAGCTGCCATATTCCTTTTGGGCAGAAGCACTTAATACTGCTGCTTATGTTATCAATTTATCTCTTACCGTTGCGTTGAATGGTGATGTCCCTGATAGAGTTTGGTCCGGTAAGAATGTTTCTTATGATCATCTTAGAGTCTTTGGGTGTAAAGCCTTTGTGCATGTTCCTAAGGATGAAAGGTCAAAGTTGGATGTTAAAACTAGGCAGTGTATCTTCATTGGTTATGTTCAAGATGAATTTGGCTATCGTTTCTATGATCCAGTTGAGAAGAAACTTGTTAGAAGCCGTGATGTTGTGTTCTTTGAAGACCAAATAATTGAAGATTTTGACAAAGCTGAGAAGGTTGATTCTTAGAGTAGTGAGAGCCTAGTTGATGTTGATCCAGTTCCTTTGACTATTGCACATGAAGAAACTCTTCATAATGATGAAAATCAAGTTGATAATGAAGATGGTGATCATGTTCAGAATGATGATGTTGATGCTCTAGTGCAAGTTGATGTGGTTGATCAGCAACCAAATGTTATTGATGCTCCAGAGAGTTCTCTCAGACTATCTACTAGAGAGAGAATACCTTCATCTCGTTATTCTCCTAATGAGTATGTACTCTTGACTGATGGGGGAGAACCTGAGAGTCTTGATGAGGCCATGGAAAGTGAAGAAAAAGAAAGGTGGTTTGATGCTATGGAAGATGAAATTAAATCTTTGCATGATAATCATACCTGTGATTTGGTTAAGCTACCTAAAGACAGAAAAGCTTTGAAAAACAGGTGGGTTTTTCGGGTGAAACATGAAGATGGTAATCCAGTTCCACGGTACAAAGCTAGATTAGTTGTGAAGGGTTTTAACCAGAAAAAGGGAGTTGATTTTGATGAGATATTCTCTCCAGTTATGAAGATGTCATCCATTCGTGTGGTTCTAGGCTTAGCTGCAAATCTAGATTTAGAGGTTGAGCAAATGGATGTTAAAACTGCTTTTCTCCATGGTGACTTAGATGAAGAAATTTATATAGAGCAGCCGGAAGGTTTTGAAGTCAAGGTAAAAGAGAATTATGTTTGCAAATTGAAGAAGAGCTTGTATAGTTTGAAACAAGCTCCCAGGCAGTGGTACGGGAAGTTTGGTTCTTTTATGAGTCAGTAGGGCTTCAAAAAGACTTCTTCAAACCATTGTGGTTTTGTGCAAAAATTCTCTGATGGTGACTTTATTATTGTGTTGCTTTATGTTGATGACATGCTTGTTGTTGGTCATAATGCTTGCAGGATTCAGAAGTTGAAGCAAGAGTTGAGTAAGTCTTTTTCTATGAAAGACTTAGGACCAGCAAGGCAGATTCTTGGCATGCAGATTGTCCGTGACAGAAAGGCCAAGAAGTTGTGGTTATCACAAGAGAAGTACATTCAGAAAGTACTTCACAGGTTCAACATGGACAAGACTAAGGTTGTCAGTACACCTTTAGCTATGCACTTTAAATTGAGCAAGAAGCAGTGTCCTTCTAGTGATGAAGAGAAGGAAGACATGAAGAAAGTTCCTTATGCTTCAGCCGTTGGTAGTTTGATGTATGCAATGGTTTGTACAAGACCAGATATTGCTCATGTTGGTGGTATTGTTAGTCGTTTTCTTTCTAATCTGGGAAGAGAGCATTGGAATGCTGTGAAGTGGATTATGAGATATGTTTGTGGCACTTCTAGTCTGAGTTTGTGTTTTGGTACAGGGAAGCCTATTCTTTGTGGTTATACTGATTCAGACATGGCTGGTGATGTTGATACTCGCAAGTCTACTTCAGGGTATTTGGTTACTTTTGCAGGGGGAGCTGTGTCTTGGCAATCTAGGTTGCAAAAATGTGTTGCTCTATCTACTACAGAAACTGAGCTTATTGCTGCTGTTGAAGCTTGTAAAGAGTTGCTCTGGAGGAAGAGGTTCTTAGGGGAACTTGGTTGTGCTCAAGAGAGGTATGTGCTTTATTGCGACAGTCAAAGTGCTATACATCTTGGCAAGAATTCTACATTTCATGGTCGGTCTAAACACATTGATGTTAGATATCATTGGATTCGAGATGTGTTGGATTCTAAGTTGCTTGAACTTGAGAAGATTCATACATATGATAATGGTTCCGACATGATGACTAAAGTTTTTCCAAGAGGGAAATTTGAAGATTGTTGCATGATCGCCGGGATGGCGGTCTCCTCCACATAGTTGTGAGGGGGAGAATTGTTGGGTTATGAGTCTTTTTCCCTTCCTATGTGGATAATAAAAGCCCAAATTTGGACCAACCCACTTTGTCCATAGGCCCAATTCTATGGGGCATATATATAGACCTTTTCAGGTCTCATTTTCTCATCCACAAAGAGTGAAATCAGCAGCCATATAGAGAGAAGAGAGCAGTTTTTTCGCCCAAAATTTCAGCCTTAAATTGCCAACTTCAAATTGCGATTCCCACTTCGTTTCTTATCCGATTGAGCTAATTTTTGGACAGCTTGTTACTCTCATCTCAATATTTGATTAGAAACTGACAGAGTTGAATTTGGTGCCCCGCAGCCCCAATTTTTCATCTGTGAACAGTAGCTGCATTTTGGTGATTTTGGTCCTTTAATTCTCTAATTTTTGGTGTTGTGCTTTATGTAGTGTTGCTCGTTGTTTGGCACTTATTTAGTGGCCATTTTGGAGAACATTATTGTAACTCTTGGTGATTATAGTGGAGGTTTTTGGTCCCGTGGTTTTTTACTCTTCACACTGAAGGGTTTTCCACGTAAATCTGGTGTCTCGTGTGATTGATTTATTTTATCCTTGCTTATTTATTTTGGTTGATATATTTGCTGTCTTATTATCATTGTGTTTGGGTTTGTTTGTCTTCTCTTGGTTCAAATTGAAAGGGAAAGTTTAGACTTGGGTATTCTTTCGCTGCTACCCTGTCGTGTACTATTGTTAGTGTCTTGCCTTTCCCAACACCATCTAACAAAATGGACTTAAAAAAACTAATAATGACTATAAAACATACTACTAAAAATATGGCAAAACAGACCGACTAGGACGATTTGATCCCAACTTCTTAAACTTTTTTTTTTTAATAAAATCGACCAAGCTTGGACCTTTATTACTCCAAAAATTGGAAAAGTAAAAAATTGACTGAGCTCGATGTTTAGATATTACACAGAAATATTTTTAATATAATCAATCTGGCTCGTTTATTTTACTTAAAAATAAGAGAATTATTTCGAGAAATCGATGAAGCTCGTCATTTTTTTAAGTCAAATTTCGGTCAAACTTTTTAAATAAACCAACCGAAGAGGTACGCAATGCCAATTTTCTTATGCCTCTTTACAAGAAGAAAATGAATTACCATGTTTTTGTTTCCTCAAGGTTGCGACGTGATGAGGGAATATAGGTATCGAAGAATTACGTTATCAGATCTTCCCAGGGGTTCAAAATTGTTCCATCTTTTTAAAAGCCTCTCACTGACATGATATTAATGAAATAATTTTCTATGTATGAAGAACTTACAGAAAACAATATACAACATATGAAAAAACTGGACACTCCCATAGGTAGAGCAATGCATGTTTCCAACAACTTTATTTCTATATAAAACTCAGAACCTAGAAAAATAAATTGTTACAAAAAACAAAGAAAAAAAATCTTCATACGATTCATGAACAGAAGTGGAATTGACAAACATCTAAGGAAGGTATGTACCATTTTCACTTAGTTATGTAGCATCGGACTTGGCAGAAACCCTATCACTAGAGAGACCATCCCAATTTGATGTTTTGGTCTGAGCAGTTGAAGGCATCAACATGACTGAAATCATTGATTCACTCCCCAATAGGGATGGTATTATTCTCTTCGGGATCATCTTGAATGAAAGCCTCTTGGAGATGAATTGCATACTCCAAATTCCACAGCACATCACCCATAGATGGCCTATCTACTCCAGATTCAACTAAGCATTTCACTGCTGTTTCTCCAAACTTCCTGAGGGGCTTTGGTCTTATTTTGCCAACAAGATTCGGATCTATTATTTGTTCCAGTTGTCCCTCGTTTTGCCAATCTATTGCCCAATCAACTAAGCTGACATTCTCCCCCGGAAGATATGGAAATATGAGAGGCCTAGCACAAAGAACTTTACATAAAACAACACTGAAAGAATAAACATAAGATTTTTCAGTCATTGATGCGAGGCTAAAAACCACATTATTTTACCGTCTTTCGCCTCACATTTGTTCTCTTTTTGGTGTTGTCTTGAACTTAAATGATATGATTTATACTTGTGTTTCATAATTTGCTTATATAGGAGTGTATTAAGGTATTTGGAGCTTAATCAAGAAGAAAAAGAGCATCAAGGAACCAAAAGGAACCAAGGAAGGATCAATGTCACAACACGTAGCAAAACGAGTGAAAAATTGCCAAGGGGAAGGTGTCTTGCGCCACTGTTGCAGAGCAAGTAGTCGCGCGGAATTGTGAAGGCTGCAGGATAGCTCGCGCCACTCCCCCAGCAAGGAGTGGCACAAGAAATGATACAATTCTTAATTTCCAGTTGTTCTTCGCGCCACAGCTCTACTTTTGGGCTGTGGCGCGAACCGGAACTTGTCCTAACTCGATTGGGATTGTTTTTTGATATTGTAAGGGTTCCTAAACTCTATATAAACCCCTACCCCCTCCCACATTTTTTTTTTTATGAAAAACAACTGATATAGAGAAGGCAGCAAAAGCTAGGGCAAAACTCAAGAACAAGGTTTAATTTTATTTTCGATTTCTACCTTGTAAACTCATGAAATCTCTTCTTCCAAAGAGATTCATGAGTAGCTAAACCTCTTAATTTCTAGGATTGTGGTTGAACATGAAAGTTGTGGCTTGAACATCATATTATCTATTTTAATTTCCATACATTGAGTTATTTATTTCTTCTTGCTTTTAATTATTCATTTGATTGATTACCTTGCGAATATTATTTAGGGCTTGTTTGTTGGACTTGAAAAAGTGAACGATAAGTGTAAAAAGAGGAAATAGGGATAGTTTGTGAAACTTATAGGAAAGGGAATCGATTCGTCACTGAGGATAGAAATATACCTTGTGACCTAGCTTAGTTGATACAGACGATATCTTTATGTACTTCACTATTAACCGATGACCATAGAAATATAGGCATTAGGGATAGTTGAGTAGACTTAGAGTTGTTGGAAAGATGCTCAATATAGATACAATTAACCTGTAACTACTAACTCAGGAAAGTAAATTAGACGAATGATTGGATAGCGCAACTGGATTGTCAAAATATCGCAATCTTAGATCTTTTCTGAAATTTGAATTACAACACAAGTAATCCATGACTTGTCTCCAATTGTTCTTATTTACATTCAAAACATACAAACCACTCTTAATTATTGGTTCCCGACTGAATAACTCATATAAGAATTCAAAATAGAAATCAATTCATCAAATCCCTATGGGTACGATATCTGGACTTACATCCTTTATTACTTATACGACCACGTACACTTTCGTATATGAAAGGACGCAACAAATTTTTGGCGCCGTTGCCGAGTATTTGACTTGAAATTGATAATATTTTGAATTTGTATTGAATTATTCAGCTTTCACTTTTTTTTTTTTTTTTTTTTTTTTCAGGGTACGGGTTAGTTTATGCTAAACACCCGTAGTCAAGGCAATCCCTTGATTCCAATTGACCGCGAGCTTGAACGTACTCTTAAAGGGTTGAGAGCGATGGGTGATAACTTTAACAATCCAATTCTTCAAGACCCACCAAATGATGCGGTAGATAGGGCTGCAGTCCAGCCCCATCCTGCACCACATGTTCCGGTGTTGAATTTTGCGAGGCCAAATTAGCAAAATGCCTCCAGATTTATTGTGAAGCCAAATATAACCGAAAATTTTGAGCTTAAAGAGGGCACGGTGCGACTAGTGCAGAACACTTGTCAATATGAGGGTAAACCACATGAAGACCCACACAAGCACCTGCTAGAATTTACTGAGTTGAGTAACAACTTCCATTACCAAAATGTTTTAGATGAATAGTGAAGTTGATACTATTCCCCTTCTCACTGATTAGGGAAGCGAAGCAATGGTTGCATAATGAACCTACAGGATCTATCACTTCTTGGAATGCTTTGTTTGAAAAGTTTCTCAACTGGTTCTTCTCATCTAGAAGAACAAAAGAGCTCAGAGGCAGAATTTTCGAATTTGTTCAAAAAGATGTCAAATCCCTTCCCCAAGCTTGGGAGACATAGACGGTATACTTGAGAGATTGCCCTCACCACCATCAGCCCAAGGAGATTATTGGGCATAATTTTATTGAAGGATTAAGGCCAGAGTCTAAGTTTTTATTGGATGCTACAGCTCAAGGCACTACTAAAATAAACAGGAAAACCGACCACCAAAAGCGACCACAAGTGGTCGGTTTTCCTGGTTTTTTGGCCAAAAAACCGACCACAAAGTGTGGACGGTAAAGTAGGGAAAGCTTTTCCAAAACCGACCACACGTGGTCGGTTTTAATAAAAAAATTATTTATTTATATATCAATATTAATTATATTATAAATAAACTTTTTAATTAAATTTATTTTTATATTAAAAAAATTTATTAAAAATTTTTGACCACAATGAGTGGTCGGTTTTATAGTTATATAATTTTTTTTTTTAAGTATACTGACCAAAAGTGGTCGGTTTTGTTAAAAAAATATTTAATTTTTTTAAGAAGTGGTTGGTTTATTTAAATAATATTTAAATTTTTTTAAAAAACCGACCACTTGTGGTAGGTTTATTTAAATAAATATTTAATTATTTTAAAAAAACAACTAATGTGGTCGGTTTTTCTGGTAATTTTTACCAAAATCGACCACATGTGGTCGGTTTTTGAGTAAATATTCCAGAAAGTGGTCGTTTTTTTTTTAAAATTTCCAGAAAATCGACCACTTGTAGTCAATTTTTCTGGAAATTTTGTAAAACAATTACAGCATATATGTTGCATTTCCAATATAAACCCTGCTAATACAAAAGAGCCCACTAATTCAGAAACATTCAATCATCTCAATACAACCCACCAATTTAGAAACATTAAAAGATCTCCTTAAGCATTCAAATATAAAAATCAAAACATCCAAATTTCAAAATCAAAACATACAAACATCAAAGTTTACAAATCAAAAATAAACTAAAAGACATCCTCATCCTCATCCCCATCATCGTCAACCTCATCCTCATCCTTATCATCATCAAAATCATCATCCTCATATGTAGTGTAATCATCAAGTGAGCTTAGGCCTCTCACAGCCCGAGGTGCATCACCGGGACATGGAGGAAGTATCTGTGGAGCATGACGAAAACTATTAATCTGCTCCTGCAATATTTTTATTTACATAGCCATTTCCTTCTCTCTCTTCCTTGTCCTCTCAGCATTTTCCTCCTCTCTCTTCCTCGTCATCTCAGCCTCTACAATCATTTGACTAATAAGCTGAGAAGTTGTATTTTGTAACAAAATAACGATTTCTCTATCAACTAGTGGGGTAGAGGAGGATCCACAATACGAAGAGGTAATGTTCTCCGTAAAGCATTTTCTCGAGTAGCTGTAGACACTACCCCTAACAGGTGAACCCGCACACTCTTGCCAGTACTTCTCCTCTACTTCTTGAGGTAGTGCGTTACCCTGACTTTCTGGAGATCGAGTCACACGTAACTCAGTAATCCTCAGTATATATTTGTCTTATATTTAGTAATAAAAAGATACTAAACTATTCAAAATTAAATATTATCAAATTTAGTAATAAAAAATTATAAGTACGAATGTAGTTCTTACATGGGTTTCTTTAGCACGTGGTGCTACCCATCTATCTTCATCTGTAGGGTTCTTTTTCTTTTTATGTGAGTATGCACAAATAACTCACCCTGAGATACCTTTCTACCCAACTTTTTTTCCTGCATACGATAAAATTATTAATCTTCAAAAAGTAAAAATATTTGAAATACAAATAAACATTTAAATTGATAAAAGTTACGTACCATTTTATCCTCCACAACAATTTGGTTGACAGCTCCCACAATGTGCAGACAGCCACCCTTCGTAGACGCTCTGGCTTTCTATCCTTTTTCACTCAACTTCTTAAATTAGAAGGAAATCTTGCCACATATCTTCCCCAATAAACTTTGGCATTTTCTTTTTATTTCTTGCATAATCCAATAGACCATTAAGTCTAAGTCTGGCTCTCCTAAAAAAATTCCTCTTTATAGCATAATGGTCTGCTGGATCATACTAGAAATATTTCTACAACAAAAATAATAGTACTCATTATTAGTTATTACAAGTCTATATTAAAGAAGTTTAATTCCCTAAAGTACTTAAACATCTAAAATAAATAGGAGACTCAATTTCACAGTATGTCATTAAATTCCAATATTAGTTTTCTTGATTAATGACAAAGATTGTGAAATAAATTTCATCTAACAAGTAAAAGGATCAAATATATATCACTAGACTAATTTAAATAAGAAGGCATCAACCATAAATTAAAAAGTTTGGTGAGAAATGCTAAGTTACCTGAAATTTTTTGAACATTTTCTCTCTGATAAAATTCTGTAACCTTTCGCCAACTTGTCCAATAACCTTTGAGTTGCGATGAATGCATTTGCGGACAATTTTGGCAATTCTATTATCCGGCTTAAACCTGCCAATACAAGATCAAACATTAATATCATAGAGCATAATATAGTAATTGAAAAATAAATAGAATTGTTATATATTGAAATCATACTCTTTTCTATATGGTATAATGTACTCCCTCCAACTAGCATCTCTTTGTCTTGGATATGGAGCCGGTGCTCCTGAGTGCGCTGTTGTGGGTGTACCTGAAGTACTAAGGGTGGTGTCTCTCAGACGAAGATTGGCCAGCCCAATCGATCCAGTAGAACCACTATGAGTCCCTGGCTGACTGGTAGTAGATTGTAGCACAGGCGATGGTAGATGAGTATAAGTACCATCGATTATCTGGTAGTACTGTGAAGTTGGTGGCAAGTCGATGGGGGCGTGCTGAGTCTCAGTAGAGCCATGTAGTGGACCCACATGCGTAGGAGCATTATATGAATGATGGGATGGCCTAGAATAAGAGGCTCGTGCTGCAATGTCATCTGACCGACCCTCAAATATGTGAATTCCTGTAGGTCGTCTATAAGGTGGCGGTACCCTTTTCTTTTTTTGGTTTACTAGTGTCAAGTATTTGCTTACCCCTGTCACCCTTACCTACCATCTAAATTATTTAAAGACAAAATAGTTTGTCCAATATCATTTTGTTAAGATTGTGAACCTCATTAATCAATCAATTAATAAGTAAACTAAACAACACTTAAAAACAGAATACCAATTCTTTTTCAAAATCAAATTAAACATTTCATAAATTCAAGAATTTCAATAGGTAAAAGAGTTTGATTCATTTGCAGATCTTACTTAGGCTATTACACAACAAAATTCCAAAAAAAATATAAAAGGTAAGCACTACAAATCATGCAGACATCAATAATCATCCTCTCCAGAAGATTCTCCACTAAAACATTCACACTCTTCGAAAGTTTCCTTCTCTTCTACCCATTCAGCTTCTTCTGGACTAACTTCTTCGTAAATGTGTTCTGGATGGTTCAAATTATCCACTAAGTTAGTGTCCACTAATTGGTGATCAATCTGCATTTTATTTTGATATGCAGTCTCCAACACATTCTCAACTTCCACACTCCCCATAGGCTTGATTTTGATTACAGCCCACCAATCAGACTTGTCCCTACGCAATGGATAAGGAGCATAGTACATTTGTTTAGCATTTTGTGTGAGAACAAAAGGATCATAAGCAGGATACGTCTTAGTGTATTTGACTTCATTGATGTTATGCTCCTTAAGTACTCTTGTGCCTCTTATGCTTGGATTGAACCACTTACATCGAAAGAGTACTATCTTTTTAACAGGATAACCATCATACTCCACATCTAAAATCTTTTGTATGACACCAAAGTAATCAACATCATTATCACCCTTAACCCAAACACACTATTGTTTGTTTTTCTTGTTTTGGAGTATTCCTCGGTGGAAAATTTAAACCCATTAACTGTATAATGGGACATTGTACTAGCTTCAACTGGTCCAAAAGCAATATCCTTCAAGAATTGATTATATGTGGCCACATTTGGTGAATGGAATACCTATATGTATGTATATATTGTGGTTAGTAGAAGAATGCATAAACGCTTTAAATTTGTTGTGTTATTATTATAATTACACACCTGATATGTATACCATGTTGCAAATGAGTCATACACTTGATTTGGGTGGAATTGAGCATTAAATGAACTGAAGATTCACAATAGAAACACAATTAGTTTTCTTAGTGAAATGAGTAATTAAATTTGATATGTAAATATTTAATATACTTACTTTAAAAAGGGATCAACTTTCAGGCAATTCAGCAAGACATATAATGTTGTTGATTTGTGCTCCGTGGCAGTAAGTCGGTGAAAATTATTGTTTTTTGTTGTACTACTTGATCAATTAAAGATTGATATTGGTTGCAGATATGGCTCATTCTCATCATCCTGGTGTCGATTCGGTCTGTTTCTTAAACAACCGACTTGATCACCAAAATAGTAAGAACAAAATTGGGATGTTTCTCTAGCAAGGTACGCTGCAACTATATAGCCTTCAACCTTATATTTATTTTTAGGAACTTTTTTTAATTTCCCAATGGTCCTGCATAATTTTACGTTACGCACGCATCTAATATATAAAAATAGATATATAGTTAAACAATTAAGAAATAAATTAAATATTTTACACTTGCTTACCGCTCGCCTGGATACATCCACCTAGTTTGAACTGGACCACTTAGCCGGGCTTTGTGGATAAGGTGGATGGGAAAATGTTCCATCACATCGAAGAACCCAGGTGGAAAAATCTTCTCCAACTTGTTGGTGACAACAACAATATTACCTTCCATTCGATTCAGATTTTCTTCTTTTAATGTGGTGGAACATAAATCTTTGAAGAACAAACTGACCTCTTCTATCGATTTCCATATGTTTTCAGGCAAACCAATAAAAGCAATCAAAAGTAACTATTCTATGAAAACATGACAATCATGACTTTTCATTCCATGTAAGATTCCATGTTCCATGTCATCCTGCTTTCCCAAATTCAAGGCATATCCATCCGGCATCTTTAAACTTTAGACCCACTCACATATTTTCCATTTTTAGTCCAACTTGAATGTATAACTAGCCTTGGGATTAAGCAAATTACCATTGGTCCCCTCCTGCAAGTGTAATTCCCTGCGCTTGTAATATTCTGGTAAATCAAGTCTAGCCTTTGGATTATCTTATGTCTTGCCAGTCACATCCATAACTGTGTTGAACAAGTTAGCAAACTAGTTCTTTTCAGTATGCATGACATCAATATTATGTCTAATTTTGTTATTTGTCCAATAGTCTAACTCCCAGAATATGCTCCGCTTTGTCCAATTATGTGAAACGCCATACCCATCAAACCTATACAGTTGTTCCTCGCTAACCTTTGGAAAATCTTGAACTCTCTCCCAAATGTTATGACCACTTAATGTTGGAGGTGGACCATCAGGTTCAGTTCTATTCTTTCTAAATGCATTCTTGAGTCTCCTAAACCCATGATCAGGTGGCAAGAAACAACGGTGACAATCAAACCATGAATTTTTTTGGCTATGTCTCAATGTGAACGATTTTGTATTTTTCGTGCAATATGGACAAGCTAACTTACCGGTTGTCATCTACCCATACAATATTCCATAAGCAGGGAAATCATTAATATTCCACATTAGATAAGCATGCAAATTGAAATTCTATTTAAGTGAAATGTCCTAAGTTTCAACCCCCTCATGTCATAACAATTGCAACTCATCAATCAAAGGCTGCAAGTAAACATCTATCCTATTTTTTAGATTACGCAGGCCAGGAACAACACAATTCAGAAATATATATGGACTAGTCATCAACATTTTAGGAGAAAGATTATACAGTGTGATAAACACAGGCCAACATGAATATGGCGCAACACCAACAAAAAAAGGTGAAAACCCATCCGCACTTGACCCCAATATAATATTTTGTAATTCAGCTACAAAATCAGGATACGTTGCATCAAAATAATTCCAAGCCTCTCCATCAGACGGATGACACATGACACCAGGGGGCCTTCTATTTCACTGTGTCATCTCATATGGGGAGCTGAGCTATTTGATGCAAACAACCCCTTAGACCTTGGTATAAGAGGTAAATAATGCATCGCCTTAATAGCAATTTTATTTCCTGTACAACCACGTTTATAAAGAGGGTGTTGACAAAACTTACAAGACTCTAATTCAGCATCCTCCTTAAAGTATAACATGTAACCATTTTCACAACAATCAATTCTAATCGATGAGATACCTAACTTAGACACTAGTCTTTTTGCCTTATAAAAAGAATCAGGAACCTCTAAAGCGGGGTCAACTAACTCTTTAATAAGGTCTGTCATAGAGTATATTCCTCCTTCAACAATATTCCAATCAGATTTGATACTTAATAATCTAACAGCAACAGGCAATTGAGAGTGCGAACTCCCGTCTAACAAAGGTTGACTAGCAGCACGCAATTCTTCATAAAAACTGTGTGCTTCTACATAAGGAACATCTTCTACATTTTCCATGATTTCAACCCCCCCCTGCATCCCAAAAGTATCATGCACCTTTTCTGAAATCATAGTATGTTGATAGTTATTATGACCCGTAGACCTACTACTTTCACCAATATCAAAGTTATTCTGCCAAACTTCTCCATGCCTAGTATTCAATCTTAAATAGTCCTCATGAAACCCCTTTAAATAAAGATGACTCCCCAAAACATCTTCTTTTAGAATGAATGTACCATCACATCTTACACAAGGACAACGAATCAATCTGAAAATTGAACAATCATCAAGTGTCTTGGAATGTTCAATAAATCGAATGACACCTGCTGCAAATTCGTCCCTCATACTCACTCTATTATCATTATTTCGTTGACATATCCAGCTATAATCAGATTCCATCTACACAAGCAATCACAATCTTAATTAAAGTTACTACACTTATCCATTTTCAAATAACAAGTTCACATTTTCAAGTGACTACACTTAACCATTTTTAAGCCACTAGTTCACATTTCAAGTGACTACATTTAACCATTTTCAAGTCACTACATTTAACCATTTTTAAGTAACTAATACACATTTCAAGTAACTACACTTAACCATTTTTAAGTAACTTATACACATTTCAAGTGACTACACTTAACCATTTTCAAGTAACTAATACACATTTCAAGTCACTACACTTAACCATTTTCAAGTAACTAATACACATTTCAAGTCACTACACTTAACCGTTTTTAAGTAACAAATACATATTTTAAGTCACTATACTTAGCCATTTTCAAGTTATTAATACACATTTGAAGTCAATACACTTAATCATTTGCGAGTAACTAGTTCACATTTTCAAGTGACTACACTTAACCATTTATATATCACTACACTTACCATTTTTAAGTAACTAATACACATTTCAAGTCACTACACTTAACCATTTTCAAGTAACTAATACACATTTCAAGTTACTACACTTAACCATTTTTAAGTCATTAGTTCACTATTTCAAGTTACTACACTTATCCATTTTAAAATCACAAGTTCACATTTTCAAGTGACTACACATAACCATTTTTAAGTCACTAGTTCACATTTCAAGTGACTACACTTAACCATTTTCAAGTGACTACACTTCCATTTTTAAGTAACTAATACACATTTCAAGTCACTTCACTTAACCATTTTTAAGTAACTAATACATATTTTAAGTGACTACACTTAATCATTTTAAAGTCATTAGTTCACTATTTCAAGTTACTATACTTATCCATTTTCAAATAACAAGTTCACATTTTCAAGTGACTACACTTAACCATTTATATGTCACTACCCTTAACCATTTTTAAGTAACTAATACACATTTCAATTCACTACACTAAACCATTTTCAAGTAACTAATACACATTTCAAGTTACTACACTTAACCATTTTCTAGTCATTAGTTCACTATTTCAAGTTACTACACTTATCCATTTTCAAATCACAAGTTTACATTTTCAAGTGACTACACTTAATCATTTTCAAGTGACTACACTTAACCATTTTTAAGTCACTAGTTCACATTTCAAGTGACTACACTAAACCATTTCCAAGTCACTACACTTAACTATTTTTAAGTAACGAATATACATTTCAAGTCACTACACTTAACCATTTTTAAGTAACTAATACACATTTCAAGCGACTACACTTAACCATTTTCAAGTAACTAATACACATTTCAAGTCACTACACTTAACCATTTTCAAGTAACTAAAACACACTTAAAGGCACTACACTTAACCATTTTCAAGTCATTATTTCACTATTTCAAGTTACTACACTTATCCATTTTCAAATCACAAGTTCACATTTTCAAGTGACTACACTTAACCATTTTTAAGTAACTGATACACATTTAAAGTGACTACACTTAATCATTTTCAAGTCATTATTTCACTATTTCAAGTTACTACACTTATCCATTTTCAAATAACAAGTTCACATTTTCAAGTGACTACACTTAACCATTTTTAAGTCACTAGTTCACATTTCAAGTGACTACATTTAACCATTTTCAAGTCACTACACTTAACCATTTTTAAGTAACTAATACACATTTAAGTCACTACACTTAACCATTTTTAAGTAACTTATACACATTTCAAGTGAATACACTTAAACTATTTTCAAGTAACTAATACACATTTCAAGTCACTACACTTAACCATTTTCAAATAACTAATACACATTTTGAAGTGACTACACTTAATCATTTTCAAGTCATTAGTTCACTAGTTCAAGTTACTAGACTTATCCATTTTCAAATAACAAGTTCACATTTTCAAGTAACTACACTTAACCATTTATATGTCACTACACATAACCATTTTTAAGTAACAAATACATATTTCAAGTCACTACAGTTAACCATTTTTGAGTAACTAATACACATTTCAAGTTACTACACTTAACCAGTTTCAAGTCATTAGTTCACTATTTCAAGTTACTACACTTATCCATTTTCAAATAGCAAGTTCACATTTTCAAGTGACTATACTTAACCATTTTCAAGTGACTGATGTCGCCCAAAATATACCTTCAGAAAAGTATAATGCGGTCTCTTGTCAATATAGAACCCAACCAAGGTTGGGGTCGATCCCACAGGGAAGAAGGACGGAATTAGGTTGAGTTCTTATTTGAGTAATTGGCAAAGAAGTAAAAACTGGGTTTTTTTTTAAGTAAGTAATAATAGTAACGATTGCTGATGATATCGAGTTTGTACACAATATGAGAAATACACTAGGACTGTGATCCCCAATGATTCCTTAACTCCACCGGTTATTTGTGCTAACAAAACTGTCCCACTGTACTGCATGCAAAATCTGACAAGATATGTTCATCTAAATGTCTCTCGACCTTCATTAGATGAATTTCACTCTTCTCCTCTCGGTCTCCGAGTGTCACACTGCTAACCCTTGTCCTGGACCTCAGATAACTACTCCCGTTAAGGCTCAAGTTATTAGATGAAGGTTGATAGCTTCAAATCTCTGTTGTTATCTCCTTTTCCCAATCTCTACCTCTCTTTCAAGAAATTCTAGAATACAGGCGAGTTTTTAACATTTGCAACTTTTAGAAGATCAATCAAAATGAAGGAAACAATAATACATGCATTCACAGTGGTTCAGAGTTGCTTTGTACTTAACCTGTTTTGTTAATTCCTCATGGTTCACACAACCCTAGTTGATGAGTTTAGCTATGCATAGTTTTAAGAACACAAGAAGAATTCGAAGATGAAAACATAATTATAACTTGCAGTAGAGAAGAAAACTTAGAAGTCTCAATAATGAATAAAACTCGAATCTCGTATTTTTTATTACAAAACCAATGTGAACTCAGAAACAGTAAAAAATATCTCTCCAAACAATGTAATGACTAACTCCCGCACATAGGACTATACAGGGGTATTTATAGATACAAAGATAATCCTATCCTAAACAAAATAGGAGAACAGAGTCGGCAACTTTCCATGGTATCGTGACTTGGTGTCGTGGAACCAAGTCACGCTACGTAGGAGAGTGTCATGGAAATATGGCAATATTTGAACTTCTCTGAAGTTAACTCATGCCACCAAGTCACGCCACGTTGGTGGACTCACATGGCGTGAGTCCTGTCGTGAAAATCAGACAATATTTTGATCCTCTGGAAGTCGACTCACGACAGCCACTCGCATTATGTAAGTGGTACTCACGGCATGTGAGTGGTGTCGTGACTCCCTCTCTGTTGCAGATTCTTGTTCTTTCTTCTTCAGGCACTTCGTTATCGATCTTGATTCTTCCTTTTTGATCATTTTGCCTTCAAAACCTATTTTCCTGCAAAGTAGGATAGAAACCACATCATACCAACTAAATACACCCAAATTATTGCATATTTTCCTTGTTTTAAGCATCGAAAGTATCATGTGATCATGACACATCAACACCCTCAACATAGACCATTTACATGTCCTCAGGCGAAAAAAACAAAAAAAGACATATACGATGCTTAACTAAGAGAAACCTAAGGGACCTATGGCAGTCGACTCATTGATTTTGGCACAAAACTTTTCCGACCCCTCCTATGTGCAAATCAAAACCATAGTGTATATACAGGCAACATATTATCATGACACAGAAGGGATCAAGTGATGGCACCAGATTACGGACAAACAACTAAGCATCTATGCAAACGACATTTTTCGAACCAATAGCAGCTAATAATGCAACCCATGTACTCTCACAATCAAAGAAGTCCCATCCACTCATAATATACATAATGAATATCAAAGTAGGGACTAGGTCAAAACACTCACTCTCACAAAGAAGTTCAAACAGTGTGCATGAAATACCATAGGCTTGCCCTTATTTTCTATGCCTTAATTTTTGGACAGTTGGACTAGGATCACTATAGGACTTTACTTGGCTTGTAATGTAGGCTTGGGGACGGGTATGGTACATATGGATATGGTGACTTAACCCTCCTTGACACTATACTATTTTTGGCTCCAACTTCCAACCTTTCTCATTTTTATTCTCCCTTCTTCCCTTTCTTTTATTTTCAGATTTTGGGTGTGATTTTCTTCACTTTCAAAACACAATTTTCTCTTCTTTTTTTTTTCTTATTTTCTTTTTTTTTCTTTTTCTTTGCAATTTCTCTTCTTTTCACTTTATTATTATTATTTTTTCTCCACACCCAAATCCGTTTTCTCTTTTCCTTTTATTACCCCTTCTTCATACCCACATCAATCTACGCAACCCTATAATAGACACCCTCAACTTAGGCTATTTGCCTGAGTTGAGGTATACAATTCCAAGGAGGGACTAGGGCCAAGACAGGTTCATTGTAATTAAAATGGGAAGGTGAATAGGCTAATGAAAGAAATAGGTCAATTAAGGCTCAAAGTCGGGATCAAGGGATACTTATTTCATTTGGTCGGGCATTTAGGCTAAAAGTGGACTTATTCAAAAAAATGGCTTATGATCCTTTCCTAACCCCCTATCCTCAAATCCTAGGCAAGACTAACTGGGCAAGTTTTGGATTGCACACACAAAGTCAACTAGGTAATGACCTCTCACACACATAGCGCAGGATTGTATTATCAACTACTATCTATCCGGTTCATGCAATGCTAGCTACAGTTATGTTGCCTATAATACTAATGCCATAACAAGATCCAACAGCTGTCACAAGCTAACATACTACATACACATACTTCAAAAAAATTCAGGAGAGTATCCTTCACATTCAAAAAGCATAACATTTTTTCTAAACTGGACTGCACTACAGTTCCCTTATTTTTCTCCTAATTTAGCAAGAAACACATAAACACTATAAATAAAACCCTAAACATGTCGGTTCTATTATGATAGCACACTCAGGGGAAAAGAAACACGACAACAAAAACCCTCAAGTGGTGGTACACCCCCACCCCAACTAACTATGGTGCACTGACCTCAATGCACAACTATCAATAAAAGAACAAGGAAGTGAAGACATACCTGTGGCACCCTAAGCATCGGAAATGGGCCCGCCCACAGCAGGACCATCAGTCTACTCAGTGGGCTCTCTGGTAGGCGCATCCAATAGAGGGGCAGCCTGACTAACGGATGCACCACGCGCCCTCTGTTCTTCTTTGATCTGGATCGCATGGTACTCCAACCTGGAGGCTTTAACCGCCCTCCGAAGATCACTCTCATACTCAGCATCACTATTAACCAGGTCCTCCAGACTGCGTGGTCTCTTGCCTCTATCCATCGGAGGCTCTTCGTCAGAGAACAAATCCACCTCAAATGTTGGTCGCATCGATGCCTGGGCAGGTATAGGTGGGATAATAGGAGTGTTGCTCGATGCCAACACCCTAACCTCCTCTCTCAATGTGGCCACCTCCTGTGTTAATTCGGTCATATCAGGACCCGTTGCAACACTCAACCGGTAGGCCATCCATGTCTTAAAGTTGTCAATCCTCCCATGCATCCCCCTTATAAACTGATCCATCGTAGCAGTCATTCGAGCTTCCACCCTAGCCTTTGCAGCCTCTACCGTGGTCCTAACCCACGGCTTAAGCTGGGATACCAACTTAGCCATCTGGGTCTCAGTGTGGGTCTGTCGCTCGAACATCTGCGTCTGTCTATCAATCAACTGCTATAGAAAATCCCTCGAAATTAAAACCATACCCTAGGAAGGCGGTAGAGCGGTAGTACCAGGTACCTCATCAACAATAGGGCCAGTGCCCTCAGCCTGTATAGGAATAGTCTCAGGTACCCTAACCGATAAGGGAATAGGCATAGGCGTACTAATCGGCTCATCTAGGGCTGCTCCTTGTCACGCCCCAAACCCCATTGGGGGAGGACTAGTACCCGAAGCTGATAAGGCTCGAGAGAACCAATCTTTGCTCATGTACATTCATATGCATGTCACCAAAGGAACACCACTATAACATATGGATACAAGAAACTATTGTATGGAAAACACATGTTATATATATATATGAAACTCGGTCGTTGGGGCCACCACGTCAAAAGCACACACTCCTTACATTGTCTTCCTTTGACCCACAACGTCTACAAAGCCTCTACAGGTGCATAAACATAACCAACCCTATAGTCGGGATAAGTCCCCGCTTTATAAAATATTTACATAACCAAAACCAATGTACAAGTGACTCGGAAAGCCCCGAACCAACTGGAGCTCACCAATGATCCGCGGATGACTCGTAGCTTACTGTGGAGGTCTACTAGCTCCTGTGCCTGCAGCAAGTAAGGTAAATTCCCCCAAGGGGGTCAGTACGACAAATGTACTGAGTATGTAGGGCTACGAGAAACTGCATGAGATATAAGTACTCCAATGAAATCAAATGTAAGTGAGTGGACAATATTGATAATCATCATTGAGTATGTGTGGAAAATCATGTACATTGCTTTCGTTGCTTTCTTTACTTTTATGTCCATTGCCATTGATTATAACCGTTAAGTAGGTTGGATATAACCGTCAATATATATATATATATATATATATATATATATATATATATATAACCGTCAATAGTATAACCGTCAATATATAACCATCAATAATATAACCGTCAATCCGTCAATAATATAACTGTCAATAATATATATATATAACCGTCTCAAGTTCGACATCAAGCTAGGCTTTTGCCCCACTGAGCTTCCCCCCTGCTACCACCCGGAAAACAAGGAAGCAGGTTCGGCATCAAGTTTGGCTTTTACCTCACTGAGCTTCCCCCTTGATCCAGTGAATATAATAAGGTTCGGCGTCAAGCTTGGATTTTTCCCCACTGAGCTTTCCCCCTGCTACCACCCGAAAAACAAGGAAGCAGGTTCGACATCAAGTTTGGCTTTTACCTCAAAACTATCACCCGCACTCAAAGAGCCATAAAGTAATTATAAAATAATTTTAAAGTAACCATAAGGTAATCTTATAAGAACCATATAGTAATTATATATGTCTTTTGTTACTTCGTTTCCCTTACTTTTGAGAGATTGATACATTGGGGCATTACTTTATTGGAAACACATGTATGCATTACTTCATTCTTTACTTTCATGATATTGATACTTTGATAGTTATAACATGATTGGAACTTTGGAATGTTAGTCAATGAACATTATTGGAACTTTGCAACAATGTCCATAATTAGGTGACACATGAATAACCATTGACCAATGAATAAGGAACATGAGAACAATAAGATATGACAACATGCCTTGAGATACCTTTGAACATTTTGGAGTGGAACAAGTGCAATGACAAAGATACGGAAAGAGTAACCTTACATACCTTGGCTTTCCAAATATGACTACACAATCCTATAAGTGAACACAAGTCTCAATTCTTCCTTACGTTTCACTCTACAACACAAGTACATAACGGAATTTACATTAACCACCAACTACCTTACAAATGCATACAACGATAATGAGTTACACAATGGCCTCAAAATGCCATTTCCCCCTTGACAATACCATATATGAACTATCACACCAACAATACCACAACATTCCCAACATTGACCACAATATCATAAACCACTAGCATGTCACACCAAATTCATACTTTACACTTCTCCATCACCACAACATTACAATGATTCCACCAATTCACTTCAATACCTCACAACAACAAATCGGCCAAAATCCCATAATTTACACTTATAAAAAAATGAAAAGTTTAATAACATAATCACACCATACATGTTGATATTTCATCCATACCATACTCTTTCATGAAAACCACAAGTCATATTTCATGTTTAACTCTCATGGATAACACATCTTTTACAAAAACACAAAGTGCCATGTTCAACACTTCCAAGCATAACCAACATGATCTACATACTCTCCCATACATATAATATATTAATCCATAAGAATAATCACTTACCTAAGATGACTTAGGGTTTGAAGAGCCCAAAGGGGTGTTCTTGAGAATTTTAGAAAAAACAAGAAAAGCATGTGTGTTTTTTGTGTATTAAAATATGATTTTTGCCTCCTTTTATAGACCCTTGAAGTCCTTTGCTCAATGATTGATTAGTCAAAAGAAGAATGGGTCATTTGACCCATTTTTAGCCCATGTCTTTTGTCTCATTTTGGGCCCTTTTTGAACCCAATTCACTTAACCCAATAAAATCAATAATTTCTCATTTTTAAATCATTTCATACGCGTTACAACGATATTCCCACTCACGGAATTTATATTTGTAGCCTCAATCCCAAAAACAAGCGATTCTAGCCACGTATGGCTTATTTTAACTACAAGGGTAAAATCGTTATTTTGATGCCAAATTCGTTCACGAGTAATTTTACCTCACCAATATAATACTTCAATCATTCCATGTATATACTTGTGGTTGTATAAGAAACGTGGCAAAAATCAACTCGGTACGTCCCCGGGCACCCTTGGGACTTAGAAAAATTTCCAACTTTTGAAAGGTGAACAAAACCAGCCTGGCACGCCCTTGGGTGCGCCACCTTTATGCCTGTGGGCTAAAAAATTTAGCCCAGAGTGGCCTGGCATGCCCTCTGGCGTGCCCCACTCCCATTTTTTTAAAATTTTTGTTTCTTCGACTTTTCTTCTCAGATTTGGTTAGATACTTCAAATTCTATTCTTTAACTTACTTCTTACCTTTAATATCCTTTGTTTGGAGGCCCTCCAAGCCTCGTTTTCAACCCCACAAATTCTCCACAAAGTCACAAGACACATCCTACGAAGGTCTCATCGCAAGTACGAGGCCCAATATCAATTATCTTATCAATAACATTACAAAATACATACTTATGGCTCTCGACACCTAAGTAAACATTGTTCAACATCGTCAAGTAGGGTTGGGAAGGTACGGGGTGTTACACTCCTCACAACTCTGACGGCTATGACCCACGTGGAAGAATGGGGTGAGAACTTCGATGCTGTATCAGACCAATATCCGCTATGCGGGTCACATCTATATAATGATCGAGGGTAGGTATCCTAGCCAAACCCGCCCTGTCACATAGACTCTGGATTAAGCATAGGAATGGTATACTCGTATGATCCTAAAAGGCCCTCTCGCCCTCTCATGAATCTCCCGGATGATGTATCTAGCAATATGAATCTCATAACCAGCCAAGATGTTGGCTACCACCACAGCCTGGTCCAATGTAAGAGATTGTCAGCATTAGTTGAACCCACCCGATGCCGAACAACTGACCACCAGAACCTGCCTGCAAAATGTAGCGTGGAATTCTTGATGTCCAGCTTACCAGTCACCCAACTCGCCACCACACCATCCTCTGCTATGTACCTGGCAATCCATTTCAACAGCACCAACTTCGGATTCGCATCCCGCATCTTAACCCTATCTCTAACAGTGTCCATCTGATGATCAAACTCCGTAGTCAAAGCCAGAAGTGGACGGTCTTCCCCAAATAAATAGCGATGAATGGTCTGCTCTGATATATCCACTCAGGTACCACAAACCAAAATGTGCGTCAATAAGGGATGATCCCTGAACCGCTGCCCCAAAGGAGTACTCAAGTCAACTGACGTAGAATAAGAGGCATAAAACTCTCAGACCAACTCTGAGCTATAGCGACCAGAAGGCTGCGCCATCCAACCAAGTCCATACCGCTCAAGAACAGCCCAAATATCACGCAACGCCCTCAACTCCTCAAGCCTATATCAGGGCTCCTCCATAATACTCCTCCGATATACACCCCACTCTGTCAGCTCGGCATCCCTGTCATAGACTGCACGCATACCCTGAACACACCACCTCTGAATCTCCCTACTCTGGGCGGGAGTCGGAGGACTCAAGGCACCAGTACTTGAAATAGAAGTTGTAGCTTCTGCCGTAGAGGTACCCTGAGCTATAGCATCATCTGCAGAGCCCAACACCAAAGCATCCTCCCCCTCGTCAGACTGGGGTGGACTCAGAAGACTGATTCGGAACAACCGGCGCGATAGGCGGTGGGACGGGCTGAAGTACCGCCCGGATAGCAGCTCCAGCCGGAGTCTGTAACCTCGTCGTCTGAGGTACTAAAGCAGTATCATCATGTCCAATATAAAACTTCTCCACGGATCCACTTTTTTCAGATTCAGTCGGTTTATCACGCAAACGAGTTGGAAATTCCAAATTTTTGGTGCGAACTCTGGATGAGGAATCAAGGTGGTCACTTTTGTGGTTTGATTTGGGAGGCATGGTATCGGGTTTAGGATTGGATTTTGGGTATTTGGGTCGATTTGGGTCAAAATTTGGATCAGGGGGTCGGGTTTGTGGTGGTGGGTTAGGATTTTCAATTAATGGTGTCGGGTTGGAGGGTATTTGGGTTGTGGTGGCTAGTGTGGATCGGAATTTGGTGGATTTGGAGGTGAGGGTTGACGGAATTTTTTTTGAGTTTGAGGTGAGGATTTAGGGTTTATTTGTATGAATTGAAGTTAGAGAAGGGGTATGGTGGATTCGGATTTTTATCGAGTAAAGAAAAAGGGAACCGATTTTATAACACAAAATGGGTCAGGTCGGGTCGGAATTTGGGTTGACTGCAGATTCTATTTTCCACAGTACCACCCACGTCACGTGGGTCCATGACGTTGCTGAGCTTCTGCAGGTGGCCAGTTTGTCTGATTTGCACGATACAACCCACGTGACGTGGGTAAACATACGTCACGTGGGAGACCTATCGTAGGTGAGTTTCAGACACCTGAAATTTACTTCTGATTTTCACGAGATCCCCCCACATATCGTGGGTACCCTCATGTGGGTACTTTAGGTAAATCTTTGTAAATTTCAGCTAGCTTCTCTTCCAATGCTCAAATCACAACATAACATAATCTTGGGTTTCCTCCCAATTAGCGCTTGATTTAATGTCGCGGCATGACACGGCTAACTTGGATACTCAAACTTCACCAACTAGACCATGGGTTGCCTCCCATGAAGCGCCTGATTTAACATCGTGGCACGACATGGCTAGCTCGACTACTTAGACTTCATCAAGCTCAAGCTCCTCAAATGTCTTTATTTATTCCGTGATTCCCATATAATGCTTAACACGCTGTCCATTGACCTTGAATAGAACATTGTCTACTCCTTTTAGCTCAATTGCGCTATGTGGGAATACCCTAACCACCATGAATGGTCCAGACCATTTGGAATTTAATTTTCCAGCAAACAAGTGCAGCTTGGAATTATAAAGTAGCACCAAATCTCCCGGGTGAAACTCTCGGTTCTCAATTCGACGATCATGATACAATTTCATCTTCTCTTTATATATTACTGAACTTTCATAAGCCCAGAGACAAAATTCATCCATCTCATTCATCTGCTCAACTCTCAATTTAACCGCTTCACTCCAGTCTAAATTCAACCTTTTCAACGCCCACAATGACTTATGTTCAAGTTTGACAGGAAAATGGCAAGATTTTCCAAAAAACCAACTGATATGGTGATTCACCAATTGGTGTTTTGAAAGTAGTTTGATATGCCCATAACGCATCATCCAATCTTCTAGCCCAATCAGTCCTATTGGCATTAACTATTTTTGCCAAAATAGACTTGATCTCACGATTTGACACCTCAACTTTCCCACTTTTCTGAGGATGGTAAGGTGTTGCCACCTTATGTTTAACACCATATTTTTCAAGCAAGGCCTTGAACAGACGATTGCAAAAGTGGGATCCTCCATCACTAATAATAACTCGGGGTGTACCGAATCGTGAAAATATGTTCTTTTTCAAGAATGTTATGACACTTCTTCCTTCGTTATTAGGAAGCGCAATTGCCTCCACCCACTTAGAAACATATTCAACGGCTACCAAGATGTATTTCATTCCATGCGAACTCACAAAAGGACCCATAAAGTCAATTCCACACATCGAACAATTCAAGCTCAAGTATAGTTGTCATGGGAAGTTCGTGTCTGAGTGAAATATTCCCTTGCCTTTGACATTGGTCACAAGCACGAGCATAATCATGAGCATCTTTGTAAATCCTGGGCCAGTAGTACCCACATTGCAAGATTTTATGGGCAGTCGGTACTCCTCCATGATGACCCCCAACTGGAGATGAATGACATGCTTCCAAAATGCTCATCATCTCGACCTCTAGGACACATCTTCAAATTATGCCATCAGCACACACCCTGAATAAATACGGCTCATTCTAAAAGAATTTTCTCGCCTCATGCATGAACTTCTTTCTCTGCTGATATGACATATCCTTCGGAACCAGATCACTTGCCAAAAAGTTGGCAAAATCAGCAAACCAAGGGATTAAGTCTTGAGATGCAGCTAGTACTTGATCATCTGGAAAAGTGTCATCAATCTCAAGATCATACCTTAATTTAAGCATGTCCTCCTCCTTAAGGCGTGATAGATGGTCAACAACTTAATTTTTGGTTCCCTTACGATCCTTGACTTCAAAGTCAAATTCTTGCAATAGAAGTACCCACCGAATCAATCTTGGCTTAGCATCATTTTTTGACATAAGGTACCGAAGAGCTGCATGGTCTGTATGCACAACCACCTTTGTACCTATCAAGTAAGATCTGAATTTCTCAAAAGCGAATACCACTGCCAATAATTCCTGCTCAATCACAGTATAATTCTTTTGAGCTAGATTAAGCACTTTGCTAGCATAGTAAATCAGATGTAACATCTTATCACATCTTTGGCCAAGGACTGCACCCAAAGCCACTTCGCTCGCATCGCACATAACCTCAAAAGGCATAGTATAATCTGGTGACACAATAATAGGGGTTGAAACCAACTTCTCCTTAAGACACTCAAATGCTTTTAGACACGCTTCATCGAACACGAACTTCACCTCTTTCTCCAAAAGTTTGCGTAAAGGATGTGTAATCTTGCAGAAATCATTGATGAATCTTCTATAAAAACCAGCATGACTTAAGAAACTTCGAATACCTTTCACGGAGATAGGTGGAGGTAGCTTCTCAATTACCTCAATCTTCGCCTTATCCACCTCAATTCCATTCTTTGAAATCTGATGCCCCAATACGATACCCTCATTGACCATAAAGTGACATTTTTCCAATTCAACACTAAGTTGCACTCCTCGCATCTTTGCAGCACATTAGCAAGGTGTTCCAAACAACCATCAAACGAGTCTACAACAACATAAAAATCAACCATAAAAACCTCAATAGTGTCTTCCACCATGTCGGAGAAAATAGACATCATGCAGCGTTGAAAAGTGGCTGGTGCATTACACAAATCAAAGGGCATCCTCTTGAATGCGAATGTTCCATATGGACAAGTGAAAGTGGTCTTCTCTTGGTCTTCAGGGGCAATAAAAATATGATTATACCCCGAATAGCCATCAAGAAAACAATATCATCCTCTACCAGCAAGACGGTCTAACATCTGATCCATGAAGGGCATAGAAAAATGATCTTTCTCAGTCCAAGAATTCAGCTTTCGATTATCCATGCAAACTCTCCATCTAGTAACCGGCCTCATTGGAATTAACTCATTTTTGTCATTTGAAACCACAGTGATTCCTCCCTTTTTTGGCACACACTGAATTGGGCTCACCCGCTTGCTATCAGCAATAGGGTAAACCAATACTGTATCTAACCACTTGATGATCTCTTTCTTCAAAACCTCTTGCATTGGTGGGTTCAGACGATGTTGGTGTTCAATGCTAGGTATATACTCAGGAACAAGCTGGATCTTATAAGTGCAAATGCTGGGTGAAATACCTATGATATCAGCAATGGACCAACCAATAGCCCTCTTAAATCTTCTCAATACTAAAACCAATGCCTCTACTTGCCATTCCACCAATTTAGCAGAAACAATCATAGGCAAGGTATTGTTGGCTCTCAAAAATATGTAGCGAAGGTAGGCCGAAAGAGCCTTAAGCTCTAACACTGGAGGTTCCTCAATAGATGGATGAGCTGGTGGGGTCACCCTATTCTTCAAATCGAGATCAAGTTTCTTTGGAGCATAAGTGTATGCTCCCTTACCAGTGAGTGCACCAGCCATCTCATCATATCCCTCAATACTGTTGCTTTTAAAATTCATGATCACGGCTGCAAGAGCTTCTACCCCCAACCTTTCTTCAAGAGACATAACAACATAACTATCATCAACTGCATCTATCACCGAAATCACCCGCTTATCTCTTGGTTGCTTTATTGAACGAGAAACATTGAAAGTGACCTATTCATCATTCAACCTGAATTTCATCTGCCCTGTTTCCATGTCAACCAATGCACGACCAGTGGCAAGGAATGGTCTTCCCAATAATGGGAACCTCAAAGTCAACTTCATAATCAAGAATCACAAAGTCAGCCGAAAAGCTGAAAGTTACAACCTTTACCAAAACATCATACAAAATGCCAACCGGCTTTTTCACAGTCCTGTCCGCCATGAGAAGTCTCATAGAGGTTGGTTTTGGTGCTCCCAACCCCAACTGCTTGAAAATGGCTAACGGCATTAAGTTAATGCTAGCACCCAAATCACAAAGTGCTTTAGCAAAGTTGTAGGACTCGATAGTGCAAGGAGTTGTGAAAGCTCCTGGATCCTCTTTTTTTTCAACTAGGGAACGCGAAGCAACTGCACTACAATGATGTAAGTTATCTGCTGGCTCAATTCTAACAGTTTTCTTCTTTGTCACCTAGTCTTTCATGAACTTCGCATAACCTGGCATCTGCTCCAATGCCTCAACAAGATGGATGTTTACTGATAGCTCCTTCAATATTGTAATAAACTTCTGATATTTACCTTCCTCAACCTTATTTTTCAACCTTTAAGGAAAGGGAGGAGGAGGTCGTGGGATAGTCTTCAGCACTTGTGGTACCTCCTTTTCCTGATTCTTTCTAGATTTTTCCTTTTCGCTAGTATCATGATAATCTGGAATTTTCTCGCCCTTTGAATTATCCGGCTCTAACTCAGTTTCTACATCAATAACCATCAGCTCATTGGTCTTACCATTGTCGGCAGGTATAGGTGGGTCTGTCGTTCATTTCCTGCTTCTAGTAGTAATGGCTAGACAATGGTTATCATTCTTTGGATTTTGGATGGTATTGCTTGGAAGGGTGTATGGCTGACGTTGATTCAGCGCCAACGGTATCTGCCAAAACTGTTGCTCTAACTATTTAATGGAAGTTGAATGGGAATCTAATCTCTTTTAGACAGTTTTCTTGGCTTTCTGACCTCGTAACCAGTTTATTTAGAAGGTCTTCAATCCTTGAATTTCCCGACTCAGCATCGCGGCTACCTGGTGGTACGTAAAGACCTTCTTTTCTCTATAATCATCCTTTCTCCTCCAATCACCATCATGATCCCGGTCTTTATCTCTATACCCTGACTTGTTGTAACTATCTCCATAATAGTTCTAACCTTGATTCCCTTGCCTCGAGTTTCACTTCTCGATCCAGATACTTAGCCTCTTCGTCAGATTCACTATCATCATGCCTGGGTGATTTTCCTTGTGCACCTACAGCATGCACCTTCTCAGCATCTCTGGCCTCAATCTGTTTAGACAATAAACAAATTTCTGTCCTTAGTTGTGCGACCTCTTGAGCTACAGATTCATCCAAAGCCCGTTGTGCTACTGATGCTCCAATAGCATATGTACCAGCAGACATTTCTGCCTCCTTAGTATGCCATCCTCGGTTGGTCTTGGTGATCCAATCTAATATCTCCGAAGCTCGTTCCCATCTTAAACTCATGAATGCTCTACCCGTGATAGTTTCTGCTACAACTTTAGTATTTGGATTCAAAGCCCTGTAGAAAATTTCAAGTAAATTCCTACCACTCATTCTATGATTTGGCACATTCTGCAGCTTCTTCTTGAACCTTAACCATGTCTCATAAAGTGCTTCAGAATGTAGTTGTCTCAAATTATAGATCTTATCCTTTAACTGCAGCATCTTGGACGGTGGGAAAAGAACCTTTCCAGAAATTGATTTCTCAACTCTTGCCAAGTAGTGATGGAGCCTCGTGGTAACTCGGCCAACCACAACGTGGCTTCTCCTGTTAAAGAGATAGGAAATAGTCTTAACCGAATAGCCTCTTGGTCAACTCCTGGCAAATTATATGAATTGCAGACCACCAAAAAATTCATTACGTGCAGGTTTGGATCATCAGTAGAGAGACCCGCGAATATACCCTTCAAGTTAAGCAGATGGATCATAGCACTAGTAATATCAAACTTAGTGCCCGGAGGTAAATCTGGAGGAAAAATAGCACCAGTCTCAACCGGATCAAAATAAGCCATATCCTCTTCTTCATGCTCATCATAAACAGGCACATATGGTCTCTGCTGCACTCTAAGTCTTCTTTGTCGCTCTTCAGCATCAGCCAGACGCTGAGCTGCTTCTTGTATGGCTCGATTATCTCTTTCTGCTTGTCTAAGAGCAACTTGCCTAGCTTGCTCTTCCCATGTCAATCGATCTGTAGTTTGGTCTATTGTTTCATGACCAACCAGCTGAATTGGTTGGTTATGAACGTGTCCCGCAGCTGTGGGATCCTAAACTCCGTCTGTATTCACCATTCTTCGATTAGCTCTCAGAGTCCGTTCTATTTCAAGATCAAGTGGAATCAGGGGATTGCCTTGACTCCTAGTATTTGGCATACACCGGCGTATGCCCTTATAAGTAGTGTAGAAAAATAAAATCAATCAACTCAAACAAGAAAACTAATCAACTCTTTAACCGTCTTCCCCAGTAATGGCGCCAAAATTTGATGTCGCCCAAAATATACCTTCGGAAAAGTATAATGCAGTCGCTTGTCAAATACAGAACCCAACCAAGGTTGGGGTTGATCCCACAGGGAAGAAGGACGGAATTAGGTTGAGTTCTTGTTCGAGTAATTGGTAAAGAAGTAAAAACTGGGTTTTTTTTAAAAGTAAGTAATAATAGTAACGATTGTTGATGATATCGATTTTGTAGACAATATGAGAAATACACTAGGACTGTGATCCCCAATGATTCCTTAACTCTACCGGTTATTTGTGCTAACAAAACTGTCCCACTGTACTGCATGCAAAATCTGACAAGATATGTTCATCTAACTATCTCTCGACCTTTATTAGATGAATTTCACTCTTCTCCTCTCGGTCTTCGAGTGTCGTACTACTATCCCTTGTCCTGGACCTCAGATAACTACTCCCGCTAAGGCTCAAGTTATTAGATGAAGGTTGATAGCTTCAAATCTCTGTTGTTATTTCCTTTTCCCAATCTCTACCTCTCTCTCGAGAAAGTCCAGAATACAGGTGAGTTTCTAACGTTTGCAACCGTTATAAGATCAATCAAAATGAAGGAAACAACAATACATGCATTCACAGCGGTTCAGAGTTGCTTTGCACTTAACCTGTTTCGTTAACTCCTCATGGTTCACACAACCCTAGTTGATGAGTTTAGCTACTCATAGTTGCAAGAACACAAGAAGAATTCGAAGATGAAAACATAATTATAACTTGCAGTAGAGAAGAAAACTTAGAAATCTCAATAATGAATAAAACTCGAATCTCGTGTTTTTTATTACAAAACCAATATGAACTCAGAAACAGTAAAAAATATCTCTCCAAACAATGTAATGACTAACTCCCGCACATAGGACTATACAGGGGTATTTATAGATACAAAGCTAATCCCAGAGGCGGATCCAGGATTTTGAGGTACCGGGTGCCACATTCTATGAACAGTAACGTCATTTTAATATTTTCGTAGGAGAAGACTAATAGCCCTTTTGGCCCCAAAAGTACTTATTTTAAAAAAAAAAAAGAGGTGTTTGACAAAAAATTTTGGAAAAATAAGTACTTTTGGGGAATAGTAAAAACTGTTTTTCAAAAGTTAAAAAAAGGAATTCCTGAAAAAGTACAATACTTCTAAAAGATTGGTTAGACAATAATAGTTTCTCAAAAGAGTTTTTAAAATTTATGAGTCATAGAGATGTATTCTCATCAAAAGTATTTATATAAAAAAAGTACTTTTGAAACAAAAAATATTTTCAAAATAAATTGATTTTAAAAGTTTGGCTAAATGAGTTATAAAAAGATTGCATCATCAACTAGTCAATAAGGGTGGTTTGGCCTGTTGGTTCTATGAATTTTGACAGAAAAGGGATCCAGGGTTCGAATCTGCCCGACTACAATGGTTTTTTAAATAATTTACCATGTTTAACAAAGTTTGCGCAAAATCTGTCCAGACAGAGATTCAAACTCCAGACCCTGGACATCCAAACTCGACATTTTACCACTGGCACTACGCCTTCAGTTGTTACTGCGGGTGGCATGCTTTAAATTTATACAAATCCTTGTACATATACACTTATATTGAGAGAGTTTCAACCGAGATGTCCGGGTGTCGTGGCACCCCAACGCTAACATATAGATCTGCCCCTGGCTAATCCTATCCTAAACAAAATAGGAGAACAGAGTTGGCAACTTTCCATGGTATCGTGACTTGGTGTCATGGAACCAAGTCACGCCACGTAGGTGAGTGTCGTGGAAATCAGGCAATATGTGAATTTCTCTAAAGTTGACTCACGCCACGTAGGTGGACTCACGCCTGTCATGAAAATCAGACAACATTTTGATCCTCTGGAAGTTGACTCACGACAGCCACTCATGTCACATGAGTGGTACTCACAGCACGTGAGTGGTGTCGTGACTCCCTCTCTGTTGCAGATTCTTGTTCTTTCATCTTCAGGCACTTCGTTCTCGGGCTTGATTCTTCCTTTTTGATCATTTTGCCTTCAAAACCTGTTTTCCTGCAAAGTAGGACAGAAACCACATCATACCAACTAAATACACCCAAGTTATTGCATATTTTCCTTGTTTTAAGCATCGAAAGTGTCATGTGATCATGACACATCAGTGACTACACTGAACCACTTTTAAGTCACTAGTTCACTTTTCAAGTGACTACACTAAACCATTTCCAAGTCACTACACTTAACCATTTTTAAGTAATGAATATACATTTCAAGTCACTACACTTAACCATTTTTAAGTAACTAATACACATTTCAAGCTACTACACTTAACCATTTTCAAGTAACTAATACACATTTCAAGTCACTACACTTAACCATTTTCAAGTAACTAATACACATTTCAAGTCACTACACTTAACCATTTTCAAGTCATTAGTTCACTATTTTAAGTTACTACACTTATCCATTTTCAAATCACAAGTTCACATTTTCAAGTGACTACAGTTAACCATTTTTATGTAACTAGTACACATTTCAAGTGACTACACTTAACCATTTTCAAGTCATTAGTGCACTATTTGAAGTTACTACACTTATCCATTTTCAAAGAACAAGTTCACATTTTCAAGTGACTACACTTAACTATTTTTATGTCACTACACTTAACCATTTTTAAGTCACTAGTTCACATTTCAAGTTACTACACTTATCCATTTTCAAATCAGTAGTTCACTATTTCAATTTACTTCACTTATCCATATTCAAATCCCAAGTTCACATTTTCAAGTGACTGCACTTAACCATTTTTAAGCAACTAATACACATTTCGAGTGACTACACTTAACCATTTTCAAGTTATTAGTTCACTATTTCAAGTTACTACACTTATCCATTTTCAAATAACAAGTTCATATTTTCAAGTGACTACACTTAACCATTTTTATGTCACTATACTTAACCATTTTTAAGTCACTAGTTCACATTTCAAGTGACTACACTTAAACATTTTCAAGTCATTAGTTCACATTTTCAAGTGACTACACTTAACCATTTTCAAGTGACAACACTTAACCATTTTTAAGTAACTAGTTCACATTTCAAGTGACTACGCTTAACTATTTTCAAGTCACTACACTTAACCAATTTTAAGTAACTAATACACATTTTAAGTCACTACATTTAACCATTTGCAAGTAACTAGTACACATTTCAAGTGACTACACTTAACCATTTTCAAGTAACTACTACACAGTTGAAGTCACTACACTTAACCAATTTCAAGTAATTAATACACATTTTAAGTCACTACACTTAACCATTTTCAAGTTACTAATACACATTTGAAGTCACTACACTTAACCATTTGCAAGTCACTAGTTCACATTTTCAAGTGACTACACTTAACCATCTTCAAAGCACAAGTTCACATTTTCATGTCACAACACTTAACCATTTGCAAGTCCCTCACATTTTGAAATGACTACACTTAACCATTTGCAAGTAACTAGTTCACATTTCAAGTAACTAGTTCACATTTTCAAGTGAGAACACTTAACCATTTTCAAGTCACAAGTTCACAAGTTCAAGTAAGAACACTTAACCATTTTCAAGTCACAAGTTCACAATTTCAAGTCACTACATTTAACCATTTTCAAGTCCCTAGTACATATTTTCAATTCTAATATATGTCAAATAAGTAGAGGCGTCACATGTCCCTCTCACACCATATAATCATCACAAAACATATGGCTTTCAAAGCCTTCTACAGCAATTAATCCCACTATAACATTATATTTAAAGACTTCAATATAAGAAAATAGAGAGAAATCAACTTACCTTCCAATAAACTAATGTTCCAAATTGCTTTTACAAAAATTGTTACTTCCTTATGATATGCCTCTTTGCAAATATCTAATCCAAATCTAAAGAAAAAATGTCATTTAGTGCCAAATCAGTATCTAAATCAACTAGGCAAATCAACAATATAACTAATTATTAAAGCGAGGATAGGCAAATCAACGGAGCTACGATGAACCTTTTCAAATACGTCGGAGCTGCTGATGCTGATGTGTCGTTCGTAGGAGATGTGCGAACGGGCGGTCGGACCTGCTGTCATTGCTGCTGCTGCTGCTATCGATGTTGCCAGCATTGTTTTTTTTTTAACGGAGCTGTTGCTACTGCTATCGATCAGAGACCTGCGAACGGTGGTTGTTGTTGCTGTTGGTTCGTTGTTGTTGTCGATGGGTTGGTCCGTGGTTGCTGTCACTGGTCGATATTGATGTTGTTACTATCGGGTAGGATAATTAGGAAAGGAGTTATAAGGATGATGTGTCGGTCAAGTCAGGCGGTAGTTGGGCTAGGTCGGGGGAAAAAAATAATTTTCATTAAGAAAAAGTTAAAATATATAATAAATTGTATAATATTTATAATAAATACCAAAAAATTTAATATGATGTATATAAATCGGATAATTAGTTAATTCATCGTCACACACGAGTAGTATATTTCCTTAATTGTATAATAATACCAATGTATTTCGTATATTATGATGAATTTTTGGTTAGTTAGCCTTTGAATACGTATTATAGACCTCGTAATACAACGTATTTCATATATAATATGATAAATTATCGATTAATTATCTTACTTTATCATCACTTCAAAAGTATATTATTACGTGGATCATATGATATCAACGTGTTATTCAAAATACTTGGATACATCCCCTTAGCTTGATTTTGACTACAACATACATCACTATACGAGATATATGTATATACACACACACTTTATCGACTATCAGGTTTAAAATACGTACTGTATGATGTCACCCAAAATATACCTCCTAAGAAGTATAATGCGGTCGCTTGTCAAATATAGAACCCAACTAGGTTGGGGTCGATCCCACAGGGAATAGGTCGAAATTTGAGTAGAATACCAGATGGAATAATTGGTAAGTAAATAAAACTGAGGGGGTTTTGTGAATAAAAAGTGACAGTAATAATTACTGGTTGTATTGAGTTTGTAGACAATAAGATAGATATACTAGGACTGTGATCCCCAATGATTCCTTAACTCTACCGATTACTTGTGCTAACAAAACTGTCCCGCTATGTGGCATGCAAAATCTGACAAGATATGTTCATCTAAACGTCTCTCGACCTTGGTTAGACGAATTTCACTCTTCTCCTCTCGATCTCCGAGTGTCGCACTACTAACCCTTGTCCTGGATCTCAGATAACCATTCCGCTAAGGCTCAGGTTATTAGATGAAGGTTGATAGCTTCAAATCTCTGTTGTTAACTCCTTTTCCCAATCCCTACCTCTCTTTCGAGCAAGTCTAGAATACAGGCGGTATCCTAACGTTTGCAACCGTTATAAAATCAATCACAACGAAGAAGACAACAATGCATGCATTCACAGCGGTACAGAATTGCCTTGCACTTAACCGGTTTTGTTAATTCCTCATGGTTCACACAACCCTAGTTGATGGGTTTAGCTACTCATAATTGTAAGAACACAAAAAGAATTCAGAGATGAAAACATAATTATGATCTCACGACAATGAAGAAAAACCGAATACTCAATTATCAATAAAACTCGAATTAGGGTTTGTAACTACAAAACCAAGAATATGTTTATGAACTCTAGAACAATGAAAAATAGCTCTCAAAACAATGTAATAACTCTCTCCCGCACATAGGACTATACAGGGGTATTTATATATACAAAGCTAATCCTATCCAAAACAAAATAGGAGAACAGAGTCGGCAACTTCCACGGTACCGTAACTTGGTGTCATGGAACCAAGCCACGCCTCGTAGGTTGGTGTCGTGGGAATCAGGATCAATTAGACGTCTTCAGAAGTTGAGTCACGGTATGCTTCCACGTCACGTGACTGACAGTCACGCCACGTGACCTGTGTTATGGAAATCAGAAATTCCCTTGAATCTCTGAAGTGGACTCACGCCACCAAGTCACGCCACGTAGGTGGTAGTCACGCCACGTGACTTGATGGCGTGGAAATCAGACTCTTCTTTTGATATCTGAAGTAGAGTCACGCCACCCACTGACGGCACGTGAGTGGTCTTCACGGCTAGTGAGTGGTGTCGTGACTGACTCTCTGGTGCAGGTTCTTGTTCTTTCATCTTCAGACACTTCATTCTCGGGCTTAATTCTTCCTTTTTGATCATTTTGTCTTTAACACATGTTTTCCTGCAAAGTAAGACAAAAACCACATCATACCAACAAAATACACCCAAGTTATTGCATATTTTCCTTGTTTTAAGCATCGAAAGTGCCATGTAACCATGGCGCATCACTGTATACATTACATACGTGAGTATATTACCCCGTAATACAACGAATTTCATATATACTCTGATGAATTATTGATTAATTAGCTTACATTATTATAACTTCAACAGTATATATATTATTATGTCGATCATATGATATCAACATGTTATTCAAAATACTTGGATAGATTCACTTAGCTTGTTTTTGACTACTATGCACATCAATACATGAGATATACGTATATACACACACTCTCTATCGACTAGCAGGTTCTAAATACATACTATATACATCATATGCACGAGTATATTACCCCGTTATACAACGTATTTCATATATACTCTGATGAATTATCGGTTAATTTAGCTTACGTTATTATAACTTCAACATTATATTATTACCTCGATCGTATGATACCAACGTATTCAATATACTTAGATAGATTCAGTTAGCTTTTGACTACTACGTACATCACTACACGATATATACATATAGATCACATGCACAAGTATATTGCCCCATAATACAGCGTAGTCCTTATACTCTAATGAATTATCGATTATTTACCTTGCATTATTATAACTCCAACAATATATTATAAATACCTCGATCGTATGATATCAACATATTTAATATACTTGCATACATTCAATTAGCTTTTGACTACTACGTAAATAACTACACGCGATATACGTATATACATATATCTATATATATACTCGATGGATAGTATATTTATTTTATTGAAACGTAAGTAAAAAATAAAGATTATGTTTTATGTTATTTATTAATTTTATTCAATATATTTAATATTTCTTAATGTATTTTTAATATTTTTTACAAAAACCAACCACGAGTGGTAGGTTTTTCTAAATTCTTTTACAGAAACCGACCAACTATGGTTGATTTTTTAATATTAATTGATTTTTATTTTATTAAGAAATAAACCGACCACAAGTGGTCAGTATAATTAAAAAATATTTAATATATTTTAAAAATATATTCGGTTCAACATTTTATATTTATTTTATTTATATTAATTATTTGGGAAACCAACCACAAGTGGTTGGTTTTTGTAAAAAAACTTTCACAAAAAATTAATATATTTTGTATAAAAAAATAAAAAGAATTTTTAAATAATTATTTTATTTATTTTTTGTTATTTTTGACCACAAGTGGTCGGTTTTAAGGAATTAAAGAATTTTTAAATAATTATTTTATTTATTTTTTGTTATTTTCGACCACAAGTGGTCGGTTTTAAGGAATTAAAGAATTTTTAAATCATTTTTTTATTTATTTTTGTTATTACCGACCACAAGTGGTCAGTTTAAAGTAATTATATTTTCGCGAGTTAATTTAATTACTTTCCCGCAAAATTGAAAAACTGACCACTTCGATTAAAAAAAATTTTAAAAAAAGATTAATGAAAAACCGACCACACTGTGACCACAAGCCGTGGTCGGTTTTTCTTTTTTTTTTAGTAGTGAGGGTAAATTGTGTCCAATAGCTATGATGAAATAGAGGCGTTGCTCAATCATATGTCTGCAGGTCACCGAGACTATTCAGAGCCCAGCAGAGTGTTCACTTCTACACAAAAAATATCGGGTAAGTTAGAGCTGGATGATGTGTCAGCTATTAGGGTTGATATTGGGCAGTTGTGTGCCTTAATGAAGCAGAGTTTATTAGCTCCAAGTGCAGGTCAAGTTCAACAAGTATAGCAGGTTCAGGCGGCTGCACTGTTTTGTGAGAAGTATGGTGAAAATCATGCTTACTCTGAATGTCCTTTGAATCCAGAATCTATCTATCATGTAAGGGAGCAAAATTACAGTAACCACCCAAATTTCTCTTGGGGTTGACATCAGTAGACCCAAAGACAACAATATATACTACAAGCTCCATAAGTGAACAATTCTTTAGAAGAGACAATGAAACAGTTCATGGGACAACAAACTCATATTGTGAACGAAATACAGAAGTCCATTCATAAACTTGAGCGTCAAGTGGGCCAACTAGCTTTATCACAACATGAAAGACCTGTAGGTGCACTACCATGTAATACAAAGAATAATACTAAACAGGTAATGGCAGTCTCACTCAGGAATGGAAGAGAGTTGGTTGAACCTCCTCCTAAGTAGAAAAGTCTAGATGCAAGTGTAGAGTTGTCAGATGTAGAGCCTCCAAAGAGGAGAGTAATTAACTGGGACAACTACAAGCATCCACCTCCTTTCCCATAAAGGTTGATCCCAACACCAACTCTAGAGCTACGACATGTGCAAGAGAAAAGAAGAGAAAGAGAGGTTGTTGAGCAACCTGAGATTGCAGTTGAGAGACCACCACCACTATTCCCACAAAGATTCCAGAAAAGCAAGAAGGATGTAAATTTTAAGAAGTTCCTTGATATCTTCAAGCAACTTCATATCAATATTCCCTTGATTGATGCATTGAGGGACATGCCCAAATATGCCAAATACTTGAGAGAGGTGGTTGCTGTAAAAAGAAGACATGTAGAGTTTGAGATAGTTGCACTCATGGAAGAGTGTAGTTTGAGGGTAATAAGCGAGCTCCCTAAAAAGCTCAAAGATCGTGGGAGTTTCACCCTCCCCATACAAATTGGTGAAGATGAGGTTGGGCATACATTGTGTGATGTTGGGGTAAGTATAAACTTAATGCCCTTATTTGTGTTTCAGATACTTGGTTTGGGAGAGCTACGCCCAACTACTATCACTCTACAATTGGCAGACCACTCTCACGTGCAACCGGAAGGAGTGATTGAAGATGTGCTCATCAAGGTAGGTAAGTTTGTGATTCCTACCGACTTTATTATTTTAGATTTTGAAGCAGATGAGTAGGTAATAGTTATATTAGGACGCCCATTCTTAGCCACCGGTGGAGCCTTGATTGATGTGCAAAAAAGAGAGCTTAAGATGAGAGTCCATGATGAGGAGGCGATATTTAAAGTGTATAAGTCACTATCCACTCCTTCACACTATAAAGACATGTGTATGATCACAGAGATGGTCAATGATAAGTATGGGGTGGAAGAGTGTGGGCTCAAAAAAATGGAAGATCTGAAGACAAAGAGAGTGAACGATAATTGTGATCCTCCTAGAGTGAAGAAGAGACCGAAGTTGCATCATATGGGGAGGAAAAGATTGAGAGAATTTGGTTGATCTATGAATTGCGTCATGCTGCGACGTTAAATCAAGCATTGCTTGGGAGGTAACCCAAGTTGTAATAGTATAGCTTTATATTTATAGTGTCACATTTGGTTTTTTGTTTTTTTTTATTTGTGCAGATTTAGGGAAGTCTGAGTACCCATATTTGTAAGCTAAAAGGCATGGATGAAGCATAAGTGTGGGGTCATTCAACCCTTTAGATGAAAGATTAAGAGATGACATGCTACTAACTAGGCCCTAGAGGGCCTCAGGGAGTATTTCTAACCACTGTTTTATTTTGTTTAATACTTTGGGGACAAATCATGACTTTAAGTGTGGGGTGGAATTCTTCTGATATTTGTTAAGGGTGAAGTATGCTATAGGAGTTGTTTTGTTTTTAGTTACTTATTTTAGTTGAGAAAATCTGGAAAAAAAATCCAAAAACACAAAAAAAAATTCTTTTTTTTTTTCAAATTTTCTGGATTAAAATAGTTTGTGATTGTTTTTAGCTTTTTAGTTTTTTTGGAGAGCATACTTCGCCCACCCCTTGGGTTTTTCTTTTCTGTTCTTTTCCAAGGAGAGACACTTTGAACGGACTATCCTTTTTATTTTTAGAATAGTTTTTTTTTTATATTTAGGTGGAATGACTTTTCCCGACGATGGATATTTGACGATCGTCCTGAGGGAAAAGTTAGTCATTATGAGTTAGAGAATCTGTAGGACCAATTGAGTGTGAGGTGCTCTTGTTAGGTACTAGACATGACTGAATGATGCAAGTTGGTTTTCAATTCGAGCATGCTATGAAAAAAATGAATGACCTTTTTTAAGACACTTAGGCTCTTTTACAAGACTCTTGTGTAATTTTAGCTTAAATATGAACTTTTGTTGTTTGCTTGATTGAGAGTCTGTATGGATCCTTCTTGAGTTGAATATGTGTCATGTGTGTTAGTTTTTTGCTGATATTCCATGTTCTCATATTGATGTCTAAAACTTACCCTGTGTGTTTGCAAAGCGAAATGAAGAATATTGAGTTTAGGAGATGATATAGATATTTCTTTTATTAGCCTACTTTTATCCGTTGCTTTACCTACCTGCAATGGATGATCCTAGTCAGTCCCGTTGAGCCTTTAGCCTATCCTTTGGTATCCACATATGAAGTTTAATCCTTTTCTTTCAATAGACCTTTAATTTGATCCAAAACTCCTAAGCACTTTAATTAAAAAATAAGAGTTAAAAGGAGTGAAAATTGAGAAAAGAAAGATAGTTGAGGTGGAAAGCCTGTAGAAAAGTCTAAGGGTGTAAGTAATTAAAAATAAATTCATATGCTATTGGTAAGGAGTAGAAAAAGAACAAAAAAAAGTTAGAAAAAAGGATTTGATAATTGTGTAAGCCTTACTAGTGGTATGTGAACTTGCTTAAAGAGATGGGAACAGAGAAATCTATAGATGAAAAAGAGAGAAGAAAGATTTGGTTGATTGAAGAGTGAGCACATGATGAAAAATTTGTGATGTATTAAAGTGCTTAGGGAAGATAATCACTATTTTAGCCAAAATAATTTCTACCCTACCCTTAGCCTATATTACAACCCGGAAAGTCCTACTTGATATTAAATTTTGATATTCTTATATTAGTGAAGTAGTACACAAAGGACAAGTTTATAGTTCATCATATGTTGCATGTGATTTTTATTGTGAGAGTGAGCGTAATTCTATTCTTATACCCATTCTTGCGTTAATTTGTATACTTGTGAGTGTATATGGGTACCTCTCTTGTTATGAGGGCACTTAGTTGATGAAAGATAGGTAAAGTAGTTGATCTCTTGATTGGGTGAATTGTGAGAGTTTTCTAATATCATAGAGTCGGTTCTTGAGGCTAGGAGGTCTTGGAGTAGTTGTTAAATGTGTTGAATGATTGAAGTATGTTTAATAAAAACTTGCCATCTATTGTAGTCATTGTAATCTTAGCTTGAGTAATCTTGTTTCAATTGGTGTAGTTGTAGTAGAGTCTAAGTCATGCGTGTATAGCTTACTCAAGGACAAGTAAAGGTATAAGTATGGGGTGTTGATGCCAAGCTAAAAACCACATTATTTTACCATCTTTCGCCTCACATTTGTTCTCTTTTTAGTGTCGTCTTAAGCTTAAATGATGTGATTTACACTTGTGTTTCATGATTTGCTTATATAGGAGTGTATTGAGGTATTTGGAGCTTAATCAAGAAGAAAAAGAACATCAAGAAACCAAGGAAGGATCAATGTCACATGTAGCAAAATGAGCAAAAAATCGCCAAGGGGAAGGTGTCTTGCGCCACTGTTACAAAGCAAGGAGTGGAGTGGAATTGTGAAGGGTGCAGGATAGCTCGCACCACTCCCCCAAAGCAAGGAGTGGTGCAAGAAATGATACAATTCTGAATTTTCAGTTGTTCTTTACGCCACAGGTCTGCTTTTGGGCTGTGGCGCGAATCGGAACTTGTCCTAATCCTATTGGGATTGGTTTTTAACATTCTAAGGGTTCCTAAGCTCTATATAAACTCTCCTCCCACGTATTTTTATGAAAAACAACTGATTTGGGGAAGGAAAAAGCTAGGGTAAAACTCAAGAACAAGGTTTAATTTTATTTTCGATTTCTACCTTGTAAGCTCATGAAATCTCTTTTTCCAAAGATATTCATGAGTAGCTAAACCTCTTAATTTCTAGGGTTGTGGTTGAACATGAAAGTTGTGGCTTGAACATCATATTATCTATTTTGATTTCCATACATTGAGTTATTTATTTCTTCTTGCTTTCAATTATTCGTTTGATTGATCACCTTGTGAATATTATCTAGGTTTGTTTGATGGACTTGAAAAAGGGAAAAATAAGTGTAAAAAGAGGAAATATGGCTAGTTTGTGAACCTTATAGGGAAAGGGAATCGATTCGTCACTGAGGATAGATATATACCCTGTGACCTAGCTTAGTTGATACAGACAATATCTTTATGCACTTCACTATTAACCTATAACCATAGAAATATAGGTATTAGGGATAGTCGAGTAGGCTTAGAGTTGTTGGAAAGACGGTCAATATAGCTACAATTAACCTATAACTAGTAACTCAGAAAAGTAAATTAGACAAATGATTGGATAGCGCAACTGGATTGTCAAAATACTTCAACCCCAGATCTTTTCTCAAAGCTGAATTACAACACAACTAATCCACGACTTGTCACCAATTGTTCTTATTTACATTCAAAACATACAAATCACTGTTAATTATTGGTTACCGACTAAATAACTCATATAAGAATTCAAACTAGAAATCAATTCATCAAATCCCTGTGGTATGATTTCTGGACTTACATCCTTTATTACTTGTACGACCATGTATACTTGCGTGTGGGAAAGGACGCAACAATAATCCATTCAGGGTCAATGTAGGCCCTAGTTCCTTTCAGGCTAACATCAAGCTGAGGCCCTTTCTTCGATAGTCCAAAATCACCAATTTTTGCTACAAAATTCTCATCAAGCAATATGTTTGTAGAATTGACATCATGATGTATAACTTCATTGATATGAAGGTAGTGAAGACCTCTAGCTGCCTAGATACATATTTCTAGCCTCTCCTCCCAACTCGCAGTGGGTAGCTCTGATCCATACAAATGGCTCCTGAGGTTCCCATTCTCCATGTACTCACAAACTAGAATCATTTCATTTCTTTCATCACAGTATCCCATAAATGAAAGCTAGATGCAGATGGCGGAACTGAGAGAGAATCTCAATCTCTGTTTGGAACTCTGTAAGAGCCTCCCTGGACTCAAGATGAGACCTTTTCAAGGCCACCTTTGTGCCATCACATAAAACACCCGTGTAAAACTTTCCGAAGCTACCCTCTCCAATGAACAAACTCTCATCAAAGTTCTTAGTTGCTTCCTCGAAAGCTACAAAAGAAACTCGGAAACTTTCAAAAGAAACTTGGAAACTTTTAAAAGAAGCGAGATTATAACTCGAGTTTGAAGCATCACTGATGGAAGTTGTTCCCTTCAAATACTTTCTTCCCATGGTGTGTGGCGTGCAACCATTAATAGATGACAGAATCCATAGCTTTGACTGTGCAAGCTGCTCCTCTTATTTTAAGCAAAATTGAAAACTCAGAAGTAAATCTCATGATCAGAAGGTTATATTGTGTCAAAGTTGAGAACATATAGGGTATGTTTGGTATGAAGGAAAACATTTTCAAAAAATACTTTGGGAAAACATTTTTCATTGAAAAAATTTTTCAATTTTGATTGATCAAAATATTCCAAGAAACAATTGCTCTGGAAAAAAAAAAAACTCCTTTAAAAAAAAGGAAAATGACCTTCCTAGTGAGCACAGGGAAAATAAGTTCCGTAAGTAGTCTTCCAAGCTTATTGTTTCTTCCCCATCCTCCAACCCGTACCCCACCCACAAACTCCCTCTCCCCACTCCATCCATCACTTATAAATATTCTTACCTATCAAACACTAGAAAATAATCACAAAACTTATTTATTTTTTCAAAAAAAAAATGAAGAACATTTTCCTTAATATAAAATACAGCCATATAAGAAAACAAAAATAGACCCAAAGAATTGAAGCATGTAGACGAGAAACACATATAGGTAAACAAAACAGAAGCATAAGCTTTAGATAGTTAATTAAAAACCTGAGTAATTTTTAGAAATGTCTGATTGTTTTTCTCAATAAATGGATGTCATATCACACACCAATATACACATACCATAAATTAATTAAAAGAAAGACACTTAAAAGGAGCTTTAGCCAAAATCATTCCTTATAGATGGGATTAGGTCTATTTTTATTACTTAAAATAACTTTAAGCATCTTTACTCCCTTAGAAGTTTGTTAAAGTGGAGCACATTTGGTCCAACTAACAAAATGAACTTAAGAAATAATAATGTCTATAAAAAAATACTACTAAAAACACGACAAAAACCGATCGACTTACAAACCAACTCAGTTGTAATTTGATCCCAACTTTTTGAATGTTTTCTTAATAAAATTGACCGAGCTCGGTCTCTCTCTTACACCAAAACTTGGGAAAATAAAAAATCAACTAAGCTTGATCGTTTAAATATTCCGAGGAAATATTTTTAATATAATCCGCCGTGCTCAGTTGATTTTAACCGATGAAGCTCAGTCATTTTTAAAGATCCCCCCCCCCTCTGTGGATATACACTGGGTATGTTGTTGTTGTAAGCTCAGTCAATTTTTAGGTCAAAATTGCTATAAAATTTTTTAAATAAACCAACCGAAGAACCGACCAAGCTCAATCTATATTTTATTTTCCCAATTTTTATCACAACAAAAAATAGGCCATGATCAGTCAATTTAAAAAAAAAAATAGAAAAAAATTGGATCAAATCGACCAATTCAGTCGATCATTTGGTCAGCTCAAAAATTGATCAACTTTTGTCGTGTTTTGCATAGTCAAAGTTACATATTTTGCCATCATTCAACTCACATTTAGGACTTTTATTGTCACTTTGTGTGTTTATTTTATGAATTGAGCTTATGTTAATTGTTTTTGATGTGTAGTATGAAAATGAAAGGGTTCGAGCCATGAAACAGATATATGAGAGCTTTGAAATCTGGGTAGAAGCCATAAATCGCCAATCCAAAGTTAGTTCGAAGTGCAAGACCAAGTACGAGACTAAAAGTGAAGAAAAATCAAGAAGTGCACAGAAAAAGCTAAACACAATGCACCCCAGCAGGATGGACCACGTCGCAGCAATGGAGAAAGAGCACAGAACAACAGCCAATGTCCAATTTCCTTGATGCTGGGAGCCCAGCGCCGCTAGCTGCATCGAGATAGCGCAAATGCCTGCCAGATTTTGTACTTCGATTTCATTAAGGGTAGTTTAATCTTGGGTTTTTAGGAACCCTATATATACATCATAAACACGATTTTAGGGGGATTATCAAGCCTAGAACTCAGGGAATAGGAGAAGAACATTATTTTCATAAGTTTTTCTTATTTATTTATTTCTTTTATCATTGAACACATGCTATTCACGAATTCTTTGGTTCGTAATCAAATCATGAAAGGCTAAATTTTCTTATTCTAGGATTGTGGTGTTTACATGTGATATTCTACATGACCTAGAGAGTAATTATTTTTACCTTAAGAGTGGCCTATGAGTGACACAAGTTGCCTAACGTATTCCAAAGAAAGCAGTAAGGACATTAAGTAAATGAACACAATAATTTTATGTGAAAAACACCCGACTCACAAAAGGTGTAAAAACTACGACTTGTACCTCTACGGGATTTAACCCCAACTTCACTAAATACAATGAGACTCTCAACAAAAGATTACAAACTCTGTAACCTAAGGAATTATAAACTCTAATTCCTAACGACACATACACCATGTGTTCCCAAGTCTTCGAGTTATTCCAACTTGAAGACTATAATCCTATTTCAGTTTATAACGCACTAAAACTAAGAATACATCAATGTTACAACTCAATGAATAATTCTTAATACATCAATGTAAAAACTCTTAGTTAGACTATAAACTAGGACCCAATTCTTCAATGTGTTTCTTAATTCAGTACTTAGGTTGCACTAGAAAAGTCAATTTGCCAATTGCATTTTCTGATTTATGAGTGTGTGAAAGACTTTGTGGAAAATAGTCTTCTATTTATGCAGCTTCTTCTTAGAGTTCCACTTCAATTGAAACTCCTTCTTAATTCAAACTCTTGTTTCTTCAGTGCTGTAGTTGAACTCAACCTCTCCAATATTCGCACTTGTCTTTTCCTGATTAAATGTTGAAGTAACAACTTCTATTCCTTGTATTTTGCACACGTGGGATTATACATATAGCTAAGACTACTCGCCGGACCGGAACTGAACGGCAGGATAGAAATAGACCGGTACTGAACTGGACCGGAATGTCCAGGACCAAAATGGAGACCGGTACCCGTATGGACTGGACCGGAATATCAGGTATGAAACCGACATCCCATTCCCTTCTGACATTAACCGGTATAGACTGGTACTAAATCGGAATGGACCGGAATTGTCTAGATCAGGTTAACCGGTACAAACGCTATTTTTTTAAAAAAAAAAAAATTTTAAAAAAAACTTAATTTTCAAGTGAACACTAATAGCTTAAAACTTAAAAGTTTTAAAGTTTTGAAATTTTATAACTTATATTTGAAGTTTATTAGTTTGTTAAAGTTTTTTACTTTTTTAAGTTTTTCAATTTTTAAGTTATAAGTTTTTAAGTTTATATTTTTTTTAAGTTATATATTTGAAGTTTTTTAGTTTGTTAAAGTTTTTTTATTTTTTTAAGCTTTTCAATTTATAAGTTATAAGTTTATAAGTTTATATTATTTTTTTAAGTTATATATTTGAAGTTTTTTAATTTGTTAATTTTTTTTGCTTTTTTAAGTTTTTTAATTAATAAGTTATAAGTCTTTAAGTTTATATTTTTTTTAAGTTATATATTTGAAGATTTTTAGTTTGTTAAAGTTTTTTGTTTTCTTAAGTTTTTCAATTTATAAGTTATAAGTTTATGTTTTGAAGTCTGTTAGTTTATGATTTTTTAAGTTTCTAAGTTAGTAATTTAGAAACTAAAATTACACAAAAAATAAAGGCATTAAATAAAAGTATAAAAGTATAAAACAATGATAAAAAATAAAAACCAACCCAATTTATTTAAAATTTCAAACTAATATTACAATTTACAACTATTAGTAGAGAGCCTGATTTACGCAGCAACCTTCTAGGAAGGGTTCTGTTTCAACTAAGCCTCGAATGTAATACTAATAGTTGTATATATTTATAAAGTTATCTTCTAACTCTTGTAAAGATTGAGCGTTATCAACCTCCGGGCTTGGTAAAGCTTGTTAACAATCTTCAATTTCAATGTCATCATCACTATTACATCCAATGATTGAATCTATGTAATCTACATGTATTTTTTACAACTTTGGTCTTCCTTTATTTCTTCGCTCGGCGTTAATCTTTCCGCGCTGAAAGCTTGCTCCGAAGAAACTGATGATCCTTGAATAGCTAGCACCTCTCTCACCATCTTGCTAAGTTTTGGAAAGTGTTGTTCATGAGGCCTCCACCAATCCAATAGTTGTAGTATGCCTTCCGCATTTGTAATATTATCAGTACCTTGTTCAAGATATTTAATAAATTCACACTTATGAGAAGAATCAAGACCAAGTGATGATTTTGCTTTACCATGGACAAATAATCCTGGCATAGAACTTTGAGGGACATCAATATTATCTAAGGTGCAATATTTGTCATACAATTCCTTAGCACAAGTTTTAATGCTATTTTGACATGTTATCAAATCCGGTGTTTCATGTAACAGAATATCTAAATTTTTATAAATTCCTTTAACTAAATCTTTTGCACTATGTTCTTTATATGTCGGATTAAAAAGAATTGCAGTTAAATAAATTTGGGGGATAGAAAAAAAATATTTTTTGAATTTTGCAACCATAGCTACAATAGAATCCTTAAAATATGCATTTTCTTTATACGTAACAAAAAGGCACGAAATATTCTAAACATGTATTAAAATTTCACTAATAGTAGGATAATATGTTCGAGTAAAAACTTTGGTAGCATCATAAAACGATTTCAAAAATTGTCTAAGTGCATCTATTGCCTCCCAATCACTATCAGAAAGTTTATGAGCAGGATAAGCATTATGATTATTAAACATCATAATAATAGGCTTTCTATAATCATAAACAGTGTCAATCATTTTATAAAAAAAATTTCATCTAGTTTTAACATGCTTTGGAATTTTTCTATATGGAACATCACACACACGATAAAGATCTTTATTTTGTCTAATTCTACTACTATTATGCATATGAAAAATTCAAAAAATTGCATTTTCAACTTTATCAATACAATTATCAAATAAATCAATACCATCTTTCACAACTAAATCTAATATATGGGCAGCACGTCTAATATGAAAAGAGTATTTACTAATTGGACAAAGTATAGTTTCTAGCATAGACATAGCATTTAAATTAGCAGAAGCATTATCTAAAGTAATACTAATCACTTTATCAGAAAGACAATAAAATTCTAAAATATGAGCTACAGTAGAAGCAATATAAGAACCAGTTTTCTTATGTTCACAAATTTTATAATCTATAATCCTTTTTTGCAATCTCCACTTATAATCAGTCCAATGTACAGTAACAGTTAAATAATCAAAACTGCTTTGACTACGACCCATATCAGTGGTAATAGCATCCCTACAATCCATAATGTAAAAATAGCTACGAAGATATTGCATATGCTTTTCTTGAAATTCAAAAATATCTCTTTTTACCATACTTCCTCAAAAAACCTTCAAACTGGGATTATATGTATCCCAAATATATGTTATAAAACCATCATGTTCTCCAAAATTAAAAGGCAAACCACAAACAACAATCATTTTAGCAAAATTTTTACAATCACGATCCTTATTATGTGGCCGTTGTGAAACATGACCAGCAGGGTTTAAAGGATTTAGTAAACTTTGAACCATGTTTGACCTAATATCGGAGGGTCCAACTCTAGAACCTGTATGTTGACCTATAGTAGCTAAATATGATTGCCATTTGCTCGGATGTTTCGCATTCAAATGGGTTTTGAATCCCCTAGTCGAACCTCCACTCGAGCCAAATACAAATTTCCAACTTTGTTTACAAAGACGACACATAGACATAGTTTTTCTTCATTCAAAAAAACAAAATTGCCACACAAGTGATTTTAAAGCACGTTGTGCCTTGGTCTTACCCCTTACCGGAGCAATAGGGGGAAGACTAGCTCCAACTTGAGGATTATCCTGAGTTGGAGCTTCGGCACTAGTGGAGGCGGGAGAGGGATTGAGACTAATCAGTGTATCATCTAAATCATCATCCACATGTAATTCTACTTCTTCATCTAATTCATCTTCAAAATCATTATGCATTCTCTCTAAAGCTTCGTGGAGAATAGGAGTATCCATATTAATAGAAATGTGACTTGGATATGAAAAATTAGTTTCATTGACATGCGTAAAATCATCCGTATTAAATTTAATTACAAGAGCAGTAGGCAAGAAGAACTAGAAGAAGAAATTTTATTTTTTTACTACCGTTTTTTTTTTGGCTTTTGAAGCAATTCTTTTTTTACCAGAATTTTTTTTGAGACAAATCCATAATATAATGAAAAAAAAAATGAAATTAGCAAATTAAAACAAACAAATCACAACTAATAAATACGAAAATAAACTAAAAGACTAGAGAGTGGAATGAATGTATCAAACGTCTGCTGTAAAAGCAGACGATTATAACCGAAACTTGAAGCTTGAAAAAGATTATTCCTCCAAAATTCATTAACTTATAATTCAATTGCTATTTGCTAAATAATAATAGTAATTTAAGAATTTATAGATATTGAGTAATTGAGATTTGAGAGAGAATGAGAGAATAGATGAATTTTTTGTGAATTAAATGTGAGGGGGGGGGGGGGGAGGGGGGGGCTATTTATAAGTTTTTAGGGAAGAGGGGTGTGGTTCGGGGGTTCGGGGGCTAGGGGGGTCAAACTAGTCGTTGCCAATGATTTCCAACGGCTAGTAGCCATTACATATATTAAAAAAATAATTTAAATTCTACCGGACAGGAACCGGGATGGACCGAAATCGGTATGGATTGGTACAGACTAGTATCGATTTCCCGGGATGAAAATGGCATTCCGTTCAAGTCTGGGTACCAATTCAAGGCATCTCATCCCATTCCGACAACTACCAAACCGGTACAGACCGGTATCGGAATGGTACTGGTACAAACCGGTCCGACGGTTAGTTTTAGATATAGCACGTCCCTATTTCCTTTATGCCTCTCTTGAAACAATTTCTCATGAACCAGTTTGACAGACCTGCTTTCTGTCAATCATCAAAACTACACATGTCCCAACAAATTCCCCCTTTTTGATGATGACAAACCTATGCCTTTGTGCATTCCTTCTCATTACCACATCCTGACCTGTGAACACTTAAGCATGAAATACTTGAATGAACCAGGTTAGTTAATTGAGTTATAAATATTGCACAACACTTATTCTTCCCCCTTTTGACATCATCAAAAACTTGCTCAAAACATAATGAGAGCATAGTTAGCAAGAAGTTAGACTTATCATGGCCACTTGGGCTATCACGAAGACAATCAGATGTAGGCATCTATGCATAACAACTTATTAAGAAAAACAGGAACAAAAATAACAAAGAATATAGAAAGGTAACCATTTCATTAAAAAATCTAGAGTACATTTCCACATTAACAAAAGATATGGTAGACTAAAGCAAAAACAACTGAGCATAACAGAATAGGGCACTAGTTAAGACAAGGGCTGAGCTAAGGTCTTAGAATGGAGGCAACGAAGAAGAAGGTGAGGAAATGGGCAAGAGTTGAGTCAAACGACGGATATCCTCAGCATTTCCAGTTCTCTCACGAGCCAATTTAGACATGGGCTTCCATTCTGACTTGCTATTCTTATCTTTCAACCAAATGTGCAGCCTGCACCTCTTCAAGCTCAGTGGTCTTAGTAGCCAGCACATTCCTCAATCTCTGCAGAGGAGTATCAGCACACCCCATTGAAGCAAGTAGAGTAGCATGTTCCACTCTACCAAGTACATCCTTAGTAGTTTGAAGTGTCCAAACTTGGACAGGAACAGAGTAATACTCAAAGATGGATGCCAACCAAAACACATAAGGAAGGAATTCCCCTTCTCATCCTTTATCAGAACCCGTTGCATGTGCTTGATTATCAAACTGGGCAGATCTATCTTGACTTCAGTGTCAAGAAGCTGCATGATTTTCAAGTCCAGATAACTTGATTTAGTATGCCTTTCCTTCTTAGGAGTGATGATTTTGTGCACCACATCAAAATGCAACTTGTGCAGTGGAGACATTTCCCTTTTGAACACTCTATAATGCTATGTGAGATGTGGCTTGCCAGAAAACTTCCAGGTGATGGCAAGAGAAGAAGCCATGTTTTCCAAGGGAGGCCACTCAAACTTAACATAATTATTCCATCCTCTAGTGAGAACATTAAGAATCCTAGAAACATCTTCAGCTACCACATGTATAGAAACACCTCGCACAGTAGTAGAAAAAATTGACCCATTCTTAGCCCATTCATATAAAACTTAGTAACTTCAGGCTGCCCAAACTTCCTTTGAACATCAACTTGAAGAAAGAGATCAAACCATCCTTGGAATTCTATCTTAGTAAGCAAAGTAGCCATTTCAGGGCCACCACACTTTCAAGGTGTGGTTTTAGTACACGACTTTTCGCCACAAAAATTTTGGCAACATTTATAAAACGTTCCATTAAAAATTATCACCTGAACATTTTAAGTGTTGCCAAATCATAAAATAATTGGCAACACTTACTCATACATTTAACTATGTGTTGCCAAATCATAAAATAATTGGCAACACTTACTCATACGTTTAACTATACTTTAAAGTGTGCTTTATTTGTAATTATAAAAGCAACATTTTATGAGTGTGGCCTATTAGTTTTCATAAAAATTTTGACTAAAATTGTAATGTTCCCTCCATATATTTATTTGCCGCTCAATTTCTAAAAAGCAAGAGTATTCGCCCTCGATCTCGCTGTACCTCGACAAAATCGCTTCACATGTACCTTGTCCTCTTTACAATTCTTCCTCCATCTTTAGCTCTCTTTGCTTTTGGTTCTCCTTTAGCCACTGTTGCTCACTTTTCTCTGTCACCAGACTGCTCTCTTCTTGCCCACAACAATAAGCCATCGTCTCCTTACTACAAATACTGGAAATTCAAACTTCATCCTGATCTCGAACCCAAGGTTTGATTTTTTTTCATTGTTTTTTAGGTTTAATTAGGTTGTGGGGTTTTGGGATTTCGATGAAAGAATAGGTTCTGCTCGTTTAGTGATTGTTGTACCTGGAGTTTGTTATTTAGCTAATTGGAAAATTCTTGTATATTTTTCTTTCATTGCGCATCTGTATGTGTTTTTTAATTTTAGCTGCAATGGGGGCGACGACATCATCCATGAAAACAAAGGTTGCATTTTCTCCATCGAATCCCCATCGCATGCAGTGGTGGAGGAAGAATCAATGGGAAAATTGAAGTTTACTAAGGTGGCATCTAAGAAAAATGCCGAGTATGAAGCTGCTGGGAGCGGAGATTGTGGTGGTGTACATGAGGAATTGGACAGAGATTCCTAATAGCAAGTTCTCTCCGGCTAATAGCGAACCCTTTTGAGCTTCGTTCATATGTTACGTTAAGTAATATATTTTTTATGAGTATAACTCATTTGGTTCCCTTCTGTTTCTATTTTCCCATCTTAATTGTTGCCTGTTTAAGCCATCAATTTTCTTGCTTGTCTCCATATTGTAAAAGAAATTATGGTACTCCTGGAAGTTTAAAACAGAGAAATATTTGTCTAGCATGAAAATTGGGAAAATATTGCTATTTATTCACCAGTATGGTCAAAATAGCCTTGGTGCACAGTGGAGTTCCTCATTAGTTGCTAATAAATTGCTCCTGCCAACTGTGCTTTGCGGACCTATTCCTTTCTAGTCTCTCGGTGTTGGCCTCAGTAAAAAGAAGTTTAGTATGTAAAATAAGGAGTTTGGAAACAAAGACTTCAATATTTGATTGTTTTACTGGTAAACTGTGTCGGTTCTGTTTGAAAGTTTGCAGTCGATTCTGTTTGAAGTTTGCACAGTATGGCTCTCTTTAAATTCTATTCCAATGTGGATGGATCTATTTCTGATTTTACAAAGGTTTAACATTTATTTGGCCTCTTAAGTACTAGTTGAGGTAACACTCCATCCCATGCTGTAAATATTTTCTATTTGCCTTTCAGGTTATATAATCAAATCCATCTACTAGTGAAACCTGGAAAAGCAGAGGGCAAGCTCGTGTTGCTTTAAGTAAATCTGCTGAGGTATGAGCATCGTATTTTGTCTATTTATTGAGCCGCCTATTGGGATTTGTCTTTAGGGTATTCTTTTCTATATTGTTTTTTCAAAGCCAACTTTCAATGATTTCCTCAACAGATGTTATATGCCCTATAAATGATGTGGAGTTGCTGAAATTATCACATATGCTATCAAGTTCTGAAACTAAGTTTACATCAGTAACAATCAGACTCCATTTAGACCGCTAGTGACATTATCAAGATGCACTTGGATATTTTCCTTCTGATTATGGTAGCTTATAGAGTTAATGGTGGAAGATTAAATGGATTTGGATTGTCTAATTAATCCTTAACACAGCTTTTGACTATCTCCCTCTAGAAGTCACAACATCTAAAATGCAATCAGGTTCATAAAATTCTTCAATTGCATGCCTTTGATCATGGAGTTTCTTGGTAGTCTTAGTTTTTGCTCCAATTAACTGATGGAGAGTGATAGTAGTTATTGTTAACTATTCACTCCCTAAAATGTTTGATTTCACAGTAATAGTAGTACGATTAACATAGGTGTATCTGAACAAATTGATTTTCACTGGAAATTACACACTTAACCAAAGCATTAGAGTTTGAGCCAGACTCTGCTAATATCTTACATGAAAGAGGTGATGAAACTGAATTCTTCCATTTACAAAAGAAAGGTAATGTTGCTTAATTTGATTAGGCAGCTCACTTAATGTTAATCTACTTGGATGATGGTAAATACAAAATACTTACCCATCTCTAATTTTCTAATTTCTACACTATAAAATAGAATTCGGAGCTGCAGGCAGTGCTTTGCCTATCTCAAAGATATACAGAAAACACTTTCAATACTTGTAAGGTAATTAAGAATCCACCTTTTACTTTTCTTTATTATGATTATTGTTATGATTTTATTATATGGGTGGTCAAACTCATCCTTCTTTATCTGGAACAGAGTTATTAGATTCCCGTTAGAATTTCAAAGTCAGAAAAATAGTACATCACTATGTTTGAGAAATGATCAATTAAGGTGATGGAAGCATTCTCCATAGTCGATGATGCAAAAAAATCTTCAGACCTGATAAGCAAATGAAAATCTTGTGGTTTAGACTTGATTGGACAAATACTAGCATGATAGAAGCAAAAACTTCTTGTCTTATTTGCTTTTCGAGACAGTTGTACTTTCTCTCAGATAGTTTGTTACTTTTGGTAATGGAATGACATCAGGGTGCTTTAAATACCTCGAGAAAGTTGCCAGATAATTTGGTGAGCTTTCATTTGAACTTCTCTGTCATAGTGGTCTCTCACTCTCTCCCCAAATATTATATTTGACAAATTCTTTAACTCGTTTCTTAAATTTATAACCTCTTGTTTGTACAAGATGTTACGAGTGTCCTCGTAGTTAAAGTGGAGATGAATACTTAAGATTTGTTTTCCTGCTTGTTGCCTATACTATTAGCCTTACTTGATAGTAAGGTATAAAGATTAGCACTGATACAACTCACTTATTTATTTGAATGTATGTGTATATCTCTTTGAGGTAATAATATTATAAACATTACTTTCTTACTACTACTGTCCGTTGATCATCAAAAAATGGTGACATGTTTGCCATTGTTTCCACTTTTACATTTCTTCAAATATGAACAAAAAATGCTTCTATAATCACTGCAATATATTGATGATTGTTTATTCTTTGATTATACATCAAAGAAGCAGATACTCTTTTTTTTCATACCATTTTCTGAGGGGTGAAGCTATGGGTGATTGATTTTGAATTTCTGAAAAATAACTATATTTGTTTTTCCCTCTAATCATGTCAAATAGAAGTTTTAGCAAATCTGAAAAAAAAAAAATCTGAAAGATCATAACAAAAAAGATTGAACGATGATGTACACATCCTTGCAAATCTTGACATTCTATATTTTTTTTAATCAGTGTTTAACATGGTTGTGAATTTTACTTGGTTCCTGTGAGAAATATAGGAGAAAAATATTATTGAATTGTGTGTCTAAATTATTATACTGAGACCCTATTTATAGATACTACATTATACTCCTTTTTCAACTAGGACACTGACGTTACATTTCTTTTGCAAGGAGGATTCTACATACTATTTCTATTCCTACTCATATTCTAACACTCCCCCTCAAGCTGGTGCATATAAGTCATATGTACCAAGCTTGTTACAAATGTAATTAATACAAGGACCAGTGAGGGACTTGGTGAAAATATCGGCAAACTGATCACTCAATTTCACAAATTTGGTAACAATATCTCTGGAAAGTATCTTTTGTCTCAAAAAGCGACAATCAATCTCAATGTGCTTAATCCTCTCATGAAATACCGGATTTGATGCGATATGAAGAGCACTTGATTATCAACACAAGTTCCATTTCACTGATTTCTCCAAATTTTAACTCTCTCAACAACTGCTTAATCCAAACTAACTCACAAGTGGCTACCACCATTGCTCGATCTTCTGCTTCTGCACTAGATCGAGCAACCACACTCTGTTTCTTACTCTTCCAGGGCACCAAATTACCTACTACTAAAACACAATATCCGGATGTAGAACGTCTATCACAAGGTGATCCTACCCAATCAGCGTCTGTAAATCCAACGATCTGCTCATGACCTCGATCCTCGAAGAGTAGTTCTTTACCTAGAACTGACTTAATATATCATACAATGCAAACAACTGCATCCCAATGACTATCACATGGAGAACCCATAAAATGACTTACAACACTCACAGGATAGGAAATGTCAGATCTGGTCATTGTGAGATAATTCAACTTACCAACTAGAAGCCTATATCTTCTAGGATCATTGAGTGGCTCCCGCTGTCCTAGCAGGAGTTTAGTATTCGGATCCAGAGGAGTGTCAATAGGTTTACATCCCATCACTCCTGTCTCCTCAAGAATGTCTAAGGCATACTTGCATTGCGAAATAACAATACGTGATCTGGACTGAGCAACTTCAATACCTAAAATATACTTAAGTCTGCCAAGGTCTTTAGTCCTGAAATGCTGAAAGAGGTGTTGCTTCAAACTAATGATACCATCTTGATCATTGTCGGTAATAACGATATCATCAACGTAAACCACCAAATAAATACATAGATTTGGAGCAGAATGTCGATAAAACACAGAGTGATCTGCTTCACTACGAATCATGCCAAACTTCTTAATTACTGTGCTGATCTTTCCAAACCAGGCTCGAGGAGATAGTTTTAAACCATAAAGTGACCGATGCAAATGACACACCAGACTAGACTCCCCCTGAGCAACAAAACTAGGTGGTTGCTCCATATCCTGCTCAAGGTCACCATGGAGAAAAGCGTTCTTAATATCCAACTGAAAAAAAGGCTAGTGTCGAACATCAGCCATGGATAGAAAAAGATGAACAAATGCTATTTTAGCCACGGGAGAGAAAGTATCACTATAATCAAGGCCAAATATTTGAGTGTACCCCTTGGCAACAAGGCAAGCCTTAAGTCGATCAATTTGGCAGTCCGGACCAACTTTCACTGCATAAACCCAACGATAACCAACGGTTGATTTACTTGAAGGGAGAGGAACAAGCTCCCAAGTAGCTTGTCCAACTCCTTTTGCTTTGGTTTGGTTACCATTGGCTAAAGGGATGGTTGGAAGAGACTGTGAATAAACAATATTTGATAGAAGTAATTTATCACTAGAAATATGATCAGAAGCGCCAGAGTCCACAACCCATGATCCAAAGGTAAGAAATTGTGCGGTTGAGGCTACTAGTAGAGATATCTGCTTACTTGCTCGATACTGAAGATACTCATTATATTTCTTTTCAGATAAATATACCCATTGATTACCTGTGGTGTTAGACTGAGCAATATGAACATTTTTAGGTGGTCGATCAAGCAAAGAATATCATATTGCCCGAGTATGTCCAAGCCTATTACAATAACTACACTTAGGTCGAGAATAGCATACATCACGAGTGTGTCCAAGCCGTTTACAATAACTACACCTAGGTTGAGATCTTCCAAAATGGCCTCCCCCTCGTCGATTCTTCATGGACTGTGATGTTTGATTTTTTGATCTCCTCATTAAGGGTTCAGGCTTAATCATAGGACTAAACTGAGCAAAAATGATTTTGGAAATATATTGCCGAAATGGTTTTGGCTACAAAATTGTGATTTCACAGTATGATTGTACTTGAAAGTAGTAAGAAACAATAATGAATTCTAAAGAAAAGGTCTGAATCAACAAAAAAGCAGTCGTCGAAAAATCTGGCAGTCACCGGAACCCTAACTCCGGTGATCGAAATCTGAAAAAAAACTGCGCGAATGAGGTCGGAAGGCCTGGGCGACTCCAACAGAATAAGAAAAGCTCAGAAAACAGATCGAAAAAGCTCTCACACTCCCAGAGCGTGACCCAGATCTCGCCAAAAAATGTCACCCTTGCCGGCACGTGTGACCGTGTGAGGAGGTGTTTTCCGGTGGTTCTTGTCGAGGTTTGGTCGCCTGAAATTTCCGAGCTTCGTGGTAGTGTTGGTTTTCGTACAACACTCACCAAACAGAAGATGACGCAATTTAGCTATAACAGTTACCGGAAATTGACACACGGTGATTGAGTTTTCCTTCCTTACATTTCTCACCAATGTTCTGATACCCTGTGAGAAATATAGGAGAAAAATACTATTGAATTGTGTGGCTAAATTATTACATTGAGACCCTATTTATAGACACTACATTAAACTCTTTTTTCAACTAGAACACTGACATTACAATCCTTTTCCTAGTAGGATTCTACATATTGTTCCTATTCCTACTCATATTCTAACAGTTCATTTGAAACTAGGGAAAAACTGAAAAGTGATTTCCTCAAATGGTTTAGTAGCTTTAAACAATTTTGTTGTTTTCAAATGTTTATACTGTCTGTTATTTAGTCGTTTGTTAACCATATAATGTTTAGAAGCAGAAAAGTAGCCACCATCTAAGTAGTGCGGACTCTTCACCTTTGATGCCACACACGGGACGGATTCTCCAAAAATACACTACTTTTAGAGAATCCGACACGCACCCATTGACATTTTTGAAGAGTCCGAGTAACATAAGCCACCACTCTGGTAAGATACTAATTTTTCTCTTATTCATAACCTGTATAGTTTTGAGCTAAGGAAAACGATAGAAAAAGATGAGAAAGGGCTTGTAGCGGGGAAGACAACAGCTGCAGTGGCTTCCAACCAAGAGAAAGACAAGAAAAGCCTAATCTCTCGTTCATATCGTGCAGGCCTGCAGGTAATGCATAGTTTCACCTATATAAGAGCAGATTTGGCCTGATTTTGATACTATCACTGATTGCTCTATTCCATGGAATGGGTTGTCAATTAATTTCATGATTTTAAATGCAATTGTCTTCTATCTAAGGTGAGAAAAGTGATTTCCTCATATGGTTTAATAGCTTTAAACTATTTTATGATTTTGTATGTAGGTGTGACTTCCTAGGAGGTTTAAGAATTGCGTTATACACCCATGTTATTTTTTCATGGAAATCTACTGTTAAATTTCAGAGTAAGTTTTTCTTTAAAATAAAATTCTTCACATATTGAATGGTTTGTCTTTTTCTCCTCTATAGGCATGCAAATGTCCTGGAGATGTTGCTGAGACTTGCTGATAGTCTTTGGGCCAGTAGTTTGCTCAGGTGCTTCACCATGTCCATTTGTAGGGTTTGATCTTCATGCAAAAGAAAAGGTAATATTGCTTAATGTGAATAGGAAACTAACTTTTTGTTAATCTGCTTGGATGATGGCAAGTAGTGCCTCACTATGGTGGTGTTGCGTGCTTCATAGTATCTGTTGAAAAATTGGAATGTGAAATAATTTTAGAACTGAAAACTACAATATTGAAGTTGCACCATCTTTGAAAATAGAATCTGAAAATGCAAAACTGTAGAGAAACTACCTAGAGAACTTCAATTTTATCTAGTAGTACTTTAAAGAATCTACATTATTTTTTAGCTCATTTATGGAGAAATTTTGGTCAGGAAACTCAAACTTAATAATAGCTGGTGCAAAATTCTGTTGTGGTTGTTATTTATTACTTGGTTCTGTTTGATTTTTAAGCTAATTTTCTGAGCTTTCCACTAACAGTCTTCCTTGTTCTACTAACATTGTGAGAGCAATTGAACTAAGGTGAATCAAGGACTTGTGAACAAATTCATCTCTTCTTTTACCTCAATTCACTTAAAATATCCTTCTTTCAATAGTCGTATTCTTCACTAATAGCACAATCTTCTTTTCTTATATTCATATAATTTTACGAAAAAAAAGGATTACATAAGAGTATATGAAAATATACCGTGTACTGATTTCTTTCTAATTTCTAATGTTAGTTGGAATGTGTAGAAAATGTGGGTGATTCAATTGAAAATGGTGGCAACAAGTCAAATCTATCTACTAAAGTGAATGATGAAGACTTTGAACTATTTGATATTTGAATTTACATTTGTGAAATTCATTGCTAGTTTGTACATCTGGAATTATTGCATTATTAGTATGTATACTACAAAACATATATTGCTTTTTTGAAGTTTATACATCTAAATTATTATTTTTGAGCTATTTATTAGTTAATTTAATGTTTGAGATAATCTAAATAGGATAATAATGCATAATTTGATGATTCCTTGATATATGCAAAATAAAATTGTGGCATATAAATATTTTTAAATAATATTTATAGCCTACTCAACATTGCCACACTTTAAAGTGTGGCCTATTTAACGTTAAGTGCGACATTTAAATTGGCAAAGGCTACACTTCGCAAATGTGTCTTTAGATGAGGCAACTATAGCCACGCTTTGCAAGTGTGACTTATAGGATAGCAAAGACCACACTTAAAAATGGAGTTTAAGTCAGGAAAAGAGTTGCCATATGTGATGCTACAAGCGTGGCCTTTGCAAATTATAGGCCATGCTTTTGAAGCGTGGATACTAAAGTAACACTTGAAAAGTGTAGCCTTAGGGCAAAAGTTACGCCAGTTTGAGCCACCCCGAGAAAAGCGTTGCCTAAAGTCGAAAAGTGTGGTCTTTGATCAAAGGCCACACTTTCTGATAGTTTAGGCCACACTTTTCAGGAGTGGTTAAAGGCTTAAAATGTTGCAGTGTTTTCCTCAGAAATCTTGGATCTTTTTCTCTTAGTCGGCTTCACAGTTAGGGATTCTGTCCCTTCTTGGATTCCTTATTTGAACAACTGTTCCACTTTTTGATTCCTTTCTAGGAACCAACACATAATCATCGGTTTGAGAGGTATCTCCTTCTTCCACTTCAACCACTTTGGAAGAACAGATCTCTTTCTCCATAACAGTCTTTTCCAGACATCTCCTCCTGGTAGTTGCATTTTGGTTTTTCTGGAGAGCCTCTTCCATAACCTTTTTAACTCTGGAACAAGTAGCACGAACAGGTCCCTTGTTTGGTTTCTCAGCAGCAGGTGTAGAATTGGACACAACCTTCCATTTGAAGATTTCAGCCAGATACAACTCCTCCGCATCATCATTGCCTATGACCCCAAGAGGAACAGGAGATGAAACATCATCTAACAAAGCAGATGGATTTTGAGAGGTCGGGATGCCATCCTATCTCGGAGGAGACAGGTGAGTAGAGGACCCAGATTTGGATGGTTTTTCACTAACATGAGCGCTAGAAACATTCTTTTTTTCTCTTGTTGTGCCTATAGCAACAAGGAATTCCTCTACTGAGTATTTTGTGAAGGAATCTCACCAGCACCAAATAAACCTTCTCTAATTCCACATTTTCCATAATCACCCCTTCCTTCAATACATTTTCTACTTCCATAGGTAAGATATCAGAGGGACCAGAACTCTCTGAAATAGCAGAAGAGGTTGAATCAACATTTGAAGGATGGAGCACTTTGTCAAGATCTGTCTCAGTGGGCAAAATAGTATCAGGAACTGTCGGTTGAAAAGAGAATTCAAAACTCTGATCTTTGTCATTTAACTCAACTATGTCTCCAGATATTTTCTCACAAGCTTCTTTCAAGGAATCAGAAGTGTGCTTATCACAACAAGGAGAAGTAGGGATCGAAGCATCTTCCTTCTGTAGTGAATCATTTGCAGATTTAGGAGCCAATGAGGAGGTAGTGAGAGAAACAGTCGGTAAGGGGATGATTTCGATAGGAAGTGGAGTTGGAATTTCATGGGTAAGAAGATCAAAAGAAGATGGTGTGGCAATGGGATTAGATGATGGAAAGGAAGGATTTTTTTCTAACGACATTTTGGTAAGAATCGATAAAGCACGGGCAGAGAAGGTGCAAGGGATTAGGGGAGAGAAAGAGCAAGGAATAGACAAGCAATGAGGGTTTTGAAATTTTGAGGAATGCTTGTCAAAAAAAGAGAGAATGTAAGGTTGAAAGGGAAAATGTGTGGATGAGATCTATTTAAACACAAGGACAGAGCGACATGTCTCCTTAAGAAAGAGAGATGATGTTTCAAGAAAAAAAGGAAAACAATAATGATTTGGGAAAGGCAGGAGAAAAAGGAATGATGTGGCATGCTTGCATAATTTATTTACTAAAAGTAAGGCAAAAGATACTGACCTATGTGTGGCTCGGTCTCTCATTGTTCTATCCAGTTAACCCTTTTATAGAAGTTGAAAGTAGTTCCAATCATTGATCATAAATATATTCTTCATATATGTAAACCTGTAAAGGTACAAGAGTTGAGTAAAACACTACATAAGATTTTACCTCATATACCTGCTTTCTTTTTATAGACAAAGCATGTGAGAAATTTAGTGCAATTTGATCAGCCAAAGCCTTGCCCTGATCCTTTCAAAGTTTTCCCTTCCAAGATCTTTAGTGAAAATATCAGCGACCTGGTCCTCTGTTCGACGAAATTGCATACAAATTAACCCATTGTAAACATTATCTCGTAGAAAGGATGACGAATATCAATATGCTTAGTCCTTTTAGGTTGAACAGGATTTTTAGCCATGTTTAAAGCACTGGAATTGTCACACAATAATGGCACACAATCTGTTACAACCCCAAAGTCCTCAAGTTATTGCTTGATCCACAGAAGTTAAGCACAACATGATACAACGACCACATATTCAGCTTTAGCTGTAGAGAGAGCAACTGAGTTCTGTTTCCTAGTACCCCAAGAGATCAAAGAAGATCTAAGAAAATGAGTCATTTCATATGTGTTCTTCTGATCAATAAGAAATCCAGCATAATCAGCATCATCATAGCCAATCAAATCAAAAGTATCTACAGAGGGATGGAAGAGAGCAAGATCAGTTGTTTCCGTCAAGTATCTCAGAATTTGTTTAGTTACCTTCAAATGAGACTCCTTTGGACATGCCTGAAATCATACACACATGCCAACACTAAACAAAACATCTGGCCTACTGGCAGATAGATAAAGGATGGAACCAATGATGCTGTGATACATAGTTTTATTCACAGAGGGACCAGGTTTTTCCATGTCTATTTTGGTAGCAGTCCCAATTGGAGTAACTATAATTTTTGCATCTTCCATTTTAAATTTTTTTAGCAGCTCACTGATATACTTCTGCTGACTGATTAAGATACCATTTGAGAGTTGCTTCACTTGTAACCCAAGAAAGAAATTAAGCTCACCCATCATGCTGATTTCAAACTCACTTCCCATGAGTTTAGCAAATTCATCACATAAAGAATCCAAGGTTGACCCAAAGATTATATCATCCACATATACTTGCACAATAAGTAGATTTTTACCTCGAGATTTCAAGAATAGAGTGTTGTCAATCCTCCCTCTCTTGAAGCCATTAGCTAGAAAAAATTTGGACAGTCTTTTATACCAAGCTGATGGTGCTTGTTTCAACCCATAGAGAGCCTTGTCAAGTTTGAATACATGAACTGGAAACTCATGATTCTCGAACCCTGGATGCTGCTTCACATAAAAATTTTCCTTCAGGAACCCATTCAAAAAGAAACTCTTCACATCCATTTGAAAAAGCTTAAACTTCATGTATGAGGAAAAGGCAAAAAGAATATGGATAGCTTCCATCCGAGCAACTAGAGAAAAAATTTCATCATAATTTATGCCCACCTCTTGATTGTATCCTTAAACGACCAACCTTGCTTTATTTTTGATTGTGGTGCCAAACTCATCCAACTTGTTTTTGTAAACCTACCTGGTCCCTGTACCAGTTCTGTTAGAGGGCCTAGGGACCAAATGCCAGACCTTGTTTCTTTCAAACTGATGTAGTTCCTCCTACATGGCAGTAATCCAGTCTGCTTTCTTCAAAGTGTTCTAAATATTTTTGGGCTTAATTTGGGACAGAAATGCTGAAAAGGCTGCCATATTTCTAGCCTTTGATCGAGTGTGCATCCCTAGTTCTAGTGGGGAAACCAAGTTATCTAGAAGATGAGACCCCTACGCTTCCAGTTGAAAATTTGAACTCCTAAATGCGGATGACTAGAACCAGGTTCACTGGAGGGTTCCCCCACTTGATTTTGAGTTGCTGATACAACATTGCTTCTATTCTCTGTAGATATGGTTTCCGGAGAATCTTGAACAGGAATAGAGGAGGAGGATTTTGCAACATCATCTCCATCATCTTTTTCATCAAGCTTTGGCTTCCCAGTATTGGATTCTGAAAGATCAACTGAATTTCTATGATTTTGCAAAAGTTCTTCAACTTTAGCATCATTAGGACTTCCCTTTTTGCCAAGTTCGTTCATCTCATCAAAGATCACATGAATGCTTTCTTCAACACATAGAGTTCTTTTGTTAAAAACCCTATATGCTTTGCTCTGCGAAGAGTACCCCAGAAATACACCTTTATCACTCTTAGGATCAACTTTTCCTAAGTTGTCCTTGCCATTATTTATGACAAAGCACTTGCATCCAAAGACACGAAGATAAGTCATCTTAGGTTTCCTCCCATTCAATAATTCTTAGGGGATTTTGTTCAACGGGGACCTGATCAAGCACCTGTTTGTCACATAGCATGTAGTGCTAACTGCTTTAGCCCAAAAGTTCTTGCATACACCACTGGCAATCAGCATTGTTCTTGCAATATCTTCAAGAGTCCTATTTTTTCTTTCTACAACCCCATTTTGTTGAGGTGTCCTAGGAGCAGAAATTTTTTGACTAGTCTCATGCATAAAATCCGTCAAAATTTGTATTCTCAATCTCAGATCCTGATCAGATATGATGCTTACTATCTTGTTTCCAAGCTTTACCTAAACTTTCTTGGCAAAGTTAGCGAACACTGAGAACATTTCATCTTTGCTTTTCAAAAATAACACCTAAGTAAACCTTGAGTAGTTATCCATAATTACAAACATATACTTCTTTCCTCCATCCTCATAGGTCCACATAGATCCATATAAAGAAGATCAAGTGGTTTAGACGTGCTGACTTTCTTTTTTGACTTAAAAGAAAGAACGAACTTGTTTTCCTTTAGCACATGCATCACACACCTTGCAATCCACAAACTTTCCCTCAGCCAAACCACGAACCAGGTCCTTCGATATTAACTTGTTCAATAGGGATACACTAACATGCCCCAATCTCATATACCACAACTCAATATTATCACTAACTGCACTGAGACACTTTAAGTCTTCTCCATAGGTCAAGGTCTGCTACATACATGTTTTTGCACCGTTTAGCAACCAAAATCACTTCACCAGTTTCAATACTTGTAACAGTGCATGATATAGAGATAAACTTTACTTCATTTCCTTTATCACAAATTTGAGATACACTCAACAGACTATACTTCAGACCATTTACATAGTAAATATTTTCAATAGCATGAGCAAGAGACTTTCCTATTTGCCCAACAGTAAGAATGTACCATTTCTTACCATCACCAAATGACACACTACCTTTTTTAAATGCTTTGAGTGAGAGAAAATCTTTCATTCTACCAGTAGTTATATGCTTTGAGCAGCCACTATCCATGAACCATTTTTGATTATGTTGATTGCTTCCTCTCACCCCTACCTACAAACATAGTCATTTGTTAAATTTAGGAACCTAAATCAGCTTGGGTCCCTTGGAGTGGGAAAACGGATGGATAATATTTCTTCTTATCCACGCAGGCAGAGTGCAATTTTTCCCTGTGGGACCAAGTCTATTGGAGCTTCTAATAGTTTGAGCAAAACTCAGATTTCCCTTTCTAGAGTTGATGAGGACTTGATAGTTTTCCCTGTAATGACCATTCTTTCCATAGCGTGTGCACAACTAGTTATCTGGGAAAGATATACACTTTCTATGAGGATTATAAGGGGCCTTATTTTTCTAAAAACTAAGACCTTGTCTAAAGTTGGATTTCATGCAACTCAACTTAGTAAGAATTTCTGATGAAGCAGTCCATCGAAGAGATTTTTCAAGCTCATTCTTAGTTCTGCTCAAATTCTCTTCTAGCTTCTTATTTTTTCAAGTTAGGCTGTGAGATCTAAGTTGATCTTCCTAAACTTTTCCTCAAGATCAATATGAGCCTCACTGGCCTACACTTTGCCAAAAATCCTTTTGAGTTTGTCATTCAATATTTTATTTTCACTCTTTATCTTAACAACTTCTTTAAGTTTAGAGATTCTTGAAGACAATGAGACTCTCCCTATTTCAGATTCACTCAGATTATTAGCTAATCACTCTCTTTAAACTACATAATTGTGATAGGCATCAGTTATGACATTTGCTAAAAATCTCAACTCTTTTCTAGAGTATATTTTTAAATTCTATTGAACGTCAAGAAAGATTACCTCATCTTCTCCTTCGTCATCGGATTTGGCCATAAGAGCGAACAACGAATCGAATCTCGATGGCTCATCTTCAATCACAAACATAGATGTGTCTTCAACATCCACCTCTTTTTCAGATTTGCTTGAAGAGTCACCCAAGCCGTCAATGCCTGCTTGACAATTTTGTCTGCTGCTTTTCTACTCTTGAACTTGTCAGGGACCTGGTTCATTTTCTAGGCTTTCTTTGGGTTATCTAGATGAAGTCTTTGTGATCTCTCTTATAAAGAGGACAATCCTTGATATAGTGACCAGGCTTTCCACATTTGTGACAATAATCATTTCCCCTAAAGCCTTTGCTGGAGTTTCTTTTATTTGAAAAATCTCTGCTCCTTACCATCTTTTGAAATCATCGAGTGAGTTACGCCATTTCTTGCTCATCGTCACTTGAATCACTTTTACCAGCCTTGAGAGCTAAGCTTTTCTCCATCTTTGGTTCACTTCTTTGTTGTTCCCATTGCTTTTTGAGCTCATGAGTCTTCAAGTTCCCAACTAGCTCATCCATGGTGAGAGTGTGATAATCTCTTGCTTCAGAGATAGCATCGACTTTTCTTTCCCAAGACTTGGAAATGCACTTAGTATCTTTCGAATAAGTTTGCCAGGCCTTATCACTTCCCTAAGATAGTGAAGCTCATTGGTGATAGAAGTGAATTGAATGTACATATCCCGAATGGATTCACCTTCTTTCATGGAAAAAATCTCGTATTGAGTCTAAGCATATCAATCTTGGATTGTTTGACTTGAGTGGTCCCTTTATGAGTTGTTCGCAAAGCATCCCAAATTTCCTTGGTTGTTTTACATGCCGAAATTTGATTGTATTCGTCAGGACCAATCCCACATACTAAGTTCTTCTTGGCTTTAAAGTTCTTCTCAATTAGCTTCATATCCTTTTCATCGTATTCCTTTCTCGTCTTGGGAACAGATCTGGATATCTATTCCTCTGTTATAGGAATGTGAGGACCATTACAAATGACATCCCATAGTTCACTGTCTTCAGCCATGATAAAATCATGCATCCTAGTTTTCCACCAGCCATAGTATTGGCCATTGAACCTTGGTGATCTGGTTGTTGATTGTCCTTCCTCGAGATTTGGTGGAGCTACCATCAAGAATATAATCTTTCCTAGGTGTTAACCTTTTAGGAAGAACTGATCTGATACCAATTGATGGTTTGTAAGAGTCTACCACGGAGTTAGAGACCTACTACGTTACCAAGTCTCTAATCAGTAACAATGAATAAACAACAAGAACAGAACTTAAATAGCATTAAAGTAAAGACACAGGATGTTTACATCGAAATCTCCTTGCTCAAGGGAGTAAAACCATGACCTACCCTAGTAGGATTTCTTAACTTCTTCACTATCACCAAGCAAGATTTAGATTATAACTCTATGCAATCTAGGAATTAACCACTTAATCCCTACTCACTAGCAATAACTCTATTGCTATACCTCTTTCACAGTAAATCTACTTGAAAGACTCCATTAGCTAACTCTAACTAACACCACAGCTCAACATAAAACAAAAAGAAAAATACCCACAAGAATCTTTAATCGAGAAGTGAGTTTACAACTGTAAGAACTAACACAAAGACGCGATCCAACTAGAAACAAGAACATATTTCACTATGAACAGAGGGTTTCTAAGTTGTTAAAGCTTTACTATCACTGAAGAATAATGCAGCTTTTTCCAAAGAGAGTGCTTCTTTAATATTTTGCAAAAACTAGATTTTCTCTCCATATATGATGAAAATATATGAGTGGAAATGTGAGATAAAATGATTTACATTGGATGGCTGCACCACTACATTGCTGTGTTGCTACTGTCAGACCAGTACAAAGATAGTTGGCATAACAGACAAACAAACTTGTACGGATAGAAGCAGTGTATACCAGTTTACCTAACTGGTCCTCCCACTATGTTTGTCAATCATCAAAACACTGAAAGATGAGAGGGACCTGAACCTAACACCATTGTATCAACTTTGTCAATCAAGAACCTGTTACAGAACATATTTTGTTGCTTCAACAAAGAACAAAATGGAGTAGAAAAATGAAAGATTACGCACTGCTGAAAATCAATGGAGAAGAAAAATAAAAGATTATTTACTGCTAAAAATCAATGGAGAAGAAAGATAAATGATTTTTCACTGATGAAAATCAATGGAGAAAGACTAGCTTCGGACCAGATAAACAATGTACCTTTTTTTTTAAGAAAGTGAAAAAATAGCGCGAAAGGGTACTTCACAAATTCTCTGACTGGAAAAAAAAACTAGAAGTGTTTTAAAGTAAAACTTAGTTTCTGAAACAAAAAAAATGTTTAAAACCCTAGCTACTCTCTCTCTCTCTAGTGGCTCCATGGTGCTTTGAAGGCAAAAGCCTTGCCATGGCTATTATAGTTATGGCCCAGCCATCTGTTGGGCTTAATCCTTCTCCGTCTAAGGTTAATGTTACTTCTTTCTTCAATTCAGCCACTAAACCAAACATTAAAGTTCCATTAAAGCTCAAAGAAGTCAATTATGTACATGGAGAACCTTTTGTTACTTTTGAGTCTTCGTATATTAAAAGTTACATTAAAGATCAAAATCTACAATTTGCTTTGATAGCTAAATTCTCTTATGGAAAACCTGATATGGCAAATCTGACAAGAATTTTCCCTCAGCAGATTGGAATTAAAGGCGATTGTATGCTTGGTCTCATGGATTCAAGTCTTGTTTTGGTAAGATTATTTCAACAATAAGATTTTAATTCTTTATATTCCAAGGTTGTTGCATATATTGTGGGTAATTATAATGGTCAGGGGATGATTATCAGTTTCGCATTCAAAGATAGACACCGAACTTTAATCCAAAAGAAGGAACATCTATAGCTCTTGCTTGGATTTCGTTTCCAGATCTTCCAGTACAATTTCATGCTCAAGAGGCTTTGTTTTCCATTGCTTCTGCTGTTGGAACACCACTTGCCACTAATAAGGCTACTAATTCTCAAACTAGGCCAAGTGTTGCCAGGGTTAGAGTTGAGGTTGATTTGTTATCTACCTTACCTGATCGCATAAGGTTATACATTAGAGAGGATAATACTAATGATTTTCAGGAAATCTGGCAAGAAGTCGTGTATGATCATCTCCCCTCTTACTGTTCAACCTGCAAACATCAAGGACATGAGGCGAGTTCTTGTCGTCATAATTTGATACAAGTTAATTCATAGCTGATGCAAGTGGAAGAAGTTAGTTGATGTGGCAATTGAAGAAGCAACTGGAAATCAGTTAGAAGTAGTTAGGATTTAAATTTTTGTTACTACTGTAGCTCTGTTTTCACTGTAGCATTAGAGTAGTTAATACTGTAGCTATTTCTCAAATCTGTTAGTTACTGCAAATTAGTTAGTTACGAATTAGTATAAAGATCACAATATAAGCTAAAATGTTCATTCATTAATCAATTCAATACAAGTTCACTCTCTTCCCTCAATTAACTCTCTTCTCGGATTCAATTCCTTGAGACAGTTTTCCCCTTTCTCGAGATTTAATCTAATGAATTGATCACTCCCATCCAAAGTGCATCAAGTGGTATCAGAGCCATCGTTCCTTGGAATGTCTATGGAGAGAAGCAAGAATCAATAGCAAGTAGATTGACCCATGGAGGAATGGGATGATAAGTTTCTGCAAATCCAAGATCAGTTGCAGAAGTTATGTTGTTTATCAGGTTTAGTTAAATCTGTATTTTCCAACAATAACTTCAATCACATTTTCAAAATAAAATAAGAACAATCACATGAAGTTGCAACTCTGTATTCACAGCTTTGAACTTTAATAAGTTCAACCCAATTCATGAACTACAACAAAATGAAGTTCAAACTATTTTCTAAAAAATAGCAAAATCAAACTTATAGAAAGAGATGAAGATTAGAAGGTTCAAGTCCATCGAATTAATGGTGTGTCCTTAAGGAAATTATTCCCCTTAAGTACTCGAGGTTATGGAATATATCCTCCCAGGATAAAATGAATCACTTCGACAGAATGGCGGTACCTCAAATTCTGTCGAACTTCGAACGCACTCAACGATTCGTAAATCACACTTGAGTTTTTTTTTTTATCAAGAAGAAGGTATTTTTCACTTCAAAATTTCATCACCATACTTGAGGAAAACTTCAGGTATTTATTGCAAAAAGGTGGTGCTTCAGAAGAGAAGCAATAGTTCGCAAACGGATGCACTATTTTGAACAGGTGCGACCATCTGCACCCGTTGGTCGTCGACCTGTGCCAGCAGGTGGTTGACCTGCGCCCCCAGGTCATAAATGGCACATAGTAGAGACTTCTGCGCTGGACACTTGCACCCACAGGTTACGGCCTGCACCCACAGGTCATCATTTCGCTTTGAAACAGTGCCTCGAAGGGTCATCTCCCTTCGAGAGGCATTGTGACATGTGTCCGCACTTCGTCATGTGCGTCCGCAAATGGAGAATATTTTCGTATCGTATTTTTGAATTAAAACATCATTAACTCTCAAGTTTCAAATAAATTTTGTCCAAAAAGATAGTCTTTCGATTGATCATTTGACCAATCCAAATCCAAATCCGAAGCCGAAATCGGAGCCGAGCCGAGCGAGTGACAACGACGACGACGCGAGGCTTGACTTGTTCTTGCCTCACTATCCACATGAAGGAGTGCTTCCATACTTACGCACAAGAATGTTTCCTTCTCCCACCAATGTGGGAGAACACTTTTTTCATAAAGTGAACATGCATTTCACTTTTCCTCCCTTTTCTTTTCTCCATTTTCCATTCACATTTTCACTAGAACCCAACAGTTAGTGGATGGAGTGGCTAGCATGAACAATCATAATCTTCAAACTGAAAAGAAGTTACTGGAGCTTAGAGGTATAGTTGGGAACCTGAATTCTAAGGGAATGGAATGGGAGATGGACAGAGTCAAATCTTCCAATGTTGGAGAAGGTTCTAATGCAGGATTGTAAGAGGAAAGAAAGAAGGAAACTGAAGGGTTTTAAGAGGTAAGAGTGAAAGATAATCAGAATCGTGGAGGTAATTTCTTTACTCGATATTCTAGGTTGGAGTTTCCAAAATTTTCTGGGGTAGATTTGCTTACATGGTTGTATAAGGTAGATCAACTTTTCTCAATGGATGAAGTTCCTTTCAACCAGAGGGTAAAGGTTGTATCTATTCATTTAGAAGGTGAGGCTATAGCATGGCATAGGGCATTCATGAAATCAAGAGACTCAGTAATAGAATCTACCTGGACTGAGTACATTTTAGCCCTTAATGAGAGATTTGGGGATAACTTTGAAGACCCAATGAAAGCCTTAAAGAATCTGAAACAAACTAGTAGAGTAAGAGAATACCAGGCAGAATTTGATAGGCTTTTGACTGGTGTAAACCTATCTAGTGAGAATGAGATAAGTTTGTACATGGGGGGGTGGGGGTGGGAGGGGGGTGGGGGTGAAATTGGAACTGAATAAGAAAGTAGGAATTCATAATCCAAAGACATTGATGTAGGCTTACAAAATCTCTTGCTACAAGAAGAGGTTTTCGAGGCATAGGCTAAGACATGGGGTTTGAGAGCTGCTAATAAGTCACAAGCTGCTTTGCTACCTACTCCAATCAACAACAAGTTTCCCAATTTTCAAAAAAAATTCACACCTAACAACCCAACATTTAAGAAGCCTTTTGATGCAAATATGAACAGGAGTAATTCAGTTCAGCTAAGGGAGGAAGATGGTTAACTTCTGCTAAAATGGATAAGAAAAGGGCTAAAGGTCTATGTTTTTTCTGTGATGAAAACTATGTTATGGGGCATATCTGTAAGGCCAAGAAGTAATTGTACTTGATAGATGTAGGTGAGGAGGAAGAAGTAGAAGAAGAATTGGAGTTAGTGCAAGAACTACAAAATCAAGAGAATGAGCATGAGTTCATGACAATTTCACTTCAAGTTTTTACTGGTGTTACTAGTTATCAAATCCTAAGAGTGGCTGGTTATCATGAAAGAAGGCCCTTGTAAGTCTTGATTGACACTGGTAGTACACATAATTTCATTGACCAAGAAGTGGCCAAGAAATTAGGATGTAAAGCTGATCGTATAGTGGAGCAATCAGTGTGTGTTGCTGATGGTAGAAGAGTGCAGATAACTTCTGTGTGTAAGAATCTACACTGGTTGTTACAAGGAAAAACTTTTTTTCTATTATTTTGTTTCTTCCTTTAGGCAATGTGGGTATAGTCTTGGGAGTGCAGTGGTTAAATACTTTAGGCAGGATCTTGTTTGACTTCAAAAATAAGACCATTGAATTCATGTACCAGGGAAAGAAACATGTATAGAGGGGAGAAACTAGTCAGATAAAGACTTCTAAAGCTAAGACATTGGAGAAGATAGAGGGAAATGAGACTCAGATCTTTATAATGACTCTAACACCAGAGGTTGTAGAGATTGGTCAGTGTTTCAACATTCAAGCAAGCCAAGGTAATGATCTATCACCAGTATTGAAGTCCTTGTTAAATCACTACTCTTGCATATTTGAATTACCTATAACACTACCTCCTCACAGAGGTGTTTTTAACCATAAAATTCCACTAATGGAGTCAGCTAATCCTGTTAGTAAAAGGCCTTATAGATATCCTGCATTCAAGAAAGATATTATAGAAAAATTAGTACTAGAATTGATGGAACAGGGTGTGATTCAGAACAGTACTAGTCCCTATGCCTCTCCTATAGTTTTGGTAGGTAAGAAGGATGGAAGTTGGAAGCTATGTGTGGATTATAGAAGTTTGAATTAGATGACAATCAAGGATAAGTTTCTTATTCCTATAATAGAAGACCGACTTGATGAGTTGGGAGGAGCTGTAATCTTTTCAAAAATTGGCTTAAGGGCAGGATATCACCAGTTTAGAATGGCTAAAGAAGATGCATACAAGACAACTTTCAAGACTCATGAAAGTCATTATGAGTTTTTGGTAATCCCTTTTGGCTTAACCAATGCTCTTTTATCATTCCAAGGCCTCATGAATGATGTATTTAAGCCACTGTTGAAGAAATTAGTTTTGGTGTTTTTTGATGATATATTGATTTATAGCAAGAGTTTGTCTGATCATTTGCAGTACATGGAGGCTATATTTGAGCTCATGAAACAACACCAACTCTATGTTAAAATGTCCAAATGTGCTTTTGGGGTGGATAAAGTAGAATATCTGGGACATTATATCAGTGTTGATGGTGTTTCAACTAATCCAAAGAAGATTTCAGCTGTGCAGAAGTAGCCTATTCCTATCAATCTTAAATAGTTAAGAGGGTTCTTAGGATTGGCTAGATATTACAGGAGTTTCATACAATGCTTTGGGACAATTTGCAGACAACTCCATGATTTACTTAAGAAGGAAGTGTCATGCCCTATTTTTCATCAAGGTTAAAACAAGCACGACTTATGGACTCAAAGAATTAATTTTGAATAGAGTCGCCACCTGATTTTTTAAGGAAAACAAGGAAACCTATTTAATTATTGACATGTGTGACTTGTGTTTTAATCTGCGAAAATCAGTTTAGATTCTAGGTAAGGGTTCAAATTATTCTGAAGGGAAGGTGTTAGGCATCCTTCAGAATCCACAAAATGTGGTACCCGACTAGACTAAATTTATCAAAGAGGAAGGAGGTAAAAATAATTTTTTGAGAAGTATGAATAATTAAAATATGTAATAATGTAAAAAATGCATGTATAAAACATGATATGTCAAATGCATATATAGACTTTATTATCGTAATATATATGTATAGAAATAAGCAAAAGTATGTTGTATAAAATATGTATAAAACTATATATGTGAAAAGAAAAGAGTGTTCTTTTATGAAAGAAAATCACTTTTGTGTGTAATGTATGGAAAGAAAAGCAATTTTTGTATTTATACTAAAAAAAGTATTCAAATAATATTTTGTATTTGACAAAAGTTAACGGGAGAAAAGATTAAATAAAATGAATGTTTATTTTTTAATAGAAAAGACTGTACAACATTTTCTAATGGAAAAAAGTGTGAATTAATTGATTAAATATCCGAATCAGTTTGATTCTTTATATAAATATTAACGGCCTAAGTTTTGCCTAAACACGTGGTGAGGGTTACGTAAGTAAAAAATATCCCCCGCCCAACTTCCCAAAAATAAAGTTTTCACTATGATTAATATTTGTACAATTGTAAGAATGTAAAATACAAACATAAAATTTAAACTCTTTTTTGAATGTCCTTTTCCGAGAAGTATCCTCAAGAACCTGTGTAAACACTTGTTAGAAATATTAGTAATGAATAAATAATTACAAAAATATGTGTGCATATATGTATGTAAATGTATATATGAAAAATAATATTTATTATCTAGTGGGCTCAGATGAAGTTTTAGATATGCCATGGCTACGAAGTGGTTGCTCAAATTATCGGCCGTCCTAAATCGCTTTGCCAAGATACGAATCGTAAAACTTTTGTGTTGTCGTGTAATATAAGGATTTCGTCATCGCCCAAATTTATTTATTCTTGTTATGTATTTGTATACGTAATGCCCGTCTTTTATTTGTGGAGGCCTCAAAAACCGACGGAAATTTTTTCATTGGCCATGTATTGATACTTGATATAAAATAAGCAAACTTGAGAAAATAAAATCCGTCTTTTGTTATGGGTAAGCCTCGAAAATCCGACGGAGAGATATTGTCATTGGCCATGTAATGTAGTATTTGCTCATTATTAATTTAATAAAATGTTAAGAAAAAAAATGGTCCAAAAATTTCATTATAGCCAAACAAACTAGCATAAAAAATATTAGAACAACAAACAAGCATCGTTAGAGTGGTCAAAGAAATAACACAAAAGTTAACTGCTAAAAGAAAGTCATAGCAAAATGTGTGACTTTGCTCAAAAGATAAGCAAGATTAGCAAGAAAAATAGGCCATTGGAGACATGAAAAACTAGGACAAAGATTATGATATCAAAAGCAATACATTAAGAAATAAGATTCAATAAAAATATGTATACATAAAAATGTAGTCACAGTCATGAAGTGGGGTTTGTTGAAGTTGATAAGTAGTCCACTGGAGAAGAAAGACAAGGAACATGAGAGGAGAGATAATTGTGAGCCTAAGAGTAAAAGAAAGAACTTTAAAAAGTAAGCAATAGTACTTTTCTTCTTTAAGGAAAAATGATGGAGAAAGAGGGGAGCATTAAGAGAACAAAAAGGGAGGGAGAAATGAGAGAGGGTTATTGTGTTGGTGTTGGTGTTGGTTAGTATCATGGAGAGAAGAGAAAAAAGTGAGGAAGAAGGGGCAGCAAAGGGAGATGAGAAGAGTGTGTGTGTGTGTGAATATTTTATCCCCCAAAAACAATTAACCCTTCCTCTCTATTTATAATGAAAATCAACCCCCTCTTTTATCCAAAAAATAAAAGAATTCCCCCTTATCCATTAAATACTACTTTCGCTTATTAGTTATTGTCTAACGGATTTTTTATTCTTTTAACCAAAATATAATGTTATTACTTAAAGGATAAAAATCCTGTGTAGTCATGTCACATATCACCTTTAATAAAGGTGACAAGTGACAAGTCACCTTTAATAAAGGTGACAAGACCTCGACTTGACCGAATTATTGCTCCGTGTATCAAAATAATTGATCAGGCTTATCATTTGCGGATTGTATTAAATGATGTACAAAATGTGTAAATGTCGATATGTAATTACAAAAAATATAAATAATAATAAAAATATAATTATCCTGAAAAATGTATTATGATGTAAATAGTTAAAAATGTAGTGTACTGCAAAGAATTGTAGTGTTATGTTGTGTACGTGTGCAGATGACTGTGAAAAATTTAAAATGACAATAAATTGATAAAAATCCTGATATTTACGAAATTAAGGATAATTATCAACGAATTGTAAAAGTGTGTAAAAAAAAAAGGACGTATTTTGTGCTCTTTAACGATCAGGAAGCCTGAAGACGTTAATTTTAAGCACGGAGAGCCAAAATTGGGTGTCAACAGGAAGGATTCATTTGGTCAGATCAAGCTACAACAACTTTTAAAACATTGAAGCAAGCCTTAGTTTCTTCACCTGTATTGGCATTACCAAACTATTCTCAGCCTTTCATTATGGAGTTAGATGCAAATGGAAAGGGAATTGGTGTTGTTTTAATGCAACTTGGATATCCTATTGCTTACATAAGAAAATCATTAACTCCCAGACATCAAGTTTTGTGTGTGTATGATAGAGAGCTATTAGCACTTCTTTTTGCTGTCACAAGATGGTCTCATTACTTGTTGAATAATCATTTTATTGTCAAAACTGATCAGAAGGCTTTTTTTTTTTTTTTTTAATACCTGGGGATGTATATTATTTTTGACGACCACAAAAGTCGTGGGGTGGACTAGACCTTACCCCATGTATACATCCTAGATTGCTCTAGCAATCCTAGCAAAAAGAGAATGAATACAGAAAAAGCATTACATTCTCTCGATACAGAAGAATGCACTCTTAGCTAAAAAAAAATTGGCCTTGTCGTATCGGATCCTGATACTAGGAAGCTGCATTTTATCTAAGATAAAAGAACCTTTAGATCTAGCCGGCACTTGATCAAGTCTATGATATAAAATAGGTTGATCCAAACTTGTAGCCAATTTTGCGAGATGATCAGCCACCTTGTTGGCCTCCCTGTAACAGTGCGAGAAAGTAAGATTTGTACCATTGAGCAAGTTACTAGTATCATCTACAATGGTCTTCAGATTGAGATTATTGGAGGTCTTGTTCTTCATCATATTCACCACATTTATCGAATCCATTTCAACAATACAATGTAATTGGTTGCTATCCATGAACCATTGCACAGCATATTGAGCAGCCATTGCTTCAGCAACGTTATGGTCCTTGCACTGGATAGGAACAGGAAAAGCAAAAATAAAGTCCCCTGCACTGTCCCTGACTATACCTCCAATACCAGCTCTAAGTCGGTGCTTCAAAAAACTACCATCCGTATTAATCTTTATATTCCCAAACTCAGGCATATTCCATACCACCGTTTTGGTATTGATTTTAGGCTTCAGCTTCTCTACCTTATCACACAGTTGGTTCCATTGAAGATCCATTCTATAAAGAGGGAAGGCTTTATCCATGGCAGCTTTGATGTGCCAATAGATTTATTGTTCCATTCTTCTAGTATAGAATCTACTTTGGTTCCCATATCTACAAGAACATCTAGTTTTCCAAATCTCCCAACAAATGACCATCGGAGTGATTTGGATCAACATCTTCTGGATAGTATTTTTCCATGGGGTCTGCCACCAATCATGAAGAAAGCACTTTACTGGTCTACTATGATATCTGATTCCCAATGGTTGAACAAACATTTTCCAAAGTCTTTGTGCATGCTCGTTGTCATGATTGTTTCTGGTTGGGGAGTCTCGCAGCATAGACATTCCAGGTGCCTTCTATTAGTGTACCTGCATAAAACATCATTAAAAGGAAGTTTAGTCTTGATAAGTCTCCAACAAAGAAAAGCTAAATTTAAAAGGGATACTGGTATGCCAAACTCTGTTGATTAGAGCGTCTATTTCCTTAGACTCTCTAATGCTTTCCCATGCAGATTTGTTAGTGAAAAGGCCATCACTGGTAGCATTCCAATATGGAATATCTGTTCTAATATTGCACCCAATCTTAATGGTAATGATGTGATCAACCAGCCAAACTGGAAGAAGGGTATGTAGCTTCTGAACATTCCAAGTATGGTTGTCAATGAAATCTTTCACTTGAGTTCTGGCAGAGTGAACATGATCTGGACAATAAGTAGCTATCGCTCCAAAGCTAGTCCAGTTATCCCACCAAAAACTGCAATTCCCTTGATGAATAATCCAAGAGATATTATGCTCAGAATTGGTTCTAGCTCGAGTAAGATCTTTCCATATGTGAGAGTTGCCAGAGGCCCAAACTTTAGAAACGGGATGAGCTATGACACAATATTTAGCTTTGGTAAATTTAGCCCATAAAGACTCTTGATTCCTGAATCTCCACCATTTTTTTATATTAAGGGTGTCACAAATCTCTTTCATGCTTCTCATCCCCAATCCCCCTTCTTCTTTAGGAAAACACATCTTTTTCCAAAAACTCCAATGGTATTTATCTTTGTCAACAGTAGAACCCCAGAAAAATCTAGCAAAATGCTTCTCCATGAGCTTAATAATACCTTTAGGAGGGGTTAAAGCTGTAAGGATGTAAATAGGGAGAGATTGGAGTACATGCTTTATCAGAATGAATTTACCTCCGTAAGATAACATATTACCTTGCCAACCATTTAATCTTTTAACGACTTTGAAACACCTTTTGGAGCAACAGATTCATACAGATTTTTGGGTGGCTTGCATCTCAAAGCTAATGGCTTTTGACTTCTCCATCGAGTATAAGAAAGGCTCTGAGAATAAGGCTACCGGTGCTCTTTCTAGGATGCCAGATACTGAGGTTTTAGCTATATCTCTTCTCACTCCACATGATGAGTTGTATATTCAGATTAAGGATTCTTGGAAGAATGATCCTGCACTACAACTGTTGATTGAGAAGTTACAGACTCAGCCTTTCAAGTCCTACACTTGGTGTAATAATAATCAACTGAGATGGAAGGGAAGATTGGTTATAAGGAAACATCAGCAACTCAGAAGAACTATTATAGACCTTTGGCATAGTAGCTCTCAAGGAGGTCACTCTGGTATGGATGCCAGTATTTGGAGACTACAGTCACTATTTTTCTGGAAGACACTCATTCCTGATGTTAGAAGCTTCATTAATCAGTGTGACATCTGTCAGAGGCACAACTCACATGTATGATGCAGCAGCCTCACCTGATTATCTTCAGCCTCTTCCTATACTTGAAGGATTATGGACTGACATCTATTTAGATTTTATAGAAGGCCTTCCAAAGTCACAAGGCAAGGATGTGGTGTTAGTGGTGGTGGATAAACTTAGAAAGTATGCATATTTCTTAAGTTTACAGCATCCTTACACAGCTACTAAAGTTTTCTAGATGGAATCCTTAAACTATATGGCATGCCTGTCACTATGACTAGGGATAGAGATCCTATCTTTTTGAGTTCTTTTTGGCAAGAATTGTTCACAACTGCAGTGTGTATAATTTTAGAGATCAACATCATATCATCCTCAAAAATATGGGCAAACTGAAGTGGTAAATAGAACTTTGGAGACATACTTAAGGTGCTTTTGTTCAGACTATCCTAAAGATTGGGTTGCTTACTTACCCTTAGCTGAATGGTGGTACAATACTACCTGCCACTTTACTATTAAATGTACTCCTTATGAGGTGTTATATGGTCAGAAACCTCCTATACATCTACCTTACTTGGTGGGAGAAAGTGAAATTGACATGGTGGATAAAGATCTTGCAGACAGAGAATCAGTCATTCACTTGATCAAATTTCACATTGCTAGAGCCCAGCAAAGAATAAAAGATGTAGCTGATAAAGGGGTAACAAAGCTGTCAGTCAAGTCCTTTTCAAATGGACTGACATAGATGCTGCACAAGCTACTTGGGAGTTCTGGTCTGATGTGCAACATAGATTTCCATCCTTCCATTGTTGAGGACAAGAATGATCTTTAGAGGGGGTATTGATACAAGTTAATTCATAGCTGATGCAAGTGGAAGAAGTTAGCTGATGTGGAAATTGAAAAAGCAGCTGGAAATCAGTTAGAAGCAGTTACGATTTAATTTTTTGTTACTACCGTAGCTCTGTTTTCACTGTAGCATTAGAGTAGTTAATACTGTAGCTATTTCTCAAATCTTTTAGTTAGTTACTACAAATTAGTTAGTTACAAAATAGTATAAAGATCACAATGTAAGCTACAATGTTCATTCATTCATCAATTCAATACAAGTTCACTCTCTTACCTCAATTTTCTCTCAATTAACTCTCTTCTCGGATTCAACTCCCTGAGACAGGTTTCCCCTTTCTCGAGATTCAATCTACTGAATTGATCACTCCCATCCAAAGTGCATCATAATTCCAAGTCCAATGAGAATCAAGAGGGGCTTTTACAACCATCTCCTAAGGCAGACACAGTTGAACATCTGAAAGGGGATGGAAGAGCGTATTTGAAAGCAAAGAGAGCTGAAAACAAAGTTAATGAGAAACCTGCAACAGTTAAAAATCCTGGGAAGCAATTGAGTACTGCAATTGAGAATGATAAATCATTGGTGGAAATCAAATTATGGCTATATATGGTCTAACTAATACTTTTGGAATTGGTCATAATGGTCAGAAGAAACCTTCAGCTGCTGTTTCCAAAATTTGCAATTACCGATGATATAAATAATAATAATAATTATGTGTTGATGGGTAGTAAAGAAAATGCACGTCTAGTTGACAAGGGAAAGGTTATTCAGGCTAACAATACTGAAGGTTTGACAGTGGTTACATACAAAAGGCCTGGTAGTATTAGGTTTGGGTCTCCAATAAAGAAAAATCCTCCTAATCAACAGGAGGAACACCGTCGAGCTACTATTTCTGATGGTGATCGAACCAAGACTGGTAGTGATGCTGAGCAAAGAAATATTATGGAAAATACTAGGGTAGAACTTACAATGGATGGTGTTGCAGAGAACTTAGCTACTGGGCAGACTACAACATCATCATCAATAGCTAATGTGAACGTACATTCCATCGGACTCCAAATATTAGAGAGCTTAAATCCAGTTTATGTCTTAAAGAATTCTATGAACTCTAGGTTGGGTGTGATTGATACTAATTCTATACAGATTGACCCAACACGAGTACAGTAATGATGCCAGCTTATGATGGAACTGGACACAACACCAAATCGAGCAGCTCCCTCTCGTGACAATAAATAAATCTGTGGAGTAATTTTCTTCAAATGTTGGTGATAGTAATACGCACACAAAACCAGTTGGTATTCATTCTGGTTCCTTGGCTAGTCAAAGTGAATCTCCAGGCCGTAAAAATAGTCAACTGGCAAAAAACCACTCTACTCGTTCGATGTGATGCGTCAAAGGACATTGTTTGCCCAAATTCTTTTGATGCACTCACAGATACAAATGGTAATAAGATTACAAGGGAAACTAGATGGGCCGACAAGGTGGAAGAAGAGGGCGCGCGTGTCACATCTCCCTCTATACATAGAAAATTGAGCCCCGAAACCAGTTTTTGTGCCTAAGGGTAGTGGAATTGCCAGTGTTTCATCTCCATTACATTCTGGGCGACAATTGGTTTTAACAGGTTCTAGTGTTCAAAATATAAGAAGCTAATATTATCTGTTAATTTAATATATCAGATAGCTAAAATATAGGAAGCTAATATTATCTGTTAATACGCCCCCGCAAGTTGGGGGTGATTGGAACAAGCCCCAACTTGTGAAAATATCACAGAAAATTTGTACGTGAAATACGCTTGGTGAGGACGTCAGCAACTTGATCAGCAGAGTGAAGGTGACGAACCTCAAGCGCTTTTTGTTGAACTTGCTCACAAACAAAATGGAAATCAATAGCTACATGCTTCATCCTACTATGAAAAACAGGATTAGCACAAATGTAAGTGGTGCTGACATTGTCACGGAGAATGGTTGGTGGGGAAGACAGTGATAGGTGAAGCTTCTGGATCAAATTCGTGAGCCAATTGACTTCAGAAACAGCAGCAGCAACAGCTCGGTACTCTGCTTTCGTGGACGAGTGTGAGACAGACTTTTGCTTTTTAGAAGACCTTGAGATTGGTGAGTTACCAAGGTAGACAACACAACTTGTTGTTGATGTTCTGTCATATGGATTTACAGCCCAATCAGAGTCAGAATATACGAGTAAACGGTCTGTTGATTGTCGACTTAGCTGGACCTCCAATATGCATGTGTGTTTAAGGTAGCGCAGCAAACGTTTGGAGGCCTTCCAGTGAGACACTTTGGGATTATGCATAAACTGAGACAACTTGCTCACAGCAAACCCGATGTCAGGCCTAGTGAAGGATAGGTAGTGAAGCTTACCAATGATTCTTCTCTAAAGTGAAACATCAACTGCTGAATCTATTTCTGACTCAATGAAGGAGCAGGTTGATATCATTGGTGTTGGAACGCCCTTGCAATCAGCCATATGCAATTTATCTAGAAGATCCATGGCATATTTGTGTTGGGACAAGTATATGGCAGTTGGCGTGGATATTACCTCAACACCCAAAAAATAATGCAAGAGCCCAAGATCTTTGAGAGAGAATCTTTGAGAAAGTGATTTAATTATGGACACGATACTTCCGTGAATGCTGTCCATAATGATTATGTCATCAACATATATAAGAATGTACACAGTAACACCAAAATTATGTAGGATAAACAAAATTGAGTCACAGATTTTGATTTAACAAACCCAATGCTTGTCAAGTAGTTGGTGAGCTAGGTGTACCATACCCTAGGAGCCTGCTTAAGTTCTTATATGGCCTTTTTGAGCTTGCAAATGTACGTAGAATTTTGAGAGGATTCAAAACCAGGAGGTTCGCTCATGTACACTTCCTCTTCAAGACGACCTTGCAAGAATGCATTAATGACATATAGCTGATGAATAGGCCAGAAACGTTGGGCAGCAATTGCAAGGACCAAGCGGACTGTTGCAGGCTTGACAACAAGGCTGAATGTGGAATGATAATCTAACCTGGGTCTTTGATTGAAGTCTTTGGCTACTAGGCGAGCCTTATACCTATCAATGCTTCCATCAGGTTTATTTTTAATTCTAAACAGCCACTTACAGTCGACAACATTTCGGGAGGGATCACTAGGGACCAAGTCTCATGTCTGGTTTCTGACTAGAGCATCATATTCTGCTTTCATTGCTTCTTGCCACTGGGGATATAGTTGTGCTTGACGGTAGGAGAGGGGAATTGGTGGCGAGATATTGGTTTTGGCAAGAAAATTCTTGAGTTTCAGACTATTTGTTTTCGAGCGGGTAACCATTGGGTGAGAAAGGATGGTTGGTTTTGGTTGCGGAGGGGTAATCTTAGAGGTCCGATGGCTATAGGTACGGGTGATGGGTGGCATCCTTGTTGCTTTTGGAGAAGGGAGAATAGGAGCTGATGGAGTTGAACAAGGAGAAACATGGCTGCTTGCTGGATTGTTGGGAGAATGTGGAGATGTACCTGAGCTTGGCGCCGCCGCTGTGGAAGGAACGGAAAAAGACCTTTGTGCACCTGTAGACAATGGTTCAGGTAGTTCAAAACAATGTGGCTCTGTTGGAATATCAGTGTGCATCTCTTTTTAAGGAGATAACTCATCCCAAGATAATTTCAAATTCTAATTTTTATAATTAGAAAAAATATTGGTAAAAGGATAACTAGTTTCAAAAAATACTACATCTCTCGAAAGATAGACTTTGGAGGTGGTCGGGTCAAAGCATTGATGGCAATAATATTTGTTTGAAAATCCCAAATAGACACAAGGCTTTGATTTTGAATCAAGCTTATTTTGTGTATACGGTTTCAGCCACGGATAACACACAACCAAAAATTTTGATGTTGTCATAATTTGGTGATTCTTGAAATAAAAGCTCGTATGGACACTCATCTTTTAAATTTGGAGTTGTCATTCTATTTATGAGAAAAATCGCTTAATGACATGCAAAACTCCAAAAGGTGGCTGGTAAAGAAGCTTGGTGCATTAGAGTTTTTGCAGTCTCGACAACATGGATAAGGTGGAGAAATTAAGTGTTCAATACCCTGTGATTTCAAATAGAAAGTTAAACCCTGAAATTCACCTCTTCCATCAGCATAAAAAGATAATATTTTTGTTTGAAACCGACTTTCAAGTAATGGATGTAGTGTTTTGAAAACATCTAAAACCTCATGTTTGGCTTGAATCGTGTGAAGCCATATATATTTTGAAAATTGATCTACAAACAAAACATAATATCTTTTTCTATCAATGGACAAAAATGGTGACGAGCCCCACAAATCACTTTAAATAATTTGTAGAGGCCTATGACACTGCAGGGAATTCGTAGAAAAAAATTGTCTCTGGCTTTTATTTGATTGGCGTGAATTACAAATAGAAAGAGAGTCTTTCTTAACAGGAATGGAAAATTTATTCAAAAATATATCTAGAGTACGGCGTGTTGGATGCCCTAAGCGCTGATGCCACAGATCTAAGGACACAGCCACATTGCATTGTGGTTGAGAAGAAGAAGAAGAAGCATTGTCTGGCGGCCACTCATAAAGGCGTCCTCTACTCCGCCTTTGAATTAGCGGCGCCACCGTGCTCAGATCCTTCACAAGATAAGAGAATGGAAAGAATTCAATGGATGTTTTATTATCACGACAAAATTGAGAAACTGAAATCAAGTTATTGGCAATGGAAGGGGAGCAAAGTTTATTGGATAATTGAAAGCTAGAATTAGATGCAGATAAATCAGTGTTACCGGTGTGAGAAATTGGTATGGTGTTACCATTTCCCATAGTGATCTCTTCCAGACCATTATAGTCAGTAATGTTTGTGAGACTTTGGGCATCCGATGCAACATGGTGTGTAGCCCCTGAATCGACTATCCATGGGGCTGATTGCTGTATTTTTTGTCCAGCAAAGTTGGCCCGGGCCTGAAAATGATTATGAGACTGAGAGCGACAAGCGCGAGCAGAATGTCCAGGTTGGTCACATAACTGACACACTAAGTTGACTTCTTGCGGATTGGTGCGACGATTGCGCCCTGGCTGAGAACGTTGCTGCTAGTATTTGTAGTTGTTTTGACGCCTATTTTTGTTGGTGGCATTGGTCCTTTTTTGAGAGTTGGACTTTTGAGTAACAGCAGCAGTAATTGGGGTAGATTGAGGCGGAGCATTGTGTTTGAGGAAAAGCTAGTGATCAATAAGCTTTTCAAACAGTTCGGCATATGAAATTAGGGTGTCACGTGCTCGAATTGCTGCTGAGATTTCTCGATATTCTGGTCCAACACCAGTGAGAATCTTGACAATGAGTTCGGCGTTAGTGACAGGAGCTCCTGAAGTTGCAAGCTCATCACAGAGAGATCGGACTTGGTTGAGATAGTCCGTGACAGGAAGACTCTCTTTAGTGAGACAAGCTAGGCGATCTCGCAGGCTGAAAATGCGAGTTTGCAACTTATTGGCATAAGCAATTTGGAGGGAATCCCAAGCTGCTTTGGCAGTGGTTGCAGCGGCTACAGTGGCAGCAGAAGTTCTATCTACTGATGCTAAAATTGTATTCTGGATCAATTGGTCCTGACGAAATCAATTAACATAATCGGGGTTGGCAATTGTCTGGTTATTTGTGGTGGTGGTCATGGCAGGAGCAGGGATAGTCCCATCTAGATGTCCGTAAACATTGTGTCCTCTCATGAGCATGGACACTTGTGCCTTCCAGAGAGAAAAGTTATTGCTGCCAGCAAGTTTAATCAGAAGCGGGGTAACCAAGTTGAATTGGACAATTGTGGTGGAATTGGTTCCATCGGAGTTGGTAATAGACTGAGCCATTTCTGATGGTTGGGTAATAAGGATCTTAGAACTCTGTGAGGAGAAAAAAAGCTCTTGATACCATATAAAGGTTTGAGATGTAGAAGGGAAAGATAATATGTTATTCATGTACAATAGCTCTTTATATAGAGCGGATACAGAACTGGAAAATACTATCTGATAAGTACAAAGCAACAGAAAAACCTAGAGTACAGGAAACTATAAAAGTCCTAAATACAACACATAACTAACTACCGTATAATTTAAAATATCAGATAGTTAAAATATAGGAAGCTAATATTATATGTTAATAGTTTGTAGGTTTGACATCAGGATGTATAAGTGAGCTATTATGAAGGTAGTGCAGACCTCTGGCTGTCCCTATGCATATCTCCAGCCTCTGCTCCCAACTCATACTGGGTAGATCTGATCCATACAAATGGCTCCCGAGGGTGCCATTTTCCATGTACTCATAAAGTAGAATCATCTCATTTCTTTCATCACAGCATCCAATCAATGAAACCAGATGTGAATGGCGGAACTGTGGGAGAATCTCAATTTCTGTTAGGTACTGTTCAACATCTAGTCGGGACTCAGGATTACCCTTTTTTAAGGCCACCTTTGTGTCATCAGACAAAACACCCATGTAAACCTTTCCAAAGCCATCCAATCGAATGAACAAACTCTCCTCAAAGTTGTTAGTTGCTTCCTCCAAAGCTACAAAAGGAATTCGAAGACTTCCAATAGGACTGCGATAATTCAAGTAATAAGAATCATAAACTTATGGAAGTTGTTTCCTTTGAATGTTTGCCACCCATGGTATAAAAAAGAAAATGACCCCTAAGAACAATTGCAACTATAATAGAAGCATCTAAGATGAAAAATACAAATATGTAAGCCAAAGAGTAGCTTGAGGAAGCTACAATCTTTACCAGAACAGTGGAGATTTGGAGGACGACTGAAAAGTCTCACCGAAAAGCTTTGGATCGTTTTTGTGTCTCTCCTTTTATCTCTATTGGTAAACTGTTGAGTGAGATGATTAACTAAAACATTACTCCCTTCATTCCTAAATTGAGTGCTTGTTATTTTTACTAAAAATAAATATTTTATAATATTTATTATTTTTAAAAAATTAAGATATAATTATTTATTTATTTTATTTTTATTTTTAATTATAAATATAGAGAGATATTAATATAGTGTAAAAAAAAGATGTATTAAGTGGAAGGACAAAAATAATTGTTCGGCTATAAATAATAGGGATAATTACACAAAAGTACAACTAGCAAATGTAGTTTACATTTAAGTAGTCAAAAATATATTTTACATTTTATAGCCCAAATCTGATTTGGTCATTCACTGTAAACTAACTTTTTTTTTGTAGTTATTTAGAGAACAACACTTCTCATACCAAATTTTCAGTTTCTTCTTCACGATTTTCACTTTAATTCTTCTCTAATTCTATTCCAAGAAACTTCAAATAAATTGGTGAAAAATTCAGCACTGTTTCGAGTTTTTTTCTACAATTCGAGATTTCAATGTTTTCATAAATAAGCTTAAGTTCGAGTGGGTATAGTTATAAAAGATTGGTTATGTATTGAGGAGCCCAAATATGAAATTTTGGATGATTTGGTGTAGTTTTGAGGTGTTTTTGAATGAATTTGATGCTTGGATTCAAGGAAGAAGATGAAGGCTTTTTTTGGTACAACAGTGTATATATTTATATATTGTATTGTATATTGTTGTATATATTTGTATATTATATTGTATATTGTTGTATGTACAATACAGTCTTTTTTATTTCGGTGATTTTCTTCTTCCTCTCCATTTTATACAAACTTATACAATGTAGATACATTATTTAAACATTATATATACACATGTATATATTTGTATAATTATGTATATTGTTATATAATTGTATATATATACCTATAATATACAACATTATGCAAAATTATAGGAGGAGTATAGTATACTCATATGCAATACTATACAAATATTATACAAAAAATTTGACTTTTCTTCTTCCTTTATTCAAAAAACATTAACCTTTCTTTCTATTTAAGTTTCTAAGAGAGAGATGAGAATAATCAAATCTATTGCAAGCGAAAATCTAATTAAAACTACAAATCTTTTGAAATTGACTGGTATATTTTGAAATTGAATAAGTTAAAAATCCATCTGTTGTGGTAAATGACACATATGTATGTTATTAGCACAAACTCGACTTTATACAAACAAGATACATACTCAAGGAATCAGAGTATAAGCACATATTCCAACCACAATGAAACAACATGACCTTCATGAATAAGACATGGCATTTTCTCTGGTTTGAATCACCTTTAAAAGCAGATTGAACTCGTAGGAGCAGAAAACAGGAGTAACAACATTATTGTTAGCATCACAAAAAATATACATTACTAAGAGTACAAGAGCAACACAAAAATCTAATTGAATTACTAGGTCACAACATATAATTTTTTAAAATTTCCTGTCTCCGTCAAGGGAGCCTAAAAAAAAGGAAAAGAAAATCAGTTCCAAGAGAAATGATCATACTTTGTTTTACTCAAAATTCTTTACACATTACTAAAACTAGAACAATCCCTTGAGCAGACAATGCAGCACATCAACAAAGTATTGTATTATTGGTAACTTTGATTAAGGATTTAAAGTAACTTTTTTTTTCTATACAATTGAACCATATTTAATAATGTAATATAGAGTAGGCTATATTCTATAATATAACATTACTAGTTACATTTTTTTATAATCTTCTCTAAATAAAATCATGTCAATGGTCAAGGAATTAAATTCCATATTTTAGCCATTTAGGCTGGCCTTCTTCTGCCGCCACTTATCTTTTTCTTTTCTTTTTTTAATTTCGCTATTTTGGCCTTCGTGTGGCTCATTATCTTTTTGAAAAAAAATAATTCGTTACTCTTTTTTTTTTTTCGCTGCTTTCGTTTTTGTATGATTTTTTTTTCAGCTCCTTTTTTCAAGAAAAAAATCAATTCTTTTAAATGTTTTTCATTTTTTAACAATCAAATAAAATTTGTAATATTGTATTTGCTACTTTTTTTTTAATTAATCAAATACAAAAATAATGTACTTTTATTTGTTATATAAAAATAACATATTTTATGCAACAATGTTACATATACATATTTTATACAATTATAATACAGTTTTTATACACAATTTATACAGATATATATTTTATACAATAATGATACAATTTCTAGACACATCATATACAAAATACATATTTTGTACAACAGTTATACAGGTTCTATTCAACATTTAGCTACAATAGTTATTTAGATACATATTCTATATAATCATTATACAGTTTCTATATACATCTTATTTAATGTCTATATATATCTGATACAATTACATATTCTATACAACAATTATACAGTATATATATAATTATTTTATTTAATTGTTTTTTTAAACAACAAACAGATTTTATAAGTGAGTATATAAGTTAATAATACTATATGATAAAAATAGCATTATAAGTTTATTTTTATCTTATTTTATTTTATTACTAATAATAAAATATCTAATATCTACTGAAACAAGTGAAAATAAGAGTCACAACTTTATAAACATATATCACCGTACAAAAATAGTTAATAAAAATAAAGGTATGTTTTATATTTCCTCTGTTTCAATATATTTATCTTATTTTCCTTTCTAGTTTATTCCAAAAAGATTGTCTCTTTACTTTTTCGGCAACTCCTTAACTCTAACTTTCTATATTGCATGTTTAATATCATAAAATTAAAGATCATTTTGATATATTTTATATATCTTTAATTAAAGACCAATTCGAAAGTCTTTTTGACTTTCTTAAAAAACCTCCAAATGCTTGATATCAATATTAACTTAGCTAAAAATAAAGCACAACGGATGAAAAAATTTCATAAACGTGATAACTGCTAGTTGAGGATGAGTTTTAAACTCATATAGAACTTCTGTTATTATTATTATTAGTATTATTTGTATATATTTTTAACGTATTTTCCAGTTTTATTTTAATTTTTATAATGATGATATTATATGAGCTTATTGCTATCAATGTCACGTACTACGTGGCTGACTCACTCAGACAAACTGCTATTTGAGTTTTAATTTATTGCAAATGAATATTTTTTACGTACTTAATAGATTAGATTGTGAAAAAAAATGAGAACAAAGATAAATGCAATTGGAGGTCATAGAGAGGTGTCGCATCACCTTGTCTATGTTTCTCCTATTATATTTTATATAGATATAGATTATGGTGATGATATGATATGAGCTTAAATAAAAAAATGAAGATTCATACAACGGACTCAACTTGGTTGGGACTAAGGCGCAGTTGTTATCGTTTTCTCACCTGTTGTTCCTGCACCATAGTTGTATAGGCAGGCACATCCAATTGATTGATATAAAGGTGTTACAGCAACTTCAGACAGCGTAAATTGGGGAATCGAGAGCATTGTCACTCATCTCATCAAGAGAGAATTTTATGATTAGCAAAGGAACTTTTAGAAGATCCAACAAAGCTAAAATTTAAAGGGCGAGCTAGCCTTATAGGAAACAGTTATTCTTATTGTCGTAAACAGACGAAGTGCCGGATACAACTAACATGAGCATTTACAGTCCTTCGGTCTACCAATTCAGATTGAAACCCTTAACATGAGGTTTTCATTACAACGACACATTAAGCCTTGGACTGGTCGTCTTACTCAAAGCTTTCACTTTATTAGTAAAAATGAGCTGCCGTATTGCTCATTCAAACCTTCCTACTATATATGGAATTTCAGAAGAGTAGTCTAAAATACAGTAAGCGAAGAAAGGAACACATCACCTGGGGATACATTTAGGGATCAATTCAATTTGGACCTCTACTTCACCACATTCCGCTTCTTGCAATCTAAGGATCATGTCTTGGGTCATCTTACCATTCTCCCAGATTATGCAGCTCACATACTAGGCAGTTGTCCTTGCTTGGCTGAACTCTATCAACTTTGACACCACATGGGAGGTCTTGTAAGCCCATCTTCAGAACTTCCAGGTATGGTTTAATATCCATCTTTGCTACACCCATCTTGTCATCTCCGGTGAATGTATCTTTGTCATATACAGACTGAAACAAAATCAACGCCAACCATGTTGTAAGGATTCATATACCACATTAACATTTCCTTAATTTCAAGAAACCAGATTATGATAACAGAAGTTCAACAAGAAATACAAAGTAGAACAGAGAATTTGAAGTATTTTGCGTCAGTACTGACTTTGAATGCAAATGAATTTGTACACTATGTAGGTTAACTTTTTCTTGGGCCAAATACATATACAGCTACCTAAAGCTGCCTGGAATTTTCGTTTAGACAACTCAACTAAGACTATTACCTATTAGAGACCTAATATACAAAACATGTGTCTATTAAACACCTCACACTGACTTAGCACAAGGAGTGTTTCCATTCTAAGTTGAGAGCGTGAACAAGACGAATGTAATTTTTTTTTTCTTTCTTCTTTGCCCTAATGATCTAATCTTCCTTTGTTCTTTAGAAATTTTTTTTGATATTCCTCACCTGAATTCTGTCTTTTCCTTTGTTCTTTCCTTAACAAAATTGATAAAGAAAAGGAGAAAGTCAGGATGAAAGGTAGAGAAGAAAGCAGAGGAAAGGCGAAAAAGAAACCAAGAGAGATAAGGGACGAAAAAGGAGGGTGGCTGAGATGCAATGCCGCTGCCAGCGGTGCTGAAGAAACTGTAAAGACAAAGCTATTCCGGAAGACCTAAAATTAAAAGTGAACCCAGACCCTCTCCTTGTTCACCAAAACCAAACTGTAGTACAACATCAGAGGAGACACATAACCGGAAGAAGAAGAAAGACAGTGTTTCCATTAATTAAGAGAACAATAAACATGAAAGAGTTCACCTTCTATCTCAACCTCAATAACCTTGCTTCTGTAACTGTCGTCCCTTTGATGTTTTTGTGATGTAAATCAGGAGGATCATTAAGAGTATACTGAGAAGAAGAGCGGTTGTGGTCAGAATGTGAGGAAGGTGAGGGAAGTGTTGGGTTTCTTTATTCTTGGAGGTCAATCAATGGTGAAATTGAAGAGTTCATCGGAGGAGAAAGAGAATACTGAGAGTGAATAACAAAAGGAGAAAAAGAAAAAGTGCAACGAGATGGCCACATTTCATTCTCTAATATCGTGGTTTGCCACATCAATGTGTGCAAGATTCACACATTTCACTTTTGTTAGAAACCATCAGTGAGGTGTTTAATAGGCACATGTTTTACCTAGGTTAGCTGTCTAATAAGGTAACAACCTTAGTTGTGGTGTCTAATATTTTAGGTGGCCTTATATGTATTTGGCCTATTTCTTAGATATAAATGCATCAGATTTGACGATAATTGCAGATATTAGTTACTATGGGATGAAGAAGAAATAGAAATGTGTTTACCAGAATTATGATGCACTTTCTGTTAGTCATGCTAACTTATATGAATGATACTGTATCTAAGTCTAAAGAAATATGTATACATTAGAGGAAAGTTTTTATTTTTGATAGGTGCGTACAAGAACAATTGTAATGTCTGGATCCTCCAGTGCTAGAGTCAATTCCTCATTCCAAATAGTGTTGCAGCTGTTCTTTCTAACACTGGACTTCACTCTCTGTAATGCAAGTATAATCAATACCAATAACAAGAACATTGAGATGACATCAAAAAGATTAATTGTACGCAATAGTCATGTATAAATCTAAGGTTTGCTCTACATTCACGCACACACTGATGGACGTTGGAAAGAAATAGTTTATAATCTAGCAAGAAGTATACTTTGTCAAAATTTGATTCCTTCTTCTGAGTGATTTAATATATGTCACAACATTCTGTACCAGCAGACATGATGTCCCAAGATTGAAGATAATTTTTCTGTACCATTAAAGTTAGCATAGAGCACCACAATGTTAAAGTTCCCCTCTGGAAGTGAAATGAGCAATCAGAAAATCACATATTTTTTGGTGAAATACCCATTCCGTCAATTAATGTGGGACTTAACAGTATAAATAGCCTTGTACATTGCTGAGTTGAATGAAAGATATTTTTATTTCTTTAATTCATTTGATTACAATTCACTCTCTAGCTCCTTCTATGGCTCATGATTGCTATCGTTTCATCATCTGGTAGATGGAACTACACTTGGCAATCGTAAGATGAATGTGTATACTATAACGTTGGTGAAACTTTTACTATTCAAATGTAAGAAATTACTGGACAGTAAATTTTGATGCAACTTAGAAAAGAATAAATGCATTTTTGACTTCAGGCACAGCTCTATGGAGTCCGTGGCAGATGTCAATGCTGTTCTGTCATTTGACCATGTACAACTCCTCTTTTGTATTTGCACTCTTGCGTTCATTTATTCATCCTTTTACAGTCTTGAAAGATCCCAGACGAGGTATGCAATGCTAACTTCATTTTGCCTGTTTACAATTAGAAATTGGATTACCATGTTTTAGTTTTCTCAAGGTTCCGACATGATGAGGGCATATAGGTATCAAGAAATTACGTTATCAGATCTTCCCAATGGCTAAAAATTGTTCCATGCATTGAAAAGCCTTTTCATTGACATGATATTATTGGTATGATATTCTATGAATAAATAACTTATTAGAAACCATATACAACATGTGAAACAATCGCTGCTGTCACGTCCCAAAATACCCCCTAAACGTGACTGACACCCGATAACACCACCTGTCGGGAGAACCAATATTCTGTACACGCACAATGTCTATATCCATTGAGATAAAACATATGCAAGTCCAAAAATAGTCATTAAAGTAAAAGAAATTATCCAACCAACTATCTCATATCAATTTATGAACACTAACAATCGCTTAAATAATAAACTTTAGCCCAAATCCCACTCTAAGACCATGGAGCATCTAAATAGAGTTACATGAGTTCAACTTTCGGGCATGCAAACCCAACGAAAAGAAATATAATCTAAAAATAGCTAGAGCTGAAATGACAGCCTCCACGAACAGTGCGAAGGCTCACCTCAGCAATAGAATATTCACGAACGGACCGTCAACCACTAGTCTCACCTCCCGCAACAGTATATGTAGACATGAAACTAAGGAGTGAGCTATATATAAATATAACTCAGTAAGATCCTCGACCCGCTACTTTAAATACTCCTGGGACAAGTGTTAGAAAATACAACCACGCCAAGAACATAAAAATATTACACCAAGTACTTATCATAAATTGCAATTAAAATAATTGACCAACACCATGAGTTCTGGGCAACATACACAATGGGCCAACTATATCAAGAGTATACACAATACTCAGGGAAACATACACAATGTCCCATATTAAATCAAGAAGCATACACAATGCTCAAGGAAAGCATACACAATGCCCCGGTGGAATCAATAAGCATACACGATGTTCAAGGAAGCATACAGAATGCCCCGATCTCATAGTACACAATCATATCCCATCACGAAATAGTTTATAAAGGGAGTTTTAGTATTCTTGAACATAAAGTATATGCAGTCAGCCTCAAAGACCACCGATTCTGCCAAGCACATGCTCGTCCCAACACATGGACCGGACAGATAAAACACATTTTTTAAAATAAGTTTGAAAAGAAAGCATCCAAAGCTTAAAGTCTCACTTACCTCGCTAACAACAAGTTTTCCAATCTTGTAATGAGTAGCACACCAAGCAAACAACCTCCAATGGTCTCAATCTATGCAAAAATATTAATTAACAAGGTTAATTATACTAGTCGGAATCAGTCCCAATATCACTAACTTTCAAGCTTAGAATATCTCCACCTTAAACCATAAATTAAAGGTGGAAAACTAACAATATCATTATCCAACCTAATTAATGCTCGCATTCCCAAACTAATAACCAAATTGTGTATAAATAATTTTTTTGATGAAACCCAAAATTATTGTTGTAAATAATATCTCCAATCAATGCAGGGAATAACTAAAACAACAAGGTGGCTTAAACTCTAATTCTCTGCCATGAAGAATTTCATAATTTTTCCCAATCATTATGATTCTAGGTCATCATTACCTAATCATATAACCCTCTCCTTATTAACCAACCATTTGGTTATAATTTTAACCTTCTCATCAAAGTAGCAGACACCGAAATTTCATAAAAGAAAGGATTTATTTACAAGAAATTTTCAACATCCAAAATTGTAAATTAAATTCCATTAACCTACAATCATTGCCAACACGTAGCTTATGACATTAATTTCTATCCTATGATCTTATTACCATTAACTGTACCTTATTTTAACCAAAAGTATTACAAGATGCATAGTCAATTCCCGTGTCAAAGATCCAAGGAAAAATCTCATACCTGATCACTATGAAATTTTACTGTGCTCCCTACTAATGTCGTCTATGCATCTCCAAATTCTCTTTTTCTACAGTTGCTTCTTTCCTCCAGAAATAATGGGATAAAAAAATAAAGCCCTAATATTCTACTCCTTCGGTTACTAATCGTGAAAGCTGAACAATGGAGTGGGTGTGGCCCACTCCTTTTAAATTCTCTTAATTAATAATAATAATTGGTTAAAATTACTAACTAACCCTTCATTAAAATAAATTGGGCTATTACACCGGCACACCCAATAAAATGAATAGAGGATACACAGGTAGAGTAATGGATGTCTTCAAAGTTAACTTTCTATACAAAATCAGAACTTGGTAAAATAAATTGTTTTAAAAACAAAAAATAAATCTTCATATGATTCACAACAGAAGTGGAATTAGAAAACACCTAAGGAAGGTATGTACCATTTTCACTTAGTTATGTTCCATCACTAGAGAGATCCCAATCAGATATTTCGGTCAGAGCAGGAGAAGAACTGGTATCAACATGGCTGAAATCATTGATTTGCTCGTCAATAGGTATGGTACTGTTTTATTCAGGATCATCTTGAATGACAGACTCTTGGAGATGAAGTGCATACTCCAAATTCCACAGCACACCACCCATAGATGGCCTATCAACACCATCATCAGCTAAGCATTTCTCCGCTGTTTCTCCAAACTTCCTGAGTGAGCCTGGTCTTATTTTGCCCAGAAGATTGGGATCTATGATTCGTCCCAGTTGTCCGTTCTTCTGGCACTTCCTTACCCATACAACTAAACTCCTTATCCCGCTCAAACGGTATGAAACTAGGATAGGCCTAGCACAAAGAACTTCTAATAAAACAACACCGAAAGAATAAACATCAGATTTTTCTGTCAGCTGTCCCCTTCTTAAATATTCAGGGTCTAGGTAGCCCAAAGTTGCTGACACGAATGTGGTAAAATGGGTTTGATCAAGCTCAGGCCCTTTCTTGGATGTTCCAAAATCAGTAATTTTTGCCACCAAATTCTCATCAAGCAATATGTTTGCAGACTTGACATCACGATGTATAATTGAGCTAGTATGAAGGTAGTGGAGACCTCTGGCTGCCCCGATGCATATCTCCAGCCTCTGCTCCCAACTCATAGCGAGTAGATCTGACTCATACAAATGGCTCCTGAGGTTCCCATTCTCCATGTACTCATAAATTAGAATCATCTCATTTCTTTCATCACAGTATCCAATCAATGAAACCAGATACGGATGGCGGAACTGTAAAAGCATCTCAATTTCTGTTTGGAATTCGGTAACACTTTGTCGGAACTCAGAACTACACCTTTTCAAAGCCACCTTCGTACCATCACAGTAAACGCCCTGTAAACCTTCCCAAAGCCACCCTTTCCAATGACCAAACACTCATCAAAGTTATTAGTTGCTTCCTCCAAAGCTGCAAAAGGAACTCGAAAACTTTCAAAAGGTGGGAGATAACTCGTCTCAGTTATGGAAGTTGTTGCATTCGAATACTTACTTCCCATAGTGTGTGTATTTAGATATGGAGTACAATCATTAATAGATAAACCTTTGACCTGGGCAAGCTGCTCCTGGATGTTTTCTTAAGCAAAATCGAAAAAGTCGTAAGTAAATCTGATGAACGGAAGGTCTCATTGTTTCAAAGGTTGAATCTTTAAAGAAAAATATCAACCTGAAGAAAGATGTAGAACAATTTCAACAATAATTAAAGCTTCTAAACACAATAAGGTAAACTAAACGAAGATTGAAGAAACTGTGATTTTACCGGAATAGTAGAGTTTTGGATAGATATTGTGTCTCTTTCCTTCTATCTCTCTGGGGAAACTGTAGAGTGAGAGAACCCTAAAGTCAGACACCTCGTTATCCAAATTTTTGTTACTCAAAAATAGTGCTCCGTCCCATTGGGTAAGCTCAGGTTAGCCCGGTGAATGGAGGTAGTGGATGCACCTTGTCTTCCGAAGTATCTTAGTTCTAGTTGCCGAAGTGTAGCACTAAGACTGGGCATTCTGCCGGAATGGAATGGCCGGACCGGAATGGACCGGAATAGACCGGTACCGGTATGAACCGGACCGGAATAGAACCGGTACCGGTATGAACCGGACCGGAATAACCGGTATGAAACCGCGGTTCCATTCCGGTCCGGTAGTAACCGGTATACTACCGGAATGGACCGGAATGGAACGGAATGGAACGGAATGGAATAACCGGTACGGGCAATTTTAATATTATTTTTTTAAAAAAATAATTTTTTATATTTTGAATAAATAAATTATTTTTTACATTTTTGTTAAAGAATAAAAGTTATATTTTGTATTATGTATTGTAAGTTTAAATTTGGTTTTTAAATATTTTGAATTAAGTTTAAATATGTTTTTTTTCTAAGTTTTTAAATTTATAAGTTATAAGTTTTTAAGTTTATATTTTTTGAAGTTTATATTTGAATTTTAAAGTTTATATAAAAGTATATAACTTTGTTAAAGTTTTTTTTCTAAGTTTTTTAATTTATGAGTTATATAAGTTTTTAAGTTTATAAGTTGCTAATTTAAACACTCAAACTAAACAAAAAGGAAATGCATTGAGTAAAAGTATGATAAAATTAAAAATCAATACAATTTATTCAAAATTTCAAATTTGTATTACAATTTACAACTATTAGTAGAGAGCGCCTAATTTACGCAGCCACCTTCTAGGAAGGGTTCTGTTTCAACTAAGCCTCGAATGTAAGCTAATAGTTGTATAATCCTATAAAGTTTTGTTCTAACTCTTGTAAATTTTGAGCAATAACCTCCGGTCTTGGTAAAACTTGTTGACGATCTTCAATTTCAATGCCATCGTCACTATTACATCCAATGACTGCATCTAAGTAATCTTCTTGTAATTTAGTTAACTTTGGAACTCCTTTATTTCTTCGTTCGGCGTTGATCCAATCTCTAAAAGTCACCGATACCTCCAAACTGTCTTCTGCTAATGAATATCTATGATCGCCGATTTGAAATCTTGCCGCACTGAAAGCTTGCTCCGAAGCTACGGATGATCCTTGAATAGCTAGCACGTCCTTCACCATCTTGCTAAGTTTTGGATATTGATGCTCACGAGCCCTCCACCAATTCAATAGCTGTGGTACGCCTTCTTGATTTGTAAGAGTGTCAGAACCCTGGTCAAGATATTTAATAAATTCACATTTATGAGAAGAATGAAGACCAAGTGATGATTGTGCTCTACCATGGGCATCTAGTCGAGGCATAGAAGTTTGAGGAACTTCAACATTATCGAATGTGCAATATTTGTCATACAATTCCTTAGCACAAGTGTGAATGCTATTTTGACAAGTTATCAAATCGGGACTTTCATACGGTTGAATATTTAAATTATGATAAATTCCTCTAACCAAAGCTTTTGCACCATGTTCTTTATATTCCGGGTTAAAAAGAATTGCAATTAAATAAATTTGGGGGATGGGAAAAAAATATTTTTTAAATTTTTCAACCATAGCTACAATAGCATTCTTAAAAAATTCATTATTTTTATACTCTGCAAAAAGGGATGAAATAGACCATATATGTATTAAAATTTCAGAAATAGTGGGATAATACGATCCAGAAAAAACTTTTGTAGCATCATAAAATGATTTCAAAAAACCTTTAAGTGCTTCTATTTGATCCCAATCATTTTCATTGAGTTGATGACTAGGATAAGCGTTATGAGAATTAAACATCATAGTAATAGGTTGTCTATATTTATAAGCATCTTCAATCATTTCATAAAAAGAATTCCATCTAGTTTTAACTTGTTTTGGAATTTTTTTATACGGAAGTTGACACGATCGACAAAATTCTTTATATTGTCTAATTCTACTACTATTATGCATATGAAAAATCCAAAACACAGCATTTTCAACTTTATCACAAGTATTATCAAATAATTGAATACCATCCTTCACAACTAAATTTAATATATGTGCAGCACATTTAATATGAAAAGCATATTCACTAATTGGACAAATTCTAGAACGTAGATGAGAAATAGCATTTAAATTAGCAGAAGCATTATCTAAAGTAATGCTAATCACTTTATCAGAAAGAAAATAAAATTCTAAAATTTGACCTACAGTAGAAGCAATATAAACACCGGTCTTTTTATGTTCACAAATTTTATAAGCAATAATTCTTTTTTGCAAATTCCAATTATAATCAACCCAATGTGCAGTAACAGTTAAATAATCATTACCGTTAGGACTACGACCCATATCAGTGGTAATAGCAGCCCTACAATCCATCATGTAAAAATAGCTACGAAGAAATTGCATATGTTTTTCTTGAAATTCAAAAATATCTCTTTTTACCATACTTCTTGAAAAACCTTCAAAACTGGGATTATATGTATCCCGAATATATGTTATAAAACCTTCATTTTCTCCAAAATTAAAAGGCAAACCACAAACAGCAATCATTTTTGCAAAATTTTCACGATCACGATCCTTATTATAGGGTCGTTGTGTAACAGGACCAGTCGGGTTTGAAGGGTTTAGTTCAGTTTGAAACATGTTTGACCCGGCAATAGAGGGTCCAGTGCTAGAACCGGCATTTTGACGGGAAGCCATAAATGCATTCCATTCTCTCGGATGTTTCTTAATCAAATGGGTTTTTAACCCCCCAGTAGAACCTCCAGACCCGCCAGATATATATTTCCACTGTTGTTTACAAATACCACACGTAGTAACAGTTTTTTCATCATTCAAATAACAAAATTTCCACACAGCTGATTTTAAAGGACGTTGTGTCTTGGTCTTACCCCTAACCGGACAAATAGGGGGACGACTAGCTCCAACCTGAGGATTATCCTGAGTTGGAGCTTCGACACTAGCAGCGGCGGGAGTGAGACTAGTTGGTGTATCATCTAAACCATCATCCACATGTAATTCTACTTCTTCATCTAATTCATCTTCAAAATCATTATGCAATCTTTCGAAAGCTTCATGGGGAATAGGGGTATTGCTATTAATTTCTATGATAGAGGGATGAGCAAAATCAGTTTCATTAACATGCGTAAAATCATCCGTATTAAATCTAACTTGAGGCAATTGAGAAGAACTAGAAGAACCTTGATTTTTTTTTTTACCAAATTTTATAAAATCTTTTGTTTTTTGTGCAATACTTTTTTTACCAAAATTTTTTTGAGAGGAATCCATAATATAATGAAATAAAATATGAAAGTAGCAAATTAAAACAAACAAAACACAACTAATAAATACGAAAAATAAATTAAAAGACTAGAGAGTGGAACGAATGTACCAAACGTCTGCCGTAAAAGCAGACGATTATAACCGAAATTTGAAACTTGAACAAGATTGCTCCTCCAAAAGTCACCAAATTATACTTCAATTGCAAAATAACAATAATAATTATAGATATTGAGACTTGAGAGTAGAAAATTGAGAGAGGATGAGAGTTGAAAAATTGAAATTGTGAATAAAATTTGAATGGGAAAGGGGTATTTATAAGATTTTGGAAGGAGGGGGGGCTGGGGGGGCTGAGGGGGGCCTGGGGGGTGCTGGGGGCCTGGGGGGGTCAAAATAGCCGTTTGGGGGGCCCACTAGCCGTTGGCAACGGTCCCCAACGGCTAGTTTCCGTTGGGTTCCGGAACGGACCGGACTGGACCGGACCGGACCGGTTCGGAACCGGTATGGACCGGTATGGACCGGTACCGGTTTCCCGGGATGAAACCGCGAAACCGGTCCGAACCGGATACCGGTACGTCCCATACCGTTCCGAACCGGTCCGGTCCGGAACGGTACGAACCGGTACCGGTACCGGAATGGACCGGAACGGTACCGGAATGTACCGGTCCGGCGGCCAGTCTTATGTAGCACTGAGGTAAGAAGCGTGTTAGCTAGTTGGAGTCTTTTTTCGGAATTACTATTTCTTTTTCTCTCTCTCTCTCTTATGTGATAATATTTGACTTGATATGATCTTTTAAAAAAAAAAAAATAAATAAAATTTGTGGTTTAAAATAATTCTTAGATATTTATGTGGTTATAAATTATTTTTTTTCTTTTATTTTTTCAATAAAATTTATACCACTAGACAATATGGCTATCGGTCTTTTATTAATAACTAGTTTAGGTGTACGTGTCTCACGCGTGTATCTCACTTTAATGAGTTCAATTTTATAAAATTAGTTGGATATAAAAGCAGGATTGTTATCACATAATTAATAATGATTTTATTATTGATGCTAATAATAATAAAAGGCATAATACATAAACAGGACCTTTAACTTGACGTTAAATTATAACTATGACCTTTAACTTTGTCAGTGCACAAATAGGCCCTTTAACTATACAAAAACTGAACAAAAAAACACTTCAATCCTACCTGAAAAAATGCGTGAATACACTCAAAATAATACGGGTCAAAGCTAAAATTTGAGCCCTCAACAGTAAAAAAAAATGCCTAATTGGAGTATTTTTTTTGTTCAACTTTTATATAGTTAATGGGCCTATTTGTGCACGGGCAAAGTTAAAGGTCATAGTTATAATTTGACACCAATGAGTGGATCTGAGTTTTAATTAAGTGGCAGCATCTGAGTGGATTCCTAATCCACGTAGGAGCGATTGAGTTTCACGCATATGAGTTGGAGGATTGGAGTGTTTTTTGTTCAACTGTTATATAGTTAAAGGGCCTACTTGTGCACTGCTAAAGTTAAAGGTCATAGTTATAATTTGATGTCAAGTTAAAGGTCCTATTTATGTATTATGCCATAATAAAAATCAGCGAGAAAATGCTAGCTTAACTATCTAACAAACCTTCTATCCTAATCTGAGTCTTCCATAATCTCCTATCAAAGTTTATGTTTTCGATAAGCTGCAATTGTGTGATATCCATTCCATACAACATAATCAATCTGACCATCATTCTATAGAACGTACAATTTATATATAATCTTTAAAACTATTAACTAAAAGAAATAAAGAAAGTCAAAAAAGATGATGATAATGAATGCAAGAAGACGACTTGAATCAAAATCAAAATAAGAATAAAAGTAGAAGTGGTAGAAGAAGACGAAGAAAAGTAGAAGAAGCGCTCCTTAAAGCTTGATCCAAAATATTAAATAGAATTGTCGAAATTCTTTTTTATATAAGGTAAAATTTTGATTGATTTAGAAGTGTAGATTGTAAAAGTTCTTTTTTATATAAGGTAAAATTTTAATTGATTTAGAAGGGTAGATTGTAGGAAATTCTTTTTTTATATAGGGTAAAATTAATTGATTTAGAAGTGTAGAAATAATAAAATCCTAAAACTGACCTCCTTCTTTCCCCATGTAAATTTCCTAACAATTAGGAGTTTATAACAAATAGGAAAAGATACTCAAATCAAACATTTGTTTGCTCGAAAATTTCCTCACGATTATAATAGACAGCAAAAGTAAGAAAATATATGTATGATACTAAAACTACGACCGACATAATGCTTTTAGACTCTCAATAAAAGTTACGACATTATAAAAACATGATTCATAAATCAAAAAGAATTTAACCTTCTACCCTAATGCGTGACCTCCTTATACCCTCCTATCTAATGCACCTGTATAAAAAAGAAGCACAAATTTTTTAAAACAAATATACCACGGACATGCAACAATATTAGAACTAAATTGCGCATAAAAGCTACGACATTATGAAAAACTTAATTAATAAATTAAAAAGAATTTAACCTTTTATCTTAATCTGTGACTTCTATACCCCATCTAATACACTTGCATGTGTAAAAAAGAATCATAAATCCTACCTCAAATATCATGAAACAATTAGATATATAACAAATAAAGGAACAAATAATAATACTTCATAATTCTCTTTGAGAAAACTAACCAGGTGAATCTACTGACAGCGTAAAAGACAAGACAATAAAAATAATTAAATATACATGAATAATATAGAAGCTAAGAAATTAGTAACAAAAATATGAAGAGGAGGAAGAAGCACTAAGAAAAAGCAAGGAGTTTTGTTTCTTCTAAATAACACTAGTTGTGAGATGCCCGTGCAAGGCATGGGCCCAATAATATAAAATCAGTTAGTAAATATCTTTTTAAAGTATAATGTTAGTAAAACTGTTAATAGTATCTGTAAATGAAAATAATATTTTCTTCATCTCAATTTATATGACACCTTTCAAATTTTGTGATTTAATCAAGTTTTTCTTTGATCTTAATTTTTTTTATATATCTTTTAAATATTTTGAATTGTCCATTTTTGTGACTTATTGTATTTTTTTTACATAGTTTTCAAATATGTACATGTTATTTCAAAAATATTAAATATTTTATGTCTAAATTTCAAGTGAAAATAAAATTGTTTAACTTTTAAAAAAATTCAAATTGTGCCATATAATTTAGAATTAAAAAAATGATGTTACTTTTTTTTTTTTTAAAACATTAATTTGCAAATGAAAATTACTTACTAATAAGAGTATAAACTATAGGACATACTTTGAGAAAATTCTTGCATTGATAAAAAATAAATTGTTTCCACGAAGGTTCGAACCGGAGACCTTTCACATGAAAAGTCAAGCTTTGGCCACCAGGCCAAGTAATTTATTCATCCAAGAAGCACACAGCTCAAGAATACATGTTGACGCTGAGCTATATGCTTTCCCTCTTATTAGTAAGTAATGCACACACCATATATATTCAAAGTAGTTTTATCTTATATAGGATTTGAATCTGTTATTTGGTCCTAAATTATTATTATAGTAGTTTAGTTATACAAGGAATTGGTTTGGTCCTAAATATTACCATAGTAATTTAGTTATACAAGAAATTTTCTACATAGTCTGTCACGCCCCAAAATGGTAATGACGGACAAGAATCGTATACACTTACTTTACAAGCACTCTATGATATATACGATATTATGGGATAATAACGAGCAGGATAGCTAATATGAGCTGTATATATATATACACGAGGGAGTTATACTAACAAAAACTGTATAATACACTGCTGCATGATGTCCATAAAGCCTCTAGTCAGTTTAACACACTATACTATGAATAACTAGTTGGCATAGGGCCTGACATACCCAACTAGAGACTTATACATATAATCAAAAATACTAGACATAAACTGGCTCCAAAGAGAGATGGTGCTCACCAAAATAATAGCTGAAAACGACAATAGAACCTAACGTGGACGTCTACTATCCTGTAAATCCGAGCCTGCATTAATAGTATGTGGCAATGTGGAGACGTCAGTACATATACAACATGTACTGGTATGAAAGCAGACAGAATAACAGCTAGACAAGTGCGGAAGCTCATATGAATCAAGTACCAAAGTGAAAGAATTGTGAGCATACAAGTACAACAAATATGATATGAAACTGCAACCTATGCACAAATCTTATTGGTTCGTCGTATAATGTCCAGGAGGGCTTTCATTATAATATAGAACCTATAATTTGCCTAGGTGATGTACTTAAACTATCTGTAGTACAAATAATCATAGGATGGCCTACCGAAGGCGATCTGAATCACATATAAGGCATACGTCATCCAAATACATATGACTATGATTTATACGTATGACTCTAATCGCAGTCTAATACAAGGTACGCCCCCCAGGGGCTCACTATGAGGGTCTGCCCACAGGCCATATATTCCATATGTTGGCTCGAGTCAGGGGAAACAGTGCATGACATTCCAGCTGACTCCAAATACAAATGATGCCACAAAGTTAGGTACGCCCCAATGTTCGGGCTCACTATAATGGTTTAGTCTCGATCCTTTGCACAGAATCACGTCGAGCGCATATGCCAAGTAAAACCGATGTACCCTTCCGTTATTAATGTTTATCAAATAATGCCTCAAAGACCTATGACATATGAGTTACAGTAATGATCATTTAGCTAATTTATATATATACAAGTGCAACTATGCTATGGCTATTTACTTTCATTAATAACATGTGACCTATATATATATATATATATACCACGTGGCCTTAGGATTTCAAATAAAGGAACTTACGATAATATTGATTATTGTAAAGATTTGACATAAAGGGCGAAAAGTGGATGCTTATAAGCTTGATGGTAGGATGAGGGAATGATATATAACAAAAGAAAGCCTACCTTCATATCCTATGAAAACTATATTGACGTTTATAAAAAAGAGCACAAGACGTAGGTGGTACCTTAGTGGCGAGGGAAGGTTTAGCTTTACATACCTTAGTGCTTTACTAGCTACGATGGTACTCCGATCTTCAAACAATACAACCCGAGTAAATATAGTCCTTATCCTTCCAACTACTCGTACCCGCTATCCGATAGGCAACCTACTAATTACAAGGATAATGTATATCCATCAATAACCCATATGTGCATTTAACAATTTATTCCAATAGGCTTCGAAATGAATCGAATTTCTTACTAAAAATCCAAAATGAATTCTTTAGTTTCCAACTTATAAAATTCAACACCAAATACGTCCAATTGATAGTAATTTCTAAAAGCTCAACTTTTATCAAAATTTTACCTTTTCCCTCCTTTTCTTATGAATCCATTTCAAAAAGTAGAGCAAAAATCCAAATCAAACGATAATCAACAACTTATACAACACCCCAACATAATTTCAATAATTAAATTCGAGTATGGAGTGAAGAAATTACTTTTTTGGAGTTAACTCCAACTTGAGTTTTTTGGAGAATCTTCAAAATTCTTGATGGAGACAAGTGTAAGACTAGCAATTTAAGATCACCGTACTTTTCATATAGAAATTCTCATGCCTTTATAATCTCAATCCTTTGGTCAAGAAGAGAAAACAGAGGGCACGTCTTGGTCCCTTATGTTCTGGAAAACTTCTAAGGCAAAACAAATGCCTTTCTAGGAGAGAATTAAGGGGAAAAATATAAAAGTGACCCCACTAATAAAAAATATTTCCACTTTACTAAACGGTCATTTATTCTTTTGTAATTTCTATCCCCCACTTTCGCCAATTAAGTTAGTATATTCATAATACATATATATATATACCCACTGCAGTGCTTCTTTAATTGTATGTGCACATAGTAAAATTGTGCAACCACTGTCTAATGCACTCCATTTTATTTATTCATTTTCCAAGGTGCTACAATCTCCCCCACTTAGTGTCATTCATCCTCGAATGATGCTTGTCGCTTACTTTCCATTTCATAATTATCAAAGACATCCATAAGATCATTTATCCAACTTTGGTCTCACTTTACCCCATTATAAGGCCTTTAAATTTGGCTAACTCTCCAAATTTTTTAAAATTGTGCCTAAGTTTCCTTTGTAAATAGGCCTATCGGAAATCTGTCAGCAAGCCAGCATATATCCAAATATGCTTCACAGAGCGTCACAACACATATAATACTCAACAGACAATACACGAGGCTCCGCTTGGCCTTAAACTCAACAAATAATACGCGAGGCTCCTCTTGGCCTTAAGCTCAAATAAAAGTCATAACCAATGATTCAACTTACCTTATACTCCGTATCCGCACGTTGTATCCATGTAAATCTAAAGAATCATAGGCACACATCATGTACCTAAACATATCAAGTAAGAATCAAATGTCAACAGAATAAAATATAGTAGAAACTAACGATCATGTAAAGGAACAAGTAGTTTAAGAACCTTCTGATGGTTCCCAGAACAAGTATGAATATTTAGTTTTCACATCTACTTCTGCTTCCCAAGTGGCTTCTTCAACGTTTTGGTTCCTCCAACGTACTTTAACCGAAACTATGTCTTTGGTTCTTATCTTCCTGACCTGCCCATCCAATATAGCCACGGGGACACTTTCTCAAATGATAAGTTGTCGCGCCCCATTTTTCTAACGAAATGTGGGATTCGACGTGACAACTCTTTTTAGGACGGTTTAGGAGTGAAGAATCGCCACCTAACGAATTAAGGTGCGTTAGGGCACCATTCTACAACTAATTGCAATTATTTAATTAGTCTACGTCAACCAAAAATTCGGGTAAGGGTTCAAGTTACCTCAAAAGGAAGGAGTTAGGCACCTTTCGAGGTCCACAAATGTGGGTTCCGACCGAACTCATATATTACGTGGGGAAATTCTATGTGATAAGCAAAGGTCTATTATTTTATTAACTTAATGTTAACTAAATGTTTAAATAGGAAAAATAATTATTTATCTAATTAATATAGACCTAAGTGATAAAAATTAGGGAAAACATATATGTAAAGGAAAATAAAATATTAGATAAGCAAGAAGAGAGAAGACACAATTTATATAGCCGAAGATTTATTTAACTAATAACGAACCTAAACTACTCCAAATAATTAAACAAAAACACTCGAAATAAAGAAAATTAAAGTCGATTCATAGGGAGTTAGTTTTATCCTATTCGGATCAGCGCCCGACTTATTAACGGATGACAATATCGCATATTGTATTGTCGAATTTTGCTCGGGTCAATTGAAATATAATAGTCTCTCGACTGGCGGAGCAATTGAAATGTAATAACCTCTCGACTGTCGGGGCTATTAGAATCTAAGGAGCTCTCGACCGGAGGAGCAATTGAAATATAATAGTCTCTCGACTAGCGGAGCAATTAAAATGTAATAGCCTCTCGACTGTCGGGGCTATTGGAATCTAAGGAGCTCTCGACCGGCGGAGCAATTAAAATGTAATAGCCTCTCGACTTGTGGGGCTATTGAAATGCAAGGGGCTCTCGACTGGCGGAACCATTAAAATATAATAGCCTCTCGACTGGAGGTGCTATTGAAATGTAAAGGGCTCTCGACTGGCGGAGCCATTAAATGTATAGCCTCTTGACTGGCGGGGCTATAGAAATGCAAGAGACTCTCAACTGGCGGAGCCGTTAAAAGGTAATAGCCTCTAGACTGGCGGGACTATTGAAATGCAAGGGGCTATCGACTGGCGAAGCCATTAAAATGTAATAGCCTTTCGACTGGCGGGGCTATCAAAATGTAATGGGCTCTCGACTGGCGGAGCCATTAAATGTAATAGCCTTTCGACTGGCGGGGCTATCGAAATGTAATGGGATCTCGACTGGCGGAGCCATTAAAATATAATAGCCTCTCGACTGGCGGAGCCATTAAAATGTAATAGCCACTCGACTGACGAGGCTATTAAAATGTAAACTACTCAAATTAGAAGGAGGACACTTAACAGAGAAGTGAAATGTTTGAATTTGAAGGTGAGTGATTGGGAAGGAAAGTCAACTGTTAGTATTTAGAGGTGGACGCCTTGAATGAAAAGTAAAAATGCCCGTATTTGAAAGTGGGAATCTTGAAAAGGGAAGAAAATTTGTTTGTATTTGGAGGTGGGCGCTTTGAAAAAGAATGAAAATTATTTTTTATTTTCTTTATAAAAATGCTGACATGTGAAAAGGACATAATTGTGTCTTGACTTTAGTTGGTCCCAACAATTAGTAGTGTGCATAAGAATTCTCCCATTTTATTCCCAACTAACCGAGATCGATTTTGAGGTAATTCCTATAGTTTCAAGTGGTACCTCAGACATACCTAAGTATCGACAAGATTTGTTCGTCTTGCTTCAAACAAAGATTTGAAACATACCTATCCTCATGTTCACATGCTCTCTCCAGAAAGAAAGTTTCATTTTCACACATATTTGAGTAGTTTTATTTTTGAATTTGGGGACGTCTAGAGAAATACACTCACACTCAGAAGGAAATTCAATGCATGCAATTGTGATACCATAGGCTTGGCCTTCATGTAAGTATCCACTAATGTGAGAACACTTGGAACAGGATCATGTAGGACTTGTTATCGGCTTGTAATGTGGGCTTGGGGATGGGTAGGATGGCATTTGGGATGAAAGTGACTAATCCCTCAATGAGCGTCGCACTGTATCTGTGCTTTTGATATTTATTGCGCTTTGACGCTTGATCTTCTTTGTCTCTCTTTGTTGTCCCTCATTTTGTAGTTTCTCCGACTTCTTTTGAATCTCTTGCTGGAGTCTTTTCCCCTTTCTTTTCAATAGATACATTTTTTTTTGAAGATTCTCCACCTTTGTTGGAGTTCTTTCTTTTTTTTTTTTTTTTTTTTTTGTTGTTGTTTGGGGTTTTTGCTCCTTCTACTTTGAAGTCGTCTTTTCATTTTTTTTCTTCTAGGACCTTTGTATCTTTCGCCTCTGACATCTTTGATCTTTGATCTTCGTTCGCAATTTACATGTATTTAGTGCTCTCAAGGAGGTTGGGCCTAGAGAGGAATAGTGCATGTAAGCACTCAAAAGGTATGGGCTAAGATGTGGCTATCCAAAGAAAAGGTTTTAGGCTCAAAGGGGAAATGGTAAGGATTAATGTCATTTGGTGGGCTATAAAAGGCACAATCGGGTCAAAGAAGGCCTACGATCCTTTCCTAAACCAAGTGACTCAGAATTTTACCTCAACAAACATTTAGGACAAGTTCTATATCAACAATGCAATGTAATGAATTAATCTAAAGCTCACCACACAATGCACATAAGACAATGAGGTTGACTTCGTTCTTGTCTTAGATGTATGCAAGAGAATTTTTCAAGTGTCACTTAGGTGTGATTAAGAGGTACCAAATGAATCTATGGTTTATTATGAAGTCGATCCTCTCCATCACACCAATTTTTTCTTTCACATGCACACTCCTAACTATGTTGGTACCAACCAAGTAAGAACTTTGATTGATTTTTTTTTTTTTAAAGAATGAGGCCAAACCCGAATGAGGGTTGCCTACGTATCTTGTGAAAACAAGAATCAGGTCTGCGTAGTTCAGGAAGATAGAGTATAAGATGTGAAGTAGGAAAACAAACTTTTTTTCTGAGATGCTTTTTTTTGTAAAAGAGTATCGAAACTAAAAGGATTGCCTACGCATCACACCGAGATGAGAATCAGGTATGCATAGTTCATGGAGATGGAAAATGTGAGACAGAAAAATAAACTATTTTTTTTCTTTTCTTTTCAACAAAGAACACCGAACCCACAAGGGCTCCCTACGTATCTCATAAAAATGAGAATCAGGTTCGCGTAGTTCGAAAAGATAAGAACTAAAATAGACTCCTTTCCCCCCCCCCCCCCCTTTTTTTTTAATAAGGAAAACCAAATCCAAAAGGACTGCCTACGTATCTCATTGAGATGAGAATCAGGTTCGCGTAGTTCGTGAAGGTAAGGAATAAAATTTATGCATAAAAATAGATTCATGTATTGAAGAAATGCAAGACAAAGATATTTACTGAATACAAACATATATACAAAATTAATGCGAAGGTATAGACAAAATCGGAGCGATGCCTCGTATGATCAATGTTGGCTGACATCTTTGGTGAGAGAGTGACTCCTAATTGTTTGTGGGCAGAATCATTAGTGCGGTCTCCCAATTTTTTATAGGGATCATTCGTTGTGGTGGTCGTCTCCCATTTGTTTTAAGGGATGACATGTTGCGGCCTCCCGATTATCTTCGAGGGCACTTTTTGCTTTGTTACTTCCTGAGATGCCTTTATGTGAATTATTGTGATCATCCCCACCTATTGAAGGGGACGATTTTCCTATAAAAATATGAGAAATGAGTGAAAGTAGGGAAGTCAAGAAAATGATAGAACGGAAAAGTATAACCGTTCGGTCAAAGACTCCCATAATTTGTCTGTCCCACTGTGTATTGATGCTTTGTGGAATTCGATGCCCCCTGTTTAGTCCATGGATCTTTTATCTGCAAGATTGAGTGAAAAAAAGGGTAGAGTTGTTCTTATATCAAAAGATTAAGAGGGATAGAGATAAGTGTGTTTAAAATAAAAGACCAATGTGGTTCTCCCGTGTGTTTCGTGAATGATGTTGTTCCACTTGCGTTCAAAAGAATATTCTTAGTTTTAAGAAGGGATGTTTGCTTCTATGGACTTGAAACTCATTTCTCTGTCTTTTATTGCATGATGTTCCGAAATAAGTGCCCCTGTAAAGAAAACAGGTTGACAAATATTGAACCCTTAGTCTTGGGGGAGTAGAAGCGATTCACCATAATTTCATGACTTAAGACATGTAATGTAAAGGATCTTCGACTAGCAGAGCAACTAAAATGTAAATGCCCTCGACTGGTGGGGAAACTGAAATGTAAATTCCATTGGTTGGCTGGGCAACTGAAATGTAAAAGGCCCTCGACTGGCGGGGCTACTGCAATATACAAGCAGAAGGTGTGAGGAAAGACTTATGTCTCAGATTTTGAGACTAAAGTCGGATGTATATTGTGATCAGACTATTTGATGGATATTGTGATCAGACTGACATTGATATTCTTGAATTTTGAATTTAAAGAGATTGGTCGACGCTTTTAAGGATTTTTTGAGAGCGTCATTGGATTGTTCCAAAAATTTGCCCCAGTTTGTAGTCCTGGGGAAATCATTTTGAAATAGTAGAAAGACTGAACCCTTATGTAGGGTTGCCTACATATCTTATCAAGATAAATCGAGATGAGAATCAGGTCAGAATGTAGTTCAAACGAACTCGTGGATTTGTATGTGGCATGTATGTGGCATGTATGAATGCCATGAAAAGGTGTCTATCCTGGAAAATGATGTGAAAGGTGATCGAGTGGAAACTGCTCGTAGGCATGAATCATTAAAATTACTCCAGTCAGATGACCAAGAGGATGGATGTCATGTGTAGACAGAGCTTTGACATTATTTCAGTATGTTGACAAGATTGAGAAGGTCGGACGTTGGAGAAGTTATGACATTACTTCGCCACAGTTGGAAGGATTGTTATGGCTGAAAAGGTGTTGGACCCTTGCTTTTGAAGGTGAGGATCGATCGTCATAAATTTAATGGTTTACGACGTTAGAAAGAAGAAAGCTTGATATTCTCGAACCAAGATCGGGTGAGCATTTAGAGGCAGGCCAACTAAGCACTAATGTCATTGAGATTTGGATTTGTGGGGATTATTGATTTGCGCCCTTATAAGACACTTAAAGAGCGACTTTGAACTATTTTAAAAAAATTGCCCTAGTTTGAATACCAGAGAAATTATCCTGAAACAGTGGAGAGACCGAACCCTGAATATAGGGCTGCCTACGTATCTTGTCATTACAAGAATCAGGTCAAAACGTAGTTCAAACAGATATGCAGTCATTGGTGGTTTGTATAATTATTATGGATTGCTGATGGTATTGGAAAAAGAAATGTGGTATGACTGAGAGTTCGAATCCAAAAAATATGTTTGAGAATGAAATGAATGTACAACAATGTGTTAATAGTTCTTGAAAAAAGATGGTAGAGTCCAAAAGAACAATTGTAAGGATCAAAAATAGATGTGAAGTGATATAACGGTAAAAGATGATCGTAGAGATTGGAAATGAGTGTGAGGAATTATAAATGTTCTAAATTCAACACAAGTCGATCAAAATTATTGGACAGAGTGGACAATGTTGAACATGACATGTAAAGTATATGTATAACTAAAGAATGTACAGTGAATGCAAAAAATGTATTATATCTCATAAACATGTATCATGTAAAGAATGTGTAACACATAAAGGATAAAAATTTATCCGGCCAAAGTTATTATCAAAATCGTGTATAGATACGACCCAAGGATTCTAAGAATAGATTCACATAGATTGGTAGAGGGTATTCGGACAACTGCGAGAAGGTGCGTAGTAATCTGAACACTCCTACTCTGAAACTAAGGAATCCAAAGAAGGTTTAGGGGAGTGCAAGACACCCCCCGCGTGAACCATAATGTGTGAAGTGTACGGCCAAAGACTCGATAGAATTGTGGTTACGATTAAATAGATTGAAAATAATGTGCAACAATTTTAGAATATACAGATACAATATTTATAAACAAATAATGAATCAAAGAATTGATAAGACTGTAAAATTAATTTGTGCAAATAATGTAAAACATATGTGAGCAAAACACAAATAATTCACACAATTTACAGTACGTGAAACAAATAAAGAATCAATGAATTAAATAATTAGCATATGTCAAATGTAAAAATACCTCCCTCAATTGAAAAATTGAGTCTATCATGGTTAGAACCTGCTTCATCCCCAGCGGAGTCGCCATTCTGTCATGTCCTATTTTTCACCAAGGTTAAAACAAGCATGACTTATGGACTTTAAAAGAATTGATTTTGTACAGAGTCGCCACCTATTTTTTAAGGAAAATAAGGAAACCTATTTAATTATTGACATGTATGACTTGTGTTTTAATCTGCAAAAACCAGTTTAGAATCTAGGTAAGGGTTCAAATTATTCCGAAGGGAAGGTGTTAGGCATCCTTTAGAATCCACAAAATGTGGTACCCGACTAGACTAAATTTATCAAAGAGAAAGGAGGTAAAGATCATTTTTTGAGAAGTATGAATAATTAAAATATGTAATAATGTAAAAAATGCATGTATAAAACATGATATATCAAATGCATATATATACTTTATTATCGTAATATATATGTATAGAAATAAGCAAAGTATGTTGTATAAAATATGTATAAAAATATATATGTGAAAAAAATATTCTTTTATGAAAGGAACTCACTTTTGTGTGTAATGTATAGAAAGAAAAGTATTTTTTGTATTATACTAAAGAAAAAGTATTCAAATAATATTTTGTATTCGACAAAATTTAATGGGTGAAAAGATTAAATAAAATAAATGTTTATTTTTTTAAGAAAAGACTGCACAATATTTTCTAATGAAAAAAAGCGTGAATTAATTGATTAAATATCCGAATCAGTTTGATTCTTTATATAAATATTAACGGCCTAAGTTTTGCCTAAACGCGTGGTGAGGGTTACGTAAGTAAAGAATATCCCCCGCCCAACGCCCCAAAAATAAAGTTTTCACTATAATTAATATTTGTACAATTGTAAGAATGTAAAATACAAACATAAAATTTAAACTCCTTTTGAATGTCCTTTTTCGAGAAGTATCCTCAAGAACATGTGTAAATACTTGTTAGAAATATTAGTAATGAACAAATAATTATAAAAATATGTGTGCATATATGTATGTAAATGTATATATGAAAAATAATATTTATTATCTAATGGGCTCAGATGAAGTTTTAGATACGCCATGGCTACAAAGTGATTGCTCAAATTATCGTCCATCCTAAATCGCTTTGCCAAGATTCGAATCATAAAACTTTTGCGTTGTCGTGGTAATATAAAGATTTCGTCATCGCCCAAATTTATTTATTTTTTATTACGTATTTGTATACGTAATGTCCGTCTTTTATTTGTGGAGGCCTCAAAAACCGACGGAAATTTTTTCATTGGCCAAGTATTGATAGTTCATATAAAATGACTTAACTTGAAAAATAAAATCCGTCTTTTGTTATGGGAAGCCCTCAAAAATCCGACGGAGAGATATTGTCATTGGCCATGTATTAATATTTGTTTCAATGAACTAAAGGTGTGATTTTGTCAAGGCTCCATACGATAGAATTAAATGAAGTGACCAGTGAAAATTCTAGTTAGCTATACAACCATCTCTTAAATTTTAATCAAATTTATCAATTTAAAATCTGAAAAATATGAACACAAGCAAAATAACAATCAAACTAATCAAATAACGGCAACATCATATTCCACATAACTAAAGATATCACATCAAAATTCATTAATTAACCATCCAACCATTTCATAGTAATTGAAGGAAAACAAATAATAAGTAATCATCAATTCAAGTGACCAAACAACACGAGAATTCTTGAACAATTTCAAAATTAATGAAAAGAAAACAAATAGTAAAATTATCAAAACCAGCAACCATTAAAATAATCAAAAACCAATAACAAAGGAAAACAGTGAAACAATATAGATTAGGGAAGCGGAGCTTGTCAGTGTTAAGCCTTTGCACTTGATTCGTGGAGCTTTGCCGGAGTAAAATTTTAAGCCAGAAACAACACGAAATCAATAAAGAATATAACGAGAACAACCCAGCATAGAGGATACAACTGAAAACATATACCAATATAAACAAAATTAGGAAAAGATAAAAGGGGTGATCGAAAGAAATGATAGATGTGAACTTTCCGGGGTTGTCACCGAGATTCTGACCGTGGTGGCTTGTTGTTGGCGGTGTTGTGGTATTTATCCGGATTCTGGTGGAGCTTCATTGGTGGGTGCTGGTGGGTAGCTTCCATAGAATGGAAAGAAGTTGTTAAGAGCTTTAAAACTATGGAGAAGATGAAAGCTTAGGGGAAAAAAAAATCTGAAAATTGTGTAGTAGTATTAGGCGTGTGTGTGTGTGTGTAGTATGTGTATTTTTATTGTTGTGTCCCCAAAATAATTCACCCCCTCCCTCTATTTATAATACAAATTGTTCCCTCCTATTACCCAAAAAATAAAAGATTAACCATCTTGTCTCTAGAAGAAAGGCTTAGTCCACGAGTTATTATTTATTGAATTATTCACCATTTTAACCACTATGTAAAGTGTTATTATTCGAAGGGTAAAAATCATATGTAGTCACGTCACACATCACCTTTAATAAAGGTGACAAGTGACAAGTCACATTTAATAAAGATGACAAGTGACAAGTTGACAAGACCTCGACTTGATCAAATTATTGCTCCGTGTATCAAAATAATTGATCCGACTTATCATTTATGGATTGTATTAAATGATGTACAAAAATATGTAAATATCGATATGTAATTACAGAAAATATAAACAACAATAAAAGTATAATTATCCTGAAAAATATATTATGATGTAAATAGTTAAAAATGTAGTGTACTATAAAGAATTGTAGTGTTATGTTGTGTACGTGTGCAAATGACTGTGAAAAAATTAAAATGACAATAAATTGATAAAAATCCTGATATTTACAAAATTAAGGATAATTATCAATCAATTGTAAAAATATTTTAAAAAATTATATTTTGCGCTTTTTAACGATCAGGAAGCCTGAAGATGTTAATTTTATGCATGGAGAGCCAAAATTGGGTGTCAACAGGTTGAATAAAGCCTTTATCAAGCAAGTCTTTCAATTGTGCCTTTAGCTCTTTCAATTCTGTAGGCTCCATCTTATAAGGTGGAATTGATATTGACTGAGTATCTACATCAATACTGAAATCGATCTCTCTGACGAGAGGTAATCCAGGAAGTTCATCAGGTAACACATCTGGATACTTGGTAACCACTTGTCTAGATTGGAGAGTCGGTGCTTGTTTTTCAGCTTCAAGGTCTTTTACCTGGACTAGGTAATACAATCACCCCTTTGCAATAAGCTTTCGTGCCTTAAGATAGGAAATAAACCTCCCTCTATGTATCATAGAATTACCCTTCCACTCTAGGACTGGCTCTCTTGGGAATTGGAATCAGGTAATCTTGGCTCAACAATCAACTATAGCATAACAAGAGGATAACCAATCCATACCTATAATGACATTGAAGTCGACCATTTCAAGTTCAACTAGATTAGCTAATGTAGCACGACTACATACTATCACCACACAATCATAATAGACCCGTCTAGCTATGGTAGGCTCTCTTGCTGGAGTCAATACTTCAAATGGTTCACGTAACAACTCCGGCTCTATTCCAAACTTTTTAGCAACAAAAGAAGTAGCATATGACAGGGTAGATCCTGGGTCTATCAAAGCATATACATGATATGAAAAAACAACTAAGGTACCTGTGACCACGTTTGGAGATGCCTCTGAATCTTGCCGACAAGATAGTGCATACATACGATTTGGGCCAGCACTCGAACTGGAACCTCTACCTCTACTAGATCCTCTACCTTCTGATGCCTGAGGACAGCGATAAGAAGAAGGTACTAATGACGAGGAGGCTAATAGGCTGTGATCGATCACCTCTACCTCTATCTTTGAGCTGAGGACAATCTCGTACCATATGACCCTCTACACCACACCAATAACAAGCATTTGAGCCACACCGACACTCTCCTCCATGTACTCGGCCACACTGTCTGCATGTAGGTCGAGGTGGTAATCCCCGATTGGATCCCCTCTGAGGCCGTAAGTCTGGTGCTCTAAAAGTCTGACCCTGCTCATATCTGCATCTCGAGAATGAAGCTGGAGCATTAGATGTGAAGCAAACAACTGACTGGGCATGCCTAGGTGGCTCTCTACTAGTGAAAGCTTCACTGCTCTCCTGATACTGTCTAGCCATTCTGGATCTCTTACTTTACTCCCTCTCTCTATCTACTTCATGATGACGCTGATCCTCCTCTAACTGCTGAGCACGTGCCATGATTCTTGCTATGTCCGAATCTTTATTCATAGCAATAACAGGAAGAAAGTCCTTTAAAGGACCTGCGAGGCCATTCACAAAGTGATGAGTCCGTGATGTCTGAGTGCTAACTAACTCTGGAGCAAATCTGGAAAACTATGTAAACTGCAAACAATACTCTTTGACAGTAAGATTACCCTGACTTAGAGACAGAAATTCATCTACCCTTGACTCTCTGAGCTCTAATAGAATGGAATGATCCATGAAGGCCTTCGTAAAGCCTGTCCAAATCGCTGGGGGAGCATCCTGATCCCTTGAGGCTACCCACATATCATACCAATCAACAGCAACCTTTTTCAATAGATAAACGGCCAATTCCACAGTATCTGTGTTCGATACCCGTATCACCCTACAAATTCTATGAGTCTCATCAATGAACTGCTGATGGTCCTCTGCAAGATTAGAACCTGTGAATACCGACGGATTCATATAGAGAAAATCTTTGATCTTAAATTTGGCTACCTCTTTCTGAGCAGCAACAGGTATATCCACATTCTGTCTCTGGGCTTGAGAGGCTACCAACTGTGTAAGCAACGGTATCGCTCCTCTGAGATCCTGGTCTGAGGCACCTAGTGGCGGGATATGAACTACTGTTGGTACCACTAGAGGTGCAGAAACCTCTGCAGGTCCTTTTGTTCTAGGCATTTGAGAACCTGGAAGCATAGAACCCACCAAACTTTCTTGAGTCCTATTTAGATCCATCAATACGGGAGATTGCCCTGTAATGGTTGCCTCCTGAGTGGTGCTAGTAGTAGCCTATTGGGCTGCTTTATCCTTTTCTGTAGCAGACATGATCTGTATCACAAATAAAAAGAACATGAGCCAGAAGTAACTTTCTATGTTTTAGCTCCATTGCACGATCTAGATTATAAATGAGGTCAAATTCCTAAATGCCCTTGCAGTCCCTTAATTATAAATGTTGACATACCGATAAATAAGGTCCTACTAGACATGGCTTCACAGACTCCCTGGGACAACTGAAACTAGGCTCTGATACCAAGTTTGTCACGCCCCAAAATGGTAATGACAGACAAGAATCATATACACTTACTTTACCAGCACTCTATGACATATATGAGATTACAGGATAATAACGAGCAGGATATCTAATATGAGCTATATATAGATATATACACGATGGAGTTATACTAACAAAAACTATACAACACACTGCTACATGATGTCCATAAAGCTTCTAGTCAGTTTAACACACTATACTATGAATAACTAGTTGGCATAGGGCCTAACATACCCAACTAGAAACCTGTACATATAATAAAAAAAATACTAGACAAAAACTGGCTTCAGAGAGAGATGGAGCTCACCAAAATATTAGCTAAGAACGACAATAGAACCTAACGTGGACGTGTGCTATCCAGTGAATCTGAGTCTGCATTAATAGTATGTGGAAATGTGGAGATGTCAGTACATATACAACATGTACTGGTATGAAAGCAGACAGAATAACAGCTAGACAAGTGCGGAAGCTCATATGAATCAAGTACCAAAGTGAAAGAATTATGAGCATGCAAGTATAACATATATGATATGAAACTGTAACATATGCACCAATCTTATTAGTTCGTTGTATAATGTCCAGGAGGGCATTCATTATAATATAGAACCTATAATTTGCTTAGGTGATGTATTTAAACTATCTGTAGTACAAATAATCATAGGATGGCCTACCGAAGGAGATCTGAATCACATATAAGGCGTACGTCATCCAAATACATATAACTATGATTTATACGTATGAGTGTAATCACAATCTAATACAAGGTACGCCCCCTAGGGGTTCACTATGAGGGTCTGCCCACAGGCCATATATGCCGTATGTTGGCTCGAGTTAGGGGAAACAGTGCATGATGTTCCAGCTAACTCCAAATACAAATGATGTCACAAAGGTAGGTACGCCTCAATGTTAGGGCTCACTATAATGGCCTAGTCTCGATCCTATGCACAGAATCACGTCGAGCGCATATGCCAAGTAAAACCTATGTACCCTCCCATTATTAACATTTATCAAATAATGCCTCAAAGACCTATGAAATATGAATTATGGTAATGATCATTTAGCTAATATATATATATATATAAGTGCAACTATGCTATGGCTATTTACTTTCATTAATAACGTGTGACCTATATATATATACCACGTGGCCTAAGGATTTCAAATAAAGGAACTTACGATAATATTGAATATTGTAAAGATTTGACATAAACGGAGAAAAGTGAATGCTTATAAGTTTGATGGCAGGATGAGGGAATGATATATAACAACTGAAAGCCTACCTTCATATCCTATGAGAACTATATTGACGTTTATAAAAAAAGAGCACATGACGTAGGTGGTGCCTTAGTGGCGAGGGAAGGTTTAGCTTTACATACCTTAGTGCTTTACTAGATACGATGGTACTCCGATCTTCAAACAATACAACCTGCGCAAGTATAGTCCTTATCCTTCCAACTACTAGTACCCGCTATCCGATAGGCAACCTACTATTTACAAGGATAATGTATATCCATCATATGTGCATTTAACAATTTATTCCAATAGCCTTCACTTATATTCGAAACGAATCGAATTTCTTACTAAAAATCCAAAATGAATTCTTTAATTTCCAACTTATAAAATTCAACACCAAATATGTCTAATTGATAGTAATTTCCAAAATTTCAACTTTTAGCAAAATTTCACCTTTTTCCCCTTTTTCTTATGAATCCATTTCAAAAAATAGAGCGAAAATCCAAATCAAACGATAATCAATAACTTATGCAACACCCCAACATAATTTCTATAATTAAATTTGAGTATGGAGTGAAGAAATTACCTTTTTGGAGTTAACCTCAACTTGAGTTTTTTTTGGAGAATCTTCAAAATTCTTGATGGAGACAAGTGTAAGACTAGCAATTCAGGATCACCTAACTTTTCATATAGAAATTCTCGTGCCTTAATAATATCAATCCTTTGGTGAAGAAGAGAAAACAGAGGGCACGTCTTGGTCCCGTATGTTCTGGAAAACTTCTAAGGCAAAACAAATGCCTTTCTAGGTTGCCTTTCTAGGAGAGAATTAAGGGAAAAAATATAAAAGTGACGCCGCTAATATAAAATATTTCCACTTTACTAAAAGGTCATTTATTCTTTTATAATTTCTATCCCCCACTTTCAGCAATTAAGTTAGTATATTCATAATACATATATATATATATATATATATATATATATATATATATATACCCACTGCAGTGCTTCTTTAATTGTATGTGCACATAGTAAAATTGTGCAGCCACTATCTAATGCACTCCATTTTTTTTTATTTATTTTCCAAGGAGCTACATAGTCGGTAGTTGATTTTTGTGTCCTTAATATTGGCACATAGAAATATTATTATATTTGGTCCTAAATGTTACTATTATCAAGGAATTTTGTAGTTGATTTATTTTATTTTATTTTTTTTAAAAAAACACTACCATATTTTTCCTCTTTTTTTTCTTACTATTTTAGGGAAAAAAATCTGAGTTACCATAGAATTTCTTTTCCTTGTAGGAACCTTATACTAATCTTATTTTTTAATCAAGCAAATAATTAATTAATAATTTGAAAAAATATAAAAAGACGATTTTGTCTATTGCAGACTGTTTAAATGAAGGACAAAAAGTTTGAATCACTTTTTTAAGGGTCTTCACACTTTTAATATACTAGTTTAGGGTACGTTTGTTGCATGTGTGTCTTACATCAATCAATAACAAATACATATAAAAGAATTAAATTATTTAAAAATAGAAAATGACGTTGAAACGAATGTTTTATCTAATTAAAATAAAAATTTATAGCTATTAATATTTACTTATTTGTGTTGGGTTCGAAATTGGTAGGGAGTCATATGGATGCTATTAGTTGTAAACCATGAAAACGATAAATCGGAAGGCAAAGAAAAACATACTACAACATATTATTGATATGGTTTGGTCAAGTGACCTACATTATGAAAACTAAAATAAAAAAGCATGAAAACTATTTGAGAGAAAATCTCTCCCTAAATAAGACTCTTAAACGACTACATTTTGGATGCTATTGGGTTATGGAATAGAAGAAGGATCCTCAATTTATAGAGGTACAAAATCTCTCCTCCAAGAAAGAATAAACCAAATATGGTTGAGTTTTATATTTTCCTTTCAGGAAAAGTAAAAGTAATTATGATATTACTTTTTATTTTTCTTTCAAGAAAAGTAAAACTTAAATTTGGTAAGAAATCAGGGAAAAAACCCTAACAATTTGCAAGATATAAGAACTTGTAATATTTAATTCTTTAAAATTTACTACACATTTGTTTCTTAAATAATTTCTTATTTGAACTATATTAAAAGTCCTAACATTTAAAACTTTAAAATCAATTATTTTTGTTAACTTATAACAATCCTAATGGTACACACTTATTTTTAACTACCACTAATTATGTTTGTTAATGTCATGGGATTCCGTTTGAATCTCATACAACAAATATAGTTTTATTTGGATTCCAAATTTTGGAGTTGTCACGATCCAATTTCATAGGTCATGATGACACCTACTATAACCCACCAATAGGTAAGCCAACCCATAGTCCGAAACAGCTAGCAACGGACTACCAAAAGGAATAAAGGGAAACAACGGAAAAATATAATAACAAGGCTAATATAAGCCCAAAACCTGGTGGAGCCAGTACAAGAGCTTCTAATACATCAGGAGTACAAGTGAAATACAGGAAAAATGTATGTATACAAGTCGTCTATGACACAACATAGAGAACAGTCTAACAATAAGAGGGAGAGTAGGGATACTCCAAAACGTCGGGAGCTCACCCTATATTTCCGATCTATAGCTGCTCCGCTCGATATACACACATCAACGGCGATATCTCACACTATGACCTGCAGGCTGCAGAAGTGTAGTATGAGTGCCAAACACGTGGTACTCAGTAGGCAACGACCGACTGAGCTCCAGAAATAATGTAAGAATAAATAACATGAAGGCATGAAAGTGACTACAGGCAACTATCCATGAAACTAGGCATAACAATGCTAATGGGGCAATAGGGACAACCATCCTATCCTGACATCATTCAGGAACTAAAGTGCAATACCGTATATCACTGACAATATATAAATGAAGAGTAAAAGAAGGATATATAATATTAGCACAAGGCCAAAGGATACATATACAATGTAAATAGATAAGGAAAGAGAGGTATATACGGTGATACCATACATATAAGTAGACATATAGGGATAACTCAAAGGTAACTACCTGAGGGAGTCAACCTAACACCTCAAGGTCCATAGCCAAGTAAAGGAGCCAACGCTAGCATCATCAAGCCTATACCCAAAGGGGGATACATCCTGGGGTAATCCAACCATAATATTACCTCTAATCACAGATACCAGTCCAAAACCAACCTGCCACGAACTAACCATAATAAATGATAATAAAGTAACCGGCTAGTCCAGGCAAACAAGTACCTAACCGTACCCCTACAAGACCAGAAGGTTCACAGAAACACTCAGCAAACAACAACCATAACACGTACCTATACAGTCCCCCATAAGACCGATAGATACAAGCACCAAACAAATATATTGGTGATAGGCAATGCATATGAATGGAACATAAACCGAAATGCTATAACCATATCGGGGGAACCGGACTCGAACCGGTTCCACAATCTCAAAGCATACCGGGGACACCAGACTCGAACCGGTTCCACAATCTCAATCCATACCGTACCAAATGTATATACCTCCTCCAGCTCACCTAGCTCTCAAAGGTAGGACCTACGACGACCAAGTTTCTCCGGCTTGATGGCTCTCGGACTAAGGGGCCCCATAGGGGATTCGGAAAAATCCATATACACTGCTTGGTAGCGATCCAGAACTTCCAATAACCATCATGATCCAACCACTCCGTCCAGTATCGAAGGGAGATATATATGTATAAAATCAGTGCACGGACTCGAACCGTGGATAAAAGGATATAAATCCATAAATTCATTGCCCGAGATCATGCTCGGGACCCGTGAGGCCCGCTAACGAAATTCCAAAATTGAATCCGTCACGAGGTCCCTCGAACGATAAGGAATATGTGCTCAAAAGTTGAACATAAATGGAGCGTAAATCGGGGCTCAAATCAGTCCCCAAAAATTAGGATTTCAAAGACCTAATTTCTAAGAAATTACAATGAAATGAGACAGAAATCAACGGGTAAAATTATGGATAATGACCAAGGAGTGATGAGCTAACTTACCTTAGCTTCAATGGGTGAATCCCCACTCTTTCTCACTCCTCAAGCTCTCAACAATGGGGAAAAGGGTTGAGAAAAATAAGAGAAACTCGAGTGAAGAAGGAAATATAACAACCCTCAGGTACTGCTAAAGTGGACTTTTGACAGCTTAAGCAGTCACCGGCAAAATGGTTGAGGTCGCTAAGTCGGCGTTCACTTAAGCGAACCTTGACCGCTAAAGCAGACCTCAGCCAAATAGCCAAGGCTGCTAAAGAGGCTCTTTGATCGCTTTAGTGGTCAAACCAGATATCAGCTACCAGAATTTAGCTAAGTCCAAAATGGACTTCGACCGGGAGCTCGGGATTCGTTCGAAACCCCGTGCACGCAAACGAACTATGCTACCATACCGAATTCGATATTCTAGACTCAACAAAACTATCAAAATTTCCATCCGAGGTCGTTTCGATTAAATGTAGGTCCCACACCTACAGTTCCATTTTAACCAATTTCCAACCAATAGCCAAAATGAGTCCGGACGCCTTGGAACCTGAACCATGGGTCCCTCCAGCCTAAAACCAACGTCCCGGAGCTGATGGCGCTGTTAGAATTTCCATCTGAGGTTGTATACTAGGAGTTTTGGTCCAAGACCAAATCCTTAACAGCGAAGGTTCCAAAATAGGGAAAAGAGTCTAAAACCCAAACGGACTGTCCGATAACCGAACCGACAGTTCCAATAAGTTATGAATGACTTGTCACCGCTACGGGGAGGCTCAAAATGTAGGAACGCATGAAAATCGAGAAAATGACCTGGAGGGTCATTACAATATCCACCACTAAAAGGACTTTCGTCAGCGAAAGTCAATGGATAAAAAGAGCCCGAAAGCTCGAAAGGATGAGGTACCGGGCCCGCATCCTCCGAACATGACTTCCCAAAAAACCTTAAAGAAAAGACAACTCTTCCAAGGGATTTTGCCAAAGGTATCCCTTTTTCGACCAACTTCCTTACTTCGCTTTTCAAATAACCAAAACTCAACCTCAACAATCAACTGGCTTCCAACTGAATCAAGAACGACTGATGCACGCATATCCAGACCACAACATGCTGACAACACACTAATACCAGCCTAACTAGGCAGAAACTCAGACAGGCTAAACGCAATCCAAGGTCAGAATCATGCTACAACTCCAACATCTAAACTTAACCTTCTTTTACCTTTCCAAACCTGCTACCTACTCCGAACCGTACAAGATATATCTGAGTCCTGTCCGCGCATTCACAACACACTGACCTTGAATGGATGAAGTTGACTTACGAAAAATCCATAAGGGTAGGCACAGAAAATAAGCCCATAAGGTGCTACCAGGACACACAACAAAGGTGACCAAAGTTTGCACTCTTAAGCCAAAGCTACAACTGGTCCGGATGACTCTCTAAACTGAAAATCAAGAGTCTGAAGTACCAATCTCATGATACTGAAAGATCCACTTTAAGACATTCCACCAATCGTGGATGAAGCCATGCTAAGCCCAACTTAAGTGAAATCTCAAAACGAGGATGCAACCAAGTTATGCAATCCCAAGTTAAAACCCCAACACTGAAGCTAGGCTACTTGATCTCAACTATCCCAACTGATCCTGTTGGCGGGTAGGTATCCACAAACTGAAGTCTATCATAACTCCCAAGCCATCATCCGAAGGTTTCAAAATCTAAAACTGGAGCCAACAAGTCCTTACAAAGGCCAATTGCCCCAACCAACCTCACTATTGGAAGATCAAGCACATGCCCAACAATATTCGTGAGGGCCAAGCTAAAATATCTCCGAAGAGCATAATCTTAACGAATGGAAACCACCGACTGAAGATGCAAGCAATCAATTTCACAACTGCGGGAGGGCATAATGCAACAAGGCATAACCCAGAACTTGCCGAGACTGCAAGTAGTACTAGTGATAGCCAGAACTTGAGCAAACCAAAAAGTATGAATCAACCGTCATCTGGCCAGTCCAATAGCCAATCTATAGCAAAAAATACCCATAGGCGCATATTGTCAAGCAGAAGCACTCTGCGAAGTCATACAAGGCCGAACAAGTGCCGAAATGAGGATTCTCTGAATTCTCCCAATTATATCAACTTTGACTCGGCTGAACTATAAGCCATAACACAGGAAGAACGGAGTATCCAACTCCACACCCAAAACCAAGATCAACATCAAGATCAAGACCACTACTGGGTGATGAACTATCCAAATTTGAAGGGCAACTCCCAAATGCATCACTAAAGAAAAGGGCTATAGAAGAAACCTAGCAATGCTAAAACCATATCAATGCCCTCGAAGGTCAAGCTTACTTTCATTTTCTCAATCCATTCTACAACCGACCTTGCTAACAGAAAGGGAAGGCTAGCCAACCTTGGTAGCCAACTATACCAAAAAAATAAAAATCACAAGGATGGAAGTATGCTAACTAGATACCGCTAGTCTAGCTGCCTATCAAATGAAAATCAATCAACGCTCAGCAATAACAGCAGTAATAACTACTATAGTGACCTCAAACTATGGTGCAGATGGTACAAAATGAAAATCAACAGAAGTACCACTCTAGGGTCACAACAAAGCCAAAATGTCAAGGAAATGGGACTTTAACCCAAATGCCATACCCCAAGGAAAACACGATACTAATCCACTCTATAGCCATAACAAGGCCAATATGCCAAGGAAAAATAATGGGACTTTAACCCAATAGCTACACCCCTAGAACAAGACTACACCGATCCACTACTAAAGAATCATCTATGGGGTTTAATCATATAATCCTGAACCTACACAAAGGCATACATTAATCACTATGAAAAAACCAAGGCATACCATAGTCAATCTAGAAGTGTCAAGGCATATAACCATCGATGGGTATGAAAACCCCAACACAACTCAAGTAGTAACTAAAGGCAGAGAATCAAAGGCGTGCCTATCACGGTGGAAATCTAAAATCATAAGTCTGGCGTGCCCGAAGGACTACGAATCTGAGCATGTTCGAACTCGAATTGAGCATCTGAACGACCAACTGAGGCACTAGGTGAACTACCTTTAACTGAAGGCGCCAACACACTGTGAGACTGATCTGGATGATCTGAATGACTAATGATCCCACGCCGGAGATACTCTCTAGACCAGTGATCGGTCTCTCTGTAGTCACAACAAACCCCTGAAGTACTAACTAGTAGAAACACAAGCTAACCCCAACTGGCTGACCAACTCGCGCCTGGGGCAATCATTATACCAATGACCACACTTACCATAATCGAAACATGCTCCTGGGATACTTTGAGGCATTGAACCTGCTGATTCAGAAGGTCGCCATAGCCTGAAGACCTAGACCGAATACTCCGTGATGTCTGAGCAGAACTCTGTCCACTGATACTGCCATGATCAACCTAAGAGCTATTATCAAATGCTCTAATTCCAAATGAAGTGCTAAAGTCAACCCTCTGATAAATCCCTGCACCATCTCATGCTCTATGGGAAATAACATAGGAGTATGTCTGGCTCACTCAAGAAACCCAATTTCATACGCTGAAACAGACAGAGAACCCTGCTGAACACCAACAAATCCAAATCTGGTCTGAGAACTACTTGATAAACCCGATATTACCTCTAGCTAAGAGGTATCAAGAAATAAACCCGAAACCCATAACACTGAATCCTGAAAAGCTGAGGCAGTCACGGACTCTGTTGAAACCTGGGCTGACCCCAGACTCTCTAGTTGATGCTGAAGATCTTTGATGTCAATCTCTAACTCTCTAGTCCAATGCTGAGAATAAATTCTGGTAACACACGCCAAAATATCGTCCACATTTATCGATGACCTCGTGTTATCCCTTTAATAGAGAATGGAGTTAAAAGAAGTACTCAGAGGTTCATGGAAGTACGAAAACACGACAAAGGAGTTAAGAATAGAATTTTCTAAGAATGCCCTATAGCCTCCCGAAGATAGGATACAGACGTCTCCGCACCGATCTGCAGGACTCTACTAAACACTTAGCTCTTGTACCAACAACACCGGTAAACCTGGCTCTGATACCAATTTGTCACGATCCAATTTCATAGGTCATGATGGCACCTACTATAACCCACTAATAGGTAAGCCAACCCGTAGTCTGGAACAACTAGCAATGGACTACCAAAAGGAACAAAGGGAAACAACGAAAAAATATAATAACAAGGCTAATATAATCCCAAAACCTGGTGGAGGCAGTACAAGAGCTTCTAATACATCAGGAATACAAGTGAAATACAGGAAAAATATATGTATACAAGTCATCTCTGACACAACATAGAGAACAATCTAACAATAAGAGGGAGAGTAGGGATACTCCAAAACGTCGGGAGCTCACCCCATATCTCCAATCCATAGCTTCTCCACTCGATATACACACATCAAAGGCGATATCTCACACTATGACCTGCAGGCTGCAGAAGTGTAGTACGAGTACCAAACACATGGTACTCAGTAGGCAACGACCGACTTAGCTCCAGAAATAATGTAAGCATAAATAACATGAAGGCATGAAAGTGACTACAAGCAACTATCCATGAAACTAGGCATAACAATGCTAATGGGGCAATAGGGACAACCATCCTATCCTGACATCATTCAGGAACTAAAGTGCAATACCATATATCACTGATAATATATAAATGAAGAGTAAAAGAAGGATATATAATATTAGCACAAGGCCAAATGATACATATACAATATAAATAGATAAGGGAAGAGAGGGATATACGGTGATACTATACATATAAGTAGACATTTAGGGCTAACTCAAAGGTAACTACTTGAGGGAGTCAACCTAACACCTCAAGGTCCATAGCCAAGTAAAGGAGCCAATGCTAGCCTGATCAAGCCTATACCCAAAGGGTGACACATCCTGGGGTAATCCAACCATAATATAATCTACCAAAAGGATAAAGAAATCAGAAACGTACCTCTAATCTCAGGTACCAGTCCATAACCAACCTGCCACGGACTAACCATAATAAATGATAATAAAGTAACCGGCTAGTCTAGGCAAACAAGTACCTAACCGGACCCCCATAAGCCCGGAAGGTTCACAGAAACACTCAGCAAACAGCAACCATAACCCGTACCTATACAGTCCCCCATAAGACCGATAGATACATGCGCCAAACAACTATACTGGTGATAGGTAATGCATATGAATGGATGAATGCAACATAAACCGAAATGCTATAACCATGTCGGGGGAACCGGACTCGAACCGGTTCCACAATCTCAAAGCATACCTGGGACATCGGACTCGAACCGGTTCCACAATCTCAATCTATACCGTACCAAGTGTATATACTTCCTCTAGCTCACCTAGCTTGCAAAGGTAGGACCTACGGCGACCAAGCTTCTCCGACTCGACAGCTCTCAGACGAAGGGGCCCTATAGGGGATTTGAGAAAATTCATATACACTGCCTGATCCCGATCCAGGACTTCCAATAACCATCACGATCCATCCACTCCATCCAGTACTGGAGGGATATATATATGTATAAAATCAGTGCACGGACTCGAACCGTGGCTAAAAGGATATAAATCCATAAATTCATTGCCCGAGATCATGCTTGGGACTAAATCATGTATAAAAGTCGGAATATCCCTCGATCGAATTAAATAGTAGTGGTAAGATAAGTGGATAAATAATGGACCGGAATCGTCCTCGGTCGGAGTTCTAAAACATCATTTTCAGTTCCAAAAACTCATAATCCAGTAAATAAGGTGGTACGATTCCTATTATAAAACAACCCTTTTAAAAGTGAAAGGTGGGAGTAAATCCCCTTTTTGGAAATAATAGTGAAATTAAGATTTTGTTTAGAATCGTACCACTAAATGAGCATGAATGCACCAGATAGTATGCATGCCATCACCAGTATCCAGACAACATAACCATGAGCGCCTAAGCGTCTATAAATGATAATCTTTCCCTTGCTAAGGGCAGAATACTCACCAAAGTCCAACTAGCCTCATAATCATGGTCTCGGGCCCAATAGCATATAACCAATATAACAAGGTCTCATAACCCGGGCAACCACAATAATCAAGGGTATAAAGCCACCACAAGGATCTAATCGGGGAAGAACCTCCTGAATCGCTAAGTCAAATGATAGGTCTCATACCAAAGGATCCTTAATCATTAATTATGGTTAATATGCTTATATTCAAGGGCAATAGGGCTCTATGGACATAACAAGTATTTATATTAGGACTCGGGTCACATCTTCTACCCCAAATTCCATAACATAGGCTAAGTCATACTATTCTAGCCATGATCATATCCTATATTCTTTACCTAACATGCATTCCATACTATACACAATCTCATAGAGAAATGTAGATCGAAGCCTACCTCGATGCCCAACCGCAATTCTTGAAGTGCCCATAAATCGCTCAACCTTGCTCCACGATACCGAATCGATGTCACACTATCAAAATAGTAACCTACACGTCATTACGAGTAAAACGATACCCATATTGTAATATAAAACTCTGGGTCCAAAATCGGGTCAATAATGGACCCGTGGGGCCCGCTAACGAAATCCCAAAATTGAATCTGTCACGAGGTCCCTCGAACGATAAGGAATATGTGCTCAAAAGTTGAAAATAAATAGAGCGTAAATCGGGGCTCAAATCAGTCCCCAAAGATTAGGATTTCAAAGACCTAATTTCTAAGAAATTACAATGAAACGAGACGGAAATCAACGGGTAAAATTATGGATAATGACCAAGGAGTGATGAGCTAACTTACCTTAGCTTCAATGGGTGAATCCCCACTCTTTCTCACTCCTCAAGATCTCAAAAATGGGGAAAAGGGTTGAGAAAAATGAGAGAAACTCGAGTGAAGAAGGAAATATAACAACCCTCAGGTACCGCTAAAGTGGACTTTTGACTGCTAAAGCGGACACCAGCAAAATGGTTAAGGCCGCTAAAGCAGGTCTTTGGTCGCTAAATCGGCGTTCACTTAAGCGAACCTTGACCGCTAAAGCGGACCTCATCCAAATAGCCAAGGTCGCTAAAGCGGCTCTTTGACCGCTTTAGAGGTCAAACCAGATATCAGCTACCAGAATTTAGCTAAGTCCAAAATGGACTTCGATCGGGAGCTGGGGATTCGTTCGAAACCCCGTGCGCGCAAACAAACTATGCTACCATACCAAATTCGACATTCTGGACTCAACAAAACTATCGAAATTTCTATCCGAGGTCGTTTCGATTAAATGTGGGTCCCATACCTATAGTTCCATTTTAACCAATTTCCAACCAATAGCCCAAAATGAGTTCGGAAGCCTTGGGACCTGAACCATGGGTCCCCCTAGCCTAAAATCAATGTCCCGGAGCTGATGGCTCTGTTAGAATTTCCATCTGAGGTCGTCTACTAGGAGTTTTGGTCCAAGACCAAATCTTTAACAGTGAAGGTTCCAAATCAGGGAAAAGAGTCTAAAACCCAAACGGACTGTCCGATAACCGAATCGACAGTCCCGACAAGTTATGAATGACTTGTCACTGCTACGGGAAGGCTCAAAATGCCGGAATGCATGAAAATCGAGAAAATGACCTGGAGGGTCATTACAGGAGTATTCCCTAACCTACGAAAAGGTCGTTGTATAAACAGTTGCTATATATACATATAAGTGTAATCATAGTTGCACTGCTAAGCTGCAACATGCCAGCACAATTAGTTCTCAAAGTATTGATAGGGAGCAATTAACATCTACACAAAATCTTAAGGTGTTATTATAACCCCCCGTAAAAATCAATAAAATCATTTTTTATTATGTAATTTGTGATCTTAAAAGTTATTAATTAAAAAGAATAAAGAAAAAAACAGGAAAAAAGACTAATGAAGAAGTAGAAAGAAGTCACATGGTTTTTGTGTAATATGATCCACATAATGTTAGGACTTTTATAGCATATTTGGCCAAACTTATTTTTTTCAAAAATGCTTATTTTTTTAAAAAAGTATTTAATTTTAAAAAGTGAAGTGTTTGGCCAAACTTTTGAGAGAAAATAAGTTCTTAGTTGTCGGTAGAGCTATGATCCATTGTCAAAATCTTTAAACTTAATAGAACTTAAAACTTATTGATTTAACAAACAATTAAACTGTTGATTTTAATAATTAAAATAAGACAATTAGGTTTTTTTGTATAATTTATCTTTTATCACGTCGGTAGAGCCATGATCCTTTGTCTAAATATCCCCGCACAAAATTACATTATAATTCAAAACTATAGGAAGTTTTGTTTCCTGTGGAAGTTTCAAACCGACAAGTTCAATTTAATTTTTTTGTTTTAGATGAATCCTCAACCAAGCTACAAGGATTGTTTTGTAAACTGAATAACTTACATGAACATAAATGTTGAGCTAATTCTGTTTAAAAAAATGATTTTCTTATGGAAAGAGATGTCATGGTGTTATCATGCGTACATAAGATCTGATTACGCGTAAGGGATGACTCATCCCAGATGAGGAGAGTTGCCGTTCAAGCCCCATACAAAATAAATTTGGCCACTTCTTCCTCTTGAGTCTGAATGTGATCACTTCGATAGCTGAATCTGAATTGAGATTTGAGCGTACTCATGATAGTGTAATGCATAAGACATGTAATGATTCAAGGTTCATGTATACATTTATTATTTTCAAAGATGAGATGGATAAATGATGAAATTAAAGTCAGGTACTACTCATGCTTTCTCACAAAAGACAAAGGACTTAATTGTGTGAAAACAGAGTAGGCTAATTAAGAGCTTAAATCATAAAAACGATGTCTAAGGCATTCTATAGAACATGTGAGAGGTTCATAGGTTTTGCTAGAAACTCCAATTTATCAATTTATTAAGCCTTAACTTAACTCGAGATACGACTCAACGTACTTCAACCAATTCAAATCACACTTCATGATAATAGGGTTCAATGTGCATCCACACAAACTCAAAGATTCCTCCTGATGTACTCACTATAATTTAGGAACATTAGTCCACATCCTATAACTTGCTAATTTTCTTATAACACACGGTATTGAATGCAGTCACACAATAAGAGCAATCCTCATTTTTCTTCTCATCTTGAGATTTAAAGGCCTTACTTTTCTCAATAAACTACACCAAATCTTTTCATGCTATAGCAGCTTCCTTGACTCCTTGAGCAGTTTCATTAAAACCATTTGATCTAGACAACAACAATCTCATCTTTCCTTATGCTAGCAAACTCTCCCCTACCCTATTATTACTATTTTTATGGAGTAAGAGATTGTTTCCAATAGATCCTCGACTCAAGAAATACTAATACTAATACTAATACTAATAATAATAATAATAATAATCAAATTCAAAAAATAAATTAACAAACTTACCACAAAACCATACTTGTTTGAGATGACCAGATGCTACAAAAATAAAACAATAGATTTGGTAGGTACAAAAATTGAAATACATAAGAATTCTATCATGCAAAAATAGAGAGAAGTTTACAATTTGAATGAAGAAAGAGGAATTAATAGCCTTTGGGTACTCTTGTCTCCATTTTTTGGCAATAAAATAAAACAAACAATATAAAAAATAAAGAAGAACTATAACAATTTAATAGAGAAAAATGCCAATAAAAATACGTCGTGAAAGAAGCAATATGTGAGACAAAAACTTGAATACAAGTTTAATATATATAAGAGACACATTTTTCCGGAAAGGATTCCTATACATAAAAGAGGTGTTAAAATTTAATTCAGAAAAAATGGCTGCTAAACATGAATGGAGTAATGACATTAACACTAATAAGAGAATCCTAAACCTACAACAATAATGAATCATATAGAAAGGAAAACCTCATTAAACCTACACAGCCACGTTTTACCCTAGTCCTAAACAAACAAAAGCTAAAAAATCCTAAACTCAAGGAAAGAAGACTTATCCAAAAAGAAAAACGACCGTATTTTATTTTTTCCCAAAAACACTAATTTAATAGATAGCAAATACAATTATATTCATTATTCAACATGGAAGACACTTACGAAGGGTAAAAAGAATACAATAACACATGCATGATATATATTAAATAAGGAAAGATTTAAAAATATATTATTCAATTTAATTATTAATCCTCCTAATTAATACTCGTATCATATATTTTCTTTTTACAATAGATATTAGGACCTTTATACTATATATTTAGAACTCCTTAGTTTTAATTATTATAAAGGTAATTATGGAGAAAAAAGGGTGACAATGCAATACGACTTTATCTATTGATGAGTGTTTTAATCAAGGACAAAAAATTCGGAGCAGCTCCACTCCCACTTCTTATATTGGTCTTATATAGGAAGACCAATAGATATATTTGATTTCATCATTACATACTTTTAATATACGTACAAAAAAATAGGTAAAATATAATCAATGACATACATCTTTGACTATCTATTGGTTGACCAAATCTATGGCCATTTCATCCCACAAGGACAGCTTATTAACTAAGCCAAAAAAAAGTTATGAGAGAGTTTAAACTTGATGATCAAGATTTATTTATTTTTAGGTTTAATATATAATCAGCATTCGAACTAACCTCAACGCTTTATCTAAAAACTTGAATCTTAAAAGTTGAGTTTTTTCAACCAACTGGTACACACCTTTGGTCATAGTAAGTATTAGTTTTGTGAAACAAAAGCTAAAAAAATAACTAAGACACTTAATGAAAGTTAAAACTTATACTTAGCTCATGAGATCTATACTAACTATCCGTTCATGAACTTATTGGCTCAAGTTGCAAACTTAGATATCAAAAAGAGCGTTGGTGAGACTCTTTCCTATTCAGTGTTGTTGCAAAATGTTCTACAAGCTGCATTACAACTCTTAAGATCTGACAAAGAATTTGAAGTTAGAATTCTATATGCAAAAAAATGAGATGAAGTATTTCGATACAACGTCCAATAAATTGTAGAAGAAAATTCAAGTATAATCATTAAAAATAAATAAATTACTTGTAGTAAGGTGGATATTCTAAATACGGCTTATCCAATGCGGCATGGCAAGTGTGTTGTCCATGGTAGATTTCATGAACTATGCCACGAATTCACTGCAACATAAATCAAAATCACATTATTAGAAAATAAACAATTTAAATAAATACAAAACATGTCAACATGGAAAAAAATAAATGATATTATAAGATATAATAAAGAGGTAAAAGCTCATGTCATGCCGCATATGTATCATTAGCAGAATAGTATGTTTTCCAAAGAAAAAACTGTAAATCACATATGAAATAACAATAAACCCTATTCAATTTAATTTTTATCTTTTATAAAGGAATATATATATATATATATATATATATATATATATATATAGACAAATTACCCGCGCTTCGCGCGGTCTATAAAAATATTTTTTATTCAATTTGTCCACATAAAAAAAGCATGACATAAACTAACTTTCATCTAGAAAATCATGTCTCTAACTCTCAAGTAGCCAAATCTCCTTCAAAGTAGTAAAAAGCAAAAGTATTTATAAAAATAATAATGCTAGTGAAAGATAATTATAGTAATCACAATAGAATAGACACTTTTTCTATGGAACCCACTCATCTCATACTTTCACAACATAATTAAAAATACCAATACTAAAACAAAGGAAAGAACAACAAATTCCTCATCCCGAAACAGAAAACAATGTGCATCTCTCCTTTGTTTATATTGTACATTTATCTCTTAAAGTAATAATTATGAGAGATCGAAAAGGTAAAGTAATTTTCTGATTATTAGACAATTTAGATTGCATACAAAAAAATACTACTACTACTTATAAATAACACATTGGTAAAATGATTTGAGTATACAAAATTAAAAATTCGTACATAACTAAATCTTATGACTACTAATTCAAATAAAAAGTATTTGTACAAAAAATAACTTAATAATCATGTCTTTGTATAATTATATTATATCAATGTCATTCTCTCGTTGTTGAAAAAATATTTCCCCTTCTACCTTGGGAAAGGTCTCAAACCCTGAAATTATCATCAAATTTACAAGACTAAATAGTAAATATTAAAATCAAGTTAATGAAAACAGGAAACAATTGTCTGCCAAAAAATCTGAAATAAAATACATTTAGTGGAAAAAGTTAGTTGTAGGCAACATACCACTTCCCAAACTTCTTTAATAGTCTATTACTATGACTTGCATCCTTTTAGACGAATGCTTCTGCTAGACCATTTGAGCCGCATTGGGTTGACTCTTTCCAACACGATATATAAGGCTGCATCCATCCCTCACTATGAACGATGATAACATGAAAGATGGTGAACTGTTGAAAACTTAAAAGGAAAAACTATTTTTGATTATTTGAAAGTTGTATCATACATGATTTTACGTTATCTATATATGTCATGAATTTAATAATAATATGAGTCAATACGTAGTTACATACTTCAACTTAGAAGTAGGAAAAATGAAAAAATTAAGAAAAAAATAATAGATCCGATATAGAAATCAATTTAAGAGTCCAATTATCCTATTTACTAAGAAGAAGAATAGATATAAGCTTCAAAAAAAAGATCAGGAAACTCTTTTCCTTCAAAGCTCTCCAAATTGTTTATGCTGCTTTTCACTCCAATAGTGTTCCTCTCGCGAGATCATGTTTTCCACATAGGTAACTATGGGGCCACAAAATTATCCCATCTCTCTCTTGACAGTTAGAATATCTCTCACACTATCATTCTTAGGATTGCATAGAATAACCATTCTTAGGATTGCATATAATAACTTTTTTGTGAAAATTATCCTCTATTATCAAAGCTAGGTCTCCGGTTTCTGTCATGGAAAAGGGCAGTACATAGTATCTCCAAATTCCTTTTGAAAATATGGATGTCCATGATTCCTTTACTCCATATTTCTGCATGACCAATATTTCAACATCGCCCTTATCATCTTCTAACCGAGTCATATAAAGACATACATTTAAAACTCCTAAATCAACTATAACATTCTCTTCTGATTAGATTTAGGTCCGGGAACTATAAACATATGAAACTTTCACTAAAAACTTGGAGGCTTCTTCAAGTTTAATATTCAGATTGTTCTATTATTTAGTTTCTCCCCCAAGTATATCTAGTTTTTCTCATTTTATAAGAGTTAAAACTATTAGAAATTGTGCAAAAAAATGTAAAGAAAATAAGCCATGGAATTACATCCCAACCAAAAGTCACTCCTTTATCTTAGATAAATTTATATAAACAAACCTGTAGGAAATCAAATGTCCCCAAACTCAATCATCTTATAGTAATAATAAAAATTGATAGTCGAAAGGCAAGGAACACTCAAAAGCTATAGAAAAATGGGAAAAAAAAGTAAGTGTTTTTTCACTCCATATAGTTAAAATAAAAAACAAACCAGACTATTATAAAATAAAAGCGTCACACAAAGAAGGAACTAACATGGAGCAAAAGTAAAGTTGGAATAAATGAAGAGAACTAATGAAACAAGAAATGCGAACATGCAAAGTAAACACCACCACCACCAACAACAACAACATATCCAGTGTATTTTTATAAAGTGGGGTCAATGTAAACACCACCAATCTTCAAAAAATCAGTTTTGGATAAAAGAACGTAAAATATTTAATGTTATTACATATCTAAGGAAAATTAAGCACGGATGATTAAACCAATGACAATTACCACTAAAAGTCATCCAGGTATATATATGTATATATGGCACTTCACAAAGCCAAGACCTGCAACATACAATCTGAGATATAGGAAGACCGAAAAATATTCTGAGCAATTATTTCCGACAATCATAAAGCATGCTAGATATTAAAGAACATCGGCGAAGAGTTAAACCACAATATTACTTTATGTTGGCATGAAAGATGGAATTATAACAGTTCTCATTAATTGATCTTTGTCTAAAATTATCAAATGCATAAGTGAAAGTCACAGCTGAGTTACAACATTATAGAAATATGCCATCTAATGAGCCATAATAAATTAGAGGTAAAAATAAAAGAAAAAGTAAGAAGTTGAAGAAAAAAAATACTCAAATGATATATTTTTTTCCTCCCAGCATGTGCTTCTCTCCTATGTTGTAGTTTGTTCGTGTAGATGCTTCAACCCAAGTGATTTGTTGGGGAAACTTACACATGCAGGATATAAATACAATAATTACCAAGAATAATAAACGAAAAATATTCACGAATGAAATGGCTTAAAGTTGGTCTAAGAAATATATTTTGAAACAAAGTGCGGACTGAAATTGCGAGGAGGAGAAACATAGAAGTATCACTGACACTAAATCAAGCAAATCTAAAAAGGAAGAAAGAGTAAAATTACCTTAGCGAGTACCTATGGCGAAGGGAGGAAGAAGATGGAAAGAAAACAATGTAATAACAAAAGGATGATAAGATACGAAAATGGCATTTATTTTTTGGGCAAAGAGGTTTTAAGCAGGGACGCATCAGTTGCAGGGAATTTAAGTGACTCTTGGAGTCTAGTAAAACAACTATTCAATGTATTTTTTCCTTTTTTTTTATTGCTTCTGTTTAAAATAAAAATTGACGAAAATAGATATATAAATTGCAAGCATTCTAGGAGCGCCACATCACCGGGCCTATGACCCTCAACTATATATATATATATAGATAGATAGATAGATAGAGACCTACCACTTGCAATCCGTGGCAAAATAGAATCTCTTTAATGACGTAGTACGACAATTTAGGATCCCTTTACTAGTGTGATCCACGCAATTCTAATTTTAGAAAAATATTAATACACCATATTTAGTTGGTTTCAAAGTCCTAAAGTCCAAAATATAGAGAAATAATTAAATAACTATTTTTAAATATTAAAAGATATGAAATGACTATTTTGTCTGTTATATATATATATATATATATATATATATATATATATATATATATAGATAGATAGATAGATAGAGATAGAGAGAGAGAGACCTACCACTTGCAATCCGTGGCAAAATAGAATCTCTTTAATGACGTAGTACGACAATTTAGGATCCCTTTACTAGTGTGATCCACACAATTCTAATTTTAGAAAAATATTAATACACCATATTTAGTTGGTTTCAAAGTCCTAAAGTCCAAAATATAGAGAAATAATTAAATAACTATTTTTAAATATTAAAAGATATGAAATGACTATTTTGTCTGCTGTTGAATCTTTTATTGAAGGGCAAAAAGTTCAAATAATATTTTTAAGGCTCTTCACACTTTTAATATAGTATGATATGATTATAAATATAGATAAAATAAAAATTCTCAACAGGGATAAGTACAAGCAAGAGGGCTAGGTCTTACCTTACTAATCCTAATAAGGTTATGAATCATTTCATTAAAAGTAACAGAGGAATTTTAAAGTCAAATTGTTACTAGTTATAGTAAGGTGACATTCTTTTTGGAACAGACAAAAAAGGAAAAGGTGCCACATAAAATGGAACGGACGGAGTATCTCATTAAACTAACTAGGTGTTTGGACGTGCGATTTCATCTCATGATTTTAAATCAATATTTGGACATGCAATTTGAGATCATCATTTTAAATCATGACTTCATATCCCAAATTCTCAAAAAATCGTGATTTGGAATTTCAAATCATGATTTCAACTTTTTTAAATACAAAATTTGACCCATAAGTTTATATTTTGAAACAAAATCCATCATTTTAAATTTTGCGAAAAAAAAAAACTCATACTCGGCATGAAGAGAGTGTCCATACCATGTGAAAGGATTATATTAAAGAATAACTTGTCACTATTATTGTTGACTAGTGGATCTTTAGATGCATCAATTCGTAGGCGTGAAACTATGGTAAATAATAATGTTAAAAAGGGGACGGGTTAGACCTAAATTACACGGAAGGAAATAGCCTCAAAAGACCTCCAAATGCTTGGTCTCAATACTCACCTCGCTAACGATAGGTCACAACACAAAAAAATCATATAGGTGATAACTGCTAGTTGAGGATGGGTTTTAAACTTGTATAAACAAGAGTAAGTTGCTCAGATGGTAAGTACCCCTCACTTTCAACTCGAAGGTTGTGAGTTCAAGTCACCAAGAGAGCAAAAAGGTGGGAGCTCCTAGGCAAGGGTAAAAAAAAACCTCAAAGGTTGTGAGTTCAAATCACCAAGAGAGCAAAAAGGTGGGAGCTCCTAGGCAAGGGTAAAAAAAGAAAAAACTCGTATAGAACTTTTATTATTAATATATATTTTTAATGTATTTTTTTCAGTTTTATTTTATTATTATTATGGTGATGATATGATAAGAGCTTAAATGAACAAATGAGGATTGATATAGCTGACTCCAACTTGGTTGTGACTAAGGCACAGTTGTTATCGTTTTCTCGCCTGTTGTTCCTGCACCATAGCTATATAAGCAGGCACATCCAATTGATTTTGATATAAGTTGTTAGAGCAACTTCAGACAGCATAAATAGGGGAATCAAGAGCATTATCATCAAGAGAGAACTTCATGGTCGAGTAACAGAGGAACTTTTAGAAGATCCAACAAAGCTAGAATCTAAAGGAAGGGCTAGCCTTATAGGAAACAGTTATTCTTATTGCAGTAAACACACGAAGTGCCAGATACAACTAACATGAGGATTTACAGTCCTTTGGTCTACCAATCCATAATGGAACCGTTAACATGAGGATTTACAGTACAAAGATACATTAGCCTTGGACTGGTCGTCTTACTCAAAGCTTTCACTTTATAAGTAAAAATGAGCTGCCGCGTTGCTCATTTATATGAGGAATTTCAGAAGAGTAGTTTCACACCATCCGTCATAGTCTAAAATACAGCAAACAGAGAAAGGAACAGATCACTTGGGGATACATTTAGGGATCAATTCAATTTGGACCTCTACTTCACCACATTCCGCATCTTGCAATCTAAGGATCATGTCTTGGGTCATCTTACCATTCTCCCAGATAATGCAGCTCTCACATGCTAGGCAGTTGTCCTTGCTTGGCTGAACTCTATCAACTTTGACACCATTTGGGAGGTCTTGTAAGCCCATCTTCAGAACTTCCAGGTATGGTTTAATGTCTATCTTTGCTACACCCATCTTGTCATCTCCGGTGAATGTATCTTTGTCATATACAGACTGAAACAAAATCAACGCCAACCATGTTGTAAGGATTCATATACCACATTAACATTTCCTTAATTTCAAGAAACCCGAATACGATAACAGAAGCTCAACAAGAAATACAAAGTAAAACAGAGAATTTGAAGTATCGAGTCAGTACTGACTTTGAATGCAAATGAATTTGTACACTATGTAGGTTCACTTTTCTTAGGCCAAATACATATGCAGCTACCTAAAGCTGCCTGGAATTTTTGTTTAGACGCCTCAACTAAGACTATTACCTATTAGATACCTAATATACAAAACATGTGTCTGTTAAACACCTCACACTGACTTAGCACAAGGAATGGTTTCCACTCTAAGTTGAGAGCGTGAACAAGACGAATGCATTTTTTTTTCTTTCTTCTTTGCTCTAATGATCTAATCTTTCCTTTGTTCTTTAGAAAATAAAATTGATAGTCCTCACCTGAATTCTGTCTTTTCCTTTGTTCTTTCCTTAATGAAATTGATAAAGAAAAGGAGAAAATCGGGATGAAAGGTAGAGAAGAAAGCAGAGGAAAGACGAAAAAGAAACCAAGATAGATCAGGGACGAAAAAGGAGGGTTGTTGAGAGGCGATGCCGCTTCCAGTGGTGCTGAAGTGTTGGAAATATCCGTAGTTCATTAGTGTTAACAGTTAGCTAGTCATTTTTTACTGTTGCATTGATCAGTTTTACTGTTCTATTAGTGCACTGTTACATTAAGTTAGTCACAGTCGGTTAGTTAGTGAATAAGTTGCCAGCTGTGAGAGTGAGGTGGATGAGCTGTAAGGAAACTTCTAGATGTTTCTAGACACAATGTATAGGTCTATAAATATCTAGCAAGCTCAGCATGAGCTCACAATTGTAAAAGAATTTCAGATTCAGTTTTTCCTTTCCTTCTTCTTCTTCTTCTTCTTCTTCTTCAATGAAGCTTCTCCCTTTATGCTTCCTCTGTTCTTAGCAACTGTAAATTTAAACTGTTGCTGTAGTTTTTCACGTGGTATCAGAGCATTTCGATGCTGGTTACATAGATTAGAATTGTAGATATCGTTCAGAGGAGATCAATTTTTCAGATTATTGAAGTTTTGTTGAAGAAAACCTAGAAATGGTGGTTGTTAAGATTGATCCGAGTGATCCTCTGTATATAGTCTCATCAGATGTGTCTGGAGCTGCGCTAGTTCCAATTAAGCTTGTTGGATCTGAGAATTATGGAGTTTGAAGTCGATCGATGAGGATCCCATTGTTAGGAAAGAGGAAATATGAATTTGTGACTGGAGCATGTAGCAGAGCTATATACAAAGATGAAGGGAGACTTGTAATGCAATTGTATTGTCATGGTTGATGAGTTCAGTGAGTGAAGAATTGTTGAGTGGAATTGTATATGCAACAAGTGCATTTGAGGTATGGGAAGATCTGAAGGAACGATTTGACAAGGTGAATCGTATGAGGCTTTATCAGTTACATAGAGAGATCAATACACTGTCACAAGGAACTGATTCAGTAGCAACCTACCTCACAAAATTGAAGAACTTATGGAGTGAGTATGATGCTGTAATTGCAGCACCATCATGTGCTTGTCCAAAGTCAAAGGATTATACAGATCATCTCTATCAGCTGAGATTGATTCAGTTTTTGAGTGGCTTGAATGACTCACATGATCAAGCTAGAAGGCAAATACTGTTGAAAGGAGTTACACCTGCACTTAACCAAGCATATGCTATGATAGTGGAAGATGAGATTCAGCAATATTATTGTCATTTCACTGGTCATACTAGAGAAAATTTCTATAAGTTGATACGTCACCCTACAGATTGGAAGCAGAGGAAGAAAGGCAGTTATAATAATGCAAACTCAAGAGGATCAAATCACCAATTCCATTCTGGAGGATACAATAATCAAGGTCATGAAAGGTTCAATGGACATGTACATAGTGGAAGCCAGTATGCAGGTCAAATCAACACTCAGCATTCAGCAAATAATTTCACTGGTCATAGTTTTGGTGGAGATACAAGTCAAATTGCTTCAACTACTCATGAGGGAAACAAGGAGATGAAGAGTGCTTTCTTAGCTAAAGGGCGAGGCTTCACTGATGGAGAATATAAGCAGATTATGGTGTTGTTGAACAAAGATACACAAGAGATGAAGTAGACTAACATGTCAGGTATAGCTATCTGTTTATTATCTCATGTTATGTCACATGGATAGTAGATTCTGGTGCTACTCACCATAGTGCAGCAAATAAAGATGTGTTGTCAAAGAGCAATGAAGTAGTTAAATCAGGAATGGATAAGGTGAATCTTCCTACTGGAGCAAAGGCTGACATATCACATATTGGAGAGGCATTAGTTTTTCAGGATGAAGCTGTGAAGGATGTACTATTTGTGCCTGATTTCAAATTCAATTTGTTATCAGTATCCAAGGTCACTAGACAACTTTCTTGTTTTGTCTCTTTCTATCCTTACTTCTGTGTGTTTCAGGACCTTTACAGTGAAGGGGTGAAGGGGATTGGTAAAGAGAGAGGAGGATTATACATTTTCATAAGTGAGTGTGGAATAAAGAAAACACATGAAGGGCAAGAGAACTTAGTAGCAGGAGCAACTGTGCAGGATAGCAGCTTATGAAATAGAAGGCTTAGGCATACCTCTGCTCAAGTCTTGAGGTCATTAGATTTTTTACAGCACAATAAAGACATTGAATCCTTGAATAATTGTCATGTCTGTCCATTAGCTAAACAGACTAGACTAACCTTTCCTACTAGTGATGCTAGAGCAACTAAGTGCTTTGATATTGTACATATGGATCTATGGGGACCATATAAAATTCCAACTTTTGATAAAAAGTTCTATTTCCCGACAATTGTGGATGATTGTAGCAGATATATTGTTAGAGGCCTGACTCTTAAACTCGGCGGATGGCACGGTGGAGGCAAAGGGTTGGCATGAATGACTTTGTCAAGGGCCTAGGTACGGGTTGAATCAATCATGTGGGCAACGTGGTGGCATTGCCAAGCTGGTGACAATCAAAGTTGACAAGGCAGCGTGCTGTGGCATGGCATAGGTGCTGGCCGACGTCGGCAGTGGGCATGATGGCATATGGCATGTCCCAAGGTCAAGTTCAAGTGCGGGCAAATCTAATGGAGCTAAAGGCAAGAATAGGCTGAAACAAAGCTAAACAAGTCAAAAGATGAAGAATGGCCCGAGGCAATATGAAGCTAGCGTGACCAAGGCAGACGCAGGCAAAGCAGGCAAGGCATCGACAGTACGTCAGCAGTGGCATCGGCAGTGTCATGTCCAGGAAATGACTAGACAAGACTTAGACAATGCCTTAGCAGCATGGGCATGGCACGAAAATCAGTCCATAGTGGAAAAATGAGTCAGCACATGTCACATGCCATGCATATGCGGCGGTTACTTTTTGTAACCGTTTTTGGTGGCTGATTTCTATCTTTTGTTGTAGCTTTTAAATTCGATTTTGAATAGCCTATGCAGTTGGGGATGTCAACTGCACTTTAGTGATTGCCCCTGATCTTGACAAGTGTCAGCAGACTATTGGTTGTAAGCCAAAGGCTGTCTCATGTGCCTATAAATGTGCAGCCTTGGCCTTGGACGAAATAGGATGTAATAGAGAGTGAATGAGGGAGAGTAAAGTCTGAAATTCACCAAGTAAAAACACTAGAAGAAACGTAATGGTTTCAATAGAGTGTTAAGGCAGCAATCGACATGTGATTGTGCCTAAGTCGAAGTCGAAGTCGAAGTTGTGACAGACTTGTTGTCATAACGAGTGAGGGGTCCTTTGTATTGTTTTGATATTAATGCAAAGGTTGGGAATTTCCCGTATATGATGTTGTTCATTTCTGTTTAGCATTGGAAAAATTATACTAAGTCCAAAATCAGAAAACGTTGGGCAAGACAGTCACACTTGACTGCACGCAGGCTGAGTCAAGCAGGCAGACTTGACTGCGCACGGTGGGCTAAACTCTGTCAAGTTTGATTGACATAATTTTCCCCAGTGACATATACTTGGATCCATTTATTACAGCCAGGGGCGGAGCTACTGTACAACACAGTGGTTCGACCGAACCCAGTAGCTTTTACGTAGATCCAGCATTTGTATTAGAAAATCCAGTAATTATAGATAATTATTAACTCGCCAACCCGAACCCAGTAGCTTTTACGTAGATCCAGCATTTGTATTAGAAAATCCAGTAATTATAGATAATTATTAACTCGCCAACTCCCCCCCCCCCCAACCATAAGTAATCTAATGGTCTAGTGGTAGTGAAGCGGCTGACAAAGCTTTGCCCGTTTGGGTTATGGTTTCGATCCCAGCTCGCAATATAGTTTTTCCTTCTATTTTTCCTAAGGAAGCATACTACAGTTTTTCCTTTTTCTTTTTTTTTTTTTCCTCCCAAGGGCATACTGCTGCACGAAAAGGTAATTTTTGATGTTCTTTCCTTTTTTCAAGTACAAATTTCCCTCTTTCTCATATCTTATATGTGCAAAGTTTTTTCTTTCTTTTTTTTTTTTTAAAAGAAAACATACGATTAACAATTGAAAAAGGTCAAAAAAAAAAAAATGTAGGGAGCATAAGTCCTACAATTTGCAATACATATTTTTCTCTTTCTGCTGTATATGCTGATTTTTGAAAAGAAAAAAATTATTTAAAAGAAATAAAAACAAAAAATTAAAAATTAGAAAAAGCCCCCAAAAAAAAAAGTTTCACTCTTAAAACAAAAGAAACTCTCCATTTCTTTTACAAACAAAATCCAAAATTAGTTTTACAGAGACCTAAAACCTATTCGGTCTTCTTTTTCTTCTTCAAAAACTATAAAAGTCTTTGCAGTTTGTCCACCCTTTGTTGGAGTCCAAACCTTGTGACTTGTACATACATGAAACTCTTTCAGTCTTTGTTTTCTCTTTTTTTTTTCAATTTATTTGCCTATCATAATGTGTAATAATATAGTTAAAAATTGAGTAATAATATTTTTACTTATGTAGTGTTTAAGTGATTCGTTTCTTTTTTAAATATATATTGAGTATCGTTGTTCGTTCTTTAATTTGTCGATTATTATATATTAGTTTGAGATCGTTGTCTGTCTTAAAATTCAGAACCTCCAAACCTCAAATCCTGGCTCCGCCTCTGATTACAGCTAAAATTTGAAACCATTGTAGCCCTCAAAGGCTTTCTATTGATGATTAAAACTTAGTTTGGCATTAATGTTAAGACTCTAAGACCAGATAATGGCACAGACTTTTTTCAATCTTTAGGTGTATTACATCAGCGTAGCTGTCCTCACACACCACAACAAAATGGTGTGGTGGAGAGGAAGCACAGACAAATTTTGAATATAGCAAGAGCTATTAGATTTCAATCTCATATGAGTTGTTGTTCTCTAAGGCTCCTTCTTTATCACATCTGAGAATCATTGGTTATTTATGTTATGCTTCAGTATTGCCCAAGGGAGATAAGTTTTCTGAAAGAGCCAGGCCTGCAATTTTAATGGGATATTCCACTACACAAAAGGGTTACTTGTTAATGGATTTGAATACTAATAAGTTATTTGTCAATAGAGATGTTGTATTTCAGGAGCATGTATTTCCTTTTGGAAACAAGAAAAGTCAAAATCAGTCCACAGAATTTCTTCAACCATATGCAGACACTAGTGATGATGCAGATTCAGATACTTCCACAAATCATGACAGTGAACCCATGTTATATCCAGAGAAATCACCTCAAGACATATCAACAACTGATCCACCAAGAAGAACACCTAGAGTGACTAGACAGCCTATTTGGATGAAAGATTATGCAACAACAGGGAAAAGTAAAGGGATAAGATATCTTGTAGCTAACTACCTATCATACAGCAACACTACTCCAAGCTACCAATGCTAATTGAGTAGTTTTTCTACATTAGTAGAACCACAATATTTTAGCCAGGCTGCTAAGGATGAGAGTTGAAATCAGGCTATGAAACTGGAGATTCACGCTCTTGAAGATAACAATACTTGGGAAATAGTTGATTTACCTCCTGGAAAGAATGCTATTGGATCAAAATGGGTGTACAAAATTAAGTATAAAGCCAGAGGTGAAGTGGAGAGGTTCAAGGCAAAACTAGTGGCTAAGGGTTATAGCCAACTACCATGATACCTTTTCACCTGTAGCTAAGATGGTAACTGTTAGATGTGTTATTGCACTAGCAGTTTCAAAAGGTTGGTGTTTGTATCAGATGGATGTGTACAATGCATTCTTACAAGGGGATTTAGATGAAGAAGTGTACATGAAATTGTCTGAAGGCTTTCAAAAGGAGGGACAACACAAGGTCTGTAGGCTGCTTAAGTCGTTGTATGGACTTAAACAAGCCTCTAGACAATGGAACATTAAGCTCACCTCAGCACTATTACATGTAGGTTTCACTCAAAGCACTTATGACTATTCATTATTCACTTTGAAAAAAGCAGAAGGGATGGTAATAGTCTTAGTATATGTAGATGATTTACTCATCACTGGAGACAATGCAACTATGATTTGTGAAGCAAAAGAGGTGTTGCATCAGCAATTTAAACTCAAGGGTTTAGGAGAGCTTAAGTACTTCCTAGGGATTGAAGTGTTGAGATCCACACAAGGGGCCATTTTAAATCAAAGAAAGTATCTTCTTGAACTTATTTCTGAAACTGGACTTGCTGGTGCAAAACCAGCACATACACCCTTGGAGTCCAATGTTAAGTTGACATCAGTAGAGGTTGATCAGGCTGCAGGTGTTACTGGAGATGCCATTTTGAAGGACATCACTTCCTATCGAAGATTGGTTGGGAAGCTATTGTATGCCACTATCACTAGACCTGGCATTAGCCATGTTGTTCAGACATTGAGTCAGTTTATGCAACTGCCTAAGAAGTCTCATTTGGAAGCTGCACATAGAGTGGTAAGATATTTAAAAGGTACAGTAGGTCAAGGCATATGGCTCAAAGCTCAAGCTAGCACAGATTTGATTTGCTAGTGTGATGCAGATTGGGCTGCTTGTCCCAACACAAGGAGGTATGTTACTGGGTATGTGGTGCAATTTGGTGGTTCTTTGGTGTCTTGGAAGTCAAAGAAACAAAATACTGTTTCTAGGAGTTCAGCTGAAGCTGAATACAGGAGTATGGCTTCAACAGTGGCTGAGATTACTTGGCTAGAAGGACTGTTTGCAGAACTGAATGTGCCTGTCAATAAGCCAATTACAATCTTGAGTGATAGCAAATCTGCTATTCAATTGGCAGCTACTCCCATATTCCATGAAAGAATTAAGCATATAGAGATTGATTGCCACTTTATCAGGGATAAGATTAAAACTGGTTTGGTAAGAACTATGTATGTGCCTACACAGCAACAAGTAGTTCACATATTGACTAAGAGCCTGGGTACAGATCAACATTTGCATTTGTTAAGCAAGCTTGGTGTGCTCAACATTTTGCACCCCTCAGCTTGAGGGGGGTGTTGGAAATATCAGTAGTCAGTTCATTAGTGTTAACAGTGAGCTAGTCATTTTTTACTGTTGCATTGATCAGTTTTACTATTCTATTAGTGCACTGTTACATTGAGTTAGTTACAGTCGGTTAGTGAATAAGTTGCCAGCTGTGAGAGTGAGGTGGATGATCTGTTAGGAAACTTCTAGATGTTTCTAAACACAATGTATAGGTCTATAAATATCTAGCAAGCTCAGCATGAGCTCACAATTGTAACAGAATTTTAGATTCAGTTTTTCCTTTCCTTCTTCTTCTTCTTCTTCTTCAATGAAGCTTCTCCCTTTATGCTTCATCTGTTCATAGCTACAGTAAATGTAGACTGTTACTGTAGTTTTCACATGAAGAAACTGTGTCGACTAAAGACAAAGCTATTCCAGAAAACCTAAAATTAAAAGTGAACCCAGATCCTCTCCTTGTCCACCAAAACCAAACTGTAGTACAACATCAGAGGAGACACCTAGTGTTTCCATTAATGAAGAGAACAATAAATATGATAGAGTTCACCTTCTATCTCAACCTCAATGACCCTGCTTCTGTAACTATCGTCGCTTTGATGTTTTTGTGATGTAAATCAGGAGGAGCATTAAGAGTACACTGAGAAGAAGAGTAGTTGTGGTCAGAATGTGAGGAAGTTGAAGGAAGTTTTGGGTTTTTTATTCTTGGAGGGGAAAGAGAATACTGAGAGGGAATAACAAAAAGAGAAAAAGAAAAAGTACAATGGGATGGCCTGTCATTCTGTAATTTGGTGGTTTGCCACATCAGCATGTGCAAAATTCACGCATTTCACTTTTGTTAGAAACCATCAGTCAGGAGAAAATTTCATCCATGGTCACTTAGCTTTGTGTCCATTATACAAAAGTCATTTTTCTTTTTTTCATTATACCAAACTCATTTTACTTTGCTCCGGCCATCACAAAACTCACTTTGGCTTGATTTTACAATAATTTCGCCCGAAAAATAATGTGGCAACCTTAATTAGATCTTGATTTTGGTTTAAGAAAATATGATATATTACCCATATCTTGACCCATTTTATACGTGCCCAACCCAATAACTTGACCACTTTGCATCCTTTTCTTGTTTTATATCCTTGCATATCTTTTTTCTTTTTAACCTTTTGGGTACATATACCATAAATGTAAATAAATGAAGTAACAATTAAGGTTAAAAATCTGCAATAAAAAAAGGAATTATAAAGATATACATATTACATTTAATAGAATAGAACAAAGTAACTCTTTTCAAGAAAAACAAATGTTCTAAAATATAATTGTCAAGTATAACATAGTTCAATATAGTATAACATAGTTCAATATACGAAAAAAAATTATAAAAAACAAGTAAAATATTTAGCAACAATGATTAAATACACTGGGTATTTGTTGTTGTTGTTGTTGTTGATTAAGTTTGCTAATTTAGCAAGGAATTAAAAGGGTAGCCCGGTGCACTAAAGCTACCGCTATGCGCGGTGTCCGGGGAAGGGCCCCACCACAAGGGTGTATTGTACGCAGTCTTATCTTGTATTTCTGCCAGAGGCCGTTTCCAAGGCTTGAACCCGTGACCTCCTGGTCACATGGCAGCAACTTTACCAGTTACTCCAAGGCTCCCCTTCAATTATAATTTAGCAAGGAATTATAATTATATAATTATTTAAATTAATTAATATTTAAAACTCACATGCAATATTTTTTATTAGGGGTGTTCATAGTTCGGTTTAGGTCCTTTCTTGATTAAAACTACAATCAAATTAATCTAGTCGATTTTTTAATTATTAAAATCAAATATGATTCACATCCATCAATTTGGCTAATATCGGTTTGAGTCATAGTTTTTTATTTTTAAGAAAATAATAGTAGTTTCCTCCTTTATTTTTTCCCTACAAGTAGAAAAAAACACTTCATCATTTTTCAGCTTATAATTTATTATTAACCTATCACTATAATGGCTATAATTTTCTTGGATTGTGAAGAAAATGTCTTAAAATTATTTATAAGCTTAATAGTTATTTTTTGAATAATAAGTTTGGATTCATGACTTTCTTTTAAAAAATGAGACTATTAAAGATAATTAAAATTTTCATGAAAAAGTAAACAAATATTTGTGATATTTATAAAAATTAATGTATTGTATAAAATTACATAGTAGTTATTTAAATTATGTATATATTATGTATATAATGTTAGTTTAGTATACTAACTTTATTTAATTAAGTAAATACATTAATTAACGCTGCCACATCATTTTCTAGGTGAGATTATTATAAAATCCGGCCAAAGTGACTTTTGTGATGATCGGAGCAAAGTAAAATGCCTTTTGTATAATGAAAGAAAGAAAAGTGACTTTTGTGTAATAGACACAAAGCTAAGTGACTATGGATGAAATTTTAGCAACGTTAGGCGTCTAGTAGGTAAAAACCTGAGTTGTGGTGTCTAAATATTTTAGGTTGCCGTATATGTATTTGGCATATTTCTTAGATAGAAATGAAAGAGTTGGTTTGGTTTCTTTGTAGGGTCAAACCCTTGTGGAAGAAAATTTCATGTGCCAATTTACTTGGCTAGGAAATGAACTTGGAGGCCAAACAAAAATTTGTGGAGGATAATTTTTCTATTTATTTTTCCTTTTCTTATTTTGTGCTTGGAGCCCAAGTTTGGTCATCTATAAAAGGATGGTCATTCTTCATTGTTGAAACCATCCTAAAATTCATAGCAAAATACATTGTAAGAGTAGAGAGTTGAGAGACAATTCTCTTAGGTGTATTTGGGATCTCTCCCCTTTCTTTGTTAATATATAAAGGCGGTTGTTCTCTGGTGGACGTAGGATCATTCGGATCCGAACCACGTTAAATCTTGTGTTTTTTCTCTTGTTCTTTATTTCACGTTTCCGCTAACAATTGGTATCAGCGCCAAGGTTCTGTCTGAGTATGCTCTATGGTTGCAGCACAGTCTGAACTTCCACATCAGAAAAGAATTACTTTGGTTTTCTGTATTTCCAAATACTATCTGTAGTAAAAGAGGAAGAACAAGTAACGATGAGTTACATGAAATTTGAAATTGATAGATTTAGTGGGCGCAACATCTTCAATATCTAGAAAATCCAGATGATGGCGTTACTGCGGAGGGAAGGTTCAATCCATGCTATTGACGGAAAGTACCCCGATGGTACATCGGATTCCAACAAGGAGAAGATTGAAGGCGACGCATTAAGTGTCATCCAACTGTCCCTTACACCTAACGTGCTCTGTGAAGTGAGTACAGGTACCGACGAGACGGCCAAACAGTTATGGGACAAGCTGCAAGGGCTTTACCAGGACCAGTCGGTGACAACAAGGATGTTTTTACAACGGCGTCTTCACATATTTAAGATGGAGTCGGGTACTTTGTTGCAAGACCATCTAGATGCATTCAATAAACTTGTCATGGACTTACAGACTGCCGGAATCAAAAAGAATGAGGAGACGCTAGCATGTGCTTTGCTATTTTCATTAACTTCAAAATATCGTGATATTGAGAATTCAATGATGTATAGCAAGGAGCCTATCACTCTTGAGCAAGTGCGGCAAGCACTTCACTCTTGTGATGTACGGACGCATTTTGAAGGAGACAAAGATGATGAAGCTAGTGGGCTCTTTGTGAGAGGCCGTACTAGCCAACAGGGAAGGAGCAAATCAAAGCATAGATCGAAGTCTCGTGTGAACAAGAAGAATGTGGAATGTTGGGGCTATCACAAGAAGGGGCACTTTGAACGAGATTGTCCGACGTCAAAATCCAAAGAAAAGGCGAGTGCATCCATTGTTGAACAGGTGCATGATTCTGATAATGAATATGTACTTACAACACCATGCAATAGTGGAGTCTATGGCGGAAAATGGGTGCTAGACTCTGGTTGTACTCTGCATATGACATTCCGATGAGATTGATTCAACAACTACGAGAAAAGTGGAGGAACCGTAGTAATGGGAAATAATGCAACTTGTAAAATAGTTGGCATTGGCTCAGTTCGAGTTTGCTGCCATGATGGAATTGTGAGGACTATTACAGAAAATCGTCATGTTCCTGATCTGAAGAAGAATTTGATCTCCCTGGGTACTCTGGATAAACAAGGCTACAAGTACATGAGCGAAAGAGGAACTATGAAGGTGACTAAAGGTTCTTTAGTCATGCTGAAGGCCAAGCTGGAGGATGGCCTTTACACACTAGCAGGAAGCACCATTGTTGGCTCTGTTAATGCATCTACAGTGCAGTTATCAAATGATGACACGGCAAGATTATGGCATATGAGACTGGGTCATATGAGCGCACGAGGGTTGGAGATGCTGAGCAACTGAAATCTTTTGAATGGTGAGAACATCAGCGCACTTGAATTTTGTGAGCACTGCGTCCTAAGGAAGCAGAAGAAGGTCAGCTTCAGCACTGGCAAGCACAAGACAGGAGGGGTGCTAGACTACATCCATTCAGATTTATGGGGTCCCTCTAAAGTTCCGTCGAAGGGTGGAAAGAGGTATCTTCTCACATTTATTGATGATTTTTCACGAAAGGTTTGGGTGCGTTTCTTGAAGGCAAAAAGTGATGCTTTTGAAGCATTTAAGGAGTGGAAGATATTGGTTGAGAATCAAATGGAGCGGAAAATCAAGTATCTTCGCACAGACAATGGCTTGGAGTGAAGAGTTTAATGATTTCTGCAAGGTTCATGGGATCTCAAGACATAAGATGGTCAGGCACACCCCACAGCAGAATGGCGTTGCCGAGAGGATGAACAGAACTCTTCTTGAAAAGGCTCGTTGTATGCTCCTACAAGCCAAAATGTCCAAAGTGTTTTGGGCTGAAACAGTTCACACTGCTTCTCATATTGTCAATCGATCTACAGCATTAGCGATTGACTTTAAGACTCCGAATGAGGTATGGTCAGGTGAACCCTATAACTATTCATACTTGCTAGTATTTGGGTGTCTAGCTTATTATCATGTTAATGAAGGAAAGCTTGAACCAAGGGCTAGGAAGGCCATATTCGTAGGGTATGTGGATGGAGTAAAAGGGTACAAACTTTGGTGTTTGTCTTTACTCAAATTTGTAGTTACTAGAAATGTTACCTTTGATGAATCCTCTATACTTGATCCTCGTAAAGTTTCTGTGGAGTTATCAGGAAACGAGAACAATGAGCAGGTGGAGCTATCGGTGGAGCTTACCAAGGAGAAGGATCAAGAGACTCAAGTTGATGAGTCAAAAGATGTAGATCTTGAAGAACTTGTTGTCAATGAACCATACACAATTGCGAAGGGAAGGGGCAAAAGGCAGATACGAAAACCGGAACGCCTTCTAGAGCAAGCAAATCTGATTGCTTATGTGTCGTAGCTGCAGAAGAAGAGATTAAGGATCTTGAGCCCTCTTCGTATATTGAAGCAACTTCTTGCAAGGATGCTGCACACTGGCGGTTAGCCATGACAGAAGAGATAAGAGTCTCTTCACAAGAATCAGACATGGGTCTTAGTTGAAAGGTCAAAGGGGAAGAGGACAGTTGGATGCAAATGGGTCTACAAAAAGAAAGAGGGAATTCCAGAAGTGGAAGATGCTAGGTTCAAGGCGAGATTGGTTGCAAAGGGTTTCAGTCAAAAGTGACTACAATGAGATTTTCTCTCCGGTCGTGAAGCATAGCTCAATTCGCGTGCTACTAGCATTGGTTGCCCAATTTGACTTGGAGCTTCAACAACTTGGTGTCAAAACTACTTTCTTACATGGTGATCTAGAAGAGACAATCTATATGGATCAGCCTGAAGGTTTCCTAGCTGAGGGAAAAGAAGATCATGTATGCCAATTGAAGAAGTCTTTGTATAGTTTGAAGCAATCCCCTAGACAGTGGTATAAGAGGTTTGATGCATTCATGACTACACATGGATTCTCAAGGAGTGTATTTGATAGCTGCGTCTATCACAAGAAGATGTCTGGTAACTCTGATTTATTTACTATTGTATGTTGATGATATGCTTATTGCTGCTAACATCACAGAGATAAATGCTTTAAAGAAACTGTTGAGCAAGGAATTTGACATGTAGGATTTGGGAGCTGCAAAGAAAATCCTTGGAATGGAGATTTCAAGAGAAGACGGTGTTTTACATCTTTCTCAGAAAAGGTACATCGAAAAGGTTCTTGAGAGATTCAATATGCACATGAGCAAGCCTGTAAGTACACCATTAGCTCCTCATTTTAAACTTTCAGAATTACAAATGCCTCAGTCCGAGGATGAGGTGGAGCATATGTCAAAGGTTCCTTATGCTAGCACAGTTGGTAGCATTATGTATGTTATGGTATGCACACGTCCAGATATTGCTCAATCTGTAAGTGTGGTAAGTAGGTACATGGCCAACCCAGGAAAAAGGCATTGGGAAACTGTCAAGTGGATATTGAGATATCTCAAAGGAGCTTCTAATGTTGGCCTAACCATTCAAAAGGATGAAGGTATTTCAGTCCTCGGTTATATGGATTCTGACTATGCAGGGGATCTTGATAGAAGGAGGTCCACAACTGGATACATCTTTACTCTCGTTGGCAGAGCCGTTAGTTGGAAATCGACTTTACAGTCGATTGTCGTTTTGTCTACAACAGAGGTAGAATATATGGCTGCAACGGAGGCAGTGAAAGAAGCTATCTGGTTGAAAAGTTTGGTGGAAGAATTGAGTTCGGTTCAGCTGGAATCAACTCTAAAATGTGATAGTCAAAGTTCTATTCATTTGATTAAAAATCAGAGATTTCATGAGCGCACCAAACACATAGATGTCAGATTCCATTTCATTCGAGATGTTGTTGAAGAGGGAACTATCAAGGTCGTGAAGGTTATCACAGATGATAACGCTGCAGACATGTTGACCAAGATAGTCCCGCTCGCCAAGTTTGCACACTGCAAGGACTTGGCGGGGGTATGCATCAACTAATGTAACTGTGGGAGAACAACTGCTCGGTGGAGCTAGTATGTTCAACAAAAGGTTTGATTCTTCTTGTTTCTTACAACGAGGTTACCCAGTAAGCTTAGAAGTTTTGGCCGAAGTTGTTCATATGCATGCTCGAAACGCAAACCAAGGTGGAGATTGAAAGAGTTGGTTTGGTTTCTTTGTGGGGTCAAACCCATGTGGAAGAAAATTCCATGTGCCAATTTACTTGGCTAGGAAATGAACTTGGAGGCCAAGCAAAAATTTGTGGAGGATAATTTTTCTATTTATTTTCCTTTTCTTATTTTGTGTTTGGAGCCCAAGTTTGGCCATCTATAAAAGGATGGTCATTCTTCATTGTTGAAACCATCCTAAAATTCATAGCAAAATACATTGTAAGAGTAGAGAGTTGAGAAGCAATTCTCTTAAGTGTATTTGGGATCTCTCCCCTTTCTTTGTTAATATATAAAGGCGGTTGTTCTCTGGTGGACGTACGATCATTCGGATCCGAACCACGTTAAATCTTGTGTTCTTTCTCTTGTTTCTTTATTTCACGTTTCCGCTAACAGCGATAATTGTAGGTATTAGTTACTATGGGATGAAGAAGAAATACAAATGTGTTTACCAGAATTATGATGCACTTTCTAATAGTCATGCTAACTTATATGAATAATATTGTATCTATGTCTAAAGAAATATGTATTCATAGCTCAGTTGTAATAACATAAGAGGAAAGTTTTTATTTTTGATAGGTGCTTACAAGAACAATTGGAATGTCCGGATCCTCCAATGCTAGAGTCAATTCCTCATTCCAAATAGGGTTGCAGCTGTTCTTTTTAACACTGGTCTTCACTCTCTGTAATGTAATTGTATAATCAATACCAATAACAAGCACCATGAGATGACATCAGAAAAGATTCATTGTATGCAATATTCATGTGTTAGATCTGAGCAGTTCAACTATATAGATTTAAATGCGTTGCCAATCTAAGGTTTGCTCAACATTCACACAGACACTGATGGACGTTGTAAAGACATAGCTTATAATCTAGCAAAAAGTATACTTTGATTCCTTCTTTTGAGCTATTTAATATATGAATTCTCACCTCCCCAACCAGTAAGAAACACAAACATTCTGTACCAGCAAACATAATGTCCCATGATTGAAGATAATATTTCCGTACCATTAAAGTTAGCATCTAAGTTGCTCGGACTCAAGTGCGGGTGTCCTATACTGGTGCGGATCTAGAGGTCAGATCCTTCATGATCTCAATTTTAAGATTCGGGGATATGGATCTAGGTATGGATACGGGTGCAGGGATTCGGCTAAAAATAATTCAAATATCTAAAAATAGAGTAATACAACCTAAATTATGAGTTATTATGTGGAAAACTTGAGGAGAAAATATTGATCAAGAGGAGAATCCTGAAAGGAGATAAAAAGAAGAGCAGTAACATAGAAATTTCTGTATACAAGGTATTCCATTTCTTCAATTCACCTTAGCTTTTGTTTTGATTACAAAAATCACTGAATTTGTCTGGACTTTCCCTGTCGATTTTGGTCAAAGTACCAAAAATCGTTGACCAAAGCGGGTACGGATCCCACACCCATGTCGTGTCGAAACAGGTGCGACACCGAAATTGAAGAGTCCGAGTAACTTAGGTTAGCATAGAGCACCAAATATGATTCCTAAACTATAAACCTTCAAGGATAAGTGATGTGGCAACAAGTTTAACATAAATAGAAGTACAGAATTTAAGCAAGGAACCTGAGCAATGGGAAAAACTCGAGTTCTTTTTCTTCCTTTTTTTATGGACTTCTTTTACTATCCATGAGATTCAGGAAAAGACTCATCTTCCTTATCCCAATCTTAGTTCTTTCATGTCCTCTTGTCTCAGGGTAGAAAGTAATCCCATCTGTTCATCCAGTAAATTTCTTTTATGGACTTCTTTATAATCCTATCTGAACTATTCAAATTTAGACAAATGAGACCTAAGCCTTGATATCATATACACATTCCACAATCAAAAACGAAAATTAGAGCTTCGAAAGCTGATCAGTTCAATTCCAAAATAAGCAAGAAGTATTCTAAGAGGGTGCCAGAAAAACTTAACCAGACCCAGAGGAACACATATCAACCTAACACAAAGGAACCTTATAAAAACAAGAGAATGAAACATCTAGAGTACAAACTTGCAAAAGCCACGATCAACTATACAAAGCTGGATTCTTTCAGCATACAGAAAACTTGCCAGAAAGACATTAAGTACAAGCGAGAGAACTTAGATAATAAAGGAAACAGACCTGTCCACCCACATCTATAACAACATAAGGATCACTGCTAAATGTATCCTTAACTTCCAGATTGTTTCCTCTAAGAACCCGAATTTTCAGAAGCCACAGAATATCCATTCCTTTTTTTCTCTTTCAACTACAATTAATCCAATATGAAAAATTCAAGATGCTTCTTTAGTACTGTACTAGCTTGACCTCCTGAAGTCTTGCACTATATCTTCATTTTGGGAGGGGGACTGGTATGGGGACCCTAAGTTTAATTGTACACCTTATCTCAAAGAAGCAGCATGACTAACGAGCCGTATATTATGCTAACTTACACGGACTCTTCACTTTCGATGCCGCACCTGTATCGGATTTCCAAAAATACGCTACTTTTGGAGAATCCGACACGCACCCTTTGACATTTTTGAAGAGTCATCCTAGCGACATAGATATTATGCATATAAATGGGTCAAACTCTTAAGAGTCTCTCATTGATTCTGCAATTCTGGTGCACATTTAGTGCTTGTCTCTTCTTGCAATAAATAGTTGGCAATTATTCCTGGAATATTTTTTTTTTTTGGGAAGATTATTCCTGGAATATTTATTCAAGTGGCCTTTGGAATTTTGAGTTTACCCTGTTCTTCCTTTTTTAACTCTTTTTTCAGTTTTCTAATCATATTATAGTTTAATCTTGAACACACGCATGCGTCTGTCTTTTAATTTCTGCCGTACAATATTGAAAAGAACATTTCAAGAAGGCATAATACATCAGCATGCCCTTTAACTTGGCCTCAACATCTATGCCCTCCAACTTTCGGTGTGCAAAAGTAGGCATCTAAACTTGTATAAAGTTGAACAAGTAGACACACGTGTCCATATGGCGTCTACATGGAAATCTCACGCGAATTGCCTCGCGGATGCTACGTAGGATGCGTGTGTCTACTTGTTCAACTTTATACAAGTTGAAGTGTCTACTTGTGCACACCCAAAATCGGAGGGCATAAAATGCCAGTTGAGGCCAAGTTAAACGGCATGTTGTATTGTGCCTTTCAAGAATCATGAAACCTAAACTACTGTTGAAAATGACGAGATATAATACAGGTATTTGTCTAAATTTATTATTATATCTAACAAATTTACAACATAGTCAAATAATAAGCTGTATTATTTCCGTTTACTATTTATGTTGACTAGAATACCATTTCTATGAGCCAAGAGTCAATTTAGCAATTCCAAATTGAGAGCTGTGCCAATTTTTTTTCTTCTTGATAATTGTGGTGTGGTGCGGTGCCAGGTCAGCTTGTGCACACCTCGCCTAATTCCACGGGATACCTGCCACCTCCCACCAGCAATAGGTATCACTAAGGCTAGAACAAATGGGAAGAAATTACCTAGTGTTTTGTCTCCGCTGAGAATTGAAAAAATATCCCAAATTATTCTTCTACTTGTCCTTAGTGGTCTGAAGGATTATGGAATAAACTAAACCAAAGAATATCATCAAAATAAAATCAAAAATTCCTTTATTTCAATCCACAAATTAATGGATTCCAAGATGGTTGACAAAGTAGAGAAGAAACACACAAAATAAGGATAATCAAAGAATCACCAAATGAGTTAAGGCTACAATTTAAAGAAGTTGAAAGGCAACAGGAGACATGCCTGGTCAGCCAAGGTGATAGCAACATAAGGGTCACTGCTAGTTGAGTCTCTGACAGGCAGATTGATGCCTTTGCACACCTTAATTTTCACTAGACACAGCATCTCTCTTCCTCAAATTCAAAATCTAAAATGGTCTGCAAATGTTTAGTTCAAGTTGCTTGGTCCAGTAGACTTTGGCGTCTTAATTGCTGTCCTAATCTTCTTCTTCTTCTTCTTCTTTTTTTTTTTTTTTCTAGTTGCTGTCCTTTTCTTATTACATCGATCTGCACACTATTAAATGGGGGTGTAACTAAAACATTTCCTCCCTCCGTTTCATTATATTTTGCACTTGTTGACGTACACTACATTTAAGAAAATACTATATTTATTAGAGGTTTATTTTATTAGATTAATCTTATTAATTAAACCTTAAAAATATAAATTTGAGTATTATATATTTTATATAATCATTTAATGATAGTGATAATATTGAAAGAATATGATAAAATTTTCTTCATTTCATAAATTGAAACAATTACTTTTAGTAAGAGGGTCAATTAAAATAAATCGGGGGAATACCCACTTTGTTTCAATTTATTTGGTCTAGACTTGACACAAAATTTAAGAAAAATAAAGAACGAATTTTGAATTTTATAATTTTAAATTAAAGATATGTCAAATATATCAAAATTTAAGTTGTTTGGACTCTTCAAAAATATTATCGCACCCGTGTCGGATCCTTTCAAAATGCACTATTTCTGAAGGATCCGACATGCATCCAATGACATATTTGAAAAGTTTGAGCAACATGAGAAAATTGAGTGGAGGGTAACAAAAAAGTCTTTAAATTAAAGGGAAAAGGTCAGAAATATCCTTCAAGTATTGAAATTGATTAAAAAATACCCTCCGTTTACCTATTGGGCCAAAAATACCCCTCCATCCACCTTTATGGCTCAAATATACCCTTTCTTTTAACGGCTTATCACTAACCCACTTCATTAATGACGTGTCGTAATCTTATTGGCCATCTAATATCTAATTAAAATAATTAAATTCCCCTCATAAACCCGACCCGCTCCACCTTATAAACCCAACCCGACCCTTTTAACCTAGAAAATTCCTCATTCATCACTGATCGCTCATCTCCTCTCTTTTATTCACCATCTTCTCAAAAATTTTTTGTCAAATTTAATGATTCTTCTTTCTTAAAAATGTCTGTATCTTCTTCTATTTCTTCTCCTCAGGAACTTCAGTCCCGTAGGTGTAAATATGGTTTGATTGCAAGATATTTTACTGTTGCTACTCTTGAAAATGATGGACGTAGATTCTACAAATGGTGTCATCCCGGGTCAAACTTTTGTGGTTATTGGGATTGGTTAGATGAAAAATTTTCCCCTCATGTGTCAATAATGATTCATAATCAAAAAGTTGAATTAGATTCAATTAGAAAGGAAAGAGATCAGTTGAAGAAGATTGTAGAGGATATGGATAATGCTGAAATTTCTGATTTGAAGGATATGACCGCTACTAATGAAAGTTAAAATTTGAAGAAAGTTTCAACCTTGTAGGAAAAAATGTCAAATTTGGAGTTTAAGGGTGGTAATAGAAGTGTAAATTTGATGAAAGTGGACACCTTCGACGATAAAGTTTCGAAGTTGGAGTTGAAAGTACACAAGCTGAAAAGCTTGCTTGTAGTTTCTTGGGCTATTATTGTTGGGTTTGTGGCTGCCAAGATGATGTAGTCTTGGAGTTTCAAAGTTGAAATTTACTTTGGTTAATTAGTTGGTTAGGTTAGTTTTGTAACTTGATGTTGTTGTTAATTTTGAAAGAAATCTGCAGATTTGAAGGTTAGTTTTCAAATTTACAGGTTAGTTGGTTAGATTAGTTTTCAAATATCCAGGTTGGTTGTAATGAAAAAAAATGCAGGTTAGTTTAATTAGCATTATAGTCTATTTTGTGTCGTGGTGGTAGGAGCAAATCCCTATTGTGGTGCTGAAAGTTAAGATTTAGATCAGTTTAATGAAAAACTATTCTCTGTATGGATCGAAAGAACATTTGTTGTTGAATATATATGGTATTCTTAACTATTGTTGCTCTGTTCTTCTTCTGCACTTCCTTTATAAACCATCTTCAAAATTGAATAATTGAGACTGAAATTTTCTCTTCCAACTCAATGACTTTGATATGGGCAACTCTAGAGGTTGTGTTATTTGTATATGCCTAGTGTGAGTTACTAAACATTCAGAAGAGGAAATGGTTCCCATCAGGTCTAACAGAGGCTTTCCATTTTAGAACATTTTGGGTTGGTTGTGTTAACACTGGCATATCTTGGGCTGGTTGTGTTGATCTGTTTAGCTACAAAAATTGACAAAGTAGTTAGATAATGAATTAAGTAATGCTAATATTAATCAAGTGCAGAGAAACTACTTACCAAAGGAAATTTCCTATGATTGTGACATGTTGCACTACAATGGCCACATGACATTTTCAATCCTTTTCTTGAAGCTGACCATACCCCCTCCCTCTTCCTTGTGTCATCCTTTTCCCTTTTTCTCTTAAGCTTTGGTCTACCAATCATTTTATGTATTGCTGGAGGATTCATAGCATGAGCAGGATCAACTCTCCAGAATTTAGAACCTCTAACAGGTTGTATCTTATGCATGTACACCAACATGTAAGCCTCTTTTGAATACCACCAATTCACATGATCTTCTGGTTCTTGTTTATCATAAATGTAAGCTTTAATGGCATGAGGACGTGGTATACCTGTCAAGTCCCATGTCCTACATGTGCACTTCTTCCTACAAAGATACACCACATGCCTATCTTCACCCTCAATCACCTCATACCCTTGGTATCTAGTACATTTAACTTCACAATAATGTGCAATCATATTGTAATCATTATACAACTCCAGAGCATATAGACTGAATTTTTTTTGTAATTTCTCCCCTCCTCTTTAAGTTTTTCCAACCTTACCATGACCTATTTATACAAATAGTGAGACAACAAGCTTAACTGAAAAATCGTAAAACAACAAACTTAATTGACAAAGTCTTGCTAAACTGAAAACAGTATACCAAAAAACTGATTGATAAGTATAAACTGAAAACAGTATAAACTAAAAATAGATACAAAAAGATGGCAAACATGTGTGTTTTGTACTCAAAGGCTTAATTTTGAATCCCTGGCTTTTCTTATCTTCAGATATCAAACACTTAAAGGGACATCCAACATCATACACATATCTCAATCTAGTGGTGTCACTCTTATCAACTTGAAGGCCTTTCTTATTAGCAATAGAGTAATAACTCACAACTCTTTTAGCTTCTTTAAGATTTTTAAAGCACATACCCTTTTCCAACTCTAAGAACATGTCTAGCTGGTCATTCACTTCTCCACTCTTTTTCCTTCTAAAATTTCCAACTCATCACTATCGTAATCACTAGGAACAGGCTCATTATTATCCTCCTCCTCTGATTCAGCATCAGTTCCTATTCCTACATCTACTTCATTCAAAATAGGTTGATTAAAAAGAAAGATGCTTGGAGCTACAACACTAGCTTCACCCTCATCTATAACAAATAGTTGAAGCACCCTGAATTGACTAGACTAAACAGATTGTAGGGTCCTAATGCTTGAATCATCCTCAAGCAAAAAATAGTTAGCATTAGGCCTTGTTACTAGTAGCTGCTTGACAACCTTAAAACCAAACTTTTCTATGAACTTTGTAGTTATGTCAATGTAGGACAACAGGACAATATCATAACCTTCCCAAGACTGGTTCAGTTTCTTTATGTAGACAAGTTGAGGATATAGGACCCACTTTCTCCATAATTAAATACTAAGTCCACTGTATCAACTATTCTTCAATAAATTCACATGGAAGACAATAAAGAATGGGACTTGCCAGATAACTATATAAGTAAATACAAACAAACAGTAGGGAATCTAATATTATTTAATGTGAAAACAAGATGATAAAGTAATAGGGACCACATGCATAAATTATACAAGACTACAATAGGTTTTTATATGCAGCCAAAAGGGCAAAACAAACATCAAAGGGACCCATTTGAATAGAAAATTCATAACATGCCTTTTAAATGCACAAAATTGAGACAAAAGTTGCACAAGAATCTGAAATAGACAGAAAATTTCTTAAAATAAAACAACAAACCGACACCAACATCATAAAATCCTAACATCTCAATTTCATGTTTTGCTTAATCGAGACACGAGGACTTCATAAAAAGCCCTAAAATCAGAATATAAAAATTATAAAAATAAAGAGAAAATCGTAGAATTTCACCGACACCAAAATTATAAAAACCCTAACTTGATAGTACAATGAAACCCAAAATTAATTAGTCATATAAACAAGCATATAAAACAACAAAAACTTACAAAATATGTTCATATTCATTAAGTCGGGTAGGATTTAAAAATAAAGTAAACCCTAACTAAACCCTAACATTAGATGGATACTATAGATCTTACTTGAATACTATAGATCGATTAGCGTACAAGGTAAATCAATGAGCATCGGCTTCTTCACCGCCACTTTCGCCCAACATCACCGCTTCAAAATGATGAAGATATTTTATTGACTTTGAAGGAAATTAGGTTTAAAAAATGGGTTTGGCCCTTTTGCTTAATTTGGGTCGGGTTTAATAGGTTGGAGCGGATTTAATGGATTGGGTCGGATAATTTTAATTGGATCCAAATTTGGTTTAACATTTTAATTAATTTAATTTAAAATCAATAAAAAGTTATCACGTATTTAATGAAATTTTTAATTATGGTTTAAGAAAACTTTGTTAGTTTTAAGAGTATATTTGAGCCATAAAGGTGGATGGAGGGGTGTTTTTGGCTCAATAGGTAAATGGAATATATTTTTGAACCAATTTCTATACTTGAAGGGTATTTCTGACCCTTTTTCCTAAATTAAAAATGATGACAACTTTGACCAGCTAAGGTCAAAACTTCACTTAAATTCTGATTAAGTTAATTGGGGTGTAAAGTGTAATTTTTTAAAACTTATAATTTTTTAAAAAGTATTTCCTCTCATTTCAAATTTCAAATTTTAGAATTTTCCCCCTTCCTTATGTTTTCAATCCTTCTTCTTTTTCTTTTCTTTCTCTCTCCAAATTTCTTTCTCCCCTATCTTCTTCTTCTTACTATTTTTTTCTTTCTCTCTTCAGATTTTCCTCTTCCTTCGTCTTCTCTTCTTCTTTTTCTTTCTCTTTTTATCGTCGTTCCTTTTTTTTTTTTAAATTTTTTTATGGACTATTTTTTTTTAATTTTAAGAAGTTTGAAAAGAAAATTTTAATTTTATTAAATGATTGAAGAAATAATGGAGAAAAATAAGCAACTACGATAGTCGCCTCAACAACTATCATAATTGCTACAGTTGTTACGATAATTGTTGCAGTAACTACTATTAGTATCTGTAACAACTACGATAATTGCTGTAACAACTACTGTTAGTTGTTGTGTTACAACAATTATTGTAGTTGTTGTAGCAACTATCAAAGTTGTTGAAACAACTCTGACTATTGCTTTAGCAACTACAACTGTTGCTGCAGCAACTACAACTGTTGCTGCAGCAACTACAACTGTTGCTTTAGCAACTTCGACTGTTGCTGCAAGAACTTCAATGGTTGCTTAATTTCTGGAAAAAAATATGGTGGAGGATGAGCCTACGAAGAAGATGGTATTTATGAAAAAGGGAGAAATGGTGGTGCTGGTGGTGACGCCGAAGTAGAAGGTGGCAATTGTTGCGATATTGATAGTGGTGGTGGTGGAGGAGAAAGAAGAAGAATAGGCGGCAGTGGTCTAGGAGGAGGAAATAGTGGTGGATCAGGAAGAGGTGGTAATGGTGGTAGTGATGGTAGAGGAAGAGGAGGTAGTGGTAGTGATGGCAGTGGCGGTAGTGGCAAAAAGGGTGTGGAGAGGATGGATGGGGTGGTATAGGAGGAGGAATGGTGGTGGCAACAGCAGCGGCGACATAAGAGGTGTGGAGGGGGTGGAGTATGGTGGAGAAAGTAGGAGTCTTTGTGTAAATAATAACACTTGAGGATTTTAAGATTAATGTCATTAACATTAATCTTAAAATTGTCACTTCTACTCAATACTTAAGACTTGTGTCACTCTTTTTTAGTTTTGAAATCTTTTTGTCACCCTTAATTAATTTTCCCGAGCAACATAGATCAAAATATTATTTAATCTTGTGGTCTTAAATATGTCACGTGAAAAGTTGAAATTAAAGAGCCGCTAAAAAGGAAATGGGAGTTGTTGTTGTTATTATCATTATTATTATTATGGATAAGCATAACTCCTAGTCTCCTAAGTATAATTTTCCCCTTTATGAGTAGTAATAACCAATGTTTTAAATGGCACGAGGCAAGACCAAGACGTTTTACATGATGCAGTGGGAGGCATAATCCACAAGGCTCTGGGGCGTAAGCCCCTTGCATCTTTAATTATTAACATTTTATTTATAAATTAATATCATAAAAATAAATAATAAAAAGTAAAATTACATGGAAATTATAGAAAATTCAAGAAGAAAGAAGTGGAAATGCACATAGAATTGCTTCATATTAAAACATTAATTAAAATCAACAATTGACAATAAAAATAACCAAAACTACTCATCTCAAAAGACTAGTTAGACTTTGTAAAAAATTAAGTAGAAATTTATAAATTAACTTGTTAAAAAAAAAAAAGAACCTACAATTAGTAACATCAAACCATAACAAATGATGTTGTTGCTTTGTAGTTTGCACATTGATAATTTTTCTCCCTTACTCAGTGAAAGACGAAGAAAGAATAAAAATTAGAGCTAAGGCCTAAAAATAAAAAAATATATTTAGATTTTAAAGATTTTTAACTTCCTAAAATTTTAATAACAAGTTGAATTTTATGTTTTTGGTATTAATTTAAGTATTTATTTAGCAATTTTAATTTTAATTAGAAGATAGTTTTAATTTAATTTTTCAGAAATTTTATAAAGGATAGGCGTGACAACTGGATTTGTATGAATTTTGAAAGAAAAATCAAAAAGAAAAATGAGGTAAGAGGGACGAAATGAGATAAAATTACCTTTGTCGGGTTCGTACAATAGAGGAATTGCCCGAAATGGCTCTTGATTGGCTGTGATGCTTCGTTCTGGGCTTGAATCTTGGAGGTTTAAAGAGGAAATTTCTAGCAGCTTAGGAGATAGTGTCACAATCCAAAATCTGAAAAGTGATGATTCCTATCTTACCCCGTTATAGGCAAGCCAACCCAAATCAATGCAACACACAAAAGAATTAAATACGCAAAATTTATCATTTAAATATATACAAGTTTGAGGAAGATTAGAAGTGATTTGGACTTGTTTCAAATTAAAATTCAAACCATGAAGATACACCCACGACATGTGTATATTATAGTGGATATCATTTATATAAGTGTATGTCTCACGGATTTTCATGGGTGCTATTTCAACATGTGTATATCATATTGTATATCATGTATATCAAACATAAATTTTCATGGATAAATACATATACATGATATATAGGGGATAAACAAATATACAATGTACTTATGCATTGATTTACATGGAATCTAATGTGAGATACACACATTGAGTCATCTTCAACCTCGAGTTTTTAATTTGAAATTCATCTAAAAGTCGCCTAAAATTGTCTCCAAACACCTCCATAATTAATATTTAAACTACTTAAGATGTTTTTAACAAAATCCAATATCATCCAATCGAGAAAAACCACAAAATATGCTGATCAAAAAAAATTTGAATGAAGCTTCAATGGTGTTTTCAGGTTATTATTGTTAAATTGGCGGAGAAACCAATGAATATTCAAATTCATCAACGATATCGATGAAGAACCCAAAAAAAATGAAAGAAAACTGGCACTGTAACATGAATCAATTAATATCTAATGAAGATTTCTTAGTTGAAACAAGAAAAGTAAATAAAGCTGGAAGAAAATATGTAAGGTTTTTGTTGAAATAAATTGGAGATAAAGAGAGAGTAATTAAATGTTAGTGTCTGATTTTAATGCATGACGTTTGTGCAGGAACAGTAGCAAGTACCAGGTTAATACAAAATAAAAAAGGAAGCCTAATCAACTTCAAAGCAAAGGATCTTCCATGTGGATAAAATAAGGAAGTGCATCTATACAAAATCAGTCAAAACTATGATTGATACCAAGCTCTTTAAATCAAGCGACAACAAAGGAAAGAAGTTGAAAGTCTTGTGCCGCCAAGGAAAGAAGATAGTCTCTAGAGTTCAAGGATCCTTAATTAAGGATATTAGATTGCGGCTTAGATTAAATAAAGAGACCATTATTATGGTCCAACCTTATTCTTGGAAATAGGATATTTTACATCCAATTTTTAAGGATCAAATTTCTTGGTTGCCTTTTAATTCAAATCTTTCAAATGGCTAGTAGCCCAATCTCTACTATTTAAAGGATGGTAGATTAGGGCAGCGACATACATTGAATCTCAACCTTCTCTAGCGCTTTGCTCTACTTTTATTAAGCATTGTAATTCTTTTAACTTTTGATATGTATGAAAAAGAGAGAGGAAATAAACAACATAGTTGGTGAGGCATTTTGTATCAAATGAGAGAAAAGAATATTGAGTATGAGTATATGCCAAAAAGCTAGACTCAAGTTTTATATTATCTTTAAATCACCAAAAGAGCTAGTAGAATCCCTTAAAACTCAAGGAGACTAGAGTAAGACCTATTTTAGGTCCTAACCAGTATAAAACATCTGGTGTCAATTTACGTTTCAGTATTTTCTAGTCAGTTCTTAGTTTGCAATTCTCTTACTACTCTCACAGTTGACTGACTATTCAAGCAAGTCGACTGAGTAAATCGAAAAAAAGTAATTCAACCCCTCTCTTACTAACACAACATCACTAAACAAGGGGGTTATGATCATCGTCATTACTTTGGATTAGGGTTGGTTATCAATGATGCTTGCTGTGTACACGTGTTTCATCCTCACCCTTGCTTTTTCTTTCTTTTTTCCCTTTTCTGCACCCCACGTAGGTATTAATTCATGTAGCGGAGCATAGATCGTATTCCTTCAGTGTTGGGATTGCGAAGATTGAGGTAGTGGTTGATGGATCTTAGAGCTTACTTGAATCTCTCTCTTTTTATCTTATGCTTTATCCACATTTAAGATACTTTAGATTATTGATATTATTCTATAATAGAGGCTTGTACTAGTGACAACCAGAACTGGGATGTATTATTGAGATTATATTTCCTTTTATATCATTTGGGGTTATTTCTATTCTTCTTCGTCTACTTCTGATTTACTTTGATTGTCGAGTTTGGGTTGGGATAGACTTACCTTTACTAGAGGGTATGACAGGTCCCATCACAAACTCTAGTTTAAGTCATGATAGAAAATTAAACTCGAGCTTTGTGAATTTGAAAAAGATTTCTTCAAGAAGAAATAGATGAATTTAAAATTAAAATCAATAGCTTTCAAAAATCTCCCAATCATATCATTGTCAGATCAATTCAGCCGACTAACTCCAAGTCAGTTGATGAAAAATTCTGATAGTGGTAGATCAATCTGTGATTACAGATATTATAGTTGTGAAGGGTCTCAACGGTCAACTAACTCTAACAAGTCGACCAAAACAACCAGTCATAATCATAATACTTATCATACCTGCTCAATCACTAAAAAATACTCTCATCTTTCTTGTTATCACTGTGGTAAATCTGTTCATAAATATTATAATGCAGATTTCATTCAAGAATTCCTAGCAAATGGATTTGGAGACCCAAAACTAATTCTACAAATCCAAGTACTAACTTCAAGGGACTCAAGGATGCTTGGATACCAAAGAACAAGTGATGCATCTGTTTTACAGGAATACCACTCAAAGCCTAAAGGAAAATAGTACCTTGATAGTGCATCTTCAAACCACATGACGGGAAATAAAAGTTTATTTAAATCCGTTGATGACTATGATGGAGGAGATATTAGCTTTGGAGACAATTCTAAAGGCAGAGTAATAGGTATTGATACTATTTCATTTAATGAATCATGTGATATCACTAACGTTTATTTTGTCAAAAACTTGAAGTACAATTTGCTGAGTATAAGTCAGCTATGTGATGTCGGTTTGGAAGTAAGGCTTAAAAAGGATGGATGTATTATCAAAAAGCTTGGAAAACCTCTTCTCCTTGGAAATAGACCCAGAAATGTATATGTTCTGGACTCTATCAAAAGAACAGAAGATCACATCTGCCTGGCCTCTATATCAGAAGATCCTTGAGTTTGGCATAAGATGCTTGGACATGCAAACATGAGACTCATTGAGAAGTTAGCCAAACTTGAGCTAGTTACTAGACTTCCTAAACTAGATTATAAAATTAAAAGACTCACATATGTGATGCATGTCAACTTGATTAGCAAACAAGAAATTCCTTTCTTGTCAAAGATATTCTCTCTACTACTAAACCATTGCAGCTACTTCACATGGACTTCTTTGGTCCCACTAGAACAACTAGCATTGGAGGTAAAAGGTATGAATTTGTTATTATTAATGACTATCCTTGTTTTACTTGGGTGATGTTTTTATCTAACAAAGATGATACTTTAAAGAATTTTGAAGTTTTCTGTGAAAAGGTCTAAAGGGACAAAGGTTACTATATTTGTACTATAAGAAGTGATCATGGAGGAGAATTTGAGAATAAAGGCTTTGAAGCCTTTTACAATAGTCAAGGTTACACTCACAATTTTTCTGCCCTAAGATCTCCTCAGCAAAAATGAAGTTGTTGAACACAAAAACAGAACTCTCCAAGACATGGCAAGAAACAAGATTTGTGAACATTCTCTGCCTCATAACTTTTGGGCAAAAGCTGTAAGCACTGCTTGTCATATTTTTAACAAGTGCCTTATCAGACCTATCCTAAAGTAAACTCCTTATGAGTTGTGGAACAATAAAAAACCCAATATTGGGTATTTTTATCCCTTTGGATGTCAATGTTTTGTTCACAATAATGGTAAGGACAACATTGGTAAGTTTGATCCCCGAAGTGATCAAACTCCAGTAGATCTTATAGAGTTTTTAATACACGTACTTGTTGCATTAAAGAATCCGTTCATGTTATTTTTGATGAATCTAACTGTATTATTGAGAATCCTAGTAGTGAGGATAATGAGGATGATCAGGTCAATGCTACAAAAGTCACTCCTGTAGAAGTTGACTCCACTACTAAGTCGACTGAAACTACTTATCACGCCCCAAATCCCAACGGGACAGACTGGCACCCGAAGCCGTTAAGGCCCGACAGAACCAATCTTCATTCACATACACTCATACGCATGTTACTCAATAACCATCACCACCACAAGTAGATATAAGATGTCAATGACGGAAATTATGATAAAACATATGATATATATATATATATATATATATATATATATATATATATATGAAACTTGGCCGTTGGGGCCATCAAGACATGAACATACATTCCTTACATCTCCTTCATTTGTCCCACAACATCTACAAAGCCTCTACAAATGCATAACCAATACCAACCTAGAGTCGGGACAAGACCCCGCTCTATACACATATACAATACCAAAACAATGTCAAAACAAATGTACATATGTGACTCGAAAAGCCCCGGACCAACTGGAGCTCACCAATGATCAGTAGATGATCCACACCCTACTGTGGAGGTCTACTAGTACCTGCGCCTATAAAAAATAAGGTAAGTCCCCCAAGGGACGTCAGTACGAAGAATGTACTGAGTATGTAAGGCTATAGAAAACTGTATCGTACATAAGAACATCAATGGAATCAAATATAATAGAATAGACAATATGGATAATCCATCGTTCTATATGTGTTTGGAAGCATGTACATTACATTCATTTCTTTCTTTGCTTTTACATTCATTTGTCATCATTTGCATTATATCATACTCGGGTCCCGACTGATCAGTGGGTGATAATATTAGGATCGTTCCAGCTAGGCTTATGCCCCTTAGAGTGCGATCCATAACAACACAACTTTAGGATCATTCCAGCCAGGCTTATGCCCCTTAGATTGCGATCCACAAATCCATAAAACAGGTTCGTTCCGACCAGGGTTTTCACCCCTCTGGATTACCCCTGTGCTCAAATAGTAAACAATTAAGCATTACTTCATTCCTTTACTTTTGTGAAATTGATACATTTATGGTCATAACATTGTGAAAGCTTTGGAACATTTTTCACTGATTAAGAGGCATATGAATCACAACTGATTATGTAAGTAACACTATATGACACTTTGAAATGAGATACCTTGGACATTTTGAAATAGAACAAGTACCATGTCAATGTGAGTAATATGTGCTGTAGAAGGATATAGAAAGAGTAACCTTACATACCTTATTTTCCCAATATGAACATACAGTTCTATATGTAAATAAAATAGTCCATCTCCTTCCTTACGTTTCACTCTACAACACAAGCACATAACGGAGCTTACATTAACAATCAACTACCTTACAAGTGCATAAGACGACAATGAGTTACATGATTGCCTTATAACGTCATTTTCCCCCTTTACAATACCATTCACGGCATTGTCATACCAACAATACCACAACATGCCATACATTTACCAAAGCATCACAAACCAATAACATCTCACACCAAGTTCATCCTTTACGTTTTCTCATTAACACGACTTCACAATTACCCCATCAAGTCACCTCAATACACTTCTTAACAATATATAGACAACAATCCCACAATTTATACTCATAGAAAAATAACAAGTTAAGGGACACAACCACACCATACATGTTGATATTTCATCCATATCATGCACTTTCATCAAAACCACAAGTCTCCTTTGAAGTTCAAATTACAAAAATGACACATCTCTTAGTAAAAACCAGAAGTGCACTATTCAACACCTTGCTACCATAACCATCATGATATATATATCATCATAAGCATATAATATATTAATCCATGAGAGTAGACACTTACCAAGGCTTGCCAAGTGATGATCTTGTCCAAAGTGTCCAAAGAAAAATGGTTACCTTAGGGTTTGAGTTGATAGAGAAATGTTTTGGAAATGTCTAGAATGGCATGTGTGTCTAATGGATTAAAAATCTGATTTTTGGCCTTTATATAGCCCCTCAAGTCATCCTTAGCCAATTCTTGGCATTAAATGCAATATTTGATTGGTCAAAATGGAAGAATGGGTCATTTTGCCCTTTGGGCCATGTATTTGGCTTCATTTTTGGGCCTTAAATTGAGCCCAATTACACATATTAGCTTAGCCCACCAAATTCAATGTATGATCCACCATATATCTCATGTTTAAATAATTTCATAAATGTCACGACAATATTCAACTCACGAGATTCATATTTGTGGCTTCAATCTCAAAAATACGAAAGTCTAACCACTTATAGCTTAATTGAGCATAATTTGATAAAATACTTGTGACAAAGAATTAACCCCAACTCGGATGCCAAACTCACTCAAGAGTAGTCCTACTGTGATGGGATAATGATACCATAACTCAAAAGTCTTATTTATTGAATAATAGTCGGAGAAAATTTTTGGCGAAAAGCAACCCGGTACGCCGCCTGGCGCGCCCCAGTGCTGCCTGTGCCAAAAACATTTCGGCCAGAAGCGGCCTGGCACGCCCCTGGGCGCGCCCCACACTAAAAATGTGATTTTTTTCCTTTCTTAGACTTTTCTTTGCGGATTTGGTTAGATATTTCAAGTTCCACCCTTTAGCTTGACTCTTATCTTTAATATCCTTTGCTTGGAAGTCCTTCAAGCCTCACTTATCACTCCTAACATGCACCCAAAAGTCACAAACTCCTCCTACAAGGGTTTCATCACATGTACTAGCACAATATCAAATGTTCCATCAATAACGATACAAAATACGTACTTATTGCTCTCGAACCTAGGGTAAAGATGGTTCAAGGTTGTCAAGTAAGGTCGGAAATGTACGGAATGTTACACTACTGCAGATCAGTTTGCCATAGAAACTGTTCTACATGAGTGGATAAGTGAACCTGAATATCCTAAAAAGTTTATCATAGGAGATTCCAAGGAAGGAATGAAGATAAGAGCCTCTAGTAAAAGAAGTGCAAATGTTGCACTCATATCTCAACTTGAACCGAAGAAGGTTAATGAGGCCTTAGAAAATCAAAGCTGGGTAAAAGCAATGGAATAAGAGCTTGAACAGTTTGATAAAAACAATGTATGGACCCTGGTTCCAAAACCTGAAAACACCTCCATTATTGGAACCAAATGGATGTTTAGAAACAAGATAGATGAATCCGATGAGGTAGTTTGAAATAAAGCTCATTTAGTCGCACAGGGCTACTCACAACAAGAAGGAGTTGACTATGATGAAACATTTGCACCGGTAGCAAGGTTAGAATCCATCCGAATCTTACTTGCATATGCTTCTCATAAAGGTTTTAAACTATTTTAAATGGATGTTAAAAATGCCTTTTGAATGGTTTTATTAAGGAACAAGTTTTTGTTAAACAACCTCCTGGCTTTGAAAATCTAAATTTTCCATATCATGTTTTTAAGCTTTCAAAAGCTCTCTATGGTTTAAAACAAGAACCTAGGGCTTGGTACGATAGATTGAGCAACTTTCTAATTGATCAAGATTTTACATGAGAAAAAAATGATACTACTTTATTTATTAAAAGAACTCTTTCTGGAAACTTCATTATTCAGATTTATGTTGATGATATTATATTTGGAAGTACTAATGTTGATTTATGCAAGGAATTCTCTAAGCTAATACGAAGCGAATTTGAAATGAGTATGATGGGACTACAAATTCATCAGTCAACCGAAAGAACATTCATTTTCCAAAGTATGTATTCAAAAGAACTTATTCAGAAATTTTGGAATGAATGATGCTAAATCTGCTAGTACTCCAATGAGTTCTACATGCATTCTTGTGACGGATGATGGTGGTAAATCTGTTGATAAATCCAAATATCATAGTATGATTGCCTCATTACTCTATCTTACTGCAAGTCGACCAGATATCATTTACAGTGTTTGTAAGTGTGCTAGATTTTAGTTAGCTCCCATAGAAAATCACTTGACTGCAGTCAAATGTATTATTAGATATCTCATTGGTACTACAACTTATGGACTATGGTATCCCAAATCACCTGATTTTGAACTCAAAGATTTTTCAGATGCTGAGTGCTGACTATGCAGGTGATAAAAATGACAGAAAAAGCACAAGTGGGACTTCTCAAATTCTGAGAAAGTCTCTTATATCATAGAACAACAAAAAGCAAAATTGTGTATCTCTCTCTTCTACTGAGGCTGAGTATATATCCATTAGCTTATGTTGTGCTCAAATTTTTTGATGACTCATTAATAGGGTGATTATGATTTATGTTCTAAACCCGTTAAAATTTTTTGTGATAATTCTAGTGCTATTTGCTTGTCAAAAAATCCTATGCATCATTCTAGGGCTAAACATATTGACATCAAGCATCATTTCATTAGAGATCATTTGTTAAAAGGTGATATTGACTCATTATTTGTTACAACTAATCTTCAATTAGCTGGCATTTTTACTAAGTCTTTATTGGAAGGAAGATTTTGCAATCTTAGAAAATCTCTTGGAATAGTAACAAAACCTTTTTAAATATTTTTACTGATTCTTTTTCCTTTTATTTTTTTATTTCTTTTGAACCTTCATTTATGTGTGATGTACTTGCCTTAAATGTTTTTCCTTTACCTATGTACTTCTCTTTATTACTTATATTTTCATCTTTGCCGCCTGAGTCAAGTTTTGTGAAAGGTAATGATGGCACCTTTTCCTCTTCTCTAAACACATCTTTTCGTTTTCATCTTTTTATCTTCTTCTCTTCTCTCATATCTCTCTTTGTTTTCTCTATTACTCTCATTCACTCCTTCTCTTTTCATCCATGGTTAAAACTCCCAAATCCTCAGTCATGGCCTCTAGAAAAATCACTCGTTAAAAGGGAAAAGGAAAAGCTTCCTCTCATGTTCCTCTTGATTCCGACTTCTTAGAACATATTGCCCCTCAAGACTCTTCTGATTCCACTTAATCCATGTTAGTAAAACGTCCTCTTGCTACTGATGATTTTGAGCATTCCAAAAAGAAGGTAAAATTTAATTTTGATAGTTCCTTAAATATCAAAATTAATTTTTGGAGACCTTCTAATGAAACCCTATTTCACTCTCTCAAAGACCTACCTCTTATTCACGGAAGAAATGTGGATCTATATTTGATCTATATTTTCTGGACTCTCTCCACTATCCCATCAAGCCTCTGTTTGAAGCCCAAGGTTGGGAAAATCTTTTCTCATCAACCCCAATGTCACGTATGAACCTCTAATTTGTCTTTTCTATGTAAATATCAGATCTTTTGTTTCGATGAGTTGAAAACCCTGATTATGGGGAAACACATTTTTCTTGATTGTTCTATTTTTGACTCATACTTTGGTATTCAATGCTTTGGTTACTCTACCTCCTCAAAAAATCCCTGTCCTTCTGATTTTGATGTTCCTTTTGAACAGGAAAAATGTTCTATTGCTCTTGACCCTTCTGATTCTATCCTATCTTCCTTTGGTCCTAAAAAAATTTCCTTTGAAGCTCGAGTTATTTCTCATATAGTAGCAACTACGCTTCTTCCTCATGCAGGTTCCTTCTTTACCTTGTCTCAGCGTGACACTCTGCTCACCTATTTCATTTTCTCTCAGCGTAAGATTAAGCTCACATCCTTTATCATTAACTATATGATTGAGGCATCTCTGGATCCCTCTAGTCTTCCCTTTGGGCTGCTGATTTCTTATATCTTGGAAGCAAATCATAGTGTGCTGGATGGTATTCCCTCTGTTACTGTGAAACAATGCTATAATTCCAAGGCTTTTGTTAGCATGGGATATGTTTTGACTGATGGAGCCTGGGTTCCCAAGACTGAGGGGTGTCCTATCAACAATCCATCTTCTCCTAAACTTAGAACTTCTCCTCCTCCTGCTGATCCCAGTCCTTCCTCCATGTCTTGTGATGTTCTCACTCATGTGATTGAGATTGATTCCAAGGTAGATGTTCTCAAAAATCTCCTTATTGCTACTCATTTCCAGATGGACAAGATCAAGGATGTTAGCAAAAAAAAAAAAAAAAAAGTTGAAAATGTTGCTCGAATTCGACTGAAGTTTGATCAAGTCATCAAGGAGGCTATTAAGATTGCTCCTAAGGTTCAACACACTACTTACTCACTCTCCGCCACTATTCTAATCTAAAGGATACCACTGCAAATATATTGGCATACTTTCTTCGTCGAAATGTTCCTCCTCCAGCTGCCACTTGACTGTTTTATGACTGCTCTTTTAAGACAATCTTTTTATTTTTGGATTGTATCTGAGCATAAGCTCATGAATGCTGGTTGTTTTTGCTGGTTTTAGTAGTTGCATTACTATCTCTATTTTATATCATTATCCGCTAATAGTTGTTTGTTTCCTTTTTGATTGATGTCAAAGGGGGAGAAAAACTATATTATATAAGTTGAGTGTGAGATTCAGGGAGAGACATGCACTCACCTACTAGTCAACCACTCAGGGGGAGAATAAATAGGGAAGTCGACTATAGTACATTTTTATTTATTGTCATCCATCAAAAAGGGAGAGATGTTAGTGTCTAATTTTAATATACGACGTTTGTACAGGAACAATAGTAAGTACCGATTTAATACAGAATCAAAAAGGAAGCCAAGTCAACTTCAAAGTAAAGGATCTTCCATGTGGATAAAATAATGAAGTGCATATGTACAAAATTAGTCAAAACTATGATTGATACCAAGCTCCTTAGATCAAGCGACAACAGAGGAAAAAAGTTGAAAGTCTTGTGCCGCCAAGGAAAGAAGATATTCTCCAGATTTCAAGGATCCTTAATTAAGGATATTCGATCGCGACTTAGGTTAAATAAAGAGACCATTATTATGGTCTATTCTTGGAAATAGAATATTTTGCATCCAATTTTCAAGGATCAAATCTTTTGGGTTGCCTTTTAATTCAAATCTTCCAAATGGCTAGTAGCCCAATCTCAATTATTTAAAGGATGGAAGATTAAGGAAGAGACATACATTGAGTCTAAACATTCTCTAACTCTTTGCTCTACTTTTATCAAGCATTGTAATTCTTTTAACTTTTGATGTGTATGAAAAAGAGAGAGGAAAGAAACAACATAGTTGGTGAGGTATTTTGTATCAAACTAGAGAAAAGAATATTGAGTGTGAGTATATGCCAAAAATCTATACCCAAGTTTTGTATTATCTTTAAATCACCAAAAGAGCTAGTAGAATCCTTTGCAACCCAAGGGAACTGTAGTAAGACCTATTTTGGGTCCCAACCAGTATAAAATATCTGGTGTCAATTTACGTTTTAGTATTTTCTATTCAGTTCTTAGTTTGCAAATCTCTTTACTTCTCTCACAATTAACTGACTATTCAAGTAAGTCGACTGAGTAAATCGAAAAAGAGTAATTCACACCCCTCTTACTATTTTCATTAGATTGGCAATTGTTTTTCTATATATTCTCTCCATTTCCCTCAACTCCAGCCAATTACAACACTATGAATGAGAATTAAGGCCATCAAAGGATATGGTGTGGCAGATGGAGCTACTACCAAATGTCTTGGTTTTGAGCGCTGGATAATGGAAAAAACCTTGTTAGGGAGCGCTTCTTCTGAATGGGCCCTACGCGATGCGAATCTAAATTAATCAAGCTCCAATATGGATAACAAACACTAATGGAGCCCCCCCTGCCCCCCCACCCCCCACCCCCAAAAAAAAGAATTAAGGCAAACATAACAAAGGAATCAACAATCAAGGCCAACCGCCGAAATGTATCGACTCGAATTCTCATTTGTTCTCTATTGTGTTTGTTCTTGTTTAAGTTTGATTGTTCGTCGAAATGTATAACTTTTGGTTATTCTCGGTGGTCTATGATTCATTACAATGATATAGAGATATGGAAAAAATAATTGGATAATATCTTAAGAAGAGTGACAGGGAATTTAAAATATATATATTTTTTATTTTAATGGAAGATTTTTTTATTTATTATGAGGTACAAGTTTGTAGCCTGAGTAGTGGATATAAGCTAGAGTGTCAGTTTCTTAAACTGTGGCTTTTTATGCGATTTTATAGTCCCAACTTCTCATGCTGTTGCAAATTATCTGGTTAAAAACCAGTTGAACAACCAAAATTTTTATAATTATATGTTTACTTAACTTGCTTCTATGTTCCTTGTGAATATAGTTATAAACAAAATTAATTTATTTAAAAAGGAAAAAATTAATTTCAATTAAAATAAAACTTTCATATTTGTAATAAGGCAGAGAAAATAAAAATACCTAATTCTCCTTAGTTTAAAGCTTATTATACTTTTTGTACAATCAAATTAATTAGTTAAACTTATATGCATATACAGGGCATGAGTAACTTTTCTGTAATTTTCCTTTTTGTAAGTAGTTGGAATTGAAAAAGTATGGAAATACTTTTAATTTTGAAGGGAAAATAATAGAGGTAGTAGTGGCTGCAAAAGGTGGTAGAAAAATGTGAGACCAAAAATTAATATTAGGGAAGTGCTATATAGCAAAAAAAAAAAAAAAAAAGAAGCATATATATATATATATAGCACCTTTAGCCATTGGCCTTTAGTTACCATGTATTACTTTCTATTATCAACCCATATGAAAGTACTAGCTAATAATTTTGAAGCCAATAAATCACTCGTACGCGTGTGACGTTTTGGGTCAAGTTTGTTTTTCTTAGTCCTTGGACGGTGCTTAATCACTTTATTGACCACCACCACCATCACCACCAAGAATCAGCCATCTTATATTAATTCTGATTTCTAATTAATTAAGCACGAGGGATGGGTAATAGGATTATGATAGTATTCTAAGATTTTTTTTTTGTTACAACCATCCAAAGTACTAAATGATGCAAATCATATATATAATTTTGAATTAGGTTTAAAGCAAAATGTACAACTTAACTTCATAATTCAGCGACCAACTTTAATTTGTCACAACTGGCCTATGAACTGAAAGAACCAGGTTAGAACCAGGTTCTTTTAGTAACTACGCAAGAAGAAATTATAGCATTAAGCTACTATCGGATTGAAGAACAAGAAAAATGAAAGAAATTAAATTTGCAAAATTAAGATAAGATTTTCAATATTCAATACCCTTACACAATACATCAGCGTTCCTAAATACTAAGGAGGAATCTCCCATCTCAGACTCTAACGAACTTGTACGACTAGACACGTGTCCGGCCCTAATTGATCCAGCATGGGAGGACTTAATTGAAATAAATAAAAACAAAGGCTAATCTATCAAACTAGAATTACTGATTATTGGGCCCAGTGTTCAGAATTCCTATTTGGACTAGTCCCACTCTCAAAGGCCCATTTCAAAGCTCCGCTTCGGGCCAATCATGAAAATTCCATCCTTCTTCTCCTTGAAGCCTTCACTTCTCTGGATTGATGTCGGGAAATTAAGAGCGAAGAAATGGATAATTTTCCCAAGTCGCTTCCTCCTTAGACAAATTTGCCTACTGCACCAATACTTGGGTCACCCCCTTATTCCCTTTCTTGACCAACTTTCTATCTAATATTACCACTAGTTCTGCCAAAACTTGACCATCATCTCTGTAATAAGGAGGTTCTTTGGATGGAACCACTTTGTCACCCACTTTCTTCTTTAATTACGACATATGGAACACCGGATGGATCCTTGAGCTTTGAGGAAGCTTCAACTCGTATGTTACTGCTTTGATTTTGTGAATCACTTCATAAGGACCAAGATATTTAGCAGAGAGCTTTAGATTCTTCTGAATCGCCACCGACATCTAGCGATATGGTTGCAGCTTGAGATAGACCATGTCCCCCACTTCAAAACTCCTCTCACTACGTTTTAAGTCTGTAAACTACTTCATACGATTCTGAGCTTTAGTCAAATTGTCCTTCAAGATTTTATTGATCAACTACCTCTTGTTCAATTCCTTGTCCACTGCCTCCAATTTGTATTGCGAATCAAAAAAGGGTTGTGGAGGTTTGTATCTATACAATGCCTTAAAAGAAGTCATTCTTATGGAGGATTGGTAGTTGGTGTTGTACCAAACTTCCGCCATCGGCATCCACTTGCTCTAATCTTTGGGCTTATGACCAGTCATACACTATAGGTAGGCTTCAATGCATTGGTTGAGTCTCTTCTATTGCCCATCGATTTTAGAATGGTAGGCCATGCTTAATTTCTAATCGATCTGCAACCCTTTGAATAGTTTTCTCTAAAACATACTTGTAAAGATGGGCCCCTATCAGAAAGGACAGAACTTGGGGTTCCATGTAACTTGCAGATATTGTCTAAGAAGCTTTGAGCTACTTGTGTCGCATTATAAGGATGGGTCAGAGTAAACAGATGTTCATACTTAGTATATTTATCAATCACCACAGTATAGTGTCTTTCCTATGAGATCTCTACAACCCTTTAATAAAATCCATAGTCACATGCTCCCAAGCATGAATGGGAATCCGCAATGGTTGTAATAATTTGGGGTAAGGAACATTTTCTAACTTATTCTTTTGACATACCTCACAAGCTTTTACCCATTCTTTCACCTCTTTAAGTAGTCCCGGCCAATAGAAGACAGTGCGTAGCCTTTGTTAAGTTCCCATTATACCTGAATATCCTCCCCAAGCGGTAGAGTGCATTTGTTCTATCAATTTCTCCCTCAATTCTTCACTGTTACATACCCATACTTTCCCATCCACTCTCATAATTCCTTCTAACAGATTTGTGGTGGAATGGAAGTCAATGCTCAGTTGAGCAATTACCTTTTGAATTTCTGCATCCCCTGTGTAGCTTTCCAGCATCTCTTGAGTCCATTTGGGTAACACTACCGTCGACCCTAAGCATTCTTTTAGGTTTGAATCTTCAGGATAAAGCATCCACCACCATATTCTCACTTTCTTTTTGAAATTATATCTCATAGCTCAACGCTATAAGTTTAGATATTCATTTATGCTAGAAGGCTGTTGTGATCCATTGTTCTCTCAAGAATTTGAGCCTAAAGTGGTCGGTTTTAATTATGATGTGGCATAGTTGTAAGTAATGCCTCTATTTCTCTACCGCTAGTAAGTGGGTGATCAACTGTTTTTCATAGTTTGACAGTCCAAGATGCTTGGGACATAAGGCCTTACTCAAAAAGGCTATTGCCTTGTGATTTTGCATTAAAATCGCTCCCACACTTGTTCCACTAGCATCCATTTCTACCACAAATAGAATGCTAAAATCCGGTAATGCCAAAATAGGTGACCTTAATATCGCTTGTTTGAGTTTATCAAATGCTACAACTAATTCTTCACTCCATTGAAAAGCCCTTTTTTTGAGCAAAGATGTAAGGGGTTTACTGATGAAAACAAAATGCTTGATGAATTTACAATAATAACCCATTAGGCCAAGGAATCCCCACAATTCCTTAAGTGTCTTTGGAGAGGCCCAATTTACCATAGCTTCCACCTTGGTCGGGTCCGTACTCATCCCTTGGCCCAATATCATATGGCCCAAGTATTTCACCTATTGCTGGGAAAAACTGCACTTCGACTGGTTAGCATACAATCTATTTACCTTAGCAGGTAAAACACCATTCGTAAATGCTTAACATGGTCCTCCATACTCATGCTATAGATTAAGATATTTTCAAAGAAAATAAGTACAAACTTCCATAAATAAGGACTAAAAATGGTGTGCATTAAGGCTTGAAAGTTTGTCGGAGCATTCGTTAACCCAAACAGAATAACTTTGAACTCCCAAAGACCATGGTGTGTTTTGAATGTTGTCATAAACTCATCTCCTTGATGTATTCATATTTGATGATAACCCGACCTTAAATCAAACTTTGAATACAATTGTGCTCGACGTAATTCATCTAACAAGTCTTCCACCACCAGAATTGATACTGGACAAAATACGAGAAGAAAAATAAAGTACAAAAATCATGAAAACAAACTAAGATAATAAGGCAAGAAAGTAAAGATAGATTGAATGACACAAAGACAGGAAAAATCAAAGAAACCAAAGGGTATTTTAAACCCCAAAACCTCTATTGAATTAATCCTACAAGCACCAAACCACATACGTAAACCACGAGGGAATCAAACTCCCACGTAACCAACGTTTCAAAATCGATAATTCAAAACAAGATAATCCTAGCTCTCACACTCTCAAGTATATATCTCATCTTAATTCATTAAAAGCTTAGGAAAATGAAGGAAGGAATTAATATTTATAGCCTTGGGCCTTTTATTACATTTATGGGCCCAAAAGTGACCCATTTCATCAAAAGAGAGCAAGTTGGCCGTATTGGCCATATGCCCACACAGATGGTTATCTGCTGGCACAGGTAAAGGGTACAGGTGCCATCTGTGGGGAGCAGGTCAGTCGCCTGCGGGCACAGGACACTCCAGAATGTCTCCGAGCTCCTTTTGCCCCTTCAATGACCTCAATCCTTCTTGAATGCATTGGGAAACACACAACACTCCTTAAATGGTATCAAGATGGGTTGAAACACATCTAGCTTCATCAATAATCCTTGGAGTGTTTGTAGTTCTCGAGCTTACTTCCTAGTTGAAATCTTGAGGTGAATTTGACTCTCGGCTCCAAGCTATCCTCCACACGTGGTATTGAACTCTTGGGAGCTTGAAAAGGGTCCTCTAAATGTATGCTTGCATCCGTGAGATGGTCATGGCTTGGTACCCCTTGTGTCGGCCTTGAATTAGAGTCCTTGAAAGGTTAACGCCGATTTGGCTTGTATCATTCTCCCCTTCTTGAAAAGGATTCGACCTAGAATCCAAACCTTACAAAACTATAGGGAAAATAAGCAACAACAATATCCTCATGGCTTGAGGGTTAGTGTTAGCAACAACAAGTTTATCACTAAGCCAAGGAGGAACATATTTAACATATAGCCAAGAATTAAAATGATCAATCAAGGGTGTGTAACCCCACAAAATAAAAACTACTTGGCCACTCAAGAGACTTTGACTAAGGCAAAAGCCAAGAGAACCATAGTAACTAGTCAACCACTCATGAAAACTCACTTGGTTCCATGCCTCAACACGCACATAATCCCTTTTAAGTCAAGAGTCACATGAAAATATGTAAAGCTAAGTGCAATGTCATGAACAAGATCATTCCAAGTTAAGACTCCATTCAATGCACTAGCTATCTCCAAGAATAGGATTACTCCCAAATCATCACCAGGGTCAAATACAATGGTATTTCCCATACAAGTCAACAAACATATTGCATCTAATCTCACAATATAATCAAGTAGTAACACCAAGCATTTATCATATAAATGAAAAGAAGTGTTGCTACTATGTACACCACATAAACATGTACCCTCTTGACCAAACACCAAGTTTGGGGTATAAACCCACCACATTCCAAATGGTCACCGGGGTCAAATGGTAGAAGCATCCATGAACATGGGTCAATGTAATGCTAATTCTCCCCAAAGGTGCCTTAATCACAAAAAGATATACTCTCTACACAGCCATGGGTAATATCATAAATAAATAGAGAGCAAAGAAAGGGGTCACACAAATTGATTTACTCTAAGGTGTCCTCAAGAACATGCTCACTATTATGCCCAAGATCATTATCAAGGGTATGCTAAAGAATTGGAACACTCAAAGATGAAGAAATAATCGGGACACAAAGACCACCTTTTACGTCTTCACAATCCCTTCCCATAAGAGTACTCTCATCTTTCAAGAAGAGTTTTCCATCTTTTGGAGGAAAGTTGTCACACCATAGTGGGTTGTCATATAGAGTATAGCCCTCAAGATGAGCTACATCAATAACATGATCTACACCACTAGGTAACTCAATAGAAATGATTTCATCATCCTCAAATAAGAAATTGTACTTAAAGAGAGAAGGATCAATCCAAGAAGTAGAATTGGAATATGTAGGTTCAATATCAAAAAGACAATTATCAAATTTTGAAGAAGTTTCAAACACATGATCATCCCTATGAGCCAAGCAAGTAATAGAATTTTCATTTAAAGGCATGCTCAAGGGGTCACTCCTATTCAAATGATCAACATTATCAATATCATCACTAACTTGAGGTTCACTAATCACATCACAAACACCCTTAAGTAGTGGACTAGATTCACACACAAGTTGATCAATACCATTTTCATAAGAAAATATACTATCATTCAACACAAAGGCTTCAACACTAGGTGGACTCAAATCAATCTTATAAGAAGAGTCAATTCGGTCATCAATAGGATCAACTAGTGTATCCACACTCTCAACATGTACACTATCAACATAAGGTATAGAATCATTAGGCTAACATATAGATAAGCTATCACTCACTCTCAATTGGCTACTAGCCGCATAATTCACATTTGGTAAAGTGCAAGAGTTAGCTTTGTTACCTTTAAGCTCATGAGAAGATTCTTCTTTACCTTGGTGCGAGGTTCCTTTCAAAGTGTCGGAATACTATTTGTATGGTTTGAGGCATAGGTCCAAATTAATCTCCCATTATTTTAGATTATACCCTATGTTTGAAGCTTGTATTCCTCCTCCATTTGCAATATTAGTACCTACACAATTGTCCTTACTAAGAGAAGGACAAACAAAGTTAGATTGTGTTTGTGGTAACCCCCTCACTTCTCTCCTCACAACCTCTCCTTTTTCCACTCTTGGGTTACCACTTTGCACTCCCTTACTCCTCTTAATATTTTATCTCTCATCATCAAAGGACTTAGAGTAAGTGGTCACATTTCTTTGGTTATTGGGAAGGGTAGGTGGAAAGAGATGGTTTCCCCATTGGTCCACTACAATCTTAGGCCAATTTTGCTCATTCGGAACTCTATGTTTCACAAACCAATTAGCGCCCAAGCATAAGTGTCCAAAGTCCAAGGGAAATATATCACACCACACCTCCTTATAGTATTCATTTTGGGTGAAGAAAACCTTTACACTCTCAAAAACCCTATAGCCCTCTAAGAAATATGGATAACGCTTGGACATTCGAGGAATTCCTAAATTGTCGACCATAGAGGGAGTGATATAGTTCACATAGCATCAATCATCGAGAACAAGAATGCATCCCGGAACCTCACAAATATTCACCTTTCTAAAGTCAACTTGTCTTCTTGGATCAATATTATAGAGCTTCGTGTATCCCTCCGGCACATAAATGGCCTTCATGTACCTCTTCAAGGCACTCCATGTTTGAATGGATCCTTTTATAAGTTCCCACCATCTCAACGCTTGACCTAGAAGGTGCTTAATGGAATATGTGGCTTGTTCAACCTCGCTCATATCATAATCCTTGAAAATCCTTTCACATTGCCATTCCCAATCAAGATAAGCTTCGGGATCACATTCTCCTTTGAAGATAGAAAAAGGGGTTCTAGGGAGATTATGATTCCCACTATTCCCTCTGTATCCATATTGGTTCCTACTTCCCAATGTTTGTGCACTAGAACAAGAATGGTAGGATGTAGTACCCCTAGACGTTGGTGATGCACATTTTCTTTTTTCTATTGGACATCTTCTACTCGAAGAAGTGTAACCACTTGTAATACGACAAAAATTACCACAAGACGAGGAATATGAATCTTTGCAATCCTCATGTACATTCCCACCATGACTCTTATAAGGTGTATAGGAGAAATGATTATACCTCACATATTCCTCATGCTCAGAGTGGTAAGTGGAAGAATCCTCAGATGTTCCATCGTCATCATAAGAACCATCACAAGGCTCTTCATCCTCTCTATACTCTCTATAAGAGCTAACCTCACCATTTTCCTCATATCTTTCTTCGGGATAGTAGCTCTCATTCCCACACGACTCTTGATCATGGCTATATTCATAGCCTCCATAATCTCCATCTTCATCATAGCCATAGCCTTCTTCACCATAATCATAGTCTCCTATGTCGTAGTCATAAGTATCCGAGGTTACTGAAGACATTCTTCCTTATAACTTCATGTACCTACAAAATGAACAAACAAGGTTAGTATTAAAAGCTCCCCACTAACACTCGTAAGATTCTCACCTTTGTATGCCTCACAATAGGAGTCGCTAGCGTTGAAAGATCGTTTCTACTCCAATAGAAGACGTGGTGTCAATTGCTACTCGTGGTTAGAATAGATTCTTATTTTGAAGAAGAATAAATGACTCAAAGACACAAACACAACCTTGAACCAAGAAATAACAATGAAACAAAAATGATAAAAGCACAAAAGAAATGGACAAAGAAAGAAGCGGACTCTAAGACTAATCAATCAACTAAGTAAGGACAATTACCTGTTGATAATTAGCTTAGGAATCAAGAAATGAGACTAAGAATCAAGGAATGGATTTAGGATGTTGGAACCAAAGAAAAATGAGTTTTGGAATGATTGAAATGCATTTTCTGAGTTGTGGGCGCAGATAGGTCACATGCCCTCGCAGGTGGCTTCGCATGTCACAAAACAGTGCTGCTGGAAGTCACCTGCGTTGGTGACGTGCGTGGATAGGTGGATGACCTGCGTGGGCAGGTGAGAATGCAGGTGGTCTAGGCAGATCACCTGGATACCTCTGATTTTCAGCTTTTTGTCGGTCCTCTTGTACTCTCTTTCCAAGAATATTCCTTTCTTTTTGGATATTCCATATTATTAACACTTTTGCTTCATTTTTTTGGCCCTCTTTTGGATCTAACAACACCTCTTGATGAATCTTTCTCTTGAAGATATGAATATCCTCAAGAACACTAAAAACAATTTAAAGATTCAAAATTCATAACTCTCTCATTTTTTATCGAAATTCCACAAAATTTTAACCCTAGGTTCCCTTCAACGTGGGGAACAGTTTCCAACAATTTTCAGCCTTCAAATCCACACCAAAAAATTTAGATTTGAAAACCCACTTTCAACTTTCTTCAACCATAAGAACAACAATGGGGTTTCTCTTCAAATCTACTCAAAACAAACCCAAATCTCAAGATTCCGACTCAAATATACTAGATGGGACTAAATATAGTATAGAAACTTCAAAAAAAAAAACTCAAGAACACAAAAATATTTTTGGAGATTTTCTCAAAAATGAATTTTCAGATTTTTTTTTTTGAGATTTTTGATTTTCTAGATAACAAAATTTAAGATTGAATTCATGGGAACGAACTCAAGCTTGGCTCTGATACTAAATGATACCGGACAAAATACGAGAAGAGAAATAAAGTATGGAAATCATGAAAACAAACTAAGATAATAAGGCAAGAAAGTAAAGATAGATTGAATGACACAAAGATAGGAAAAATAAAAGAAACTAAAGGGTATTTTAAACCCCAAAACCTCTATTGAATTAATCCTACAAGCACCAATTTACATACGTAAACAACGAGGGAATCAAACTCCCACATAACCAACGTTTCAAAATGATAATTCAAAACAAGATAATCCTAGCTCTCACACTCTCAAGTGTATATCTTATCTTAATTCATCAAAAGCTTAGGAAAATGAAGGAAGGAATTAATATTTATAGCCTTGCGCTTTTTATTACATTTATGGGCCCAAAAGTGACCCATTTCATCAAAAGTGTAACACCCCGTACGTTCCTAACCATACTTGACGACATTAAATAATATGTACTTAGGTCTCGAGAGCTATAAGTATGCATTCGGTAATGTTATTGGTGAGATAATTGCATTTGGCTCTTATTATGTGGTTAAACTTGCATGGAAGGTGTTTTGAAATTTTCATGGAGAATTTGTGGGGTTCAAAATGAGGCTAATAAGACCTCTAAACAAATTATAATAAGGTTAAGAAGTGAGTTAAAGCATAGGACTTGAAGTATCTAACCAAACCCGCGAAGAGAAGTCGAAAAACGGTCTTTTTGAAAAAACTAAGTAAGGGGCGCATTTGGGACCGTGCCATGCCGCTCTGGGCTAAAATTTTTAGCCCAGAGGCAGTAGGTTGGCGCGCCCAGGGGCGTGCCACCTTGGGTTTTCCACTTTTTCGAAAGTTGGAAATTTCTAAGTCCCAAGGGTATCCGGGGTCGTACCGAGCCGATTTTTGCCACGTTTCTTCTACAACCAAGAGTATATACATGAAATGAATGACATATTACATTGGTATGATAAAATTACTCGAGAACGAATTTGGGGTCAAAATGACAGTTTTGCCCCTAAGGTCAAAATAAGCCAAACGTGGCTAGAATCACTTGTTTTTGGGATTGAGGCTATGGATATGAATATTATGAGTGGGAATATTATTGTAATATGTATAAGATAAGAAATTATTGATTTTATTGGGTTAAGTGATTTGGGCTCAATAAAAGCCCAAAAATGGGATAAAAGACATGGGTCACATGACCCAATCTTCTATTGACTTGGTCAATTGAAGCATTAAATATCAAGGATGACTAAGGATGGACCCAAGGAGTATAAATAGACCCAAAAATCATATTTTATTCACTTAAAACTCTCATGTTCTTTTAGATAGTTTCTCAAACCTTCTACAATATTCTCTCAAGAACCCTAAAGACTCAAAGGCAATTTTGGAGCAAGATCATCACTTTGCAAGTTTGGGTAAGTGAATATTATTATGGATTAATATATTATATGCATGAAAGAGTATATAAATCATGTTGGTTGTGCTTGGAAATGTTGGATATGGTACTTTGTGCTTTTGTATAAGATTTGTGATCCATGGGATTTGAACTTGAATTAGGACTTGTGCCTTTGATGAAAGATCATGGTATGGATAAAATATGGACATCCATGGTGTTATGATTCTAATAATGTTATGTTGCCAAGTTATTCACATGTCTCTTACTCTTTGGTTAATGGTTCAAAGTTTCCAACATTGTTATGTTCCGAAGCTCAAAGTGATGTTATGACTATCAAAGTATCAATCTCAAAGTAATGAACAAAGTAATGCAAATGTGGTCAATGATCAAGTATGGGTGGCAAGTCTAGGGGCATAAGCCTAGCTCGACTCGATCCCGATGTGTTGATTTATGGGTGGCAAGTCTAGGGGCATAAGCCTAGCTCGACTCGATCCCGATGTATGATTTATGGGTGGCAGGTCTAGGGGCATACGCCTAGCTCGACCCGATACCTGGGTGGCAGGTCTAGGGGCACAAGCCTAGCTCGACCTGATCCCAACATGACGATAAGTCATGTAAAGACCCACTGATCAGTAGGGGCCCGGGTACATTGTGACATATGTAATGACATTGAAGTAAAGAAGTATGAAAGCGATGAAATCAAGGAAAGTAATACACATGGGTTCCAAAGTGCAAAATGGTTATTTATTCATTGGATTATGCATATGCATTTGAGTTCCATTGAGTTCATTGAACTATTCATGTGTTGTATAGTTTCATTTGAGCCTTACATACTCAGTACTTATTTCGTACTGACCCCTTTGGGGAATTTACCTTACTTGCTGCAGGCGCAGGTACCAGTAGGCCTCCTCAGTAGATTGCCAGTGTTAGCGGTTCTTTGGTGAGCTCCAGCTAATTCGGGGCTTCTCCGAGTCAGGGTGTATATGTTTTTGGTGATGTACATGTTGTGTCAAGCGGGGAATTATCCCGACTTATGGTTCATTTTGGTCAATGCTCTTGTTAGAGGCTTTTGTAGATGAATGTGGGTGTATCAATGTAAGACATATGTTGTTTTGACTAGATGGCCTCAACGGCCAAGTTTCATGTGTATGTATAAATATGTCCCATGTTTTCCTTTATTCGTCTTTCAAGTTCTTACGCAATGGTGGTTATGATTATGATATGCATATGATTGAACATAGGGAAAGGTTGGTTCTCTCGGGCCTTCTCGGCTACGGGTGCCAATCATGTCTCGATGGGACTCGGGGCGTGACAAAAGTGGTATCATAGCAGGTCGTTCTAAGGGTGTCTACAAAGCCGTGTCTGAGTAGAGTCTTACTTATCGATGTGTTGTGCACCACATTTATAAGTAGGAGGCTACGAGACATTTAGGATGTTGTTTCTTTTCTTCATTCTAAATCTTACAATAGAGCCAATGTTGTAAGTTGAATCGTGTTTGACCATAGAAATTGTTTTTCTTTGACATAGTCAAAATGCCAGTTACTTGAAGAGGAAGAGGTAAAGGTAAGCAGGTGGATGTGCCTGCTGCAGAAGGAATGAGTAGACTACCACCTGACCAAGCTAGTCAAGGTGGAGCAAATGCTGAAATTTCATCGCGGTCTTCTACTTCTCCAGCTCTGGAAGAGCCAATTGGTAGAGAAGTACCCGCGGAACCACCAACGAATGCCACTGATCAAGATCTGAGAAATGCGATACATATGTTGACACATTTAGTGGAGGCACAAAGCCAGGGACGAGCTGGTACCATGACACATGATGATGATGCGGCTAGAATGGCAAGTCGCAGGACACAGGATTTCTTAAAACTTGACCCTCCTATTTTCACTGGGTCCGATCCAAAAGTAGATCCACAGGACTTTGTGGATCAAATTCAGAGGGCCTTGGAAGTTATGCATGTGACAGGGGTCGAAACAGTTGAACTTGCTGCGTATAGGCTGAAAGGAGAGGCGATATTGTGGTACGAGGATTGGAAGAAATCCCGTGATATTGGTGCAACTCCACCTACGTGGGAAGAGTTTAGGTGGCCTTCCTTGATCATTACTTGCCCTATGAGATCCAAGAGGCATGTGCGGATCAATTCCTAAATCTACGTCAGGGAAATCTAAGCGTCAGAGAATATAGCTTGCAATTTAATTCCTTGGCTCGATATGCGCCGAATGTTGTAGCTACGATGACAGACAGGGTCCATAGATACGTGGACAGACTAGAGCCATATTTGGTACGGGATTGCACCATTGCGGCCTTGAATAAGGACATGGACATTGCTCGAATCCAGGCCTTTGCTCAGAAAATGGAAGACCAGCGACAGAGAAGAAGAGTGCATGAATTTGATAGGGGACAGTCCAAAAGGGCTAGACCTATGGGACCACCTATGATGTCCCAAGGAGGATCTAGGCCCCGCATATTTCCTAGACCACCTAGACCATCGTTCTCTTATTCCACAAGGGGTGCTCACTCACAGTTTTGAGGGTCTAGGGGTGGTCCGTCTGGGAAGAATAGCGGAGTTCATGGGTCACAGGCTGCAGGTTTTCCTCGTCAGCAGTGTCAGCACTACGGGCGTATGCACACAGGTACATGTCGATCAGGGACGAATGTCTATTTTTGTTGTGGTATGCCGGGGCATATAGCAAGAGAGTGTCCACAGCGGAGCATGGGTGGTATAGCACGACCAGCTGGGTCGGCTGTTGCGTCATTAGCATCGGTTCCTTCACAGGGCCGAGGGGTGTAGCCTATTGGCCGTGGTAGAGGTGCCAGAGGAGCATCTAGTACTAGCGGGGTCCAGAATCGTACTTATGCTTTAGTGGACCGCCAGAATTCAGAGGCTTCCCCTGATGTTGTCACAGGTACATTATCCATATTCTCACATACTGTATATGCACTGATTGACCCAGGTTCTACATTTTCCTATGTTACTCCATTGGTTGCTGCGAAATTTGCAAAGACACCGAAATTATTAATTAAATCAATTGAAGTGTCTACACCGGTTGGTGAATATATTATTGCAAAGAGCGTATATTGTAACTGTGTGGTAACTGTGTGTGGTCATGATACATTGGCTGATCTCATCGAGCTATACATGGTGGATTTTGATGTAATTATGCGAATGGATTGGTTGGCCTCTTGTTATGCTACGGTAGATTGCCAGGCCAAGAAGGTGCAATTTTGTTTTCCACAAGGAAATGTTCTTGAATGGCAGGGTAATGTAGGGGCACCACGAGGAAGATTTATTTCTTATTTGAAAGCCAGAAAAATGATTGCTAAGGGTTATATATGTCATTTAGTATGGGTGAAAGCTACTGAAGCGGAACCACTAACTCCGCAGTCGGTTCCCGTGGTCAATGAATTTCTGGATGTATTTCCAGAGGATCTTCCAGGCTTACCCCCAGAACGGGAAGTAGAATTTGGCATTGACGTGATTCCAGGCACTCAGCCTATTTCTATTCCGCCATATAGAATGGCTCCAGTAGAACTGCGTGAATTGAAGGAGCAATTGAAAGATTTGTTGGACAAAGGCTTTATTAGGCCTAGCATGTCCCCGTGGGGTGCACCGGTGTTATTTGTGCGAAAGAAGGATGGCACCTTAAGAATGTGCATTGACTATCGGCAATTGAATAAGGTAACGATCAAGAACAAATATCCCCTTCCTCGCATTGATGATTTGTTTGATCAGTTACAGGGTGCCAAATGTTTTTCAAAAATTGACTTGAGGTCGGGTTACCATCAAGTCAGAGTTAGAGAAGAAGATGTAGCCAAGACAGCTTTCCGAACACGGTATGGTCATTATGAATTTTTAGTTATGTCATTTGGACTAATAAATGCTCCAGCTGTGTTCATGGTTTTGATGAATAGGGTGTTTAAACCATTTTTGCACGTGTTCGTCACTGTATTCATAGATGACCTCCTAGTTTATTCAAGATCACCTGAGGACCATGCTAATCATTTACGGCAAGTGTTGCAAATCCTCTGTGAACGTAAGTTGTATGCAAAAGTCTTTAAGTGTGAGTTTTGGTTGAAATCAGTCACATTTTTGGGCCACATAGTGTCAGATGAAGGCATACAGGTTGATACACAGAAGATTGAAGTAGTGAAAAGCTGGCCAAGACCCACGACACCCACAAAAATTCATAGTTTTCTTGGACTGGCAGGTTATTACAGAAGATTCGTGGAAGGTTTTTCCTCTATCGCTGCACCGTTAACAAAGCTTACACATAAGGCAGTAAAATTTCAGTGGAATGATGCCTGCGAGAAAAGTTTCCAAAGGTTGCAAGATAAATTAACTTCCACACCAGTTTTAGTGCTTCCCGAGGGTACCGAAGGTTATGTAGTATATTGTGATGCTTCCGGGGTTGGCCTCGGATATGTGCTGATGCAACATGGTAATGTCATAGCATATGCCTCACGACAGTTGCGGCCACACGAGAAAAACTATCCCACACATGATCTTGAATTGGCAGCAGTAGTTTTTGCTTTAAAGATATGACGTCATTATTTATATGGGGTTCATGTTGACATCTATATGGATCACAAAAGCTTGCAATATCTTTTTAAGCAGAAGGAACTCAATTTGAGGAAACGAAGGTGGTTGGAGCTTTTAAAAGATTATGACATTGATATTCTTTATCACCCAGGCAAAGCAAATGTCGTAGCTGATGCATTGAGCCATAAGGCAGTAGAAAGCACTAGTGGCCAGTTGAATGAAAAGCATGAGATAATCAAAGATTTGAATCAATTAGCCAGTTTGGGAGTTCGCCTTATTGAATCCTCAGATGATAGAGTTATTGTGCAGAATGCAGTAGAATCCTCCTTGATAGTGGAAGTGAAAAAGAAGTAATTTACAAATTCTATTTTATTGCAGCTAAAGGAAAATGTGCAGAAGAATTTGACCAAGACATTTAATATTACACCGAAAGGGGTGCTTCTACTAAAATGTACCATGAATTGAAAGAAGTGTATTGGTGGGGCAACATGAAAAAGAACATTGCAGAATTTGTCGCGCAATGCCCAAATTGTCAATAAGTGAAAGTGGAACATCAGAAACCGGGAGGTTACATGCAATGTATCAATCTCCCAGTCTGGAAATGGGATATGATTAACATGGATTTCATTACAGGTTTACCTCGTACATTGCGAAAGTTTGATTCGATATGGGTTATAGTGGACAGGCTTACCAAGTCAGCACATTTTCTACCCGTCAAGACGACCTATACAGCTGAGGATTATGCGAAGTTGTATGTGAAAGAGATAGTGTGGTTGCATGGTATTCCCCTTTCCATTATATCAGACAGAGGAGCACAGTTCACAACACATTTTTGGAGATCTTTTCAGCAGAGTCTGGGTACACGGGTGAATTTGAGTACGGCTTTCCATCCTCAGACTGATGGGCAAGCAGAACGTACTATTCAGACACTTGAAGATATGCTACGAGCTTGTACATTAGATTTTCAAGGCAGTTGGGATGACCATTTGCCTCTTATTGAATTTGCGTATAACAATAGCTATCATTTAAGTATTAAAATGGCACCTTATGAAGCTTTGTACGGAAGGAAATGTAGATCACCCATTGGATGGTTTGAAGCGGGTGAGACTGCTTTACTTGGGCCAGATATCGTTCATCAGGCTATGGAAAAGGTTAAGGTGATCCAACAGCGGTTACAAACGGCTCAAAGTCATCATAAGTCATATGCGGATGTTAGAAGAAGATGTCTTGAATTCGCCATAGGTGATTGGGTGTTTTTAAAGGTGTCACCGATGAAAGGGGTAATGCGGTTTGGAAAGAAAGGGAAATTGAGTCCACGTTACATAGGCCCATATGAAGTTATTAGGAGATTTGGGAAAGTTTCTTATAAATTAGCACTACCTCATGAACTTTCTTCAATCCACCACGTATTTCATGTGTCGATGCTTCGAAAATGCATAGGAGATCCATCTCGTATTGTTCCCATTGAAGATGTTCATGTTACAGAGGATCTTACTTATGAAGAGGTACCCATTTCTATTATAGACCGACAAGTGAAAAGATTGAGGAATAAAGACATAACTTCTGTGAAAGTCCTTTGGCGAAATCAACAAGTAGAGGAGATCACATGGGAAGCGGAAGAAATGATGAGATCCAAGTATCCCTATCTATTTCAAATGAATGAGGAAGTTCAAAGTGCGGAAATGGAACAATGACAAGTAAGTATTCATGAGCCTTAAGTGTTTATGTACATGTATGCTAATATAGAGATGCAATTGTGTAATTAAAGAGACATTGTTAACATTCGAGGATAAATGTTCCTAAGGGGGGAAGAATGTAACACCCCGTACGTTCCTAACCCTACTTGACGATATTAAATAATATGTACTTAGGTCTCGAGAGCTATAAGTATGCATTCGGTAATGTTATTGGTGAGATAATTGCATTTGGCTCTTATTATGTGGTTAAACTTGCATGGAAGGTGTTTTGAAATTTTCATGGAGCATTTGTGGGGTTCAAAATGAGGCTAAGAAGACCTCTAAACAAAGTATAATAAGGTTAAGAAGTGATTTAAAGCATAGGACTTGAAGTATATAACCAAACCCGCAAAGAGAAGTCGAAAAATGGACTTTTTGAAAAAACTAAGTAAGGGGAGCGTTTGGGACCGTGCCACTCCACTCTGGGCTAAAATTTTTAGCCCAGAGGCAGTAGGTTGGTGCGCCCAGGGGCGTGCCACCTTGGGTTTTCCACTTTTTCGAATGTTGGAAATTTCTAAGTCCCAAGGGTATCTGGGGTCGTATTGAGCTGATTTTTGCCACGTTTCTTCTACAACCACGAGTATATAAATGAAATGAATGACATATTACATTGGTATGATAAAATTACTCGAGAACGAATTTGGGGTCAAAATGACAGTTTTGCCCCTAAGGTCAAAATAAGCCAAACGTGGCTAGAATCACTTGTTTTTGGGATTGAGGCTACGGATATGAATATTATGAGTGGGAATATTATTGTAATACGTATAATACAAGAGATTATTGATTTTATTGGGTTAAGTGATTTGGAGCCCAAAAATGGGATAAAAGACATGGGTCACATGACCCAATCTTCTATTGACTTGGTCAATTGAAGCATTAAATATCAAGGATGACTAAGGATGGACCCAAGGAGTATAAATAGACCCAAAAATCATATTTTATTCACTTAAAACTCTCATGTTCTTTTAGATAGTTTCTCAAACCTTCTACAATATTCTCTCAAGAACCCTAAAGACTCAAAGGCAATTTTGGAGCAAGATCATCACTTTGCAAGTTTGGGTAAGTGAATATTATTATGGATTAATATATTATATGCATGAAAGAGTATATAAATCATGTTGGTTGTGCTTGGAAATGTTGGATATGGTACTTTGTGCTTTTGTATAAGATTTGTGATCCATGGGATTTGAACTTGAATTAGGACTTGTGCCTTTGATGAAAGATCATGGTATGGATAAAATATGGACATCCATGGTGTTATGATTCTAATAATGTTATTTTGCCAAGTTATTCACATGTCTCTTACTCTTTGGTTAATGGTTCAAAGTTTCCAACATTGTTATGTTCTAAAGCTCAAAGTGATGTTATGACTATCAAAGTATCAATCTCAAAGTAATGAACAAAGTAATGCAAATGTGGTCAATGATCAAGTATGGGTGGCAAGTCTAGGGGCATAAGCCTAGCTCGACTCGATCCTGATGTGTTGATTTATGGGTGGCAAGTCTAGGGGCATAAGCCTAGCTCGACTCGATCCCGATGTATGATTTATGGGTGGCAGGTCTAGGGGCATAAGCCTAGCTCGACCCGATCCCTGGGTGGCAGGTCTAGGGGCACAAGCCTAGCTCGACCCGATCCCAACATGACGATAAGTCATGTAAAGATCCACTGATCAGTAGGGGCCCAGGTACATTGTGACATATGTAATGACATTGAAGTAAAGAAGTATGAAAGCGATGAAATCAAGGAAAGTAATACACATGGGTTCCAAAGTGCAAAATGGTTACTTATTCATCGGATTATTCATATGCATTTGAGTTCCATTGAGTTCATTGAACTATTCATGTGTTGTATAGTTTCATTTGAGCCTTACATACTCAGTACTTATTTCGTACTGACCCCTTTGGGGAATTTACCTTACTTGCTGCAGGCGCAGGTACCAGTAGGCCTCCTCAGTAGATTGCCAGTGTTAGCGGTTCTTTGGTGAGCTCCAGCTAATTCGGGGCTTCTCCGAGTCAGGGTGTATATGTTTTTGGTGATGTACATGTTGTGTCAAGAGGGGACTTGTCCCGACTTATGGTTTATTTTGGTCAATGCTCTTGTTAGAGGCTTTTGTAGACGAATGTGGGTGTATCAATGTAAAGACATATGTTGTTTTGACTAGATGGCCTCAACGGCCAAGTTTCATGTGTATGTATAAATATGTCCCATGTTTTCCTTTATTCGTCTTTCAAGTTCTTACGCAATGGTGGTTATGATTATGATATGCATATGATTGAACATAGGAAAAGGTTGGTTCTCTCGAGCCTTCTCGGCTACGGGTGCCAATCATGTCTCGATGGGACTCGGGGCGTGACAAAAAGAGAGCAAGCTGGCTGCATTGGCCCATATGCCCACGCAGATGGTCATCTACTGGCACAGGTGAAGGGTGCAGGTGCCATCTATTCAGGTGACTTCGCAGGTCACTCCAGATTGTCTCCGAGCTCCTTTTGCCCCTTCAATGACCTCTCCAATGGCCCTCGATCCTTCTTGAATGAATTGGGCAACACACAACACTCCTTAAATGGTATCAAAATGCTTTGAAATGCATCTAGCTTCATCAATAATCCTTAGAGTGTTTGTAGTTCTTGAGGTGAATTTGACTCCCATCTCCAAGCTATCCTCCACGCGTGGTATTGAACTCTTGGGAGCCTTAAAAGGGTCCTCCAAATGTATCCTTGCATCCGTGAGATGGTCATGGTTTGAGACCCCTTGTGTCAACCTTGAGTTATAGTCCTTGAAAGGTTAACGCTGATTTGGCTTGTAGCAGGAATAGGATATTTATTTTTGATTGTATCTCATTAAGTTTTTAATAGTCTACACAAAATCTCCAAGAAGAATCTTTCTTCTTATGTAAGATTATCGGAGATGAAAAAAAGAACGTGCGGGTTGTTACAATCTGGGACTACATCATCTCTACCAACATTTTCTCAGTGACATTTTTCTGCTTATAAGAATAATGATAGGGCCTTTAGTTGATGGATTTAGACCTTGGTAATAAGTTAATGGAATGATCGTATAATCTCGCTAGTGGCAGCCCTTTGGGTTCTTGGAATAGATCTGAATAGTCTTGGATCAAGGGCTGAATTAGGCCTGCAGGAACCTATTTTATTGGGCCTCAATGACCTTCAACTTCCCTGTGAGAACACACTAGCCTAAGTCCAATAATTTCTTCATAGACTTAGATTCCTTGGCCTCAATAATTCTTTTAGTACCGCAACCAAAAAGTGTGATCAAGTTATCATTCCTATAGAAGGAGATGTTGTGGGGCTTAGTATGCAACATCACCGGCGTGACTGTATCAATCCAATCCATCGCTAGGATCACATCACTACCCCTATCCCTTAACAACCTCAAATCAAATAAGATCATTTTTTTATTCATTTTCCATGTTAAAATTGGGCTTTTATGAGTGCACAACATTTCTTGGCCATTGGCAACTCTCACCATCATATTCTGGCCCAATGGACTTATTTTCAGCTGCAATTGCTTTACGATTTGAGGATCCACAAAACTATGGGTCGACCCACTGTTAATTAACACTGTTATGGCCTCTTTTTTTTTTTTTTTTTTACTAAGCCTTCAATTTGTACAGTATTGGGGGAATCATGCAAGCCCAAAACCACATTTAGACACACTGCCCCTTGTTGTTCTTCTTCTTCTTCCTCTAATACTTCGTTGGTTAATTCTGCATCTGAAGCCTCTATGAACTCCTCTTCCCCCTCTATCGCATTGAACTTACCCTTTCATTAATGAACTGGGGTAAAATTCTCATGACAATGAAAACATAGGTTCCTCTCTCATAATGCCTCATAGTTAGGTTTTTGGGGAGTGGTGCCTTAGGGTTACTTGGACCCAATTTCAGCCCAACATAAGACAATGGATTTTGTTGGGTGGGATAAGTTGAAAAATTTTGCCTATTGGGTTTGGGAATGCTCTATTTAGCTATGCAATTTTAGATTACGCTGCTACCATGGTCGCGGGATTAGCTACCTTCACTATTGGGTCTATCTCCTCCTTTAGACCCCTAACATAATATGTGACATAATACAATTCATCCAAGTGAGCTCTAACCACTTGAACTTTACAATCTATTTCCTTAAATAGCTTTTGGTAGCTGGCCACATCTGATTCTTGTTGAAACCTATTGAATTCTTTGATGACATCTAGAGGCCCGATCCCATCATATTATTCACAAAAATCCAGGCAAAATTGACCCCAATTGATTTCCCCCCATGGTCAATCACATATGAGTCAAACTAGTTATTCAGATTGGTCTTTGCTCCCACCGCTACATAAGTCATCTTTGCTGGTTTGGGGATGATAGAAATCAAAATAGTATTCACAATGCTTTATCCGAGCCCTAATATTTTCTCCATCAAATTCTGGGAAGGGTAGCTTTGCTTTGAGAAAATAAAGGTTTTCGGAGGAGTTTTCAAGAATTGAAAAAAAGTAGGTAGATCGGATGAGTGATGATCCATAAATTAGGGTAACTGAGTGGTGGTCATGGGTGTTTAGCTAGAGTAAGCAACTATCTAATTTGGGGAAAAAGAAATTGGAGTAGAGTGAGGAAGAAATGGGTGTATATATGCAGCTTGTCCTTGATGAAGGATTAAGGATCCTAGATTTCAAAGGTCGGAGGATTACTACTGGCAGAATAATACTGAAGAGCGTGTGGATTCATTTAAGGCTAACTAGTGGATCTAGTTGGTGCTTAAAAAGGCGTAAAAGGTGTAGAAAAGCTCAAGAAAATGGAAATAGTAGTATTTATAGTTGAGTTGAGGTTGTTTGAGATATATGGGGCCATTGGAGCGAAAGAGAAGGACTTATTTACCGTAGAGGTCATCCCTAATCGTGGAACCAAGGGGTTAGCTGAATGAAAAACCTGACCTCCACTTACGTTTTTATTGCTTTGAGTTGGTGTTGGCGTTCCCGATTTCAACGCTGGTTACGTTCCTCCCCACACTAAAGATTTTCCCATCTCTTCAAACGAACTTCCTTTAGCCAATACCAAATACAATTATGGAGCCGATCTGGGTTCTCCTCTCCGATAAATGTCCAAAACTATATTTTCCAACCTTTGGTTGGATTCCTCAGTACGTTTCTGCATTGCTTCTAATTGCTCCATCCTCCTCGTGGAAATCTCGATGAAGCTCTGAATCTGGAGTTCCAAACTCTTAGGAAGGTCATCCACAGACTTGTTCTCGCTACTTTCCGCTATTGGAGCCAAGATCCAATGCTCTGATACCAATTTGAACGTTAAGATACTATCAGATTTAAGAACAAGAAAAAAGAAAGAAATTAAATTTGCAAAATTAAGATAAGATTTTCAATATTCAATACCCTTCCACAATACATCAATATTCCTAAATACTAGGGAGGAATCTCCCAACTCAGACTCTAATGAACTTATACGAAAGTGTCCACCCCTAATTGATCCAGCATGGGAGGACTTAATTAAAATAAATAAAAACAAAGGACTAATCTATCAAACTAGAATTATTGTTTATTGGGCCCAGTCTTCAAAATTCCTACTTGGACTAGTCCAACTCTCAAAGGCCCATCTCAAAGCTCCGCTTTGGCCCAGTCGTGATAAAATTATAGAATAATAAAATGGCATAAGAAATTTTAACGTGGAGAACTCCTTACTCAAGAGAGGCAAAAATCACAATCTATCTCCTGTAGGTTACAACTCTTCATATAGCTAAGGAACTGACTATAACGACACCTATCCAAACTTTAACAATTCTCCTTAATTGTTGGTATCTTCTCTAACTTCTTCGCAGACTCTAACCAGTATAACAAGTCCCTTTACAACTACAGGACTAATACCTAATACAAATCACTAGGAATTTAAAAAGGCTATAATTAAGGACCACAAGAATCTAGTTGTTACAACTTTTAGAACAGAATGATAAACACTTAATAAAAACATCTTCTTCTCATGGTACCAATTGACTCTTCTTCTTGTACCAAACTCTTACATCTCTTTCTCTCTATTTGTGCAATATTCTTTCTCTTCTATGGTGATAATCTATAAAACATCAATTTAATGTTTTATATAAGAGTAAAATAGTCATTTGTCTTTCTTTAAATTCAATTTAAACTTGGTTCAAGACTTCTCAAGAAATCAATTCTTGTTTAGTTTTAGTTAGTTTGGAGTCGACCAACATATCCTAATTATTCTAAGCTAATTTCACGCGTTCAATTTTGGTAATGTTTTCATGTCTTGGACTTCATTTTCTTGTAGAATTCGATTAAGCCTTAATCCAAATTCTGTAAGATTTCCTTTTATGCGCGTGAATTAACTTCTCATGCATGGATCAAACAGTTTCCGGATCTTATCTAAAGAAGCTAGTTCTTTTAACAATTCCTTTTTGATGTTGTCAACTTTACCAATTCCTTTTGGAAATCTTTATTAAAGACCTGATTCATGTACTTGTTTATCCATACTTCTTGTACATTGATTGTCACTTGTACATTATTTATCAATCATCATAGCATCATAAGATCTTGAATTAAGATTCAGATTAAGATATTTTTTGATGATGACAAACACATAGTAGCTTCAGACTTTTTAATTTTCACTCTACTAGATTCATTCTTCTTCATATGCTCTTCATGTGCATCTTCCCCCTTAGGAATAACTTCTATGTTCCCCTTAAGAATCATCTCTATGTTGATCTAGTTACTGACTTTAGTAAGATTGAAGCTTACTTTAATTTATGAAAACTTTACATGATGTTAACCTTGCTTCAGTCTTTATAAACTTTACGAGATATTAAGCTTGTTTCAGTACATATATGTGGGGTCTTTCCAATTCCATTCATTGCATCCCTCTAGTATTTCGTGCTATAAACCAACTAACATAAGTATGAAACCTAATAAATATACAATACCTAGTACTGACAGAACATTTTGAGTTTGTCTTTGATATATATGTGTGTGAGTGTGTGCGCACACGCACACGCGTGTGTGTGAGTGTGTGTGTGTGTGTGTATGTGTTTGTCTTTGATAGCTTTTAGTGAAAGGCCTATGTTATCCTAGGCGCATGTGAGTAGTGGTACAAATGGAATCCAACTTTTTCGGAATAGCTAGAGGTCGGGCAAGGAAGACGTTGAATAAGGTAGGGACCTAGGGAGAGTGAACCCACTAAACACTAGCCCAAGGGCCTCTCCGACAGATAAGGCAAACCAGAAGATAAAAATCCTAAGTGTCATGACCCAAACCCATCGAGAGTAGCACCCACACTACTCACTCGGTGGAAGAACCATCTAACCCCAAGCACCAACTCAAATCAACACTTAAAGGAGTCAAAACTAATCCATCAATACATAAATGTCAAATCTAAACCAAAACAAGTACAACTGAAAGCGAAAATATTGTACTTAACAAAAACCATCCCTAGGAACCTAAGGTCATCAGTACCAAAATATCTACGAATGTCAAGAAGGGGATGCAACCTAAAAACTAAGATAAACATACGTCCAAAAATAGAGAACTATGCCAAGAGAGAGATTCCATGGTAGCCGGATAAGCTGCTCAGCCTGAAATCTGGAATCAACGACTGAAATCACAAATGAGGTCTCGTAGGAGCTGCTGGAATATGTGTTGCACTCGCAAAAGTAAATGCAAGTGTAGTATCAGCACACAAGAACAATAGTGTACTGGTAGGGTCATTTGGCCACCCCAAGATAAAAATATGAACACTAAACCAAATGATAGTGTAACAAGCTAATCCATGCTAAAACATCATACACTTAGCACATAGACACCAAAATATAGTTCAGGATTAAAAACCAACAAGTCAACAAATGTCACTAAGTTTAGTACAACCAAGTCAAGTCAATACACGTATACCATTATCAAACATAGATAAATACATATTTTCCCGGTTCACTCATGGAACCGTCAAACTCACCTGAACCTCGTACATACGCACTATGGGTTATACAGCCACCTTCTAGCCATGACCTGTAGGGGACAAATGCCATCCATGTACTAAAACCCCAGACATATATGTCTGCCAACCTTATTTCACCAATAGCCTGTGAGAACATCCCAAATACAGAAACATTCCACATTTTAGAAATAAGGTAGGTCAAATCAATAAGCAAGTAAAATCATTGCATTGACCACACCAAACAACATGCATTAACCAGCCATACTACAAAGTAGTTAACATGCACATATAATATAAGTTGGATTAAATTACAATACCATCACTACCTCGAATCAAGCTTACACAACCCTTTAAGCCGGTGCTCTGCCTTTCCATGCAATTCCCGCTTGCTCGTAGTCTAGAACATGCATATATATACATAATTAAAGAAATTACCTAAACATGTCAAAATTTATAACTCACGCCCAACCCCTAAGGTCAAGTTCATGATCATTCCCTTCCCGTTATAGGGGTTTTCTACCATAATTCACCTAAAACTACCAATTTCATGGATGAATTAGTGAATTAATGTAATGCAAGGGTAAATTAATCGTTAATAAATAAAACCCATTAATTTATTTCATAATTTCCCCCTTGCACCAGCAATTAACCAAAATCCGCTCTAAAACCCTCCCCGAGCTCTGTGAATTAACAATTTTAAAGCTTAATAATTAAAAACGAGTTAACAGGATGAATTCCTTACCTTAAAAAACCAAACGATGGATTTCTGGTGTATTTCACCCTAATTCGCCCTTCCTTTGCCCCAAAATGAGTTTTAGAAAAATAAATTGTTTTAGAGAAATATTTTAATAAATCTGTGGGTTTTACCGCTATAGCGGGAATTTCACCTCTATAGCGCTTACCACTATAGCGGCATCAACGGGAAAAAATGTCCATCTTCGTCCAAAAATTCTACTTTTTGCAACACACCTTGAACCTGGGACATTCCAAATAATGCCCTCTACGCTAAGATCAATTTCTGGAGTTCTACCTACACAAATTCGATTCCGTAATTCCTACGAGTTCCTTATCATCTTATATAACTAGAGATCAATACGATTTCCACCAACCTAGTCTAAATCAATCCCAGATTTCTCTAGAACACACCTCGCTCTGAATTCGATCGAAACTAGCCTAGCCTATTTTGTAATTTCTAAACCGTAAAGAATTTGGACGCAAGATTTTAAACGTAGTACCCATGCATAACGATGAAGAGGGTCGTTGCACTAAGTTAAATTATAAAATCCAAAGAGGATACAGTAGCCACTATCGACCTAGCATCCCCCGGGGTGGTGGTGCAGGTTAGAATAACAGTAACTCCTACGATAGTCAATCCAGATCAAAGCTCAGGAAGTAGCCAAGTGCTAATAAAACAGTCAAAATTAGTGTCAATGGTGCAAAGGAAGCTTGATTTTCCACCAGCACCTGAGAAACCCTGGGTGGAGCCATTTGAAGGTAACAAAATGGGGGCTACAGGCCCAGAATTGCATTTTGTGGCGCCTGCCATTAAGGCTGGCAAACGTATCGGACATGCCTGATCTGGACCGATTCTGGTACCAGAATCATGTCTGGTATCCCGTTAGAGACCCATGTCCGTTGCCTACCGAAATGTGAACCGGTGCAGATCGGGGTTTAACTGGTTAACCCAGACCCGATAAGTCCGATTCCGATCCAGTCCAGTTAACGGTAACAAAAATTTTAAAAATAATTTTTTTAATAAGCAGCCATTGGGGGGCCTCTAAGGTATCTTTGGCATCCCTCTCCACCCCCCCCCCCTCCCTCCTTTAAATCTCCCTACACTATAAATATCCATTTTCCCCCTCTTATTTTCCCACAAACTCTCAAATTCTCTTTAATACTCTCTAATGTTTAGAATTTTGTGTATTTGGCTAATTGGAGGGATTTTCTTGAAGCAAATTAGCAAGCCTTAATTTTCATCTCTCAATTTTGGCTTTTGGTTATATACGTATACTTTTACGCAGACATTTAGTACATTTGTTCTAACTTTCATCTCTTTACTTATTTACTTACAATATTTTTTTGGTTATATTTTTATTGTTTGTTTTTTATATCTTAGTTATTTTTTTACTTTAACTATGTATGCCTGTAAAAAAGTAGTGGTAAAAAAATAATTCTTAGCAAGGTTTTAAATTCTTTTTCTAGGAGAAAAGATATGGGTGCTACTACTAGTAAAGGTGGGGATAGAGGTAGTTCTAAATCATTGCAACCTATAATTAAAATTAATAACAATGATTTTACTCATGTTTATGAAACTTCTTTTTCACGTCCTTGTGCTTTTGATGTTAATTCTGGTAATGACTTAGACCATGAAGCCTTAGATAGATGTTATGATAATTTTTATGAAGACATAAAGGAAGAGAAAGATGTAGAAGAAAAAGAGTTAGAAGATACCCCTACCCCTACTAGTCCGGTTACAGAATAGCCGAAACAAGATGAAGTTGCTCTTTTACCTATGTTTACTAGGACCGAAAAAACCGAACGTCCTAAGAAATCATTAGTTTAGAAATTCATGGTACATAATAAGGAGAAAACTATTGTTACTTGCAATAAATGTAAGACCATCATTAACCATTTGACTGGGGGATCGAAAGGTGGAACAGAGTTGCTAACTAGGCATTTGAGAAGGTGTAGTCAAGAATTTGCTCATCTAGAAGCTGTCGCTAAGGCTAAAAATGGGTACAACCTTGCCTAAAGCATTTGTAGGCAGTTCTAACATGGTTCAAAATATTTTAAGTTTTAGTAACTCAGCTGACCCAAGCACATCACTGACCTATAGTCAGTATAGAGATCATGAAGAATTAGCTAAAATAATTGTTGTTTGTGGTTTGCTTTTTGGTTTTGTTGTATTCATATATTCGACAATTGTGTAATTATGATTTTAGAGTTTTTTTAAGAAATACAATTAAAAATGATATTTTTAAATATCAACGTGAACATTGTTATTTTCTTCGTTGCCTATTTTGTTATTATGATGGTAGAGTATCTATCACTTATGATATAGGTTGTAGTCCTACTGGTAATGATTATCTTACTCTTACAATTCATTAGATAGATCATGATTGGAACATGCAAAAAAGAATTATAGGCTATAAATATGTTGAAGAGAGGAAAACTGCTTGTTATATAGCTAGTTTGATAAGAGATGTTTTAGAATATTTTGGACTTTGTGATATGATAATGGGTGTCACCTTAGATAATGCTTCTAGCAATTTGAGAGCTATTGATTTTATAAAATCTAGACTTTATCCAATTGATAGTGATGCTTTTCATGTTAAGTGTGATGCATATATTTATAATTTAATGGCCAAACACATCGTCAGCCTCCTAAACTTGGCAAGAACTTTTATTTTGGCACCTCAACTAGCCATTATCATTTTAAATACCTTAACTAGTGTCCCGCTGTGTCACTTTGGCACTTTTTGATCACATGCAAAAGTGCTCACTCTCACTTGAGGCACGTGGGAAGCTTATTTAGATGATTTTTATTTTATTTTTCTCTTCTTCTTCCATATTTTTTCTTGCCACTATTGTCCACCATTTTTCAAGGTTAAAACTCAGACATATTCATCAATGATCTCTCAATTGGTAGCCAGATTGAAAGAAAATGGGTTTCGAATTTCATCGAATTCCGAGTTCATTTGCTTAAGGGTCAAATTTTGAATGTTCTTCATGTCTTGTTAAATAAGAACAGTCAAAAAGAAGGTTTTGATCCAAAAGAACCAAAGAAAAAGGAAGTGTACTTGTTTGTGCCAAGGAATATTCCATTAAAAGTACAAGGGCCCATAGGACTGTTGTCCCGTAGACCCTGACAGCCAAGGTGACGGTCAGTCACCAAGACCCAAGTTAGAGCACCTTCCGTTTAAGTTGTGACGGCAAACCTGACGGTCAGTCACCAAGGTGACAGTTAGTCACCAAGTCAGTCAACTTGAGAAAAGTTCTGTAAGCTCATTTTATATTCCTAGTTTCATTTATTTTGATTCTTAATCATCTTTTACTTGATTCTAACACTAATTAACAACTAGTAATCAACCTACTTAGTTTTGAATTAGTTCTTGAGTTCATTTCTCTTCGTCCCACTTATTTAAGTGTTTTTCTCTTTTCAATTTCATAGTAACTACTTGGCTCAAGTACGTACGTGATTTCTTTGAGTCTTTCAAACAAGAATCCATTCTAGACATGAGTTGTGATCTACACCTTAACTACCATCAGGGTATGAGCTATCATTCAACATTTGTCGATCCAAGTGTGAGGAATACCAAGCTGTGTAAAGTTGTGAGGTTATTTCTTTAACACTAACTTGTTTGTTATATGTGCTTAGTGATTCTAATAGATAAAATGGCCCCGGAAGGCAAAACACCACCATACATGTATGTCAATACTTCAAATACGATCTTGGACTCAATTAAATCTTTGGGTTGTAGATTGGCATCCATGGAAGGTCACATAACCACGTTCCAAGGAAGTGTAGCAACCATGGGTGGAAAGATAGTGAATATGGAAGGTCATCTAAACTCTACCCAATCCACTCCCCAAAACTATCATGCATCATCAAGCGGGCATGCTCAAGATGCATCCGCTACTATCTCCCCGGAAACACTCCACCAAATGGTCAATCCATCGAGACAAACACAAGTCCCATTGTCCAAGACACTATCTATCCATATAATCGAAATCCCATTCGTCCACTACAACCCCAATTCAACCAAGTCAACCAAGAAGGACCACAAGACCAATACCCACTTCACCAAATACCCCATAACCAAGGCCAACCCCAAGCACCACCAAACCAAAACCCACCACCTCAAGCTCCACTAAACAAAAATCCCCCACTCCAAATACCACATAACCAAAATCAATCCATCCAAGTTCAGGGAGAAGGAGGAGAGGACCACAAGTTGAGTTTGAAGGGTACGATGAAGAGGCCTTGCATGCAGAGTATTGGAGTCATAGACCATTGTCTCAATAAGGATTTTTAGGTCGAGGGGGAAGATTTGGTCCAGCACCTTACGGTAGAGGAAACATGGGAAATCGACCCCAAGTTGAAGGTCCATGGAACTATAATGATAATCAAGGTGGCAATGGAGGTCGGGATGTAGGGATCAATTCTATCAAGATTAGTCTTCCAACTTTTAAGGGAGAGAGTAATCCCAAGGTTTATCTTACATGGAAGTCCACTTGTGAAATAATATTTCAAGTCAATGATCTCACCGAGGTAAAGAAGAGTTTCTATGCCATAACCCAATTTGAGCTGTTTGCCATTACATGGTGGGAATATGTCAAGAGATTTCAACAAGTTCTAAATGAAGGACAACCCCTACCATGGAATGCTTTGAAGGGCCTCATGAGACAAAAGTTTGTACCGAAAAGGTATAGACATGAGTTACTTGCCAAGTTATACAACCTAAGGCAAGGGAACAAGAGTGTATTGACATATTATGACGAGTTCCAATAATTGGTTTTGAATCTTGAGCATCATGAGAACATGGAACATGTCGTCATCCGTTTTAAGGTTGGTTTAAACAAGGAGATTGCCTCCTCAATGGCTTGCCATAGGTTCGCCACTGTAGAAGATATCTTTTAAGCGGCCTTAGATATTGAGACGGATCTCAAGAAAAGGTCATCGTTCAAGCCCAAAAGGTACTCATCCACTAACCCTTGGGGTAAGAACAAAGAGGTAGCTCAACCATATTTGGGGTGGAACAAGAACAAAGAAGTCGCCAAGCCTTTTGAAAAGAAGGCTATAGAGAAGACCACTCCCAAGTACCTACCAAGAAATAAAGTTAACAAGTATCCAACTCCTAATTCTAAGGGTTTCCAATATTTCAAATGTCAAGGTTGGGGACACAAGGCAAATGAATGTCCCAATAGGAGAAATGTTATCCTTAGGGAAGGAAGATTATATTACCTTGGAGATGAGGTAGGTCTAGAAGAGGATAATTAAGGTGAAGTTCAAGAAGGAGAAAGGGTTGAGGAAGATGACCAAGTAGAGGAAGGTGATAAGGATGCTTGGCCTTAATATCGAGAGTTTGAGGTCCCAAATTTTGTGGTAAGATGAGTCATGATTAGTAAGACATTTGATGATCTGAGTCAAAGAGAAAATCTATTTCATACCAACTGTCTTATCAAGGAGAATGTATGATCATTAGTCATTGATAGTGGAAGATGTGATAATATTGTTAATACCACGATGGTTATTTATTGAAGTTGCCCACAACCACGCATGCCACACAGTATAAGCTCCAATAGTTAAATGAGTGTGGAGAATTGAAAGTAACTCGACAAGTTGTTATCTGATTCAAGATTGGGAACTACCGTGATAAAGTGCTTTGTGATGTAATCCTTACAAAATTTTGTCACATCTTACTTGGAAGACTATGGCAATATGATCTTTCAACCAAACATGATGGGAGGACCAATCGGTATTTTATTGAATTGAATGGTAAGAAATTCACCCTCCATCCTCTTTCACCGTATAAGTGAATGAGATGCATCAAAAATGAGAGACTTAAAGGAGAAAAGAGGAAAGGAAGGGGAAAAAGGATCCTATAAAAGGTATGGTGATGAAGGAGAAGAAAGGAGGAGGTTGAAAGGAAAGAGCCAAATGGTGATGTTGGCTAGAAACAAGGATCTTTTTAAGTAACATGATGCGGAGAAGCCTATGCTACTCCTAGCACATGCTTTTCACACTAACTATTCTACTTCTTCTATTCCCCATTCTATTTCTCTTGTGTTGCAAGGTTATGAAGATGTGTTCCCAAAGGAAATTCCAAAGGGATTACCCCCACTTCGGGGAATTGAGCATCAAATAGACTTCGTGTCGGGCTCACAATTGCCAAACGAGCTGGCCTGTCGAAGCAACCCAACGGACACAAAGAAGCTTTAAAAACAAGTTGAGAAACTCCTCAATAAAGGATATATCAAGGAGAGAATGAGCCCATGTGCGGTTTCGATATTGTTGGTACCAAAGAAAGATAGGACTTAGCTCATGTGTTTGGATTACCGAGCGATCAATAAGATAATCGTAAAGTATCTCCACCCTATCCTTAGATTAGATGACATGCTAGATGAGTTGAATGGTTCATGTGTGTTCTCAAAAATTGATCTTAGGAGTGAGTATCACCGAATTTGGATGAACCCGGGAGATGAGTGGAAAATCACCTTCAAGACTAAATTTGGTCTCTATTAATGGTTGGTTATGCCATTCGGACTCACCAATGCTCCTAGTACCTTCATGAGGCTAATGAATCATGTGATAAAGCCATTCATAGGGAAGTTTGTCGTGGTAGACTTTGATGATATCCTTATCTATAGCAAGTCCGTAGATGACCATGTGATGCATTTGAAATGTGTGTTTGATGTTCTTAGAAAGGAATAATTGTATGATAATCTTGAGAAATGTTATTTTGGTGTTAATGAGGTCATTTTTTTGGGATTTATTGTGAGTTCCTAGGGTGTTGAAGTGGATGAATCCAAGATAGACGCTATAAAAAATTGGCCAACTCCATAATTCATTGGTGATGTGGGAAGTTTTCATGAATTGGCTAGTTTTTATAGAAGGTTTGTCAAAAGGTTTAGCACCATAGACGCCCCGTTGATTGAGGTAATCCGAAAGGATCAAGCTTTTAAGTGGGGAGAATAGCAAGCAAAGGCATTTGAAACTTTGAAAACAATGCTTAGCTCCGCTCTATTGTTACAATTGCCCAATTTTAAGTAGATGTTTGAAATTGAATGCGCTACTAGTAAGGTAGGCATTAGAGCCATCTTAATGTAAGACAAAAGGCTCATTGCATACTTTATTGAAAAGCTCAAAGGAGCAACCTTGAACTACTCCACGTATGATCTTGAGTTGTATGCCTTGATTAGAGCTTTGGACAATTGGCAACACTATCTTTGGCCTAAGGAATTTGTGATTCGAACCAACCATGAATCTTTGAAACATCTTATAGGCCAAGATAAATTAAACAAAAGGCATGCTAAGTGGATTGAATTCCTGGAGACTTTCCATTATGTAATTTAATACAAAAAGGGGAAGGAGAATGTCGTGGCCAATGCCTTATCAAGGAAACATATTTTGCTCAGTACCTTGTCTTCTAAATTAATTAGCTTTGAATTCTTAAAGACATTGTATCACGAAGACCCTAAGTTCGCTCCAATCTTCAAAGATTATGAAGAATGGGAAAGGAAAATATGAGTTAGGGATAGAAATTCAATACCCTATTCCAAGTTTGATGGTTTCCTATTCAAAAAAAGGAGATTGTGTGTGCCCTCTAGTTCGTAGAGAGAATTGTTTGTAAGGGAGGCATATAATGGTTGTATGATGGTCACTTTGGAATTAGCAAGACCCTTGGAATCCTAGAGGAGCAATTCTATTGGCCCAAGATGCGTCTTGATGTTGCTCAAATTTGGGGCCAATGCATGAATTATAAAAGTGCAAAATCTCGTACTCTTCCTCAAGGATTATACATAAAACTTCCTACTCCCCTACACATAGGCTTGATATTTCTATGGACTTTGTGTTAGGTTTTCCTAGGACGAGGAGGGAAAAGGATAGCATCTTTGTTGTAGTTGATTGGTTTTCAAAAATGGCACATTTCATCCCATGTTACAAGAGTGATGATGCTCCTAGTGTGGCTTCTTTGTTTATTAAACATGTTGTTAGGATCCACGAAATTCCCAAGACCGTTGTAAGTGATAGGGACTCTAAGTTTCTTAGTCACTTTTGGAGGTCCTTGTGGGGTAGGCTTGGTACCAAATTGCTTTTCTCCCCTTCTTGCCACCTATAAATTGATGGTCAAGTTGAGGTTGTAAATAGGACCTTAGGTGCTATGTTACGCACCTTGGTTAAGGGAAATTAACTTTTTGGGAGGATCACTTACCTTTAGTCGAATTTTCTTTCAAAAAAGTTATGCACACGACTATTGGTATTACTCCTTTTGAGTGTGTTTACGATTTTGACCCCCTTACCCCTTTAGATCTCACTCCCTTTTCTAGTGATGTTGTGATTAGCTTAGATGGAAATAAGAAGGCAGAATCAATGAAGAAGATGCATGAGCAGGTGAAACTTCTCCTTGAGAAAAAGAATCAAGAGGTAGCAAAGAAGGTGAACAAAGAAATAAAAAGACTCGTGCTTAAACCAGGAGATTGGGTGTGGGTACATCTTAGAAAGGACCGATACCTAACCTAAAGGAAAGCAAAGTTTCTGCCATGAGGTGATGGACCTTTCCAAGTGCTTAATAAGATAAATGACAATGCATACAAGATTGACCTTCCACCAAAATATCAAGTGCACAACACTTTCAACGTGTGTGATCTCTCTCTCTTTGAGGATCAAGATAATGATGAAGTCATGAATTTGAGGACAAATTCCTCTCAAGATGGAGAGGATTATGTGATCCAAATCTCCTCGAGACCATTTACAAGGAGCCAAGCTCGAGAACTTCAAGGAACATAAGCATTATTTATGAAGAGTGAAGTGTTGGAGTCTATGTTGACCCCATCAAGAGGGTTCTATGAGTTGAGGGTCGGATTGGACCTCATGGTGATGAGAGGAGTGACGGTCCACAAAGTGTTCAATGGATCGTCCCATGGTCCACCAAGCGAAGGCCATACAAATAAAATACTGCCTTATGGCAACGACAAGGGTGACGGTCCACCATCTCAGTGACGGTTAGTCACAGTGGCCGTCACCACCAAAATAGTCCACCTGAACTCGTCTTTAAATGCTTAAAGGTCACTTTTGGGTCTCCTTTGTAATGACACTATAAATAGTTCAAGTAGGGTTTCATTTTGCGAAGTTATCTTTAAATATTGATGAATACTTCTCTTATGAGAAAGTGTAGTGAATCTTGTGTTGAATCTTTTCTTAGAAATGGGGGTTTTGAGGGAGTTTAGACAACCTCTTAGTTCACGTATAGATTAGGTACTTTGGATTGTAGATTTAGGGGTTTTGAATTCATATATTCAATAGTTCCTATCTCTTTTTCTATCTCTTTGTGTCTATCTCATTATCTTTTATCTTTATTTTGCTTGTTACCTCGATTTCGTAGTTAAATCTTCTTTATCGTATTTTGGTTCATATCAAATAAAAACTTGGACAACTAGGTTCCTATCGTATACAGGGAGATCCCAACTAATTAAATCAGTCGTGTTCTCTACTCAAGTGTTCTGATCCCAAGTCTTTGTGTTGACAAATAAAGTTATTAAAGTTATCAAGGCTACATGTAGATCCTTCTTATGGTCAAAAGGCACTAAATTATCAAAGAAGGCATTTCTTACTTGGGACAGGGTCTGCTATCCTAATGCAGAGGGATTAAACATATTAGATATTGTAGTGTGGAATAAGGCATCAATTAGTAAGTTGTTATGGAATTTATGCACCAAGAAAGACAAGTTGTGGGTCAAATGGATTCATTGTTACTATGGGAGAAATAGGAACTTTCTTATAGATATACCAAAACAAGCATCTTGGATAGTTCAAAAAATCCTACAAGCTACTAAACACTTCACTAGAGCTGGTTATGATTCAAAAGGATGGATGAACTTACATGAATTCTCAACTAAATAGTTTTACCAAAAGCTGAGAGGCTAATTTTTGAAGGTAAACTGGAGGAGGTTAATCTGCAATAATTATGGCTTATCAAGATGGATTGTTATTCTACAACTTACTGCTCATTTGAGGTTGTATACCAAAGACATGTTGTTTAAATGGGGGATCCTTAATGACCAAACCTGTCCTCTTTGTGAATTGATAGGGGAAAGTATCTCACACTTATTTTTCATATGTAGCTTTTCTATCCTGGTTTGGAGAAGGATGCTAGCCTGGATGGGCATTAGCCGACCTCAACTAACATGGGAGGAGGAACAGAACTGGGGTGCGCAGAATGCTAAAGGGAAAATCACCACGGGCTGAAGTATATAGAATGGTTATTGCTGGTGCTGTATATCATATTTTTAGGGTAAGGAACCTCAGGATTTTCAAGAAGCAGATACAATCTACTGAAGCAACTATTAAACTCATTATTCAAGAGAATCATGTGAAAGATGGCAAAAGGAGTCAACTCATGGAATGGCTGGACAACCACAACTATTGTCCTAACTATGATAATAGTGTTTCTTTTCAAGTTATGTAGATTTATAGTTTTTTTTTAATTAAAACTGGGAAAGGATCCCATTTATTAAATAACAAAAAGGTCACTATTTACAAGAAATGGGCCAAGTCCAAAGTGCCTCGGCCCAAAATAAAAAACATAACAAAATATCTGATGGTCAAGCTAAGCGAAAAAGGCACAATTAGGAAAGTTCTCGACCGCTTATTCTTGTCTGCTCCATCGTTCATTGATTATGGTCTTCTCCGATGAAAGATCTGTGGTTGAACTCACTGTAGCTGTGATGATGTTGTTTTCAACCTCTGAGCTAGGAATCTATTCCATCTACTATACTTGATTTCACTCCTCTCATGCGATGATTAAGAACAAAGCATTACAAAATCAAAGTTTCTTCATGTACTTCAGTGGAATATCTACTTTACTTTCCAGATCCTCGTGGGTCAACTAGATAAGGTAAAAGAAAACGTACATAGTTGGTGATTTGAAGTCAATTTTTGTAGATGTAGCTGAGTTTTGTATGTATTTCACCATAGGCATTCACAAGTCCTACAAACGTCGTGAAATTATCCCAATCGAAGACTTCTGCATATCAACTAACCCTAGATTTGTGCTTCTCTCACTATGATAAATACCGTTTGTCTTCCTCCTCATGTTAAGAATTTGATAATGATTGTTAATGTCCCCTCCCTTCTTATTTCTTGATAGATTGAGCCCAACAAGGATCTAATACCACTGTCTAAGAAATTGGAAGATAAGGTTCCATTCCCAACCATATCAAGTAAGTAACAAAAATGCTCAACTGATTCTACTCTTTTTCGATCTATGCATTCCTATTAATCTATTGCACCTTTTTTTGTCATTTAATTACTTTTCATATATGTATATCCATGCTTTCCTCCTCCTGTTGTTGTAACTGTGATGCCCAATATTGCATTAACTACTTGTGCTCTTCTAGAGAGCAAAACCATTGTCTGGACTTACCTTTACTCAGTATTAAAATCCCCCCTTTGGAGTTTTTAAATTCTAAGATAGGGTAGTTGACTTTTATCCATGTTCAACAATGCTTTAGCTTCACTTGGTAACTCTTGAAAACTGGAATAACTTAAAACATTTGTTCCTGCAAAAAAGAAAATTTGGTTAGCAATAAAATCAGCCACCTTGTTGCCTTCACTGAATATATGTTCCACTACCACATCCACCTTCTTCATCATATTAGGGTCCTTTCTTATCTCCATAGAAATACCCCATGGTGTATCTTATCTCCCATCCAAAATATTTTTAACTGCCAGGGAATCAATTTCCAATGTCAAAGGTAGAAAATTATGGTTTATGCAGTATTTTAAACCCAATCTCAAGGCCATAACTTCTGCCATTAAATTATTGATGTCATCAATCCTTCTCCCTTCAGCATAAATCATGTTTCCTAGGTCATTTCTGATGCAAAAAGCACAAGAACTAGGACCAGGATTGCCTTTTAAAGCCCCATCCAAATTACATTTATAGTGACCCATACTAGGAAGCTTCCAACACGCTACTGTACACCCAATCCTTGGTGTATATCCTTCTAGAAATCTTACCAACTCAAGCCATGTATCAGGAATATTGATAAGACAAGGAAATAGAACCTTGGCTAAGTATACTAAATTCCTGTTAATTTCCATTATCATGCTCATATAAAGCATCTTGCCTCCATGTTTAACCATAATTCTTCTCTTCCATATTTGCCACAAGATAAACATAGGCACAACTTTATAGATAGGTTGGAGCTTTGGAGTTGTTGTGGCATTCCTCCATTTAAACACAACATCTTTAAATTGCAAAGAAGGGCCATTAACCCCTGCAATACCTGCAAAATATGCCTATATATTATTAGAAAAATTACACTCCATAAATAGGTGTTCAACAGTTTTTTGGACCCCATCTCCACAACAACAACGTACCACATCATCACATATTATATTGTTGATAAGGATTTCTCATATACTTGTTCCACATGTAGTTAGTCCATAAAGGTTTTTGGGTTCTAAAGACTCACCATAGTTTAGCAAACAGATCTTTATACACATCAAATAAGGATCTAAAACCCAAACCTCCTTCATCTTTAGGACTGCAAATATTCTTCCAGGCCACCCAATATTTGTTTTTGCCCACTTCCCTAAAATTCCATATAAATCTTGCAAAAACTCTATGTAAGTCATGAATAATATACATTGGAGGGTTAATAGTAGATAATAAATAAATGGGAATGCTACTCAGAACATTATTGATAAATACTGCCTTACCACCAAAAGATAACATCTTCCCCTTCTATGCTTGCAACTTGTTATGAACTTTCTTCATTAGGCCAATAAAATTAATCTTCCTCTTCTTAGCATGACCAATTAGATACCCTAGATACATCATAGGAAATTTTCCTCTAGTAAAAACAGTATATTCTTCCACCTTCTTGATGTGAACATTAGCAGTCGTATGATATACAAAAAAGCACTCTTTTCCTTGTTAATTAACTATCCAGATTAATCTTCGTAATCCCTAAGAATATTCATCATCATTTTCAAAGATTTACCATCATCAGAAGTGAAAATGATGGTATCATCAGCATATGCTAGATGATTGATATTGTCACTCCATTTAGGCATACCAAAACTCTTATAATCTACATCAAGAAATAAAAAATTCAGAGCGCTAAATAAAACCACTACAGCCAAAATAAATAAAGCCAGAGATAGAGGATCCCCTTGCTTTATCCCCCTTGTAGAGTGAAAAATCCTTGAGACTGTCCATTCATAAGAATAGAATACCAGTTGTTAGCAATCAATCTCCAAATCTTATCAACCACTCCATTATCAAAGCCCATATTTTCTAGAACTTTACTCAGAAAGTTCGAATATACCCTGTCATATGCCTTTGTCATATCAAGCTTAATCACCACATTTGCGGGCTTTCCCCTAATCCTGGTATCTGAAATGATCTCTTGTGATAAAAGCACATTTTCAGTAATACTCCTACCTTTCACAAAACTTGACTAGTTTTTTTATATGAGTGTAGGAAGTAAATCTTCAATTGTATCATGTAACACTCTTGATACTACCTTATTCAGAAAATAACTCAATCTAATTAGCCTTATGTCAGAAAACGATTGTATAATATCTTTTTTAGGCAAGAGTACCAAATTAGTATGGGTAATAGATTTGGGAAGTGTGCTTTCCTCAAAGAAAGAAGTCACAACCTTACAAACGTCATCCCCAACTATATCCCATCAGCTTTGAAAAAAGTGATTAGTAAACCCATCAGGACTACTAGCACTGTCCCCATTCAGTTCAAAAACTACCTTCTTAACCTCCTCTATGGTAGGCATGGCATTTATGGTACTGTTGGACTCCTCAAAAATTAGATTAGGAATATGATTCAGCAAAGATAGCTCTCAATCTCTATGAGTACTTGAAAATTGCTCCTGATAAAAAGATAGAGTTGCAGCAGCCACCTGATCAGCACCTTCCACCCATTGACCCTCCTTATCTTGACTTCTATTAATAGATAATCTCTTTCTTTTTCCATTAACCAGGCTGTGAAAAAATATAATGTTCTTTTCCCCTCCTGAGAGCCACTGAATGCCTGTTTTTTGCCTCTAAAACTATTTTTCATAGTGTATATACTACTTCAACTCAGCTTGTGCCTTGTGGAGTATCATTCTATTTCCAACAGATGGAATTTATTCAAATAATTCATCCTTTAACCTAACAATTTCTTCTCTAATTATCAGTTGCTTGAAGATATCAACAAAAGTATCTTTGCTCCAGTTGGTCAGTGCTCTCTTTGTCTTTTTCAGCTTCTGTTTCAAGTTAACAAAAATATCACTAGCTTCATTAGACACCTAATTTGCTCTCACAACCTGCTGAAAATCTTCCTTTTCTTACCAAAATTTGAGGAATCTGAATAGTCTCCTCACAATATTGGACTGACTCCCATAAGAAGCAACAAAGAGGCATGATCTAAGCCAGTCCTTGCTAAATAACCTGACTCCACCAAACTAAAATTACCCAGAAAAGATTGATTCACCAATAACCTATCTAACCTTTTGAAGATGCACTCACAGTCAATTCTAACATTCCACCAAGTGAAAGGACTGCCCTTGAAATTAACATCAACTAATTCACAAGAATTCTCATAGAAGGTAAAATCCTCATATTCTTGAGGATACACAGGGAGACCCCTTATCTTCTCTTCATCACTCAAGATGATATTAAAGTCACCCCCAACAAGCCATGGCAGGATCATATGCATACATGAGTAAATATGGTCCCATAAGTTTAATCTCTCCTAAACATCACACTTTACAAAACCACTGTAGTGACAAAAGATTGCCCAGTTTCCAGAAAGTTCAACTTTAGAGATAATTGCGGCTCAGAATTAGAAATAACATCCACTTGAATATGCTTCTAAATAAAAATTCATATCTTTCCATTTTGGTTGTAATATGCATACTACATACCTAATCTTCTCTTGTATTTCTGGATTTAATTAACATCTTGAAAAGGCTCCATCAAAGTAATAAAGGAAAACTTGTGATACCTGTGTAACATCTGTATTCTATGGAATGAATTTTGTTACATACCTCACATTCTAAAATAAAGCTTTCATTATCATTTAGCACTAGTTTTGATACTTCTCATAGGATTGACCCTTATAGGCAGTGTTTCTCCTTTATGTTTGCCTTTGAACCTATTTTTGGTGATAGTCCAGCTTCTTTGAGCACTTACACTTCATTTTGCATGTTATTAAGTTCCTCTTTATCTTTCACTGTATTCATCTGTTGTAACCCTTTCACATTTGTAACATCTGCCTGTAGTTGATGAGAAACTAACTCATGTAGAGTTCTAGCTGGGCTTGATTTTGTGTTGGGTATTGCTAGCTCCTGATTTGCAGCATTTTCCACCCCTGCTGAATTCAGCAATTCCCAATTACTGGCTGATATCTCTGGATATGAACCAACCATTTCTTCATCTTTTTGAAACTCTATTAATTATCTACCTACAGTGGCTCCTGGAATGTTGTTTGTGCCAAATGTTGTTGTATATCCATATTTGGTTGGATCACTATATCCTTGTTGTTTGTGTTGCTGACTACAGGTAACTGTTGTACATTCACTTCCTTCTCTTGTGATTTATTTGTTTTGCATAAAACTTTTACTGAATCCTTTATGTCACCATGATTAATAGCCTCCTTATCAAAAGACTTTTTCAAAGGCTCTTCTCTATGAGCCTGATCTGCATTTATCATTTCCTCCTCTATTTTTTCACTCCCTGTGGTTGTAGTTTGATTGATAGCTGATGATATCAACTGATTATTGCTGCTATTTGTGTTCCCATTTGTAGTGTTAATTTTTTTTAGAGAGCTGCTGTGAGAAACATTTTTTGTTGATGGAGAACTATGTGAACTTGAACTGCTAGTAAAAGCCTTGTCTAACCAATCTCTAGTGATGCCTGCTTTCTGAATTCCCTGATCTGCATTTTTTTTGTTTTCTTTCTCCTTTCCATGCAATTCCTGTGTTAGCACCTCAAAAGAATTGCTTGTGTTGATGATATTACTCATCTCAACTGCCTTGTCACATATAAGTTCACCTTTTTTCTTTATAAAGTATATGTTAGTGGGATTCCACCTCCTAACCATAACACATTTATAGATCCTTTGTTGATCCTATTGATTCATCACTGCTGCCTCTTCTCTGTGTTTCATTTACCTTTGCAACTCCGAGTGAAGCACTCTACATTCATCTTCACTATGTCCCTGTAGCTTGCACCTCTTACAGTATGAAGGTAGGGAGTCATACTATATCTTGACTTTTACCCTTTTTTTTCATGACTAACTTCATTTTCTATCTCCATTTGAACAAATTCAGGTTGTTGACACCTAATTTTGACCTCCCGATACCCCTTTTAGGCTGCTATTTTATAAATTATTAGTTTTGGTATTAATAGTTCTTATTTTAGTATCAAATAAATCTCGACGTCTTGCAGGTATGTAATTTATTTTTAATTTAAATATAATATTTTTACATAATTTTTTAACATATTTCCGCAAATATGCATACTCATAATTTACTAACACATGGTCTATTATTATTAATATTTATTAATTATATTATTCTTATTATAGTGTTATTATTAAAATTCGTATTCATAATTTTACAAGTACATAATTTATTTCAAATTATTATTTATTGCCAATTTTAAATAATATATTATGTGTCATTATTTTTACTTACGTAATTTATTCATAATAATTTTATGACATTGATTAATTTTGAACTTATTTATTAAATAGCTGTTTAATTCAATTCAATGTCCCCAATTTGTTTAAATCCTAGCCATTTTATATCCAATTGTGTGTCAATTTTGACCCAAAGAGAAATCCCCAATCCAATTCTAATTGACCCCAATTTAAATAACCCCAATTCTAACCCATTCTTGCAATTTTAAATCCCAGCCATTGATCATACGATCAACGGCTGAGATTAAATCCTTCTTTTTCTTCCCTTTTTAATCAAAACCAAAACCAAACCCTAATCTCATTCTACACACACCCACAGCCGCCCAACTCTCTTTCTCTCTCTCCCCTTCTCTCGATTTTTCTCTCCTCTCTCAACCTCTATGCTGTCGGCGTACACCACTCGCCGGTGGACATACGCCACCTCTCCCCTTCTCTCTCTTCTCTCCTGATCTCCCTCTCACCACCACTGCACCGGAAAGCCCCAAAACCAGCCGCTGAACCAGTTAACTTCAGCCGGCAAGACACCAACCAGCCACCTCCATTCTCTCGTCGCCGATCTCTCTCTCCGATCTCCTCCCTCGACAGAAAACCGCCGCTGCCATTTCTTTCCCTCTTCCAATCGGTCGGCTCCCTTGGTCTCTCTCTCCTCTTGGTCATTGAAAGCAAATCCTCGTCGGAGTTGATGATCGACGAGGGTTCAATAAACCCCATTTGATTATTGCCCGGTCTGATTTCGATTTGGTTGCTCTGCTTGTGAATTTCCCCAAAACAGGTTCCTAGATTTAAAATTCGTGATGTTTGAGAAGTATTTTTGACCTGATTGTTTCATTTTCATGATTATTATCACCTTTAGATTGCCATATGTCAAAAGCCCTAAATTCTATCAATTTTGGTTTGACCCTAATTTCGTGATTTGGATACTAGTTTTTTTTTTTTATTATCTTTTTAATCCCTGTTTCCCCTTTAGTTGTTGCTGAATTGCTATTGAATTAAGTCGAAATTACAATTTTGGTACTTTTCTTGATCAATTTGGTTCCGGATGATTCTTGGTGATCCTTGATGTCTTTGGTTTGTTTGTTCATTGCCCCCTCCAAATTTGAATTTGTGACAGCCTCATTAGGTTACTTTTGGTGGACTTGATATCCCATTAACTGATTTTACCATATCTCTACTCCCTATTTCGTAGGACAAATCAGTGTATGATATTTTTGGTAAGCTTATGTGACGTTAAAAGCTTTGGATTCAGTTGGTTTGCCCTAGCATATTTTCACTACTTGATTGATATAATTCTCCTTATTTGAATCAAAATATCCTGGTACTTAGTTAATTTTTGGGTAAGTTTTAAGTCATAAATCCGTAGTATCTGCCTCGGCTGATTTTTCTTCCTTTAGTAATATATGATAGCCTTAGTACTTGATTCTATATGGTAAGTTTCAGTTGTCCAATACTTTGATTACTATTTTGCCACTCCCTTTAATTTGAACAGTTTTTTTTTACTTATGTATTTTTGGTAAAGTTGGACTTATTTTATTCTGAATTGATTCAGCTATTTATTTAAGGAAAACGAATTTCTTTAATTGATTTTGAGAATATTCTTTCTTCCTTTTATCCTTGTGATTGATTACAACTCCCTGACTATATAGTCAGTACATTTCTTCCATTTAGAAAGGGATTACTTTCGGCTATACTTAAAAAATATTTTACTTCTGCTTGGGCTGATCACAAAGAAATACTTAGAATTCTCATCGTGTTGGTGTTCTCGAAGTACCGATTCCAGATTTTTGCTTGCTGTTTGCTACTCTCATCTTACTTGCTATAAAAATTTGATTCTTATCACTTGCATTGTTGACCGGTATGTTCTCTTGAACAATGCATCAACATACTTACTTGAATTTTAATTATTTAATGCCATAGCTTTTACACTAGTTTGCCTTACATCCCAATGTTCTGTTATAATTTCTTGCGACTTGTTGAGATGTCTATGCTACTTGCCTATGTTAGTTTGACATAAAAATGGGGTGTTTTCTCCTCTATTTGCAATTACGTGTTTTCCCACTAGAGTGTTGTTGTATGTGAATCTGAAATGACCTTTGCGCATTTCATAACCCCTTTGGTGTGAGCCTGCCTGGGATCCTCGAGATCCTTAGGATCTCGACAGCACCAAGGGTTGGTTATGGACTGTCAAAGGTATGTTTTGGATTTTGGGAGTGTTTTTGTTGTTTTTGTTTATGTTCAACAGGTAGAAGACAAAAATTCGAACAAGATCATGAAGAGTTGCCAGGGATTTGGGAGTGGTTAAGGGTTGTCCAACTTGGCTCTTCTCCGTTTCTTTTCTTTATTCCATTCATTCTGGGTTTGTAATAATATTTTGTATAAACTCTCTATATATAATAAAAGATTATGGGGACTGCTTAGGGGGTTGGGATTCTGTGATTTGATTTTTTTTAGACATCATGCCTATAGGATGTCAGTTGTTAATTTATTAGGCAAACCTTCTAGGATTATTAAGTTTGCCTTATCACCTAGAAATCATGTTCTAGGAGTATGAATTAGCTTTCAACTTATTAAAACTAATTCTGAGCATGCTCATCAATTTTTCTGCATTCTAATTAATTTGATATACATTTCTGCACTTTAAATAATTTTCAGCATAAATATTAATTTCAAGCATTTAAGATTCAACTTTTAGTAATTTCCAGCAACCTTAAAATAATTTTCAACAAGTTTTAAATTAATTCCAGCATGTTTTACAATTAATTTTCAGCATTTACTTAATTTTCTTATAATTTAAAATCAATTTCCAGCCTTCTTAATTATTTTTTCAGTATATTAAAATTAAGTTTCCGCAACTTAAATTAATTTTACTGTACTCTTAATTAATTTTCCTACAACTTAAATCAATTTTCTTGCATTTTTAAATTAATTTCCAGCATGTTTAATCAATTTTCAGAACCTTTGACTATTTTTTCAGCTATTTAATTTAATTTCTTGCACACTTTCAATTAATTTTCCTGCATATTCTTATCAATTTCCTGCACATTTTCAAATAACTTCCTGCATAATTAAATTAATTTCCTGTATATTTAATTAATTTTTCTGCATATTTAAATTAGATTTCAGCATTTTTAACTTAATGTCTAGCACACCATTTAAATTTTCGGCACCTTAATTAATATGCCTCGACTAGAAATCATGCCTATAGGTCTTAATCATATAAAATTGTTATTTTATCTTTTCAAGCATGTTAATCGCCTATTTAACTTTAATTAATCAAGAGGCTTACTTAAAAACCGTTATGTGCTAATTGTTTAGTCTTGTTTGTTTTGTTTGATGCGAACCCCGAGTTTAATTAGGCAGCTTAAGATTTTCTATGTCTAGATCCTTACCCAAAATAGTAAGTCCGATGCCTCTTGGACGTTAAGTTGGGATGGGTAGGCATTTTAGGGAACGTTAGTTTTATCGTTTTCTTTAGAATGTCTTTAAGACTAATAATCAAATTAGGTGGGGTAGGTAGAAAATCGAAAATGATGTAAGTTAGCCCGAGCAGAATTCGACAATGCAACATACGACATTGTCATCCGTTAATAAGTCGGGCGCTGATCCGAATAGGTTAAAATTAACTTCTTGTATAAAATCCTTTCTAAATCGGTCTTCCTTATCTTTTTTTGAATGTTCAATTGTTTGGGGTAGTTAAGGTTCGTTATTATGTAAATAAATCTTTCGGTTATATAAATTGTGTCCTTCTCTCTTCTTGCTTATCTGATATTTTATTTTCCTTTTCATATATATTTTCTAATGTGTATTACTTAGGTTTATATTAATTAGATAAATAATTTTTTTTCCTGTTTAAACACTTAGTTAATATTAAGTTAATAAAATAATAGACCTTTGCTTATCACATAGAATTTTTTCACGTAATATATGAGTTCGGTCGGGACCCACATTTGTGGACCTCGAAAGGTGCCTAACACCTTCCTTTCGAGGTAACCTGAACCCTTACCCGAATTTTTGGTTGACATAGACTATTAAAATAAGTTCGTAATTAGTCTAGTATGTTGCCCTAACGTACCTTAATTCGTTAGGTGGGGACTCTTCACTCCTTAATCAATCCCAAAAAGAGTTTGTCACGTCGGATCCCAATTTTCGCGAGAAAAATGGGGCGCGACAGTATGACGACTCTGCTAGGGATATTAGGTTCTAACCTTTACGGATTCATGTTTATGTGGGATTTTTTGTTTTCTTTTCATTTTTTTATGGTAATAGGATTTAAAAGCTATGTATGATCCACCCCTTTCCCCTTCTTCTTTTGTTTATTTTCTTAACTGTTTAATTTGATTCCTTGTTTAATTTTATTTATTTCATTTTGAGTCATTTATTGTACAATGTTCATCTCCCTCCCTTTTTCATTTATTCATTTTCGTGAATTTTTGATATATATTTTCCTTTTTTTTTTCTTCATTATGTGTCTTATATCGTGTGTTGCTTTTCTTATATTCGCTTATTTACTTGTTTTTATTATATTATTATTTTTCATAAATTGAGTATTTGTTACCGCTTTATTCACATTCTATGTGTTTATTGCTTTATTTTAATTGTTATTCCATCTATACCTTCCTCCACTTGGAACCTCCTTTCTTTCCTTTTAAGAACGGTTGCGTGGTTTCACGGACGTTCATTCCTAAAACATCCTTATGGGAAATGCTTCATGGATTGGTCGATCAGCGGTGCGTCGACAGTTATGAGCTTTCCCACTCTCAAGTTGTCCACTTGAGGGAACCGTGTCATGAAACTATTCTTGTTCTTTAGATCGTGGCTGCGTGTTCTTTTACTAAGGAATATGCATCTCATTCAGCCTGGAATGCCTTGGCATCCTTGATGCGCTGAATGTTAATTAGTGAAACCTAATCACAAGTCCAAAGGGGTTCACGCCCCAAAAGGACGCATAATGTTATTTGCTATGTGTTAATTTCTGCATTTGTGTTAATGTCTTACCTATCTTATTATTCTTTGTTATTTCTTACTCTTAGAATCTATTACTCTTAGATTTCCTTGAAATTTCTATCGGGTTATGTTTCCTTTAAGCCTGAATCATATAATCTTATGGCCTAGTCAAAACCCCCCCTTCCATTTATCTTCATAGATTGAGTTCATACTCTAAAGTATCCTTCGACATACTAATCATCTCTTGGTTTGATCTATTCCTCAATAGGATGTTCTAGACTATTTCTACTCTTTTTGGAGTAACTTATTATTTTAGGACATTCTTACTCAACGCCTTCAATATTGACATACCATTGTCTTCACCATAACTCTTGACAATGAGTGTTTTCTTATTCGTTCCATACTCTGGCTTTCCCAACCTCTAAATCATATAGAGCTCTCAATTATTCACTTCGAATGAATATAATTCATATTACTCATAGACACTCTATTGTCGTGCGTTTTACTAATCATAAGTCCTTTTAAAGTTGAACATCAGAATGGTCAGTCAAGCAATGTTTATCAATCTTACCAACAGTGAAGCTGAGCGTAGGAGTTTGGGTTTGCACCAGGATAAGCTTACTCCCTTTGAGTCAAGCATCATGAGTATGGAAGGGAAAATTGAGAGAATCAGAGGAATAATGACTAATCTCCGAGGTTCATCTGATATGCCACCAGACTTTCCAGAGCCATTGTCTGAAACTGACTTTATTGCTCCCATCTACACTATGGAGTCTCCAATATTAATGACCTCACCTATGCCTAATTGTAATGCACAAGTATCTCCGAGTTTGTATTCAGTCGCACTGCAAAAAGCACTCAATGGGTTAACAGAGATGGGCAAAGAGAATGAAACAGAAGGAAAAATTTCTAAATATAAGGCAGGGTCATCTCAACAGCTCAAGATGGATAATTTATCCAAATCAGGAGGAGAAAATAAGAATAAAGTTGTGGATTTGAATTTTCCATTATACGACAGGTCTGGCGGTCCTCATTCCCATTTGAAAGCGTACCTGGATAAGCTAGCAGTTATAGGGCAAAGTGATGGTCTTAAGATGAAACTTTTTGTCAGTTCACTTACGGGTCTAGCATTGATGTGGTACGCAGAGAAAGGTACAAACAAGTGGGTTTCTTGGGACAATTTGGCAGGTGACTTTATTGGGCGGCTCGACAATAGGCTAAAGAGGAAGTTCATAGGTGAAACTCTAATGCATGAGAAGGTTGGTTTGGTTGAGCCACAATTCAAGGATAAGGGAAAGACAATTATCAATGAGGCATCAAAGCCTCCAAAGCCCAAAGTGAGAAAATACCAAGCTATGACACTCTTAGATAAACCACCATCAATCACTTTTGAAATGTTGAGGTCATATGGTATCTTGCAGCTAAGCTTATTGGTTCCCATTGCCCTTCAAGTTCTTTCTTTGATCCCAAAAACCATTGTGCCTTCCATTCTGGCATGCCCGGTGATGACACGGATGAATTTCGCCAGTTGAAAAGAGAACTGCAAAATTTGATAAGCGATGGGAGGATAGTAAAGAAAAGTCGCCCTCAACTGATATGGTATCCATCTCCAGAAATCACTCCAATATCAAATTACGCTTATTATCCCCAATCCTCCACAAAACCTCATCCTCAAACTGTTTGGTACCCACCTCCATCCATTTCTCCAACATCAAAATACATTCCCATGTCTTATCCAAATCCACCAACAAATCAATGATCCAATCAGTCCGCTAGACCTCCAGTCAAGTTTCAGAAGAATCCACCAAAATAGTACACTCCTTTGGTTGAGCCCATAGCCCAACTTTATGAGAGATTAAGAGATGCTGGCTATATCACTCCAATTCCTGCAATTGTAATGAACACATGTGCAAAATGGCTCGATCACTCCAAAATTTATGCTTATCATTCAGGGATGAAAGGGCACACCACAGAGGAATGTCGAACTTTGAAAGACAGAATTCAAACGATGATTGATACCAAGGTGATAACTGTGATAGGGCCAAATCTTGATGTTGATTAATTTCCTAAAACATGACTTACACCTGTTTGGCATTGATGAAGAGGATATAATGTTGTTTCTCCACTCCGGGCTCCTTAGCACTTGAATTACTTTAAGCTTTACATATTTGGAATAATATGGAGTTTCTTTTATGCTTTCCCCTGATGTGTTTGGAACTACGTTTGACCTGATTCCCCTATAAGTGGGATACGTAGGCGCTCATTTAATGGGTTCGGTCTCATTATAATAAAATTTTCTTTCCTCCTATTTTTATTCTTTTTTATGAAGTTGGAAGGATTAACGATGATATTAATCACAAAGGATGTTTCAAAAATCAACAGTTATGATGTTCAACATGAGTCGACCTTGTTCATTTCCCTAGTCTTCTTTACAACTACAATTTCAAATTCAGCATCATGTTAATCTCTTGAAAGCTTAAGTTCTATCACTATCATCTATCTCGTGCGTTAGAAGCCCAAATCTCTACGCTTCGATCACTTATTAAGTCATAGTCTGCATCCTAAAATGTCTTTTATTTATATTGTTTTAAACTCATTTGCGCTATGTGGTAACTTTTGTTTGATTTATTTATTTTGCTTAAAGGCTGTCTGGCATTTGAACATCGACTCGGTTGAAAATCTGCAAATATGACAAATATGCTCAATATCCAGAAAGATCCCATTCTTCTTCCTTCTCGTCCAAAACAAACCCCTGTTTGGACTGTATCTCCTTATTCTCGCCTTACTCATACACCCCCTCAACAGTTGCCTTCAACACACACCACTTTTGGAAATGAGAGAGTTGATTTAGATGCACGGCAGCAAAAGTTTCATGACTTAGAAAAGAGGTTGGATGAGAATCTACGCTCCAAAGGTATTCACGACTTGAGATATGAGAGACTATGTCTACACCCAAGGGTTGAGTTACCTCCAGGATACAAAGTCCCAAGGTTCAACATGTTTGATGGGCATGGAGACCCGATCACACATCTAAAGGACTATTGTGGTAGGTTAGTCGGCATAGGGCATAATGAGTCTCTTTTAATGAGATTGTTTATTCAAAGTTTGTCAGGGATAACACTTGCCTGGTTCGCCAAACAAGACTTTGATAAATGGCATACATGGGAAGACATGGCTCAAGACTTCATGGGGCAATATAAGTTTAACATCACAGTTGATTCGACAATGTGGGATTTGCTCAAAGTAAAGAGAATGACTGACGAATCTTTTGAGGAATATGCAATCCGATGGAGATTGGAAGCCTCTAAGATACGTCCTTCTGTGCCTCAAGAAGAGTTGGTCCAAACTTTCATCAAGTCTCTAGATGGAATATACTACCAAAAATTGTATTTCCTAAGCAGTCACAGTTTCGAGAGTCTGATTTCAATCTGAAAAAAGCTAGAATATGGTATCCGAACAGGGAGAATTATTGATGTGTCTGCAATGCCAACCACTTTCCAAGCGTCAAAGAGTCCATCTGAGGAAGAGGAAAAGGATTTATCACCTCAGACACAGTGCTATCAGAATAATGAAGAAGCCCTTGTTGTGTTTGAATCCCGACATAAGTATCTCAAACCCTATGACTCACAAGATTCTCAACGCGAGGCTTATCAGATTCAACCCTACTCTTTTCAGCAAAATTTTCAAGATGAGGTGTATCATACACAATCCAAATTTCAACATCAGTCTTATCCGATGCGAGGTAATTTTCATCAACCAAAGAAAATGAAGCCTCGTACTTTTACTCCTTTGACTGAGTCATTGGCGAGCATATTTGAAAAATTGAGGGTCCAAGGTACTGTGCAACCAAGAAGGGGTTGGATTCCTAAGTATCCACCTCTTAACTTTGACCCATACAAAAACTGTGCTTATCACTCGAATATACAGGGCCATGATATTGAGGATTGTTCATCACTAAGGCATTAAATTCAGAATCTAATTGGAAAAGGGGAGATAAAAGTGCAGTGATGCCCAATAAGCAACACCTACAACCCCATCACTACAGGAAATATCATTGTTCAAGGTGATGTAACAAAAATATTTCCTAGACGTTCGCGAAGAAAGAGCAAAGCACATCACATGGACTGATAAGGACAGACCATCATCATACTGTCATTTTTCTATTTGTCCGCCTTATGGCTAATAACATTTTCCTGCTTTATCCATCTTTTTCTTGTAATCTGAACTACGTTTGACCTGATTTACGTAGGCATTCCATTATTGGATCCGGTCTCAATCTAATAAAAATTTTCTTTTCCCTCCATATCCAATTTAAACACTTCGCTCAAATTCAAATCCAATTACCAGGCTAATAGGCTCGACTCTTGAGCATATAAAGGCAGATTTGAATTGAGATCATGATGTTCAAATGCAAGACAACCATTTATTTTGGACTAATAACTTTCTTTGAGTGAAGCAGGAATATAAGACTCCAAAAGTGAAAACTGGGGCAGAATTTTTGAGGAAACCTCAAAAATTCCACAAGGAAGTAGTATGTCAATTCACAAGGGCATGCGAAGGGCATCTTTTATTCTAAACTGGGGTATCATGAAGAATACAAGCCCCAATATCTGAGATCAAACCAGTGACGAGGAGCCAAGCCAAGCAAAGGTATGGGTCAAACTTACTTTTCGACTTACAATTTTTCTTTGAGTGCAGATAGCAAGTACAAATGCAACCACTACCTTGCAACATCATCAAAGGAAACCCAAATTACATCCTCAATCTTGAAAAGAAGCTAAGTCTCTCTATCCCTTTAACTTTGACAATAATATATGACATTAATAATTCAGCATCAAACTTAGCATTAGGTTCCTCAAACGGACCTTAAAACGGCATTGGGCTCCCCGCAGGACCTTAAAACGGCAATGGGCTCCCCGCAGGACCTTAAAACAGCATTGGGCTCCCTGCAGGACCTTAAAACGGCACTGGGCTCCCAGCAGGACCTTAAAACAGCATCAGGCTCCCCGCAGGAGCTTAAAACGGCATCGGGCTCCCCGCAGGAGCTTAAAACGGCATTGGGCTCCCAGCAGGACCTTAAAATGGTATTGGGCTCCCAGCAGGACCTTAAAACGGTATTGGGCTCCCCGCAGGACCTTAAAACGACATTGGGCTCCCCTCAGGACTTTAAAACGGCATTGGGTTCCTTAACGAACCTTAAAGTAAGCATGGGTTCCTCACCGAACTCTAAAATAAGCACTATTGATTTCTCCGTCGAGCTTTAAAACAAGTTACTACTGAGTTTCTCGACAAATAAGAGACGACTATCAATTCTCTTTCTCCTGATTTTGAAATATAATTCTCTATCCCTATATCTCGCAATATGAACTAAAGTCATATTCGCTCTCCATCTTTCAAAACTACTCATACTCCAATCTGGTCAACTTGTGCTATCTTCATTCAAAATCCACATTCGTCAATTTTCTTTAGGAATTTCATTAGTTCCTAAGTCTAGAACTACACATGGCCTGATTCTTGTGAGCCCGAGATATGTAGGCGACTTAAAATCAATGTCTCGGCCATACCCTTTTAATAAACCTCTCTTGCTTTTCGATTCCAGCGAACCATCCTATCAGTCAGAGAAAATTGGCTACTAAGTCAACGTTCGTTACTTGACAATTCTTTCATCATTCCCAAGCAATGAAGGGGCAGCTGTTGACACCCAATTTTGACCTCGCGATACCCTTTTTAGGCTGCTATTTTATAAATTATTAGTTTTGGTATTAATAGTTCTTATTGTAGTATCAAATAAATCTCGACGTCTTGCAGGTATGTAATTTATTTTTATATAAATATATATATATATATTTTAATTTAAATATAATATTTTTACATAATTTTTTAACGTATTTCCGCAAATATGCATACTCGTAATTTACTAACATATGGTCTATTATTATTAATATTTATTAATTATATTATTCTTATTATAGTGTTATTATTAAAATTCGTATTCATAATTTTACAAGTACATAATTTATTTCAAATTATTATTTATTGCCAATTTTAAATAATATATTACGTGTCATTATTTTTACTTACGTAATTTATTCATAATAATTTTATGACATTGATTAATTTTGAACTTATTTATTAAATAGCAGTTTAATTCAATTCAATGTCCCCAATTTGCTTAAATCCTAGCCATTTTATATCCAATTGTGTGTCAATTTTGACCCAAAGAGAAATCCCCAATCCAATTCTAATTGACCCCAATTTAAATAACCCCAATTCTAACCCATTCTTGCAATTTTAAATCCCAGCCATTGATCATACGATCAACGGTTGAGATTAAATCCTTCTTTTTCTTCCCTTTTTAATCAAAACCAAAACCAAAACCCTAATCTCATTCTACACCCCCCCCCACAACCGCACAACTCTCTTTCTCTCTCTCCTCTTCTCTCGATTTTTCTCTCTTCTCTAAACCTCTATGCCGCCGGCGTACACCACTCGCCGGTGGACATACACCACCTCTCCCCTTCTCTCTCTTCTCTCCCGATCTCCCTCTCACCACCACTGCACCGGAAAGCCCCAAAACCAGCCGCCGAACCAGTTAACTTCAGTCGGTAAAACACCAACCAGCCACCTCCCTTCTCTCGCCGCCGATCTCTCTCTCCGATCTCCTTCCTTGATAGAAAACCGCCGTTGCCGTTTCTTTCCCTCTTCCAGCCGGTCGGCTCGCTCGGTCTCTCTCTCCTCTTGGTCGTTGAAAGCAAATCCTCGCCGGAGTTGATGACCGGCGAGGGTTCAATAAACCCCATTTGATTATTGCCCGGTCTGATTTCGATTTGGTTGCTCTGCTTGTGAATTTCCCCAAAACAGGTTCTTAGATTTAAAATTCGTGATGTTTGAGAAGTAATTTTGACTTGATTGTTTCATTTTCATGATTATTAACACCTTTAGATTGTCATATGTCAAAAGCCCTAAATTCTATCAATTTTGGTTTGACCCTAATTTCGTGATTTGGATACTAGTTTTTTCTTTTAATTATCTTTTTAATCCTTGTTTCCCCTTTAGTTGTTGCTGAATTGCTATTGAATTAAGTCGAAATTACAATTTTGGTACTTTTCTTGATCAATTTGGTTCCGGATGATTCTTGGTGATTCTTGATGTCTTTGGTTTGTTTGTTTATTGCCCCCTCCAAATTTGAATTTGTGACAACCTCATTAGGTTACTTTTGGTGGACTTGATATCCCATTAACTGATTTTAGCATATCTCTACTCCTTCTTTCGTAGGACAAATCAGTGTATGATATTTTTGGTAAGCTTGTGTGACGTTAAAAGCTTTGGATTCAATTGGTTTGCCCTAGCATATTTTCACTACTTGATTGATATAATTCTCCTTATTTGAATCAAAATATCTTGGTACTTAGTTAATTTTTGGGTAAGTTTTAAGTCATCAATCCGTAGTATCTGCCTCGGCTAATTTTTCTTCCTTTTGTAATATATGATAGCCTTAATACTTGATTCTATATGGTAAGTTTCAGCTGTCCAGTACTTTGATTACTATTTTGCCACTCCCTTTAATTTGAACAGTTTTTTTTACTTATGTATTTTTGGTAAAGTTGGACTTATTTTATTCTGAATTGATTCAGCTATTTATTTAAGGAAAACGAATTTCTTTAATTGATTTTGAGAATATTCTTTCTTCCTTTTATCCTTGTGATTGATTACAACTCCCTGACTATATAGTCAGTACATTTCTTCCATTTAGAAAGGGATTACTTTCGGCTATACTTAAAAAATATTTTACTTCTGCTTGGGCTGATCACAAAGAAATACTTAGAATTCTCATCGTGTTGGTGTTCTCGAAGTACCGATTCCAGATTTTTTCTTACTGTTTGCTACTCTCATCTTACTTGCTGTAAAAATTTGATTCTTATCACTTGCATTGTTGACCGGTATGTTCTCTTGAACAATGCATCAACATACTTACTTGAATTTTAATTATTTAATGCCATAGCTTTTACACTAGTTTGCCTTACATCCCAATGTTCTGTTATAATTTCTTGCGACTTGTTGAGATGTCTATGCTACTTGCCTATGTTAGTTTGACATAAAAATGGGGTGTTTTCTCCTCTATTTGCAATTACGTGTTTTCCCACTAGAGTGTTGTTGTATGTGAATCTGAAACGATCTTTGAGCATTTCATAACCCCTTTGGTGTGAGCCTGCCTGGGATCCTCGAGATCCTTAGGATCTCGACGGCACCAAGGGTTGGTTATGGACTGTCAAAGGTATGTTTTGGATTTTGGGAGTGTTTTTGGTGTCTTTGTTTATGTTCAACAGGTAGAAGACAAAAATTCGAACAAGATCATGAAGAGTTGCCAGGAATTTGGGAGTGGTTAAGGGTTGTCCAACTTGGCTCTTCTCCGTTTCTTTTCTTTATTCCATTCATTCTGGGTTTGTAATAATATTTTGTATAAACTCTCTATATATAATAAAAGATTATGGGGACTGCTTAGGGGGTTGGGATTCTGTGATTTGATTTTTTTTAGACATCATGCCTATAGGATGTCAGTTGTTAATTTATTAGGCAAACCTTCTAGGATTATTAAGTTTGCCTTATCACCTAGAAATCATGTTCTAGGAGTATGAATTAGCTTTCAACTTATTAAAACTAATTCTGAGCATGCTCATCAATTTTTCTGCATTCTAATTAATTTGATATACATTTCTGCACTTTAAATAATTTTCAGCATAAATATTAATTTTAAGCATTTAAGATTCAACTTTTAGTAATTTCCAGCAACCTTAAAATAATTTTCAACAAGTTTTAAATTAATTCCAGCATGTTTTACAATTAATTTTCAGCATTTACTTAATTTTCTTATAATTTAAAATCAATTTCCAGCCTTCTTAATTATTTTTTCAGTATATTAAAATTAAGTTTCCGCAACTTAAATTAATTTTACTGTACTCTTAATTAATTTTCCTACAACTTAAATCAATTTTCTTGCATTTTTAAATTAATTTCCAGCATGTTTAATCAATTTTCAGCACCTTTGACTATTTTTTCAGCTATTTAAATTAATTTCTTGCACACTTTCAATTAATTTTCCTGCATATTCTTATCAATTTCCTGCACATTTTCAAATAACTTCCTGCATAATTAAATTAATTTCCTGTATATTTAATTAATTTTTTTGCATATTTAAATTAGATTTCAGCATTTTTAACTTAATGTCTAGCACACCATTTAAATTTTTGGCACCTTAATTAATATGTCTGGCCTAGAAATCATGCTTATAGGTCTTAATCATGTAAAATTGTTATTTTATTTTTTCAAGCATGTTAATCACCTATTTAACTTTAATTAATCAAGAGGCTTACTTAAAAACCGTTATGTGCTAATTGTTTAGTCTTGTTTGTTTTGTTTGACGCGAACCCCGAGTTTAATTAGGCAGCTTAAGATTTTCTATGTCTAGATCCTTACCCAAAATAGTAAGTTCGACGCCTCTTGGACATTAAGTTGGACGGGTAGGCATTTTAGGAAACGTTAGTTTTATCGTTTTCTTTAGAACGTCTTTAAGACTAATAATCAAATTAGGTGGGGTAGGTAGAAAATCGAAAATGATGTAAGTTGCCCCGAGCAGAATTCGACAATGCAACATACGACATTGTCATCCGTTAATAAGCCGGGCGCTGATCCGAATAGGTTAAAATTAACTTCTTGTATAAAATCTTTTCTAAATCGATCTTCCTTATCTTATTTTGAATGTTCAATTATTTGGGGTAGTTTATGTTCGTTATTATTTAAATAAATCTTTCGGTTATATAAATTGTGTCCTTCTCTCTTCTTGCTTATCTGATATTTTATTTTCCTTTTCATATATATTTTCTAATGTGTATTACTTAGGTTTATATTAATTAGATAAATAAATATTTTTCCTGTTTAAACGCTTAGTTAATATTAAGTTAATAAAATAATAGACCTTTGCTTATCACATAGAATTTTCCCACGTAATATATGAGTTCGGTCGGGACTCACATTTGTGGACCTCGAAAGGTGCCTAACACCTTCTTTTCGAGGTAACCTGAACCCTTATCCGAATTTCTGGTTGACATAGACTATTAAAATAAGTTCGTAATTAGTCTAGTATGGTGCCCTAACGCACCTTAATTCGTTAGGTGGCGACTCTTCACTCCTTAATCAACCCCAAAAAGATTTTGTCATGTCGAATCCCGCTTTTCGCGAGAAAAATGGGGCGCGACACAGGTTTTTCAGCTAGCAGGTCCAACTGAACCTTCACCCTAGCACAACTAGGGTGCGTTTTGTTTATGGTTGTAAGGTCCAAATGTAGTGGCTTACCAATAGTTGAAGTCAGAGAGAACAAAACTTCTTTGACAAAGAAAGTGGGGAGAAGATCAGGGAATGAAATCCAAGCGGTCGCCTGAGATGTTTCTTCACTTGCTTTAAATTTTGCATCATATATGAATGGGCGCATTCGATATGCATACCCATCTTTGGCAATTATGTCATAAGCATTCTTTGATATGATATAAATGAAATCCTCAACAAGCTCAAATCGCATTAAGACATGTCTATTCCTCAATAAACCAATTTTACAGTCACCTGAAATGCCACACTGTACTATTTTGGGATTAATTCCCTCAGCTCTGAAAGTTCAGGCCAACTGTATGAAAATTTGCCAGCAATAGCATATTGTAGATTTTTTATTATATTCATCCTATTTACTTCTTGTTCAGTCCATTTAGCCGTGGGAATACCATCAACAAACTCTGCTTTCTTCAATGGAATAGGCTCCACATCTATCTTTGATGTAATAGATTTGTCCTTATTACTATTTGATTTGATAATATCCGCATACTTGCCCTTGGTAGTCGATGTTTCAGTACTGATTTGGATGGTATTGTGTGAGGGATTAGTCTGTGAGGGGCTAATCTTGACTGGTAAGGGTGGGAATTGTGATGTGGACATTGAGGTAGAGACCAGGCCAGCCATTGGTGGTGGCTGGCCGCTGGCCGGTGTCATGGTTGGTCAAAGTCTAGGGTTAAGGTCGAAGTCTAGGATCACATGAAACTTTTTTATTTCTCTCAATGTGGTCAGTATACGTAGATTTATAGTTTGAATGTATGATCTAGACTATTGGGTACTGTGTCCAGTAGCTAGACTTTTTTTGTACTTCAACTCTTACCTAGATATAAGTTCAGTTATATATATATATATATATACTAGTTTTATATATACTAGTTTTATAAGGCCCGTGCTAAGTCCGGGCCTAAACTTAGGTGATTTAATATTTTATGTAATGACATGATTTAAAATATATAAAATAATTATAACTCGCAAAGATCATAAAAATCATATAATTTCTTTAGTTATAGCTAGAAATATATTTACTTAGAAATTGAGACATTTTCTTTCTTTTTTTAATATTCTCAGTTTGAGTTCTTCTCTGCAACTAGGAAGATGAAGAGGAAAGTCATCATGGGGATCAATTGTTTTCCTCACCAAAATGAACATCGAGAATCAATTAATTCTTTATATATAATTTATGCTTACAAATATTAATTCTCAATTAACCAAAAAGCGATATTTTTTTTATAGTGCTCATGTATTGTCTAATTATTTTTTATGATATGAATAGAAATTTTTTTTGGGACAACTTTATCCATTGCTTTTGAAAATATCTAATATATTTCATATACTGAAAATTAAAATTATTGATAAAGTTAAAAATTAAGGCAGTGATATGAATTAAGATCAAATTATTTTTAAAATATCATTTTTTGGTTAATTGAGAATGAATATTTTATTCGACAGAAATAAAATTATAACATCGTACAATCAGTAATTTTAGCCCCTCTCTTTTTCCTCTTCTTCATTCCCAAGGTATTTGTACAAAAATATTTCATAAGAAAAATAAAATTATTAAATAGAAATACTAAGAAAGAAGAAAAAGTGTGATGGATTGTTCATGCAATATAAGAAAGTTCTTCACAATCATTATATATTTTTCATTCTTAAACTAAGTTAAATAAAAGCTCATATAAAATATTAATTTTGTTAATTTTAATATTCTAACTTAATTAAATAATCAATTTTGATTACAAAAGAATAACAAAAGATAGTCAAAATTAAAACTTTTTCGTTTTGTCATCGGATAACTATTATCAAAATCTTGTATAAATAATTTCATTGAAAGATGATTCATCAAGCATGAAGTACAAGTAAATTAGTATATAAAATTAATAATTGGATATTTGACGTTTATATTTTGCAATTGACTTGATTAAATAATATGTAAGTATGAGAAACAAAACATTATAACAGAAGCTTTTAAAAATGATTTACCGATTAGTTAAACAATAGAGGAATTTGAATAGTTCAGTTGATTGTCTACCTGAACTTTCACTTTATTGGTAAATGTTTGATTTTCCGCTCTGTAATCCTCTTCCTAATTCTCCTTCCTCTACTCCCAATTGTTTTTTTCTCAAAAAAAAAAAAAAAAGTTAAACAATTGGAATTAGAAGAAAAAACTCAATAATAGTTTCTCATATCATGGCACATGCACCACGTGCAAAGTTCCATATGGCAAGAAATGAGATAAAATAACTTTATCTTTATCAACCAAATGTCACAATTTTAGAGGATTAACAAATTAATTAACATTACTATAATAACCTTCTGAGGACTAGCGAAAATTGATATTCTCTCTTATATATAATAGTAAAGTAGTATATATATAGTTTGGAACTGATATTGTTGTTTGTAGGTAGAGCACAATTACATGCATTAAAAGATCACAAAAATTTCTCTCTCGCTTTCCTACGTACGGTACAACTTAGAAATGAAACTTGAGTACGGAGTTGGATTTTCAAGTGATTGTACTATCTCTTATTATTTAATAGACCCAAAACGAATACTAATAAATATGAATACAAATTAAGTGGATTGCTGATTTGGTTACTGCTGCCACCTTTATTTTTTAATTAAGTAATAATCTCGTATAAGACATGCAAAAATGAGTGCTTCCTGTTAGTTCGCTGGAAAAGTTCGTATACATACTGTGCTACTTTATTATAGCCCCCCTTTTGCAAATTTTTGTCACCATTCAACTCATAAAACTAACCTACTAAGGCCAAAAATTAACTACCCCCTTTGACAAAACTATATATAATCACTCTTCATATTTGCTTTCCTTGAAAGTTACTTTCTTGTTTTAATTTATATGACATGGTTTGATTCAATGGGGGATACAAAAAAAAAAGACTCTTAAAATTTGTGACTTTATAAATATGCATAGCATTTGTGTGGCTATAAACTCGTCATAATTAAGGGTTGAAAGGGCTGATTAAATGTAGATGCTTTCTAAAGAAGAAAATATATCATTTTTTAAAGGGATTAATAAGGGTAATATTGTTAGATTAAGTATTATTTGCGACTCTTTTATCCCCTTTAAGTTTAGAAAGTTGTAGATTGAAGTCATAATTACATGGATCTGTTAGATACCGCTACCAAAAAACGCGTTTTAGCCACGGTTCCAATAATTGTGGCAAAACCGTGGCAAAACTAATCAAAAAATATAAGATTATCTACGTTAAGAAAAGTAATGCTAATTTATATACGAAAATCATGGCAAAATCAGGCGGGTACTAAAAATTTCACTCCTTCCTTTCCCTTTTTCATTTCCCCCCATTATTTACTAAAAAATTAAATAGCTTTTAGTATTCATATTTGTTGTAAATAATGTCATTATGTGTGGATGACCATTAGTCCTAAGGTGTAACTCTATCATTATGTGTAGTAATAGCCATACCTCCACTATCTCCCATTGATCTTCCACACCTCCACATTCTTTTTCCATATTGATCAAGGTTTAATGTCATGTTTATGACATCCTTTGATATTTCTCAATGTAACCCTATAAACAGAGATATTGAGAATCACATTGTATACACATAAAATACTTGATATTTGGATGAATAAGAAAACTCTCCTCTCCTCTCCTTTCTTGATCTCTCATTACTTGTCTACTTTTTGGCTCCATATTATTGCTCTTTTAACCTAATTTTAAAACACGTTATCAGCACAATTCTCTGATAGTATTTCTCGTTAGTACCTCGAATGTGATTCACATAATATTGCACTCATTGTATCTGAGCTGCAAAGGAACCAAAGGGTACTACTGGTTATATATTCTCTGTTGGCGAAAACCCTTAAATGGGAGAAGGTACAAACATTTTCTATTGGTTCTATCTCAGGTATATCACTCTTTTATCTTTGTGATATATTTCAACCAAACTTTAGACACCACTTCGTAAAATATGTATATTGTAATTGCTTTGATGTGTTTTTCACAAAATTCTTGGATAAAGTTTTTGAGAAGGGAATATGGCATGCCAAACCATAAAGTACTACATCCAGTTGATATTTTTTTGAACACGGCCAGAACATGAGAATTCTTAAAGAAGTGGACTTTGTGATGTACCAATTAGTGGTGTATCAGTTATCTTTTCTATTGGCCTATGCTAATTAAATATAAATAGCTTATCCATACCGAGACTAAAGGCAGCATATGTTATTTCTCTGTCTACATTAATAATTTTATGCATTATTCTTTTCTTCTTTAAACTTCATGTTCTTTGCTAACTAGGGGTGGGCATAAATACCGAAAAATGAAAAACCAGACCGAACCGAATTAATTTGGTTTTTCGGTTTTTCGGTTCGGTTTCGGTTTTTTTTTTTATAATTTCAGTATTTCGATTCGGTTTTCGATTATAGGGTTCAGGTACTTCGATTTTTTGGTTAAACCGAAATTTAAAATATAATTTTATTTTTTTTTAATTTTTATACATATATAATGAAATTTGTAATTTATTTATATACAACACCAACAACCCACTTAAATGAGTTAAATCTAAGCCCAACACCAATAGCCCACTTAAAACATAAACCTAATTAATTACCTAAGTCCTAATTCAGTGAATTCACTACACACGAAAAAACTCACCAACAATCGAACAACGGCGATTCCAAACTCACCAACACTTAAACAACGACACAACCAGTGGTGATTCCAAACTCACATCGAGCGACGATTCCATTTTCAGACACCGTTTTATTTTTTCTGTTTTTCATCTTCTTCTTCCAAAATCGAAAAAATCGAATTCATAAACCGAAACCGAATCGAATCGAATTTTAAAAAATCAAACTGAACCGAACTAAATCGGTTTGGTTTTTGGTACACACATACCGATAATCGAAAACCAAAAAACTGAAATAAATAAACCGAAACCGAATCGAATTACCGAACGCCCACCCTATTGCTAACCTTTTCAGATTGTTATTAGATTGGCAGAGATGCTCCTGAAAGTTTTGCTAAATTTTTTTCTTCATCGTGATTTATTTACCATGATAACGATACTTCAAAGACTCGAGGGCGAGTTCTAATAATTTGACCTATTATGTCATTGGTTGAGAGTAAGACGGTGGATTCAAGTTTCATGTCACCACAAGGGTAAGACATTGGGTTAGAAGTTTCGATGCACCATGATGATAAGGTATTGGGTTTGAGTCCCAGCGAATTATGGACTAAAACGCCTTTATATTGGTAAGGCGTTGGGTTTAAGTCCCAATGCACTATATTGATCATGACATAAGGATGACTGTCACGACCCAATTAGCCAGATCGTGCGGATACCTGCCTAACACCCATCCCAGATAGGAGAACTCTTACGAATCTACCATTCATTTAGTGCGGAAGTTAAGTTCATTCATTTTCAACGAAATACTCAGTTAACTAAATTTAAAAAGTTCTTCATTCAATCCATTAATCTAGTTACCATCAAATATAACTCCAGTCTATACATTAAAGATGTAAAAGTGATGCGGAAAATAATCAATAATGAATCCCTAGAAACTAGCCTAAACCCGTACAACAGCACTAGACGAGGGGTAGGAAAGTCCATGACACAACATCCATGCAGAATAGAGAGGGCATGAGTTGTTGCTGAGTGATCACCGTCGCTGCTATAGAAACCTCAACTAACCTGCACCACGGCTATATCCCCGGTTGGAGATATAGTAAGTGTAGCATCAGTACAACCACATGTACTGGTAGGCATCATCGGCCGACAAGGTTTAGAAACAAATACTCCCTCCGTTTCAAAAAGAATGACCTAGTTTGACTTGACACGGAGTTTAAGAAAATAAAGAAGACTTTTGAATCATATGGTCATAAATTAAAATTGTGTCAAATGTATCAAAATGCCCTTTAATCTTGTGGTCTTAAACATGCCACGTGGAAAGTTGGAATTAAAGAAAGTAGGTCATTCTTTTTGAAACAGAGGGAGTAACATCAATAACAAATAGGGAGAAATCATAACATTTAGTATAGTTTTGGTTTCTAGATCCCAGATTATGAATTCATTAACCCAAACTTACAACATCTTTGTGACTTACCTACCATATAAAATTTTAGCGTATCGTTTTCCTTTAAATCACCCACTCTATCTCAGCACTCTTGGTACTTAGCTAATCTATTCACCGGATTTCCATTACACCTAACTCCCGCTGGATCAGGTCTACAAACCTTGCAAAATTACAACTTAAGACAATCATGATCGGACTGACCCACCTCGGTACTTTGCTAATACAATCCACTATAGGGTCTACCCCACAAAAGCACTTATGACCTGACAACCCTGCGAAGAGGGATAATACCGTATAATATACTTTCATAATTACAGGCTCAACAATTAACCTTAAACCTGAATAAATACATACCTTGGATTCACTGGGGCCACTACATTCCACCAGTTCTACGAACGAACTAATCCGCTCAAGAAACCAACAATAATACAATGATATAATAGAATGCCAAGGCATATGAATGAGTATATGTATGCAAGATGTGTGCATCATCTTTTCCCCTTCTCAACCTCATCAACATCATAAGCATAACCAACCCCATGAACATTATGAATTACATATCAACATCATCATATCGTACCAGCGTGGTACCCGATCCTCTATCACAACCAACAACATCATGAACATCATGATTTCAATAACCATATCAACATCCCCTTTTATCACACCTCCGTAACACCACAATGTATGAACATACAATGCAGTCAATAAATCATAAGTCATGCTAGAAACAATCTCAGTTATCATTTCACACATATTCATAAGTCATCCATCTTAGCTCCATACATATACATAGGCACATACATCATTATATTTTACACTTACCTCTTCTATTTATTCACAACTCTCATTTAGGTCTCCGACCTAACTGTCAGACTCCTTCCTAAATACTTCTTTTACCTTATTTTACCTAAATACTTCCTCATTTTACCTTTCCGTTTTAAATTCTTCTCATCCCAAATTAAGCGTATTATTTATCATAAATTATTTTTGAGGAATTTTACACGTAACGATGGTTTGGGTCATTACATTAGATACTAATTTACCCACGGTTCAATCCTGAACAGTCCTAAGGTAGGGGTTTCAGACACTTGCATGATTACTTGAAGAATTTTTCGACTACAATGTAAAGGGATATTGTAACCTTCATTAGCACACTTACTTACCTTTTTGCTCTATAATTAGTAGTTAGGTGTTACCTGATTTTAGATAGGACAGTTATTCCTATGCCCCCATAGATGGTGTACACAGTTAATCCTCGTGATCATTATCTACTACGAGTTTCCAAATAGGGTACGACACCACAATGTATGAAAAGTCGGGACAAACTGACATCGGTAGGGATTTTACTATTGCAGTGGTAACCAACTGCAGCAGCGGTTCCTGACAGACCCATATAAAGGGAAATGTTCATTTTCCCCATATTTCATTCCAAACTCTCAAAACTCTCTCAACTCTCTCTACGAAATATCCTTCTGACAACGAATTCAAGCTAATTCCTTCACCTCTACTACTTACTTATGTATTTCTCATCATAGAATCGAAGGATTACGATAGAATTGAAAGACTTCGGGTGGTTTTTGGTGCGATTCTTTGAACTTGTTTTTGGTGGTGTTTTTGTATAAAATGATTAATATGTTAGGTTCTCTTACGTCTACAACTCTCATAAAGAGTCTTGGGCATAAGATTGATGTAGTTCATGGTGTATTTCGGCCATGGGAGGGTAGAAGATAAAGGGTCACCTTCCCCAATGAATTTGAGTGAATTGAGGGTGAATTCAAGTGTTATACACTCCTATTTTAGTTTAAAAAGGTTCATAGGAACTTCACTAAGCCCGATCTACCCTTAGTTTTCAAAAATATGGAGAAAAGTCAAAAATCTGCCATGGGAGGAGAGGTTGGAGGGTAGAAGATGATGAATCACTGCAGTGGTAACTTTTTCACTGCAGCAGTATCGCTACAGTGGTAAGTTCCACCACCTCGGTGCCACTGCAGCGGTTAATTAATCGTCGCTGCGGTGCTGGGCAGTAACTTCCCAGTTTTTCCATTTTTTTGTAATTTTGAATTCCCTTTCCCTCCCTTAGTACACCGTCTTAGTTCCTAACTTGGTTTTTGGAGTTTCTTAGGTTTATCATGGACCAACAAACCCACTACTGCAGATTCCCCAATGCTGAAGTCATGACCGTTACGAGGAGGGGTTTCATAGTAGAGGGTTTTTTCTTGAACGGGGCATGGTGATGACGAATATGGAGAAAGAGTTTCCGAGTTTCTTTAACCAGTTTAAAGCTTTTGGGTGAGAGATATTGACTGAGCCAGTACCTCAACACAACATGGAGATATTGACTGAGCCAGTACCTCAACACAACATGGAGTTCGTTCAAGAATTTTATGCCAACCTCCCGACTATGGACTGGTCGGTGCCTTTCCCTACTATCCACGTTCGAGGTAAAAGGGTTCTAGTGGACGTTGCCACTATCAATGACACTTTAGGTGTCCCAAACCCCTCTAATTCCACCTTCGAGGTGAAAATTTAGAAATTTAACTTACAGTGGGTGGCCGAGGTTTTGGCATCGGAGGGGAGAGCTAATGAGGTGAAGTAGTCCAGCATCAGGGGGACTAAGAGCACCTATTTCTCAGCCAAGGCCAGAGTGTGGTTACAGTTGGTGTACCAGAGGATTCATCCTTCGGGAAATATTATAGATGTGGCATTCTATCGGGCTATGGTAGTGGTATGTGCTCTTGCAGGGATCAGGGTGAATGTAGGGGTGCAGATTATGGATGAGTAGCAGTACTTTTATGCCAAGGAGAGTTTGGCACCAGATCTCTTCTTGCCTTCCTTGGTTACCACACTTTGTGATTGGGTGGATATGCCTTGAGAGATTCAAGACTCTATGGACAAGTGTGAGATGGCGTACAACCCATTACGGGGCAAGGGCCTACGAGGAAGGAGTAAGAAGAAGAGGAAGGTGGGAGAAGAGGGTGAGAATAGTCGGGTACCCTTTCTACTCAGGCCCCCGGATCTCTCGGTGGTTGGGAGGCCGACCTTACTGCTGTCTGAGGCTACCTAGAGAGGACTCCCTCTCCCGGACTGGCTCTTTCGATCTTGACTTCCGTACCGAACCCGAGCCGAACATATGCGGAGCTCTGAGCTGAGATGGATGAAGAAAGGAAGAAACACCACTCCCGTGACCACATAGTGGTGAGGATGTGAAAGGTGGTCCAGGTGATGCTCGGTTGCGCATCCCCCACCAAGAAGCTCCCGAAGGTCACCAAGAAGGATGTCGAGGAGTTCTCATTCCTCAGCGGTATGGAGGAGGAGGGCTCGGATGCTTCAAGCCTCAGAGATAGTACCGCCAACTAGATGTCCTCTCCCCCTGTTTACCTTTTATTGTTTCTAGATTTGGGTTGCCCCCATTTGGGACATGTAACAAATAATTTCTCTTTTTTATTTTTCTTGCATTTTTAAGACATTCATCATTCCCCACACCTTTAACAATAAATGTTTTTTTTTGCTTATATGTGTGTCAGATTGATTTATGTCATTCTATTATTTCGAAAACAGGGTTGCTTTGCAACAATTGCAAATTCACAAAAATAGGGGAATTCCCTGGCAGCTCAGTACCTGGAGCCGCTGTAGCGGATAATTCTACCGTTGCAGCGAAAAAAGTTCTGCTTCAGTGGTAACCTCCAGTGGTTCCGCTTATCTCTTTTTACTAACTGTTCCCAGATCTTTTCCCATACTACGCCATCCCCTAAACACTATTACAATTTTTAACTCTCGCGTTCCAGAGTTTTTAAGGCCTAAAGTAATTGTATCGTGACTCAAACCCTTGCAAACGCAACTAATTCCTCAACTTAATCCATTCTTTAACACATTTTTTCCTTCTTTTCCTCTCAAGCACCACACCTCATACGATACTTTTCACCAAACGACAAGGCGCCTGAGTAGTTTGTTGGGATTCAGATCAAAGTTAAGGAATACTCCAAAACACAGAGAGATGAGATGTGTCTCAAGTCGCGAAAATGAAGACACCCTCGATATCACATCCGGTCCTTATGACGCTTGGGTTCTTTAGTTACACATAATTCAGGAAGCATACATAACATGGAACTATACATAGGAGAACCATCACAATTCAAGTTGCACTTTAGTACGATTCATAGCAACATACATAATGACTATTTACACACCACTATCTCACAACAAGTATTTTACACATCATAAAGTAATCATATCAATCAACCTCCTACACTTTTTTATTGGCCTCTACCAGTTGGAACGTTCATTCCAGCCTGTTAAAGTTACAAGATACCAATTGGGGCCAACCAGACCCAATTACAGTGGTCGAGATACCAATTGGAATCTGCTATATACCAATCGGACTCAACTCCAGGAGACAACACTGAAATAGCACAATAAGAAAGAAGAAAATGAAACTGATTCCGAGATGCCTTGTAGCCTCTTACAGATTTGATGTGGACATCAACACACCAATTTACAAGACTTTACTTGATATTTGCTCTTATACTAGGAGATCGGTAACCTGGGCTCTGATACCATCTTGTCATAACCCAACTAGCTGAATCGTGCGGACACCTACCTAACACCCACCCCAGAGAGGAGAACCCTTATGAATCTACCATTCGTTTAGTGTGGAAGTTAAGACTATTCATTTTCAATGGAATACTCAGTTAACTAAATTTAAAAAGTTCTTCATTCAATCCATTAATCCAGTTACAATCAAATATAACTCTAGTCTATACATTAAAAATGTAAAAGTGATGCAAAAAATAATTAACAATGAATTCCCAGAAACTAGTCTAAACTGGTACAAAAGCACTAGACAAGGGGTAGGAAAGTCCATGACACAACATCCATGTAGAATAGAGAGGGTATGAGTTGTTGCTGAGTGATCACCATCACTGCTATAGAAACCTCAACTAATGTAATGACCTTCCCGGTCATTTTCCTCATTTTCGTGCGTTCTCAGCGTTTAGAGCTTTTCTATAACTGCGCCCCAAGTTATTTATGACTTTGTGGGACTGACAGTTCGGTTCCCGGGCAGTTCGTTTGAGAATATTATTTAGACTGAGCTCGTTGTAAAATATTAAATTAAATTTGAATTGGGTAAAATGACATAGTTAATTACCTTCCAAAAATGTTTATGATATTTATAAAATTCTTTAGTTATGATGTGTCTATATTACTTTAATAATAAGTTTATAATTTAGTAATATTTTTAAATGGAGATAGTAAATCTAATTTTGTTGATATAATATTTAGTTTTATTTTATAGAGGGTTTGTTCAAAATAATTTTCTATTCATAATGGTATATTTAAAATATTATATTTATTTTACCACGAGCCTATGTAGTATCCGAATATATATATACGGAGAGCAAAATAATGGATAAGGCCATGTGCATGTCACATTAATTAGTATTGGACTACAAGATTGCTTTCTTTTGGGGACTTTGTACGTGTAGTGTATATATATATATATACTCTAATATTAATTCCTTTTCTTATTTTGTCTTGTTTAAAGAAAAAAAAACTACATATATTCCACCATTTTTTTTAGCACTTTAAGCTCAACTTTAAACATTTCTAGAGAGATTCAAGGTTAGGGGTTGGTATATTTGAGTTCGTGGACTCGTTCTCGTCATTTCTACGGTACATTTTCTTATTTTTACGGTAGTTTTAGTTACGGTGGTTGTTGGAATTGGTGTTGATATTTGAGCTAGATATTGAGCTCAAATTGAGCGGTGTTAGTTGTGACTATTGGTCACGGGGTGATTTGGGACGCTGTGACGATTTCGGTTTTTCGATTCCGCAAGTGGGCCCCACATGGACCGTTTGGATATTTTTTTGAACTAATGCAATAGGGGTATCAAAATTCATGTTTTGACATGTAGTTTATTATTTTGCTAGCGTGGCAGCAATCGGAGGTCTCTCGAAAGGGAAAGACTCCTATTTAGCAAGCTTTGGCAGGCGTTTGGCGGCGTCCAGGTAGGCTAGGCTTACCATATCCCTAGACTGAGTTTGTTTATAGTATTTGCATATTATTATGCTAGTGTTTGGGCTGGTAGTTGTAGATTGGCATTGGCTTGCTATGATTAGGCCTTTTGGGCCGGTTAGGGCCTTGTTCGGATGTGTTTCGGGCCTGCTATCCTCGTGGTGTGCCAGATATTACTTTTATAGGGTTGGTTAATGTTGTACCGCTGTTAGTAGGGGTTTGGGGAACCTTAGCCCAGACTTGGTTTCGGGACCCCGTAGTGGGCCCCGCTACTCTTCACAGTCGGTGTAGTTAGCTTTAAACCTTATTAGGCTTAGTTAATCCCCGAGATGATCTTTTAGGATAACATTTGTATTAAATTACCCTATTTATGCCCTTTTGACCTGTTTAGCCTTGTTAGTCTCTAATAGCACCGTATTTGACCGGGGTCGGCTAGTTTGATTTAGAATGCGGACCCGTCTTGCCATGACTTAGAATGTATACCCAGACTTGTAGTACGTGGTGGGTTAGCTCCTTTACTTATGTTTCAAGTTTATTTTGGGGCTGGTATGTCCCCGTTTACTTGTATTTGTGTGGATTCTGGCACTATTATGTCACTTGGTTACTGATTATTATGAGTTTCGGTTCAAGTCCGGCCACTGATTCAACATGATGGTTACTGATTATTATGAGTTTCGGTTCGAGTTCGGCCACTGATTATTATGAGTTTCGGTTCGAGTCCGGCATCTGGTTATGATATGATTGGAGAGTTTTGGTACTGAGTTCCGGTTCGAGTCCGGCGGTTATGATATATGTGGCCTATTGTTATTATCCACTATGTCCGGTTCGATTCCAGTGTCTGGCCTCTTGTTATTACCCATTGGTGCCGGTTCAAGCCCGGTGCACCCTTGTTGGTTATTCTGGTTACTGGATACTGATACAGCTTCGAGACACTGGTGACTATACATTTACTATTCTTGTGTGTCCCGCCGGTTTATGGGGGCCAGGCTGGGTTATTGTTTTCTTTCGTGTGCCTATCGGGTTTATGGGGGCCCAGATAGGTTATGTTTGACTTGAGTGCTTACTTATGCATTTATTTACTCTTTACTTAGTATCGTATTTATTTATCTCCTGAGCATATCTACACGCCTCGGCAGTAGTGTATTTACTTATTATTTATACCCCGGACCTAGCATGCACCCTCGCATTTTAGCTTGCTTATATTATATTGAGCTCAGTCGGCCGATGATGCCTACTGAGTACCCGTTGCCCCGGTACTCATACTGCACTTCTGCATCTTTTTCCCCGATGCAGATCCGAGCACTAGTCGACGGTTTTGATGTGACTCTCTTTCCAGCACTTACTCCGGAGCAGGGTGAGCTTACTGACGTCCGAGGCAGATCCTACTCCCTCTCTATTGTATAGTCTTTTGCTCTCGAGACTGTAGTACTTGTTGTATATATTTGGTTTCTGTCTTGTTTTTTTTTGACATGTCTAGTAGTGGCTCTTGTACCGACTTCACCAGGTCTTGGGAGGGGTTCTCAGCTGTATAGATTGTTCTCTTCCTTCTCAGTCTTGGTATGGATATATATATTTTGATTTTGATTTTTTTTTTTGTATTTCTAGCATGTTTATTAGTATGGTTACTTCCACTTCATCTCTGTTTCCTGAGATTCCACCCGTTAGCCTGTCGCTTGTCGCTCCGGGCTAGGGTTTGGCTTGCCTATTGGTGGGTTACGGTAGGCGCCATCAGGACTCGAAAAATCGGGTCGTGACAGCTTGGTATCAGAGCCTAGGTTTCACTGGTATTGTTGGTGCATGAGCCGATGTTTAGTAGAGTCTCGCGGATCGGTACGGAAACGTCCGTATACTATCTTTGGGAGGCTACCGAGCATGTTTAGGGTAAATCTTATTTCTTTGATTCGCCTCAGTGCGTTGGTGTCTATGTTGGTTTCTAATCTCTATTTGGTTCATTCTTTACGCAGATGGTTAGGACGCATAATACGAGAGCCGGGGGTCGGAACCCCGAGCCTGCAGCGAGGGCTCCAGTTAGGGGTCGAGGTCAACCTAGAGGTCGAAGGCAGGGCAGAGTAGCAGCCCCAGGACCAGATCGTGCTAGGGATCAGTCACCTGATCCCGTTATAGTTCCAGATGTTCCGCCGCCACAGCAGCCGGTGGGCCAGGGGGCAGCCCAGGCTCCACCCGGATTTATTGATGCTTCTTTGCTCCGAGGTACATTGCTTCAGTTGTTGGAATTAGTTGGAGGTCCGCCTGCTGCGGGAGTACAGCCAGTCGCACAGGGAGTTGGTGCTGGGGCGCAGCCTGTAGCTGTGGCACCGAGAGTTGAGGTTCTGCCGGTACCAGTAGCTCTACAGCCAGTTATAGATCAGCCAGTTATGTCTGCCGAGGAGCAGAAGATGTTGGGTCGCTTCCTGAGATTAGCTCCATCGAGATTTGCTGGTACTCCGGGTGAGGATGCATATGAGTTCTTGTCCAGCTGCGAGGATAGACTTAGGAATTTGGGATTGGTACAGTCTCGTGGTGTTGATTTCGTGGCATATCAGTTCGATACTGCAGCGAGGAGATGGTGGAGGGGATATCTTAATTCCAGGCCAGTGGGATCTCTACCGATTACCTGGACCCAGTTCTCCGAGATTTTCTTGGGAAAGTATATGCCCCGTACTATGCGGGAGCGACTCAGGGATGAGTTCTCCAGGTTGACTCAGGGTTCATTATCTGTCGCCGAGTATGAGGCGAGATTTCATGATCTTGCTAGGCACGCTACTTTTATTTTGCCTGATGAGTACGAGAGAGTTAGATGTTTTGTCAGGGGACTGAGATTGCCACTCCGCAGGGCTACCCAGAGTTTAGTGACTTCAGGGAAGTCATTCGCAGAGATTATTGAGCAAGTATACTCTATTGAGGAGATGGATCGCGAGGCCCAAGGGGGCAGCGATAAGAGACCTCGTGTCCAGGGTAGTTTCAGTGGGAGCCATAGTGGTTCGCAGTTCAGAGGTCGTGGTTCCCAGTTTCAGGGTAGGTACCCTCATCAGCAGCAGCAGTCTTTTCAGCGACAGGGTCAGCCTAGTAGGCCCGTACAGTCAGCTTTGCAGATATCTGATAGGGGTCAGCCCACCTATAGTGGTTCTGTTAGCCAGCCTCAGGGGCGTGGTCAACCCAGTTCATCTGCTAGAGGTGGTCATATTGGATCTTCTAGGCCGAGCAGGGAGCCAGAAGCATGTTATACTTGTGGGGTTTTTGGTCATTTCGCGCGTGAGTGTCCTCAGCGCAGGGCTATTGAGCCTTCAGTTCAGACAGCACAGCCCATCAGATCTGTACCGCCAGCAGGCAGAGGTGGTGCACAGGGTCGTCGGGGTGGTCCCCAGGGTTCTCGAGGTGGAGCACAGGGAGGTCGGACTGGTAGTCAGGTTGGTACTCAGACTAGTGGTAGCCAGCGTCAGTTGTATGCCGTGCCAGCTAGGCCGGAGGCTGAGGCTTCGGATGCGGTGATTACAGGTATGATTTCCGTATGCCGTCAGCCAGCTTCTGCATTATTTGATCCCGGATCCACGTTTTCTTATGTATCTACTTATTATGCACCACGGTTGGGTTTATGTTCTGAGTTATTATCTGTGCCCTTACGTGTATCTACCCCCGTTGGTGATTCTTTAGTAGTGGATCGGGTATATAGATCATGTCTGGTGACTATTCAGGAGTTTGAGACTCAGGTTGATTTTATTGTATTGGCCATGGTAGATTTTGATGTGATTCTGGGCATGGACTGGTTGTCTTTTCATTATGCAGTCTTGGATTGCTTTGCCAAGACCGTGACCTTAGCCATGCCTGGTGTACCCCCGGTAGTGTGGCAGGGTTCTGTTAGCCGCACACCGACGGGGATTATTTCATATGTTCGGGCTCGTAGATTGATGGTGAGGGGTTGTGATTCATTCCTTGCTTATGTTCGGGATGCTAGCATTGAGAGTCCGTCACTTGACTCTGTCCTTATTGTTCGTGAGTTTCCTGATGTATTCCCGACTGACCTACCTGGCCTTCCTCCTGAGCGTGATATAGAGTTTATTATTGACCTCGAGCCGGGCACCCGACCTATTTCTATGGCTCCGTATCGTATGGCTCCTGCTGAGTTGAGGGAGCTGAGTAGTCAGCTTAAGGATCTTTTGGGAAAGGGTTTTATTAGGCCGAGTGTGTCGCCTTGGGGTGCTCCAGTTCTTTTTGTAAAGAAGAAGGATGGGTCTATGCGAATGTGTATTGATTACAGGCAGCTAAATAAGGTGACAGTAAAGAATAAGTATCCGATGCCTCGTATTGACGATTTGTTTGATCAGCTTCAGGGTGCCGCGGTGTTCTCAAAGATAGATTTGAGATCTGGATATCATCAGTTGAGAGTTAAGGCTGAGGACATCCCAAAGACAGCCTTCAGGACTCGGTACGGCCATTATGAGTTCCTGGTGATGTCTTTTGGATTAACTAATGCCCCTGCAGCTTTCATGGATTTGATGAATCGGGTATTCAGGCCATACTTGGACTCCTTTGTCATTGTGTTTATTGACGACATCTTAGTTTATTCGAGGAGTAGCGAGGAGCACGAGCAGCATTTGAGGACTGTGCTCCACACTTTGAGAGATCATCGGCTTTATGCCAAATTCTCAAAGTGTGAGTTCTGGCTTGAGTCTGTAGCTTTCTTGGGGCATGTTGTATCCAGACAGGGTATCATGGTAGACCCAGCGAAGATTGAGGCTATTCGAGGTTGGGCTAGGCCCACGTCGCCTACTGAGGTTCGCAGTTTTGTTGGGTTGGCAGGTTATTACAGACGGTTTGTTGAGGGCTTCTCGTCTATTGCATCTCCTATGACCAGACTGACTAGGAAGGAGGTTTCGTTTCAGTGGTCCGAGGATTGTGAGGCAAGCTTCCTGAAGCTCAAGGATCGACTTACATCTGCCCCTGTGTTGACACTTCCAGTTGAGGGCGAGGGTTTCACCGTGTATTGTGATGCGTCTGGTATCGGTTTGGGGTGTGTTCTGATGCAGCGGGGTCGTGTTATTGCTTATGCATCGAGACAGCTAAAGGTGCACAAACGTAATTACCCCACTCATGACTTGGAATTAGCAGCGGTAGTATTTGCACTGCGGATTTGGAGGCATTATCTATACGGTGTGCATTGTGAGATCTTTACAGACCACCGCAGTCTTCAACATATTATGACTCAGAGAGATCTTAAATCGAGGCAGCGCAGGTGGATTGAGTTGCTGAAGGACTATGATATCTCTATTCTCTATCATCCGGGCAAGGCGAATGTGGTAGCGGATGCCTTAAGCCGGAAGACAGTGAGTCTGGGTAGCTTAGCCTTCATTCCAGTCTCTCAGCGGCCATTAGCTTTGGACATTCAGTCCTTAGCTAACTTGATGGTTCGATTAGATATGTCTGACCCCAGGAGGATTGTTGCTTGTATTGAGGCTAGATCTACTTTGCTGGAGCAGATTCAGGGTCGTCAGTTTGAGGATAGCGGTCTCTGTAGCATTCGAGATCAGGTATTGAGGGGTGAGTCTGAGAGAGCTACCTTGGGTTCTGATGGTGTTCTGAGGTTTGACGGTCGTATTTGTGTCCCGAGGGTTGGAGATTTGATTCAGTTGATTCTGCACGAGGCACACAGTTCCAGATATTCTATTCACCCTGGGACAGCTAAGATGTATCGGGATCTGAGGCAGCACTATTGGTGGAGTGGTATGTGGAGAGACATAGCAGGGTTTGTAGCTCGATGCCTTTGTTGTCAGCAAGTAAAGGCCGAGCACCAGAGACCTGGTGGTCTACTTCAGCCGTTACCCATTCCTGAGTGGAAGTGGGAGCGGATCACGATGGATTTCGTTGGTAGGTTACCTCGCACCTCTCGTGGCTTTGATAGTATTTGGGTTATTGTAGATCGGTTGACTAAGTCCGCGCACTTTATCCCTGTTCAAACTTCCTACAGTGCTGAGAAGTTAGCTCGTGTATATATTCAGGAGGTAGTTCGCCTACACGGAGTACCGGTGTTTATTATCTCAGACCGAGGGTCTCAGTTTACCTCCAGTTTCTGGCAGGCTTTCCAGGAGGAGTTGGGTACTCAAGTGGACCTCAGTACTGCATTTCATCCTCAGACCGACGGGCAATCAGAGCGGACTATTCAGGTGTTAGAGGATATGCTCCGTGCTTGTGTGTTAGACTTTGGGGGTCAGTGGGATCAGTTCTTGCCTTTAGCGGAATTCGCGTATAATAATAGCTTCCACTCCAGCATTCAGATGGCTCCGTTTGAGGCTTTGTATGGTAGACGGTGTCGGTCTCCAGTTGGATGGTTTGAGACTTCAGAAGTCAGTCCTCGTGGCACAGATTTGCTCCGAGAGTCTTTGGACCGAGTTCGGGTGATTCAGGACAGGCTGCAGACAGCTCAGAGTAGACAGAGGAGTTATGCTGACCGTAGACGTCGTCCGTTGAGATTCAGAGTTGGTGATAGGGTCTTTTTACGAGTATCGCCAATGAAGGGCGTGATGCGATTCGGTAGGAGGGGCAAGCTTAGCCCCAGGTATATTGGACCCTTTGAGATTCTTCGGACAATCGGGGAGGTAGCATATGTACTGGCCTTACCTCCGACCTTTTCAGCTATCCACCCAGTATTTCATGTTTCTATGCTGCGACAATATATCCCAGATGAGTCGCATGTGCTTCAGTGGGACTCGGTTCAGTTAGACGAGAAGTTAGCATTTGTTGAGGAGCCTGTGTCCATTTTAGCCAGAGATGTCAGACGGTTACGCTCCCGGGAAATTCCAGTGGTTAAGGTACAATGGCGTCACCGTCCAGTTGAGGAGGCTACTTGGGAACTTGAACGTGACATGCGAGCCCAGTATCCCTACTTGTTTACGTCTTCAGGTATATGCTTATTCTTGACTTTCGCGGACGAAAGTCCTTTTAGTAGTGGATATTGTAATGACCTTCCCGGTCATTTTCCTCATTTTCGTGCGTTCTCAGCGTTTAGAGCTTTTCTATAACTGCCCCAACTTATTTATGACTTTGTGGGACTGACAGTTCGGTTCCCGGGCAGTTCGTTTGTGAATATTATTTAGACTGAGCTCGTTGTAAAATATTAAATTAAATTTGAATTGGGTAAAATGACATAGTTAATTACCTTCCAAAAATGTTTATGATATTTATAAAATTCTTTAGTTATGATGTGTCTATATTACTTTAATAATAAGTTTATAATTTAGTAATATTTTTAAATGGAGATAGTAAATCTAATTTTGTTGATATAATATTTAGTTTTATTTTATAGAGGGTTTGTTCAAAATAATTTTCTATTCATAATGGTATATTTAAAATATTATATTTATTTTACCACGAGCCTATGCAGTATCCGAATATATATATACGGAGAGCAAAATAATGGATAAGGCCATGTGCATGTCACATTAATTAGTATTGGACTACAAGATTGCTTTCTTTTGGGGACTTTGTACGTGTAGTGTATATATATATATATACTCTAATATCAATTCCTTTTCTTATTTTGTCTTGTTTAAAGAAAAAAAAACTACATATATTCCACCATTTTTTTTAGCACTTTAAGCTCAACTTTAAACATTTCTAGAGAGATTCAAGGTTAGGGGTTGGTATATTTGAGTTCGTGGACTCGTTCTCGTCATTTCTACGGTACGTTTTCTTATTTTTACGGTAGTTTTAGTTACGGTGGTTGTTGGAATTGGTGTTGATATTTGAGCTAGATATTGAGCTCAAATTGAGCGGTGTTAGTTGTGACTATTGGTCACGGGGTGATTTGGGACGCTGTGACGGTTTCGGTTTTTCGATTCCGCAAGTGGCCCCCACATGGACCGTTTGGATATTTTTTTGAACTAATGCAATAGGGGTATCAAAATTCATGTTTTGACATGTAGTTTATTATTTTGCTAGCGTGGCAGCAATCGGAGGTCTCTCGAAAGGGAAAGACTCCTATTTAGCAAGCTTTGGCAGGCGTTTGGCGGCGTCCAGGTAGGCTAGGCTTACCATATCCCTAGACTGAGTTTGTTTATAGTATTTGCATATTATTATGCTAGTGTTTGGGCTGGTAGTTGTAGATTGGCATTGGCTTGCTATGATTAGGCCTTTTGGGCCGGTTAGGGCCTTGTTCGGATGTGTTTCGGGCCTGCTATCCTCGTGGTGTGCCAGATATTACTTTTATAGGGTTGGTTAATGTTGTACCGCTGGTAGTAGGGGTTTGGGGAACCTTAGCCCAGACTTGGTTTCGGGACCCCGTAGTGGGCCCCGCTACTCTTCACAGTCGGTGTAGTTAGCTTTAAACCTTATTAGGCTTAGTTAATCCCCGAGATGATCTTTTAGGATAACATTTGTATTAAATTACCCTATTTATGCCCTTTTGACCTGTTTAGCCTTGTTAGTCTCTAATAGCACCGTATTTGACCGGGGTCGGCTAGTTTGATTTAGAATGCGGACCCGCCTTGCCATGACTTAGAATGTATACCCAGACTTGTAGTACGTGGTGGGTTAGCTCCTTTACTTATGTTTCGAGTTTATTTTGGGGCTGGTATGTCCCCGTTTACTTGTATTTGTGTGGATTCTGGCACTATTATGTCACTTGGTTACTGATTATTATGAGTTTCGGTTCAAGTCCGGCCACTGATTCAACATGATGGTTACTGATTATTATGAGTTCCGGTTCGAGTTCGGCCACTGATTATTATGAGTTTCGGTTCGAGTCCGGCATCTGGTTATGATATGATTGGAGAGTTTTGGTACTGAGTTCCGGTTCGAGTCCGGCGGTTATGATATATGTGGCCTATTGTTATTATCCACTATGTCCGGTTCGATTCCGGTGTCTGGCCTCTTGTTATTACCCATTGGTGCCGGTTCAAGCCCGGTGCACCCTTGTTGGTTATTCTGGTTACTGGATACTGATACAGCTTCGAGACACTGGTGACTATACATTTACTATTCTTGTGTGTCCCGCCGGTTTATGGGGGCCAGGCTGGGTTATTGTTTTCTTTCGTGTGCCTATCGGGTTTATGGGGGCCCAGATAGGTTATGTTTGACTTGAGTGCTTACTTATGCATTTATTTACTCTTTACTTAGTATCGTATTTATTTATCTCCTGAGCATATCTACACGCCTCGGCAGTAGTGTATTTACTTATTATTTATACCCCGGACCTAGCATGCACCCTCGCATTTTAGCTTGCTTATATTATATTGAGCTCAGTCGGCCGATGATGCCTACTGAGTACCCGTTGCCCCGGTACTCATACTGCACTTCTGCATCTTTTTCCCCGATGCAGATCCGGGCACTAGTCGACGGTTTTGACGTGACTCTCTTTCCAGCACTTACTCCGGAGCAGGGTGAGCTTACTGACGTCCGAGGCAGATCCTACTCCCTCTCTATTGTATAGTCTTTTGCTCTCGAGACTGTAGTACTTGTTGTATATATTTGGTTTCTGTCTTGTTTTTTTTTGACACGTCTAGTAGTGGCTCTTGTACCGACTTCACTAGGTCTTGGGAGGGGTTCTCAGCTGTATAGATTGTTCTCTTCCTTCTCAGTCTTGGTATGGATATATATATTTTGATTTTTATTTTTTTTTTGTATTTCTAGCATGTTTATTAGTATGGTTACTTCCACTTCATCTCTGTTTCCTGAGATTCCACCCGTTAGCCTGTCGCTTGTCGCTCCGGGCTAGGGTTTGGCTTGCCTATTGGTGGGTTACGGTAGGCGCCATCAGGACTCGAAAAATTGGGTCGTGACAACTAACCTGCACCACAGCTATATATCCAATTGGAGATATAATAAGTGTAGCATCAGTACAACTATACGTACTGGTAGGCATCATCGGCAGGGATAGAAATAAATAACATCAATAACAAATAGGGAGAAATCATAACATTTAGTATAGTTTTGGTTTCTAGATCCTAGATTATGAATTCATTAACCCAAACTTACAACGTCTCTGTGACTTACCTGCCATTTAACATTTTCGTGTATCTTTTTCCTTTAAATCACCCACTCTATCTCCACACTCTTGGCACTTAGCTAATCTATTGACCAAATTTCCACTACTCCTAACTTCTGCTGGATCAGGTCTACAGACCCTGCAAAATTACAACTTAAGATAACCATGATCTGACCAACCCACCTCGGTAATCTACTAATACATCCCATTATAGGGTCTACCCTATAAAAGCACTTATGAATTAATAACCCATGCGAGGAGGGACAATATCGTACAGTATAATTCCATAATTACAGGCTCAACAACTAACCTTATACCTGAATAAATACATACCTTGGATTCACGGGTGCCACTACATTCCACCAGTTCTACCAATGGACTGATCCACTCAAGAAACAAACAACAATACAATGATATTATAGAATGTCAAGCCATATGAATGAATGCATGTATGCAAGATGTGCGCATCATCTCTTCTCCTTCTCAATCTCATCAATATCATAAACATAACCAACCCCATGAACATCATGCGTTACATATCAACATCATTATATCGTACCAGTGTGGTACCCGATCCTCTATCACAACCAACAACATCATTAATATCATGATTTCAATAACCACATCAACATACCCTTCATCACACCTCCGTGACACCACAATGAATGAACATGCAATGCAGTCAATAAATCACAAGTCATGCTAGAAGCAATCTCAGTTATCATTTCACACATATTCATAAGTCATCCGTCGTCTTAGTTCCATACATATACATAGGCTCATACGTCATTACATTTTACACTTACCTCTCCTATTTATTCATAACTTTCGTTCAGGTCCCCGACCTAACTGTCAGACTCCTTCCTAAATACTTCTTTAGGAAACTCTCATACTTGGTCTTACTACCTTGACCGATTATTTGATGACTCTTATCCACTTACCTATTTGGTACACCCTCTGCCACTGGTTTTCCTAAACTTTCCTAGGTTACCATCAATCCCTATTCCCTTTTATGTTTATTAGCCTTCCTTAATTATCAGACATAACTATCAATTCACCGAAAGCACCGATATCACACCATAACTTGATGCTACTCCCCTTTTTTACCGTACTTAACTTACCCCATGATTACGGGCTACAATATTCATTCAGCTAGTCCAAATTCTCACAAAATTGAACCCATTTCACATCACGAATAACGCATGAATAGAGTGACACCATAATTAATCATAATATTAAAGCCTAATCGAGTTTTTATCAGTTACGACCTTCTAAACACTGTATCCGAAGGCCTAATGCATGATAACTTCCAACGTTACTGTCAACATTAAATGGATCTACCCTGAGTCTATTTGCTACATTGAATAGAAATCACAACCTACTTTCTAGTTGAATTCGGATGCTATTGAGGGGAGAGAGTTGTCCCTCCAGTGCTAATGCCTTTCCATGTTGGGTTTCTATCGGGCATGCCTCAAAACCACTCTTATGAACCCTGGTCTCTGAAATCTCATGGTTGGAGAGAGTGAGGTTTTTTATAGTGTTTTTAGGGGAAGAGGGAAACTTAGGGGAATAATAAAAGTGAGGGTTTTTAATTTTTCCTCGGGCTAGCTACTGTCGGGTACCGCTGCAGTGGTTCTTTTACCGTTGCAGCTATTATCTTATTGTTGCAGCGGTAGGCCGCTGACCAGCCCAAATTTTTTTGGCCCTCGTTTTACCTTTTCATTTTAAATTTTTTTCGGTCCAAATTAAGCGTATTATTTATCGTAAATTATTTTCAGGGCATTTTCACACGAAACGACGATTTGAGTCGTTACAATATCTAAAGTAAAATAATATATTTTTGATGAAAAGTCATGAAATCCGCCATATTAATTTACTTCATTCTTTGATGTGAATGCGGTAGCAGTGAATATAAGTCTGAATAAGATAAGTGGTTAATTTATGTGGGCATGGAGGAACAAAATTACAATTGTCATCATTTTGATATTAATAAAAGGAAGAACACTATGGGTTCTCCAAATTGTCCTTCAAAAGGTGAAGGTAATTTTTATCATCAATTTGATATGAAAGATATTGGGCACGCGGTTGTTGTGCGACCTAATTTGATAAGTTTTATAAACTCTCCATCAAAATAAAGAAATATAAAGTGGTGGTACACTTAACTTTTTCAAAGTGATGTTGAGGTGGGTCATATAAATATGAAAAATATCAATGCATGACAATATGGCTTATGATAAAATTTATGAAGCACATACATAAGGTTATAATCCATTTCTGGGAGAGAATGTGACCTGTGATAAGCATTGTAAATGCTAGGCCATTCTTGAAAATGAATGTGTCAATATGTGATAAAAATTGTGAATAAAAATGTGATCGTGAGTTGGATAAATACCACAACTCACCTCTACGGGAGATTTGAGTCTTTGATTATCAAATGGTAGAAGAAAGAAATAATTCTTGTCAAATATGGTATGATATGTTTTATTATGAACTACCGAAGGACAAAAGAAAGAAATAATTCTTTCATATAAAGGTTGTGACCATAACCAAGAATGAATGTTATTGTGTGGCTACATAAATTTGTCATTGGTTGGGTAAATATAATTTTCTCCTTAACGGAGATGTTCACCGTGGGTATGGTATTTTGGAATATGAGGAGTACACAAGTATTTGATAGCTTTGAAAAAGCTAATGTGTTACTACACGGAGGAATAAAATTATTTATGATATTGGGATTGTAGTAAGTCTCTGAAAAAAACTTTTTAAGTCAAGAAAATTGACAAGAAAAAAATTCTTATTATTTTGAGGTTATAAATTATGAATTTTTTTTATATCTTCATAACACTACAATCGAAATGGATTATAAATATTTATGTGAAAGGCTACCCGTTTTTCTCATGTTTGTTGATACAAATATGTGCATGGTGATGAAATCACATGTGATAGTAAACTAAAGGTTGACGGGAAATATATAAGTTGGCATGACTGGTTGGCCATCTCGATTCAAATGTGAAGCAAATTGAGAATTCATGTGGTTATACATTGAAGAAATAAAAGTTCTTCAAGAATTCTCTTATGTTGCTTGTTCTCACGATAAAATATTATATCTGCTAAGGTTGGCGTTGTATCCCTAAATTTCTGGAATGCATAACAAGGTGAATTTAGGCCCGTTCACCTGCCATATGGACTGTTTAATATGAAATGATTTAATAGATGCATCTATGGTTCATCACATGTGCCTTGCTATCAACTTGCAATTTGATTTTTACAAAGGTTGTTTGCTCAAAATTGTTAAATTAAGAGCATGGTTCTAAACTATAAAGCTATATTAATAATACTGGTTGGTTTAGAAAAAGTTGTATGCCTCCAATTATAGCTAAACCATTAGTTATGAGAAAAAATCTCCCAAATGAAATTTGGTATGAGATGTGTGCTATTTAAAATGTAGCAACACTTGTATGCATCAAGCCAATAAGGTTCCCCTGTATAGTTGGTTCAGGGTCAGAAACCAAATAATCCCATCTAAGAATTTTAATTGCTCCACCACGCACAAAGATGGATCCCCAAATGAGGTTGGAGTAAATGTTAGATTTCCTAACATTAGGGGGAGATATGATAAACAACAAAAAATGGGTAGAATGAATTATCTAGATCCTCGTAAAGAATGTGAACTTGAAATTCCAGAGATAATTCATTTGCAAAATATTGCTAAATAATTTTCAGATGTATTAGCTGATCTTATACTATAATTCAACTAAAATTCTCCAATGAAAAGTCCTTGAAGGACATAGTCTATGAAACGCATAAAGCATGATAGACCAATCGGTTCCAACAAAAAAAAACTCCTCGAAGAAGGAGACAAGTAAATGATCAAGATGGTCATAATAATGAGGCAAGCGCTTTAAAAGAGCACCATGACATAATACTTTATAAAACCTTGACAAAAGTTTAGGTACCTGGAAATAATGAAAAAGAAGAGATCGTTATCGATATGTTATGTCGTATTGGAATCGATATCAAATAACCATCGATGATATTTTTGATATAATGTGGAGCTCAACATTATATATGGTGACGAGGTTCTTGAATTCAAATCTGTCAAATAGTGTTGACAAATAAATGATTGGCCAAATAAAATAATTTCAAGTATGTTTTATTTCACTTGAAAAGTGTTGTTTTGGAATTAATCCATAGACTAAGGTGTAATGTCAGTGAGGTACAAATGGGTAATTTTAGAAAAAGTAAAATTGTAAGATATAAAGTACGACTTGTGCCTTGAGGCATAAAGGTTATTCACAAAAGTCCTGGCACTATTGTTTGGAGATGTGTTCTCCTATGGTGGATGCACTAAGGTTCCTTTAAATCTCACAATGTATGAAAAACTTGAATGCGTATAATGAATGACTGTCATGTCTAGCTAGACGGTACATGCTATATGAAAATCCTTGAAGGATTTGAAAGGTTTTAAGAGATTCGATCCATTGAATACCTCAATGGTTGCGAGATCACTTAACATAAAGAAATACCAATTTTGATCTCATGAAAATGATTAGGAAGTACCATGTCTTAGTGCAATTGATGCACTTATGTATCCTGCTATTTCTATACATGAAGTAATATTTTTTTTGTTAATGTGCAGGAAAGACATAATTTCACTTTTATGTGGAGATAATTGAGTGAAATCAAATATTGATATGAATTTATTATTTATAACCAATATTGTCAAAGGATTGTTGGTTATGCTTATGCACATGCAGGAAGGTTATTTGATCTGCACAAAGTTGAATGACATGAAGTTATCTGTTTGTATATGAAAATATTGTCATATCAAGTTATTCTACAAGACAGTCAATTCTATTATCATGTAAATACAAGTGTCCGCAACTTGGTTGTTGCTACAAACTAGTTGAATGAGCAATTTGCTTGTGACGACAAGGTCACGAATAAAGTAATTATCAAGACTGTATTTGGCTGAGCTCAAAGACTTAACATATCCAAGAAACAAGAAAATAATATATCAGGATGAGTTCAAGAATGCAACATCTTCGTGAATGTGATTTAGTCACAAAGACAGTATCAATATCAAAATTTGAAAAATTGGTATAAAAGATTGAAAGACATCATTACAATATTTAAAGGATGTTTTAATCAGGGGGAGTATAATGCTGTCACGCCCTGTATCCCAACGGGGTGGACTGGCACCCGAAGCCGATAAAGCCCGAGAGAACCAATCTTTATTTATGTCCATTCGTATGCATGCCATAAGAAACACCACCACCACATAGGAACATAAAATGCTAACAGCAAAAATCATGGAACATATGATATGTACATATAGGAAACTTGGCCGTTAGGACCATCAAGTCAAGAGGGACATACGTCTCTTACATTTATATACCCACATATGTCTACAAAAGCCTCTAACAGAAGTACACACATAACCATCCTGTATTCGGGACAAGTCCCCGCTTTACACAACATTTACAATACAAAAATCAATATACAACTGTGACTCGGAAAGCCCCGAACCAACTAGAGCTCACCAAAGATCAGTGGATGTCCCGCAGCTTACTGTGGCGGTCTACTAGTACCTGTGCCTGCAGCAAGTAAGGTAAATCCCCCAAGAGGGGTCAGTACGAAGAATGTACTGAGTATGTAAGGCTGTATGAAACTATATGATACATAAAGACTTCAATGAAATCAAATATAAATGAGTGCTCAATATGGATAAGTCATCATTCTGTATATATGTAAATATGTACATTATGTGAATTACTTTCTTTACTTTTATGCTCATTCATTCATTCACTCGTTCTTTCATTCGTTACTCATCCATCCATTCATATAATGCTCAGGTCCCAAGCTGATCAGTGGGTAATCAATAGTTTTCGGGATCGAACCATGCTAGGCTTTTTCTTTGCCCCTGGGATACCACCCGTAGTAGCGGGATTGACCCATGCTAGGTGTTTTCTCACCCCTGGGATACCACCCGTAGATATTGGGATCGACCCATGCTAGGTATTTTAACCCCTGGGATACCACCCATGAATACATACTTTATTGCCTCACTTCTTCAATCTTAGAAATAACTCATTCGATGATTACTTCATTTTTGGGAACTTTTGAATGTAACAAACATTATTGGAACTTGGAACCATGTTCATAATTATGTGACACATGAATGACAATAGACCAAGAATGAGATATACATGATTAACAATAAATGATAACTTAAAATGAGATACCTTAGAACGTTTCGAAAATGAGTAAGTACCATAACAAGGTGAATACTACATGCTGCAGAAGGATACGGAAAGAGTAAACTTACATACCTTATCTTCTCAATACGACTATACAATCCTATACGTGAACACAATAGTCCAGCTCCTTCCCTTCGTTTCACTCTACAACACAATTACATAACGGAACTTACATTGACAATCAACTACCGTACAAGTGCATAAGACGAATAATGAGTCACATGTTTGCCTTGTAACGTCATTTACCCCCTTACAATACTATTTACGGCATGGTCATACCAATAATACCACAACATGCCCAACATTGACCAATACATCATAAACCAATAGCATGTCATACCAAGTTCATACTCTACAATTCTCCATCACCACAACATTACAATTACTCCTTCAAGTCACCTCAATATACCTCATAATCACATATCGGCCAAAATCCCATAATTTATACTTATAGAAAAATAACAAGTTTAATAACATAATCACACCACACATGTTGATATTTTATCCATACCATGCTTTTTCAACAAAACCACAAGTCATCTTTCAAGTTTAAATTCCATAGATGACACATCTTTACAAAAACACAAAGGGTCATGTTCAACACTTCCAAACATAACCAACATGATCTACTTAATCTCTCATACATATAGCATGTTAAACCATAAGATTAAACACTTACCCAAGCTTGAAAAATGATGATCTTGCTCCAAGAGATGACTTAGGGTTCTTAGGGTTTGAGAGCCAAAAGAGAATGGTCTTGAAAATTCTAGAAATGTGTTATGTGTTTCTTTGAATAAAAATCTGATTTTTCCTCATATATATAGGCCCCTCAAGTCTTCTTGACATTAAATGCCATGTTTAAGTGGTCAAAGATAGAAGAATGGGTCATTTAACCTATTTGGGCCATATCTTTTTCCTTATTTTGGGCCTTTATTGAGCCTAATTCATTTAATCCAATAAAATCAATAATTTTTCATGTTTAAATCATTTCATACGTGTTACGACAATATTTCCACTCACGTGATTTATATTCGTAGCCTCAATCCCAAAAACAAGTGATTCTAGCAACATATGGCTTATTTTGACCGAAAGGGTAAAAACGTTATTTGGATGCCAAATTCGTCCACGAATAATTTTATCCAAATGGAATGCCAATATAATACTTCAATTATCCCATGTATAGGCTCGTGGTTGTAGAAACAATGTGTCAAAAAGCGGTCCGGTACGTCCTCGGGCATCCTTGGGACTTAGAAAAATTTCCAACATTTGAAAAGTGCGCAAAAGCAGCCTGGCACGCCCTTGGGCGCGCCACCTTGCTTCCTGTGCCCAAAAAATTTGGGCAATTAGCTGCCTGACACGCTCTCTGGCGCGCCTGGCCCTAATTTTTTGAAAAATTTTGTTCTTCGACTTTTCTTTGCGGATTTGATTAGATACTTCAAGTTCTAATCTTTAACTTACTTCTTACCTTTAATATCCTTTGTTTGGAGGTCCTCCAAGCCTCGTTCTTAACCCCACAAATGCTTCACGAAATCACAAAACAACTCCTACGAAGGTCTAATCACATGTATAAAGGGCTAAGGGCCAATAGAAATTATCTCATCAAATAACAGTACAAAAGACATACCTATGACTCTCGACACCTAAGTAAACATTGTTTAACATTGTCAAGTAGTGTTGGAAAGGTACGAGGTGTTACAAATGCACGTTGTACTCTGTTTTTCTTGATCGAGATTTTGTTCTAATGAATTTTCCTGACAAGGTTTTTAATATTTGATTTTTTCAGAAAGTGAAAAGGCTTGGAGCACCGTCTTTCTCCTCCACCTTCTCCGTCGTCCACTGTGTGTCTCTGCGCCTTCCTCGTTGTCTCCGTTCTCCACTGTCCACATAGGTACTTATGTTTATTTTGAATCAAGTCATCAAGATGTTTGATTTATTCGTCACCCACTGTCCACATAGATACAACGTGTTTTTCTCCGTGTTAATACTTCAAAAATTAACAATCAGAAAGTCTGTTTTTGGACATCTTGTCCAATTTGCTTGATTTTTCAATTGGGGTTTTCTTATTAATCAATTTCGACCTTTGTTATCTGTTGGGTTTCTTTAATTTCTAAGCAAAAGCTGGAAATCACTATTGCTTGTTGTTTGACTGCAAATTTTAAGTTGATTTTAAGTTGAATGCAAAAATAAAATAAAATAGTTGACTATTAATTGCAGCAAACCAAACATTAACATTATATAAGCAATGTTCCTTCATCAAAACACTACTCAACTTATCATGTTAGGGAGGATATTTGTTTTGCTATTAGGAGATTTTGTAGTTTGTTGTATTTATTAGGGCTTTGAATTCTCTAGATGTGAACTGAATTGTACAACTAATTCTTTTTGTTAATTCTGTTGCTAATTGTGTTTTATGGATTTGATGTCTTCGGTGGTAAATTTTCCACTCGTAATGGCTCCACTCTTGCCAATGGTAGTCTTGAGGTCTCTAACATAAAACATCTATCATAATAAGCGAGTATAGTTGACGTTTAATTTTCGCAGCTTTCTACCGTTTTTCTCTTTAATGTTGTAGCGTAAAGGCGTTGTACCATTAATAAGAATGTCACTGCTCAAGCTCTATTATAATACTTTGAAAATATTGTAAAGGAGCTTGATTTCTCAAGCTCCGCCAAGGTAAACTTTAACTGTTCAATGTTTATTGAAAATTGACGTTCAAAGTATATGAGTTCTGGTCTATTTTTTAGGTATTGATTTTAGAAATCATGACTATAGAATTTATCACAATCAAGATCTTCATACTTTTTGAGCTGGGGGTCTATCGGAAACAACCTCTCTATCTCACCTCTGAGGTAGTGGTATGGACTGCGTACATTTACCCTCCCCAGACCCCACTTGGTGGGAATATACTGGGTATGTTGTTGTTGTTGTTGCAAGCTCTTCGTACTTTCATGCCTTACGAAATCTGCTAGAATTCATACTATGTGATACTCTTTCTCGTTGTATATTATCCTACCTTTACATTCTCATCTAGAAAAAGCAAATTATAGTTGCAAATTTTGACAACATTGTTATGATCCAACAAGATACCTGTTACCTTTAGTTATTTGAAAATATACACAAATGTAACTGAAGGTTTGCTGCCATTTTTTATTCCAGCTTGTTTATCTTCCTTGTTAGTGTCAATAGAGAGTGTCAATAGAGTGATGGCTTTGGAACAGTAATTTTTGAAGCTCTCCTAATCTCAAGACTACTTCCAAAATATATATCATTAGCTTTTTTGTATAGAAGATTATATGTAGTTGAGGATTAACACTTGTTTCTGTTATGTTGTGTTATAGCTAATTTCTTCTTGTAAAATTAGATTTCTTTTGAAAAATGACTCCCTGTGCGCATCAGTATATTTCTCCTCAAGTATATTCAAAGTATTGCAAATAATACTATTACTGTACTACATAAGTCTTTTATCTTTAGTTAGTTGATGACTAGATTTACAATTCTAAGTTCTAGCTTCTTTTTTATGAAAGCATATGCTGCATCCACTCATTACTTTTCAAGTGAAAACTTGTGTACTATTCTTCGCTATTTAAGGTTTCATATTGGATATCCTGATTTTTTTGGTAAACTATACTTGTTTTAGTTGTTTGATATCACTCTACCGTTCTAGTTTGATTTTGCGGTTTGTAAGTACAATAATAACCATAATAAAAGGAAATAGGATTTTTCTTCTTGAACTTAATGTGGCCCAGGTAAATGAATAAATCTTTTCAGTTTCATGAGTTGGTAGTATTGCATCGTCTTTAGTTTTTTTTTTATTGTCTAAGTCAGCATTGTGCAGAGTTAATTGAGTTTTTTTTATTGTCTAACTCAACATTGTGCAGAGTTAATTGAGTAGTGGTATGGTTGTGCTAAATTGCTTCTAGCTTGTGCTAACTTAGCTTATTGAAAAAAAGAAATGACTTTTTTTTGTTTGAATGGTGGTTCAGTTATTTTCTTCCTTGGTGCTCTGACTTCTCCGATTTTGATCTTTCTATCAGGCGTTCTTCCTCCTCTAGTTGCTCACATGGCTTATAACTTTTGGTGAGTTCTTAATCTTCTCTTTAATTTATTTCTTGTGGGTTTCTTTTTGTTAAAATTATTTGATTTTTCTACAGAGTTGAAACTTAGATTATGATTTGTTTGAAGTTTGAACCGAAAAAAGTCTGATTACAAGAATAGTTTAAGTAATGCGTTATTGAAATTTATAATATTCACTCTATTGGCATTTAGTTTGAGATAGACTTTTTTCCTGCTACGATAATGGGAATACACAATATCAATAGAATAATTGTCCGTCGTTTCTTTTACCATGCAAACACACTCACATTCTCTTCATTTTTTATTCAATTTTGGTTGATTCAAAGGCTCAAATAACTTTTGAATTGTGGATTCTTGGAGATGGAGCGTATTCAGAGGCTCAGATAACTGGTTAGTCATGTATTTGTTATATTGAACTTTTTTCTGTTGAAAATTTAGTGGGAGATTGGAGATTATGGTGCTTTCAAAATGTGAGAATTGGTGGATGTACATGCTTAAGGGTTGTCCTCATATAATAAGCCCTCCTCAAAGTGAATGTCTACTACCATTTTCATATTTGAAGACGGACTAATGCTAAGACCATGAATATATTTATGGCGTTGGTTCTGTTTTGTTGGCTTATGGAGCATCACATATAAAGATGAAAAAGAAAAATGAAAAAATGAGTGGAGTTTATAGGTTAGTAGAATGATTTTTTGCATGATGCAGTGATGAATTGAGCAAGTTTGTTCTCGCTCTTAAGGAAGTTATTGTGAAAGTCTCTTGCCCTTCTATATTGTGAGTGGTTTTCTATTGAGTTATTTTTATATTCTATCTGATGCTTCAAATTCTTGAATCACTGCATTATGTTGATTTCTCTTCTCACTTTAGTCCCTCATTGTAATTGACAAGTTGGTGTCATAGGCTTCTTTGATGAAGAATCTCAACATAGCTTATAGAGGTGAGAGAGAAACAGAGAAGGTGAAGGATCTCGAGTTCTCATCTGTACTTCGTAGAGGTAGGCTTTCTTTATTGATCGATCAACTGGACTTTTTTAACAGGATACCAACTACCAACGTGCAATATTTTGCGTTCTTGGTCCATGCTAGATAATTTTCTGCATGATTGCATCTCTTAGCTGTGTATTGTTGTTGTTTGTTGTTATTGGAGATTGCCTTTCTAATATGGCTTAGGTTTGTGTTGAAAATTGTAAGCGGATAGTTGTGTTTTCTGCTCTCATAAGTCATAACATTCAGTTTTAGGAATACTGTTTAGGCATGATAGAATTTCCAACCCCGATATAGAGTTTGTGTAGCCATTTAGGATCTTAACTGAACTACTTCTATAAATGGGATTCAGATTATAAGGGACTACTTATTACTACTCAACAGAGATTGAAGAAGTCTTCTATTTCCTAATGCTGCACTTAATACATGGTTTTCATGAGTTCATTTTGCTCGCACTCTTTAAAAATGTTGTTAGGTATGTGTTGGATCCTCCAAAAGTAGTGCATTTCTAGAAGATCAAACATGGATTCAACAACATTTTGAATAGTTTGAGCAATACGGAACACACCTTCTTTTTCATGATCTGCTCCACGTCATTTGTCCATTCAGGTAGATACCATTTTAGGTTACTCAGGGCCCTTCCATTTTAATTAGAGTTGTGACTACCTTTCAGTTTACTAAATGAATCTTTATCTCGTCATTTGCATCCTACAAAGTGCCATCAGAACATTTCTAGTTTTTTGGGTCATCGTGACTGCAAGTGCATAATGTATGCTGGTATGGTTTATAAGTTGCTTTTGATCAACATCTTATTTAAATTTAGTTTTCTGTACATTTGTTTTCTTCTTTGTCCTCATCTGAAAAAAATCAAATCTAGAAAGGGCCCTTATCTTAGTGCATGAAGTACTGCTTCACCTAATATCGCTTACCATTGACCTCATTTGTTTCTCTCTACTGATTAGAGCCTTTAAAACTAAAGTAAAACAGTGTGGTAGTAGCATTAATGTTAGATCTCAAGTTTAGTGGTATCTCTATATGTGAGAATTTGCTTTTCTATTGCCATTGGCTTGTAGCTTATGCATTACAAATCTCAGCTTCCTAGTTGTTGCAGCTTTACATACTTGAAAGGTTGTTGGTAACCTTTGTGTCATTCTCTTAGAAAGGTTATTGGTAATCTTCTCTTTAAATGCAGGATTCTTAAATCGCCAATCCATCCCTGGTCCAGTTTGCTCCGATTTCAACTCATGCTATGTAAAGATGGAATGGATTAATCATAGTGTATTGAAACTTTAATCATTATTGCAATGATTAATGAATGCCTATTAGTGATCATGGGAAAATAATTGTAATTATTTTTTGAAAACAGGTCTACTTTTTGCCACGGTTTTTTATGAATTTCAAAAGTAGTCACGATTCTCGCGTGACTAATTACAATTGTGAAATATAATTCTTGTTTTTCTATAGGCAAATTTACCCACGCAACAACCGTGGCTATATTTAACTTTAACTGTGGCTGTCAAAATGTTACCACGGATGCAAAAATCGTGGCTAACTCACTGGTGATGCCCCCTTATGGGCACGCTTCCAACCGTGGCAAAGTGAAGTTAGCCACGGTTTTACGCATGTTTTTGGTAGTGATACCTTCATTTTAGTGTGTGTTCATATGAAGAAAAATATTTTTCAATAAGAAAAATAAGTGGATTTTTTATTTATTTTTGATTCAATATGTAAGTAAAAAATATTATTCTAAAAGTATTTGTATATAATCTAGACAAATAATATGGGAGGTGGAGGTCGGGTGGTGGTGTTGGGGGGCTACAGGGTCAGGGGTGAAGATGAGATATGTGGAGGGGTGAAGATGAGATATGTGGAGGGCAGGGACGAAACAATCAATGTATAATGCTACTTGTGGAACTTTTTCCCCCTATATTCACTAGAAAAATGATTTTTCTCATTTTTAAAAAACTTATTTTCCTAGAGATTTTAACCACCGAACATGGAAAAATTGAAAAACATACCGAACACACCCTTAATCACATCTCATGGTAACTTGTTTGGTGAAATTAAAAAAGATTGATATGGATGTTCTAAAGGGTGAAATAAAACAAGGTATAGAGCCGGATAATAAAAGAAAAAAGAATTAATGAGAGCAAAAAAACAAGGAGAATTTCTCAATATATAAACTCCCAAATTCATATTTTTTTTTTTTAAAAAAAGAGGGTGGGGGTGGACACTGCATATTTAATTCTAGACAAGCTAGAACTTGTGCCTTCCAACCATTAAAAACATAGGGGAAGGACAAATCAACCACAGAAAATTTAAAACAAACCACAAATTTCTTAATTACAATAACAACTAGAATTTTTTTTATTTTTTATTAAAAAGTGGCTAAAAGATTTATGAGCAAACATGTTCATGAGATCTTGAAATTCCTCTAACAAAGCCACTTCCCCTTCTAACACAATAATCCATACTTGAAGGGAGAAGTGGGGCTTGTGATTTTCCGTAAGAATTCCAACACAATCCCAGTTGATTAATTCCTCGATAATTTGTCGATGGTTTTAATTGAATATCAATTAAATCAACGTCTGTGCATGGAATTGAATTACTGCAAGCTAGATGAATTGGTTTGGCTGAATAAGTTCCTTTTATTTGATTGAACTTAACGTTGGATATTGCTACTGCTTCTGTTTGATTCTTGCACACATGCTTGTCACAGTAATATTGATCTATCATGATTGGGACCTTAACATCTGATACTTGAATGTTTGAAAATGATATGTTCTTGACTGATCCAAGACCACCCTACAAAACCATTATGAAAATAACGAATTGACTAATCAATTTAAATTTTATGCACAATTAGGGTAAAGGAATTTTTACACTATTAGGTTATCTAAAGTATAAGGTTAATATTGAATATACTGATATACAATTTCTTTTACACTACCTAGTCAAGTTGGCCTTCTTACAACAAGAAATCCCTCTCCCTATCAAGGCTAATATTGTTATCTGGATGATATAGATTAATACGTGATATAATCAGTTAGCTTGCACTCTTAATTAATGTAAAAAACATCCTTATATTTTAATTAATAGGGGAGTAAAATGTATGAATGTCTGGTGTAATTAAATCAAAAAATTATAATATTAGTACGAGATAAGCATCTAGTACCCCTGAACTATGACCAAATTTGCTACGACACACTCCAACTTTACGGAGGTCCTATTACCCTCCTGAACTTAATTTTAGTGTATTTTTGTCAACCTTTTTAGCTGACGTGGCACCATGCGTGAATACACAGACCTAAGGCGCGTGGGAACATTAGTGTGATAGCTCTAATCAATAGAAATTGACCACGTGTCATTGACAAAGTTGAAAAATAATACCCTTCTTCAAGAACCAATTATTTTTCATCTTCAACCTCAAAAAACCTCCTTTTCACTTCGAAGCAATTCTAATACCTCTTTTTTTTCTTCTTTTTTCTCACAAAATTCAATTCCAATAATTGAGAAAGAAAATAAGAAAAACTATCGATAAAGTGAATTGGAACCGAAAAAATCTTAAAACTTCGATGAACAGTCGGCAAATTTGTCAATGGGCAAACTCCGATGCAGTTGCAGAAATAATTAACAACAGTTGCCGGTCGAAATTTTTTATTCCAGTAAAGTTAGATTATATCTCTCTATAGAAACTACCTTCCTTGATTCAATAAGATAAAGTGATGTAAATAATAAGTGAAACGTAGCAGATTCTCAATGGTTTCGATCTTTGATGATTCTGTAAAGCTCAAACCAAGTCTGGTTGCTCCGATGCTCATTAGTTGAAGTTGTTTTTTTCATCACGAGATTAGAGGTTGAATAAGGAATGATGGACTATGTTATATCAGAGTCTCGTTGGTTTGGAAACTTTTCCAGATCATGTGAGGAAGACAAATAGAGAAAATAATTCTTATTTTTAATAAAGTGACCCATTTGGGTCTTTTAGTTAAAAAAAAGAAGAGAAAATATTACAAGTGGTAAAAATTTAATGGGGTGGGACACTTTTTGAGTAATAAAAGCTCGTGTAATACACCGCAACTCATTTACTTGGACCATGGTGCCACGCCAGTTAAAAAGGTTGACAAAAATATACTATAATTGAGTTTTGGGGGGGGGGGGTAATAGAACCCCGTAAAATTAGAGTATGTCGTAGCAAATTTGGTCATAGTTCAGGGGTAATAGATGCTTATCTCTATTAGTATATATAACTTAAACTCAAGGGTTACAACAGGAAATTGTATATAAAAGAGACAGATTATCTGTTATAACTCGTTAAAATATACTAATCACGTAAGAAGTTTACTCCTATAAATGAAAATGAAATCCTTAACTAAACTACGAGCTACTCCCTCCGTACATCTTTACTTGTCCATGTTACTAAAAATAGATGTTCAATAATACTTGCTAAGATGAAAAATCAATGGATAATTTATCCATTTGTATCCATTTTATCCTTAGTTATTATTTCTTCCGTTCATCTTTACTTGTCCACTCTACTAAAAATAAATATCCAACAATACTTATCAAGTTTGGAAAACCAATGCATAATTGATCCATTTGTGTCCATTTTACCCTTACTATTAAATACTATTTATTACCCAATACATTTTTCGAAACATTATATTTATTACATTTAAATGGTAATATATTAAAATTAGGTCTTAGACCTAACTCACACTCCAAAAGCTAGTTCAAAGAAAGGAGGATTACTCAAACCTTATAAAGAGACCATCCATCTCATTAACCACCAATGTGAAACTTTTTCTCATTCTTTAACATTGAGTTAGATGGATCTTGCTCTGATACTATGTAAAATTAAGTCTTGGACCTAACACCCCAAAAGCTAGCTCAAAGAGAGGAGGATTGTTCATGTCTTATAAAGAGATTACCCATTTTCTTAATTACCAATGTGGGACTTTTTCTCATTCTTTAACAAATTATCCTATTATTTATTGTTTCTTAAGATGTATGTCAAGTCAATAGTGGATAAGTAAAAATCGACGGAGAGAGTAACTATAGTCATTACCCAATACATTTTCCTAAGCATTGAATTAATTATATCCAAAGGGTGATAAAGTAAAATTATTTTTATTATTATTTATTTTTTAAGGGGTGTGCTAAGTCAATAATTAACAAGATGGACAGTAGTGGGAGTAGTATTAGAAGAATTTAGGTTACAAATTTTTTGATACCCACCTGCCATGTCTTTATCCTAGCACCATACATAGTGCTTTCCAAGATGACGTTGTCAACAATGATGTCCGAAACGCAAGCAACACTTTTATCTTTTCCTAGTCCTCCTAGGCTGTGATTATCAAAATACGAAAATAAATTAGAAATTAAATATAAGCAGATCAAACTGTAAAGCAAAGATTAATAAGCTAATAAATGAGTGATTAACCATTACCTTATGCCATGTCCAGGACCACAATTCATGTGATGGACATGAATATTGGAGCAACCAGTTTGAATTGATACACAATCATCTCCTGGTAATTAATTAATTAGAACATTGATGAGATTAGAGAATCATGCAAATCTTAGCTCATTTTTACTATACAATATCTTAATAAGTCACGTCCTAATGGACAATAACATTGGATTGAGTAATTTAATCACTTTAGTGGTATACCATTACCAACCAGTTCAAGGATAAAGTTTGGTGTCAATTTTTCCCATTGTCATTATGTTAGGTATTTATAAACTTGGAGGACATAAATTATCTTTATAAATATTACATATTTTAGTGTTGGAGGCAAGACAAAAAGTTCGTTTTAGTGACCGTTTATCGGTTGAAAGCTGAGGATGACATGGGATGGGACCATTAGAAATATTCTTGACATGGAAAGTGCACGTGGTAGCAACTACATATATGGTTTACTCTACTTTCTTGACCTTTTTGTACGTTTAAGAAAAAAGAAAACAAAAGCTACTTTATGCTAAGTGTGTAAGAATAGTATCGAATATATGGTGTATTAATAATATTGGAATTAGATATGCTGAGTTTATTTCTTATTTATTAGTGTTTGATTTGATGTATTAAAAGTTTAAGAGATTTAAAAAATTGAAATTTGTGATCTTAAATATGTCATAATATTTTTATAATTATAAAAGTTTCTTTTTAATATTTTACCCGTTCAGTTTTACTTATTCACAAAATATAATAAACTTGCACATCTTTAAGAAATAATAAATAATTTGCATATTTTACCAAGATTCCATATTAATTAGTGTGTAGATTTAATGGACAGTAAGTTCATTTCGGGTCACATAAAGGGGTGGACATCGGATTAGTAGGTATATGATTGTCGGGATGCCCCAGAACGTTTTGCATTGTGGTTCACCTCCATATTTTTCTTGAAAAATAATTTGGAATGAGTAGTTAATGCTAAGGATAAAAAAAATTGCTATTTAATGAGAATTTATTTTTAGAACAGTGGCCGTAAAAGTGAATGGAGGAAGTAATAAAATATGAAGTTTATGTTAAATTATTTAATTTATCCAATGATTGGAATAGAAAGAAAATTTACCTGTTCCTATATTGGAATTTTGGATCTCAACATCTTGGGTGTTTTGGAGGTGAATACCATCAGTGTTTGGACTACTTTCTGGTGCAGAAATTGTAACATTGTTGATTTTTACCCCTTTAGAGTTGTCAAATTTAAGGTGACATTGAGGACTGTTTATAATTTTGATATCACGCACTGTCACATTATAGCTACCATAAAATCGTAAAACCTGTCATAAATTTTTTAAGAAAAACTAATGTTATTCACCCATCATATTTGAATAAACTACTAGTACATCTTTTTTCCTATTTTATGTGAAGGGGTTTGGAGTGCAAGAGAGAATACCAAATTTCACTATGAACTCAGGCACATAATATTTTTCAACTTTTTAAAAACAAAATTACGAGAAAATATTATAATCAACATAGTTAAAAAAAAAGTGACGAATAAAAATTTATACTTTCCAAATAATAAGCACACATTATATGGGGAAAGGTAGTAGTAATTAAGTAGAGGGAATACAGCTTATGGATTCTACTAATAATTAGGTACTACCAGTCTTATGTACTTACAGTCGGTTTCATATCAGGAATGAATTTAGATTTCTTCATCACCTGTAAAACAAATATGAAATGAAAGAAGAATATGGTCGTTAACATGTAAAGATGGTCTAATTATGATACTATGGATAGAGTCTATGACTCTATATTCAAGAAATTATTAAAGAAGATAGTGGATATGTGTCCATTCTTCAACTTAACTTTATTTTTTTGGTTTCTCATTCGATGTATGGTACTCACTTATACTGGACCCGACATAGTTTGAATTCGCACCTGAAAGTTCCGAATTAGGGTGTAAACATGTCGTAACAAAGGCAACTCCATACACAACATGGCTCGAACAGCCGAACCCAAGACCTCGATATATCTAAATTAAAAGAAAGGAGTACAATAACCACTCCATTACCACGTTAGTTGGTCTTCAATTTAAGTTCATGGAGGAGGTAAAACACGACGTATCTTCCTTTATGTGTAAATACTTTTAGAGTGTAACTTTTATATATTGATAGTGCAAAATATTTTTTATGTTATTAGGACATCTAAATAATAATTACAGGAATTCGACCATATAAAATATGAGTTTAGTAACCTGGAAAATGAGGCATGTTAGCTGCTATAATGCTATAATAGGTTAAATTCTTTACATTCTTAATGTATATAAGTTTGTAAGTTAACATCCCGTCTCACTAAAGGGGGGCTTTATTTAATTTTGTTATATAGAGTATAATATTGTAAGTGGTGAAATGTACAAACCTGGAAATAATCAATTTGAGAAAGTTTCCACCAGTTATAGCCTTGGCCATCAAGGGTGCCAGTACCTTGGATGGTAAAGTTGTGCATCCACTTAAAATTCAACCACTGAAACAAACTGGATTTTGGCCAGGACCCTACTTTTGGAGGAGCCAAAAGAATTCCATCTACCTGTTTACATTCCACTCATGATCAGTAAAAAGGGACTTTTAACAGACAAAAGAATATACTTTTTGCCAAGTAGTGGTCACAAAATCTTTTAGGGCATGGGTATTAGGGAGAATTATATATTACTATCGCTCTGTCTCAATTTATGTGGTATAGTTGAAATTTTGAGATTGACACTTCTAAACTTTGACCGTGAATTCGAACATAGAAGCTTTAAGTTTTTTTAAATAAGATTTATATGTTTTAAAACTACGCAAAAAGTACTATAAATCAAAACAATTAACAACTTAAAATATTTAAAAGACATAAAGAAATTCTGGTCATCAAAGATAAACTTGGTTAACTCTTCAATTGTGTCACATAAATTGGGACGGGAGAAGTAACACATATGTAAAATTATAAACCTGAAAAACAAAGTTTGGCATGCATGGTCCTTGAAGAGTAGTGGGATTGATTAAGAATTGAAATTCTGAAGGAATCTGTAGAGTAGCCCCTTGGACTTTGCAAGCTGCTTCCCATGCTGCTTCAAGTGCCTATAATGAACAATTAGTCCATGTTAGAGTTAGCTTGTAAGTACTTTTGACAAAAAAACAAGAAAATTATAAGATGGATTTGGATTTATATTTTGACAATATAAATATTTTTTCTAAAAGAATTAACCTAAACAACCGTCCACTCGATTGCTTAAACTGAAAATAGATGGCAGTTGTGTAATAAATGTATATTCACGTATAATATGTGCATAATCTTGTATAATCAATGTATAATCTATGTACATTGGCTAGTAAAAGTAAATAAGTGAATCCAGTCAATAGTAAATCCAACCAGCTATTTAAGTAAAGATCCCTATTTTTGCACTATTAATGTGTTTATTCGACCGATTATAGCAAATCACTTATTATCATTTCCAAGTCATATGTATTAGCATAGTCGGATCAAGAATTTAAACTTAAGGTCCATTTAACCTTTGCGTTTCAATCACAGAACCTAGTGCACTTTTAAATTAAATGTCTACGTAATTAACATTAGTAGGAATTTTGGTAATTTTTCCAAATATTATTTAAGTTCTATATCGAAAAGACTATGTTGAGTTTAACTCATTAATAATGTGCTCTATGTGCCTTTGTATACTTGTCAATGTTCACTCTAAAGTATAATCATCTTTTAAATAACCTGTTTATATAAAAAAAAAACTAGTATATTATATTGTTAGTGTATAAAAGTTAAATTTTGTGTAATTAGCTTTGGTTTACCTTGGTATCATCAGAAACTCCATCACCTTTGGCTCCAAAGGACAAGATATCAAAAATAGGAGATTGTGTTGGGTAAAAACCATGAGATGGAGTTGGAGATTGGGCAGGAGAAGGAGTGTTTGAACAATTTGTTGCTTTATTACCATCTCCATTATTTCTCTGTTGTTTCCTATGTTTGTGGTGTATTTTGCTCTTCTTGGTATGATGTTTCCTTGCATCAACTGATATTATGGAAAATGCAGTTGAAAAAATAAGTAGAAGAACAAGGAGAAAGAAAACAGAAGAGTGTTTATAATTCTTCTTCATTTGAAAGTTAGTATTATTGTGTTGAAGAAGAATGTTTCTAGTTCAGGTGGTACTATGTTGGAATTTGGAATTTGGAAGTAGTGAAATAGTACTGAAAATGAGGTGGTATATATAGACTTCTCACCCAAATATACCCCTTATTATCTTCTCAAATTGCTGAAGACCCATTTTCAAGTACTTATATGGGTCCCTTACAAATTATAAATTAATGGATGTCACTATTGTTCAAAGTTTCAGAAAACAAAAGAACAAAGATAAACAATACAGTCTAAAGGTTCACTTTACTCTCGCTTCTTTTAATTCCCTTCACAACTTTTTTGTTTTTGATCTTTTCTTTATTGGAGTTCTTTAATGGGTGTGTGGTACCTAAACTAATACATTTTCCATTTTAAACTATGTGAACCTAGTTGATTGGATTGCGTTTTGAAGAAAGAATTTTTTTTGGAACTTATAATCTTAAATATGTCTATTTCGATTTTTCAATAAAGAAGAGTTTTAACTCCTTTTTTATATTTATATTTTTGATTTTTTAGTATAAAATTAGAAGTTATAAGAAAGGGTCATTAAACTTATCGAATTAACTTCTCATTGATATATTCTTTCATCGAGATTTAATCCAAACCGCGATGCTATTTTCTTGTTCCTGAATGGATCTGTTTCATCTTTTTAGGTTTATGCTCTACTCCGAGTAAAGATCCGCCCGATTTGGATTTGTACATATAGGACACGCCTGCTACAGATTTATCCATCTTGTTCACAGAAAGTTTTGCTTACTTGAGAATTCCGTGGGACTAGAAGTTTGCGGAAAACTTATCTCCCTAGAAAAGCCAGTGGAACTAGAAAATTTGACTATCGAACTATGTTTTGCTATTGCTTTGCAAAAGACGGTCCTTCAAAAGATAATTTTCTTTGTGCAAGAATGGATTGTTATGTTGTAGTCTAAGTGATAATATCATACTTTTCTTATACATACATGAAGCATTTCTTTATTTCAACCTGTCAGTAGTGGCGAATGTAACTGATACTATATGGTTAATTTTACGGTCATGTAGTGTTAAAAAAATACCCTATACTCGCAACATGTAAGATTTAATGCAGACTTCAAATAATTCTTTTACTCAAATACAAGTCCATAGCCCTTTCTAAGTAAATCTGTACCACCTTTTGGGACATAGTTGTTTGGTGTACACGATCTATTTCTCTTTTTTTTTCGGTCTGATTTGCCTTTGTATTTTACTTTTATCCCTTCCCTTTTATTCTTTTTGCATTTCTTCATTAGCCAAAAAAAAACTAATGCAGTGATTCCAATGATGACTTTTGAGGGGTGATGATTATTGGAAGATAAAATTGCAGAGATAGTTGAAGAGACTATATGGATTGCAACTATCGCTAAGGTTACGACTGTAGTATTAATGGCTGAAATCTTTCAGCATTTGTATGTTTTGTATTGTCAATGCAAGATTTCATGATTCATGTCGAAGCCTCAATGGGAGAATCCAAAAGGTATTTCTACTTTCTTGAGCTATTTTTTCATGTTGAATTTAGTAATATAGCCAAAAGTTCTTTCCTTTAATAGAAGTTGAATTCATAAAGCACAATTTGGGCAATTTACACCATCTACTTTTGAATTTACAATTCAAAGACAATTTTCAATTTGATTGTTTGGTGACTTTTAACCTCTTTGCCAGAAGGTTATAACTGACCTTACGATGAGCAGTTGATTGCCTTATCTCAATGGGGAACACTAACATAAACAAAGTGTTATGACTGATGGTCAATTCAATTCAATGCTTGACATTTCAATTTCCTTGAAATTATTTAAGACATGCTTTAATATCAGCTTTTACCTTAGAAATAAAAAATACTAGGAAACAGCTGCATAGTAGTGTTGAATTTCATTGCCAGCTCAAATGAATTCAACGAAAAGTCTTAAACCCTAAACTTGTAGATATTTTTACACCACAAAATTTTCTGTGATGTCGTTGCACCAAATATGTGTGTTCTTAATAACGAGGAGTGAATGTTTGTTCTTACCTTCTAACGTAGTTGTTTCAATTTCTCAAGTGTTGTAATCTCATTTGTACTTTTTATATTGAGATGGGAAATTTATCACGGTTTGCTGCCATAAGTGTCTAGGCTGGAGAAATAAGTTGCTAGATTAATAATGTCAAGCCTATATGACGCATTGGAGTTACTTTTTTTCTTTTGCAGACGGAATGTAGCTTTATATGAAAATAGTCACTCATAATAGGAGATTAAAGGTGATTTAGTGTCATAAAGCAGATGGAAAAAAGTAGTTAGTGTTCAAGACAACTGCAGTAACAATTATCTAGAAGAAATCTTTGCAGTCATATTTGTAGTCGAGTGGTGCCATCCAAAATGGGCACACCAACTTCATACTGCGGGACTTGATGGTTATTGTCAACAAGCTAAGAGACCAACCCATTCCTAACCTGAAGATGAGAGCTATCTTCCAAAGTACTCCCCAGATGCTAGGCCAAGACAATGTGGGATATCCAGTACTGCTTTAGGGAAGCCAACCAAGTTAAGCTGTGTCAATGTAACTGATGGTTTGGTAGAATTTGCAGCTAATTTAGACCAAGCTAAAATATCTTATACTCTCCTCTCCAGCAAATGCCCTTGACTTCTAAGGGGTCTTTCTTCCTAGATGAGTGGCATTCAGGACCAACTGATACAGACAACTTTTATGTTAGTTAAATGCAAGTACTCTAATTTCTGGTTTTGTTTAGATGGATTGATAAGTCTTTTTGTCTTCAAGTAATACAACCATGTAAATGTAATAGAGATAAGGTATAGTCCCTCTCACGTGTATCTTTTTAGATGAAAAAAATGTCTCATCCAGGCCCAATGTGTGGTTTGATAATAATAATAATAATAATAATAAAAATAAAAATGTTCAAGATAATTCAACCTGACAACAAAGAATCCATAGCTTAGTGGCAGAGCATATTTTGAATGCAGCTATAGAACTCCATCTTACAACTAATTTCATCTCATTAACTTGAAAAAGATGCTATGGGAGATCTTGAAACACCACTAATAAACTTTTTCTCAGGGTCATTAATATATTTGACTTGCACACATTATAAGTAGGGTGACAACAAGAAGAGTCTCGAAAAATATCCTTAAAGTCATCAAGCATCCAAATCAGTTTTCCTACATTCAAAATCTCCATCGGATTAATGTAAAGTAGTTACAGATTTATCTTATAAGTGGATTTCTCTATTTAAATTCCAAAGATCACTTCTTTCATCCAAAGAAATTTAGATCTTAGAATTTAGTCTTTTGTGACCTTTTATTTGTATCATAATATAGATTATTGGGACCTTCAACCTATACACAGAGTTATCGTGTTCGGGTCTCAAAAATTGAGAGTTCTTGGTAGGAAATATTTTACCACTTAGTGGGCTAATAATCATGTTGGTGGATCGCAAGATACTAGATAATTGAAAAAAGGGAAGATTAGAACATGATTCTTATGGCTGCAACTGTATTATTTATTAGTAAACTGAACATGATTCTTTTGGCTGCAACTATATTATTTATTAGTAAATTACTAAATGACCTAATTCACATTGAATGTTGTATAATTGGACAGTAGAAAAGTAATCTCCAATCTAAATAATCATCCCCTATTGATCAAAAGTCAAAAACAAGTTATTCATGACCGCGCAAAGCGCAGGCAAATTACCTAGTCTTTAATATGTCATAATATTTGTGTGTTTATATGACTTTTGAAATGATTTGTGAGTGATATTCAACCTAAAATACATATATATTTAGCCATTATTTGCCTTACATATTAATAGTTTTATCGTCTTTTCGATTATTAGTTAATTCTAGTGATTGCTCTTACGTTGGTGTATTCTAATGATTAAGTGAGTCTCGAGATATTTGGAATTAAACTGGAGTTAAATGAGAAAGAAATCACCAAAAATGAGTCGGTGTCACTACCACGCATCACCATGGGATTACATTCCCTGCTTAGCAGGATTTTGGAAAAATTTTGGGTCAAAATTGCGCTAGTGGAAGTACCCCATGGAAGTTCAACAGGCTATGCGTGCAGCCACTGGTGCCGCGCCCAAAGTTGGTTTACCTGATTTTGATGAGTTTTAGTTTTTAAAGCCCAAGCCACTTTGTACTCTACAACTACATTCCAAACACGACTTTTCGATAATTTTTGACCCAGGGAGAGATGAAAGATGTAGTATGACACGCCCCGAATTCCATTCGGAACGGACTGACACCTGGAGCCGATAAGGCCAGATAGAACCAATCTTTGCTCATGTACTTTCATATGCATGTTTCTTCATGATTATCATACTATCTCATGTAACTAATAAAATATAAAATGCCAATGACGGAAGTCATGGAAAACATGTGCAATATATAAAACTTGGCCATTAGGGCCATCAAGTCGAAGTGGACATACATCTCTTTCATTCATATACCCACATATGTTTACAAAAGCCTCTAACAGAAATACATACACTACCAACCTAAATTCGGGACACGTCCCCGCTTTACATAACATCTACAACATCAAAACAAATGTACACTGTGACTCGAAAAGCTCCGAACCAACTGGAGCTCACCAAAGGTCTGCAAATAACCGGCAATCTACTGTGGAGGTCCACTAGCACCTGCGCCTGCAGCAAGTAAGGTAAATCCCCCAAGAGGGGTCAGTACTAATTGTAACACCCCGTATGTTTCCGAACCTATACGAATACGTATACATTTATGGAATTAGTTAAACATGAGAGATTTGATGAATTAGACATTAATTTGTTGGGTATGAATGAGTCATGAGCCATTGGGCCAAATGAGGCCCAAAACAAGAACAAAAGACTAGGCCCAATGGGGCAAAATGATCCAATCTTCCATTTTGACCAATCAACCATGCAATTAATGCTAAAATTGGATAAGAGAGACTTAAAGGGACCTATATATATGAGGAAAATCAGATTTTAATTCATTTGGACACCCATGCCTTTTCTAGAATTCTCTACAACATTTCCATTATCACACAAACCCTAACTCTTCATTCCTTTGGCCAAGATCATCATCTTGAAAGACTTGGTAAGTGTTTATGCTTATGGTTTAATATATTTTATGCATGGAAGATGGTTTATATCATGTTGGTTGTGTTGGTGAAGTGTGAGAAGGTCACTACGTGTAAAACAATTTGTTTTTGCTAAATCTTGCAAACTTGAACATGGACTTGCGATCTTGAAGGAAATGAAATTGATGGATTAAATATTTACATGTGAGATGTGATTAAAGCCTTAATTTATTTTATTCTTATACATAATGTTTGGAATTGCTATTGCAAAATTGTGCATGGATTTGGTAGTGTATTGACAAAAAAGTGTGGTTTTGGTGATGTACATGTGTGTTGTAAAACCATGGCTGATTGTTGACTGATTTTTGGAATCTAAGATGATAAAAAGTATGTGAAAATAAGTTTAGTTATGATCATGGACCATTCATGGCATAAAAAGACCCAAAAGAGACCATTTTGACCGAAAATGGGCATCCGCCCTCGCAGGTGAGGCACCTGCGGGCGCAAGTGCCAACACATATGCCCCTGGACACTACCAAGGTCCATCTGTGGGTGCAGTTCAGCCACCTACGGGCGCAGGTGGCTTCGCAGGTCCCTTCCAAAACACCGTTTTGCATGTTTTTGTCCCCTTTTGACCCCCGAAGGCCCCTATACCATTTATGGATATAATTAGCAACTTGTGATGCCGTTTTAATGAATTTAAAGGGTCGTATGGAAGTATGTTGGACTAAATTAACTATGTATTGCTGTTCATAAGTTTTCATGAAGCAAGTTGATAAGGTAATTGTGACGGAATGCTAACGAGAAAGCACAAAGGGTAAGTGTGATGTGAAATGCTATTGAAGTATGAACTCTTGGTCAATGTGTGGAATGTTATGGTGCTGTTGATATGGTAATGCAGTGGGTCATATTGTAAAGGGTGAAAGACGTTATACGACAGTCATATAGCTCATTGTCGTTTTATACACTTGTATGGTAAATAGTTGTTAACGAGGATTCTATTATGAACTTGTATTGTAGAGTGAAACATAAGGAAGGAGCTGGACTATTGTGTTCATATATAGACTTGTGTATTCATACTTGGAAGTGAAGGTATGTAAGGTTACTCTTTCCATATCTTTCTGCAGTATAGAGTATTTACCTTGTTATGGTACTTACTCATGTCTGAAATGTTCAAAGGTATCCTATTTCTAGATATTAATCATTGTTACTCACACGTTCTATATTCATTGGTCGATTATGATTCACATACCTCATATTCATTGATTAATGTTCCAAAGTTCCAATCATGTTATGAGTTTCAATAATGTATCAATCTCATGAAAGAAAAGGAATGAAGTAATGTATATGTACGTTCCCAATAATGTTTCAATCACTAATGTATCAATCTCATAATAATGTAAAGGAAATAAGATTGCAAAGAAGTAATGCACACATGGTTACTTTATGTTTCATTGAGTATGGTTCACAATCTAATGGATATAAGTTCAAGATGGAAGAATCCCAATACCATGTTATATACATTTATATATTATAGCCCACCAAGGTGGAGGCCCGGTATTATATATTTATATATTATAGCCCACCAAGGTGGAGGCCTGGTATTATATATTTATATATTATAGCCCACCAAGGTGGAGGCCCGGTATTATATATTTATATATTATAGCCCACCAAGGTGGAGGCCCGGTATTATATATTTATATATTATAGCCCACCAATGGTGGAGGTCTGGTATTACATATTTATATATTATGGCCCACTGACCAGCTGGATGTCCGGTTTATATTTGAGCCCACTGGTCAGCTGGATGTCCGGTATTAAATGAGTTATCTCAAACAGAGTAAGATATAAAAAGAATCTATTAATGCTTGAAAAGCCTTTTCCAAACATGTCATGTTCCAAAGTCTAATAATATTATGATTATGTTTGTACCAATCTCTCACAAGTGTAAAGGTACCAATCTCATAAGATCTTATAAGAGTAATGAAGAGGTATGTGCGAGTTAATATATATATATATCCCTTCCCAAGTAAAGGTGTAAAGAAACGAGGTAAAGCATATATGTGTATTTCCAATAGTATCACGATCCTTAATGTATCATAAAAGTATCAATCCCTCTCAGGTAAGGAATGAAGAAAAGTGTGTATATATTATAACTCCAAGTTCCGAGAATGTTATGTTCCAAGTTTGAATAAATCAATCTCTCCCAAGTAAGAAATGAAGAGTGGATGTATGTAAACCCACCAATGGAGTGGATGTATGTTAACCCATCGATAGAGTGGATGTACGTTATATTATTAATCCACCAATAAGATGGATGACTAATAATAATGGTGATGAGCATTGAAGCAAGAAAGAATCTCTTGAGTAGAAGGATCTCTTGAATAGAAGAATCGCTTGGAAGCAAGTATCTTAAATGAAGGTATTATATGAAAGATAAGAGTATGATTGAATGATCGAAAGTAACAATAACAGAAGAAACATACATGGTTCCACATATAAAACGATGAGTACCCACAGAGAGTATTTTCGTATAGTTATTTTCATTGAAGTTCTTATATATTGATGCAGTTTCTTATGAGCCTTACATACTCAGTACATTGTTCGTACTGACCCCCTCAGAGGATTTACCTTACATGTTGCAGGTGCAGACACTAGTAGACCTCCACAGTAGGTTGACAGTATTTGCAGATATTTGGTGATCCCCAGTTGCTTCGGGACTTTTCGAGTCGTAGATGTACATTTGTTTTTGATGTTGTAAAGATAAAGAGCGAACTCGTCCCGACGGTTAGATGGTCTTCTAAATGCATCAGTTAGAGACTTTTGTAGACATATGTGGGTATGTGATTGTAAGAGACGTATGATCATTTTGACTTGATGGCCCTAACGGCCAAGTTTCATATATATATATATATATATAGATATAGATATGACATATGTTTCCATGTTCAGGACTTCCGTATAGTTGCATGAGGTATAATAAGATTCATATGAGGATATGCATACGAATGTGCGTGAGCAAAGATTGGTTCTCTCGGTCCATATCGGCTTCGGGTGCCAGTCAGTCCCGAATGGGATTCGGGACGTGACAAAAGTGGTATCAGAGCAGGTCGTTCTAAGGGTGTCTACAAAGCCGTGTCTGTGTAGAGTCTTGCTTATGGATGTGTTGTGCACCACATTTATAAGTAGGAGGCTACGGGACATTTAGGAGTTGTTTTTTTTCTTCATTCTAGATCGTGCAATAGAGCCAGTGTTGTAAGTTGAATTAGATCTGATCATGGTGATTGTTTTTCTTTGGTATAGTTAAAATGCCAATCACAAGAAGAGGTAGAGGTAAAGGGAAGTAGGTAGGTATGCCTGCCGATGAAGGAATGAGTAAATCCCCCCCTGACCAAGCTAGTCAAGGTGGAGCTAACACTGAAATTTCATCATGGTCTTCTCCTACTCTTCCATTTCCTGAAGAGCTGAGGGGTAAAGAAGTACTGGCAGAACCTCCTATAAATGCAACAGATCAGGATATAAGAAATGCGGTGTATTTGCTAACTCAGATAGTCGTTACACAAAGTCAAGGACAAGTTGGTCCAACCTTCAAACAAAAGAGGGGTAATCAAATGCAATGGGGAATGGCACAAACAAATGAAAGAGGACCGTCTAAGAGAGCTAGATTTAGGGGACAGTCCAAGATGTCCCGAGGAGGATTTGGGCCTCATATTTTTAACCGACCACCTAGACCATTATTTCCTCATTTTACAGTAAATACTCTACCTCGATCCCAAGGGGTTAGAGGCATCCAGTTTGGGCAAAGAAGTGAGATTCAGGATTCACGAACAGTGGGGTATCAAGCACAGGGAAGTATGAGCCAATCAAAACCTTCCCACCAGCCGTGTCAGTGCTACAGAAGGTATCATTTGGGTGAATGTCGGTTGGGGACAAATCTTTGCTTTTGGTGTGGTAGAGAAGGGCACAAAATGAGAGAGTGTCCACAGAAGAGCACAGGTACAGTATTCATATTTTTTTTACATAAAGTATATGCATTGGTTGACCCGTATTCTTCCTTAAGATATGTTACACCATTGATTGTGGAACGAATTTGAAAGAACACCAGAAATACTAGTTATGCCATTTGAAGTCTATACACTAATTGGTGAATTTATTATAGTTACAAGAGTATATCGATATAGTAAATGTTTGTGATCATGTTACGATGGTTGCTCTTATGGAGATGGAAATGAGAGATTTTTAATGTTGTAATGGGTATGAAGTGGTTGGCTTCTTATATGTCACGAAGATTGCCAAGCTAAGAAAGTATATTTCTATTTTTCTTCCACAAAAGACCGTCCTTGAGCAGAAAGGTAAATTTGTTTCCTATCCTGAGGTAAGGAAAGCGATGTCCAAGGTATATACATGTCAGCTAGTAAGACTTAGTATGTCCCTGTAAGGTGCACCAGTGTTGGTTGTAATGGCACATTGAGAATGCGTATTGATTATCGGAACTGGATGGGGTAACAGTCAAAAATACAGAAAGTTTGGGTACAGTTTTTCATCTGTAAATAGGTGGACAAGCAGAATGTATCATCCAGACACTTGAAATTATGTTACCAGCTTACACATTATGTTACGAAGGTAGTTGGAATGATTACCTACCCCTTATTGAAGGTGCTTATAATAATATCCACTATTCAAAGTATCAAGATGGTATCTTGCGAAGGTTTATATAGACGAAAGTTTAAAGCAAGTAGAACTACCTTGCTTAGGGGTTAGATTTTGTTCACTAGGCTATAGAGAAGGTTAAGGTGGTACAATAGTAGCTACAAGCTAACACGAGTCATACGCCGGGATCCACTGCTTTTATTGAAAATGTACAAGTTATGGAGAATCTCACTTATGAAGAAATATATATTTCTATGCTAGAGGGGTAAATGAAAAGATTAAGAAATAAAGAATGTAGTTTCCATAACGGTACGGTGTAGGAAATCGATAAGTAGAAGAAAGCACTTGGGGAGCCAAAGAAGTAATAAAGTCGAAGTACCCGTAATGGTTTCAAACGGGAGAGAAAGTTCAAGGTGAGGGATTGGAGCAGTAACAAGAAAGTATCGATAAGTAGTATGTGTATATGTATATATATGTTAATATAGAGATGCATGGGATGTACAGGAAATGATGTAACTAACATTCGAGGACGAATGTTTCTAAGGGGGGAAGAATGTAACACCCTTTATGTTTCCGAACCTATACGAATACGTATACATTTATGGAATTAGTTAAACATGAGAGATTTGATGAATTAGACATTAATTTGTTGGGTATGAATGAGTCATGAGCCATTGGGCCAAATGAGGCCCAAAACAAGAACAAAAGACTAGGCCCAATGGGGCAAAATGATCCAATCTTCCATTTTGACTAATCAACCATGCAATTAATGCCAAAATTGGATAAGAGAGACTTAAAGGGACCTATATATATGAGGAAAATCAGATTTTAATTCATTTGGACACCCATGCCTTTTCTAGAATTCTCTACAACATTTCCATTATCACACAAACCCTAACTCTTCATTCCTTTGGCCAAGATCATCATATTGCAAGACTTGGTAAGTGTTTATTATTATTGTTTAATATATTTTATGCATGGAATATGGTTTATATCATGTTGGTTATGTTGGTGAAGCGTGAGAAGGTCACTATGTGTAAAACAATTTGTGTTTGCTAAATCGGATGATGGTTTTGTCTTGCAAACTTGAACATGGACTTGTGATCTTGAAGGAAATGAACTTTATGGATTCAATATTTACATGTGAGATGTGATTATAGCCTTAATTTATTTTATTCTTATACATAATGTTTGGAATTGCTATTGCAAAATTGTGCATGGATTTGGTGGTGTATTGAGGGAAAAGTGTGGTTTTGGTGATGTACATGTGTGTTGTAAAACCATGGCTGATTGTTGACTGATTTTTGGCATCTAAGATGATCAAAAATATGTGAAAATAAGTTTATCTATGATCATGGACCATTCATGGCATAAAAAGACCCAAAATAGACCATTTTGACCGAAAATGGGCATCCACCCTCGCAGGTGAGGCACCTGCGGGCGCAGGTGCCAATGCAGATGCCCCTGGACACTGACAAGGGCCATCTGTGGGTGCAGGTAATCCACCTATGGGCGCAGGTGGCTTCGCAGGTCCCTTCCAGAACACCGTTTTGCATGTTTTTGTCCCCCTTTGACCCCCGAAGGCCCCTATACCCTCTATGGATATAATTAGCAACTTGTGATGCCATTTTAATGACTTTAAAGGGTCGTATGGAAGTATGTTGGACTAAATTAACTATGTATTTCTGTTCATAAGTTTTCATGAAGCAAGTTGATAAGGTAATTGTGACGGAATGCTAACGAGAAAGCACAAAGGGTAAGTGTGATGTGAAATGCTACTGAAGTATGAACTCTTGGTCAATGTGTGGAATGTTATGGTGCTGTTGATATGATAATGCAGTGGGTTGTATTGTAAAGGGTGAAATGACGTTATACGACAGTCATATAGCTCATTGTCGTTTTATACACTTGTATGGTAAATAGTTGTTAACGAGGATTCTATTATGAACTTGTATTGTAGAGTGAAACATAAGGAAGGAGCTGGACTATTGTGTTCATATATAGACTTGTGTATTCATACTTGGAAGTGAAGGTATGTAAGGTTACTCTTTCCATATCTTTCTGCAGTATAGAGTATTTACCTTGTTATGGTACTTACTCATGTCCGAAATGTTCAAAGGTATCCTATTTATGGATATTAATCATTGTTACTCACATGTTCCATATTCATTGGTCGATTATGATTCACATACCTCATATTCATTAATTAATGTTCCAAAGTTCCAATCATGTTATGAGTTTCAATAATGTATCAATCTCATGAAAGAAAAGGAATGAAGTAATTCATATGTACGTTCCCAATAATGTTTAAATCACTAATGTATCAATCTCATAATAATATAAAGGAAATAAGATTGCAAAGAAGTAATGCACACATGGTTACTTTATGTTTCATTGAGTATGGTTCACAATCTAATGGATATAAGTTCAAGATGGATGAATCCCAATACCATGTTATATATATTTATATATTATAGCCCACCAAGGTGGAGGCCTGGTATTATATATTTATATATTATAGCCCACCAAGGTGGAGGCCCGGTATTATATATTTATATATTATAGCCCACCAATGGAGGAGGTCCGGTACTACATATTTATATATTATGGCCCACTGACCAGCTGGATGTCCGGTTTATATTTGAGCCCACTGGTCAGCTGGATGTCCGGTATTAAATGAGTTATCTCAAACAGAGTAAGATATAAAAAGAATCTATTAATTCTTGAAAAGCCTTTTCCAAACATGTCATGTTCCAAAGTCTAATAATATTATGATTATGTTTGTACCAATCTCTCACAAGTGTAAAGGTACCAATCTCATAAGATCTTATAAGAGTAATGAAGAGGTATGTGCGAGTTAATATATATATATATATCCCTTCCCAAGTAAAGGTGTAAAGAAACGAGGTAAAGCATATATGTGTATTTCCAATAGTATCACGATCCTTAATGTATCATAAAAGTATCAATCCCTCTCAGGTAAGGAATGAAGAAAAGTGTGTATATATTATAACTCCAAGTTCCGAGAATGTTATGTTCCAAGTTTGAATAAATCAATCTCTCCCAAGTAAGAAATGAAGAGTGGATGTATGTAAACCCACCAATGAAGTGGATGCATGTTAACCCATCGATAGAGTGGATGTACGTTATATTATTAATCCACCAATAAGATGGATGACTAATAATAATGGTGATGAGCATTGAAGCAAGAAAGAATCTCTTGAGTAGAAGGATCTCTTGAATAGAAGAATCGCTTGGAAGCAAGTCTCTTAAATGAAGGTATTATATGAAAGATATTATATGAAAGATAAGAGTATGATTGAATGATCAAAAGTAACAATAACAGAAGAAACATACATGGTTCCACATATAAAACGATGAGTACCCACAGAGAGTATTTTCTTATAGTTATTTCCATTGAAGTTCTTATGTATTGATGCAGTTTCGTATGTGCCTTACATACTCAGTACATTCTTCGTACTAACCCCCTCGGGGGATTTACCTTACATGTTGCAGGTGCAGACACTAGTAGACCTCCACAGTAGGTTAACAATATTTGCAGATATTTGGTGATCCCCAGTTGCTTTGGGACTTTCTGAGTCGTAGATGTACATTTGTTTTTGATGTTGTAAAGATAAAGCGGGAACTCGTCCCGAATTTTAGATGGTCTTGTAAATGCATCAGTTAGAGGCTTTTGTAGACATATGTGGGTATGTGAATGTAAGAGACGTATGATCATTTTGACTTGATGGCCCTAACGGCCAAGTTTCATATATATATATATATATATAGATATAGATATGGCATATGTTTCCACGTTCAGGACTTCCGCATAGTTGCATGAGGTATAATAAGATTCATATGAGGATATGTATACGAATGTACGTGAGCAAAGATTGGTTCTCTCGGGCCATATCGGCTTCGGGTGCCTGTCAGTACCGAATGGGATTCAGGACGTGACACTAATAATGTACTGAGTATGTAAGGACATAAGAATTGCATCATACATAACAACAACCAAGGGTTCAAATATGAGAGGAATAATGAATTCATGTGTACTACTTTCCTTACTTCTTTTGTCTTCATATTTATTCATCTTTAATGTTCTACCCATGCTAGGCTGTTCTGTCTCCCTTGGGATGAGATTAACCCATGCTAGGTACTTTGACCCCTGGGATGTTATATTAACCCATGCTAGGCTTTTGTGTCGCCCCTGGGATGTTATTAACCCATGCTAGGTACTGTGACCCCTGGGATGTTATCGTAACCCATGCTAGGCTTTCGTGTCTCCCCTGGGATGTCATATTAACCCACTCTAGGTACTTTGACCCCTGGGATGTCATAT